>CAXKVI010000004.1:113010731-113033231 GCA_964058755.1 Campiglossa producta | reverse complement strand
TTAAGTTTTTGTGTTTGTACGCGTGTCTGAAGGTTCCACGCCTTGTCCTGCTCTGTACAGGATGAGACACATACTGTCTGCAAAAGGCCTGTGCACATTTCTTTGGGTCGTTATTTAACACTTTTATATTTTTCTCAAATAGTGTTAATTTGGCTCTGCATTATTTTGTTTAGTTTCTGCAGGGTTCACGTACATAAATTTATCAGTTGATCACTTGATAAGAGATGTAAGATACATTGAAGCATACATACATATTTGCCCCTAGTAAAAAAAGATAAAAACGAAAAAGTCGCTATCTCGCCAAAAATTATGAGCTTTCAACATTCAAGTTACGACTAGATTAGAGGTAGCCAATGTGGGTAGGCTTAACGAATTGCAAAGCATGAAAATGACAAATTCACAAATACATATTAACAACAGACACAAATTAAGGACGACAAATGGATTATGTTTGCCCAAATTAAGAACGCATATAAATGTTTCGAACGCTCATTAATTAGTTAAACACGAATGCCACAATTCACTTGACTAAAAGAAATTAATGATTTTAAGAAAATTTTTTTTTTCATCCAGAGATATTATCTAGTTTTAGCGCAATTACCACATAAGCAACTAAATAAGTGCATGCATACATACATACATACATGCCTACTCATAAAATCATAAAAGATATTGCAAATCGATTAATCTGAAAATGTGCTCTGAATACTAAATTTGCCACCTCATAACTACTTAATATCTACGACGTGACTCTATTGACTAGATTGATAGTTATCTAAAATAAGAGGCCAAGTATTTTTCCAAATTAATATAACCACGTATACGTCTGTATGTAATATATGCAATTACTACCATACGCATTTTAGCAGCTTTTCAATTTATTCCTCACTTAACTTGGCTTATCTCGTAGCACCAAATTTATAATGCATGTGGAGCAATTATAATTTTTTCTCCCGAAAAAAAGGCTATGGGCGCTATAATTGTCAACTTTACACTGCCGTAATATGTAATTGCCATCGGTTATTTGTTATAGTACAAATACAAAGGGTGCTCATTTGGTGGTCTTAGCTATCGATTACAACTGAATTGGTTTGAGTATAAAATAAAACATTTTACCCCGCATAAGTTTTTGAGCATAAATGGGATCGATGGAGACTTTTGAGATTTTCTTTCTGAAGGTGAACCTAAGCTGTATGCAAAAATTGTGCTATGTGGGAGTTGTTGTTTCAAATGTCTATATTAACCAGGCTATCAAACTAAAAAAAAAAAAAAACATTTTAAAAATAAATAAAAAAACACAAAAAAAAGTAGTAGAAAATAAAAACTTAAAACACAAAAAAAAAATATATAAAACAAAAAATAAAATAAAAATTTTCAGTGACCAGCTATTGAATTCCCATACATTAAAACTATACACCTACCAAAAGAGAACACCCTTCGTCTGTCATTCGCTTGTCACTTGTACAACTAGAATCAACGAGCTTGTTCCTACATATGTACAAACACACGTGTTTACAGCTCACTGTCCAGCCTGAGGACTTGGAAAATATCAACATCAATGCTCAAACTGTCAAAAACGTCAACCACCCACCCCCTTCTTTTTTGGAACTTGTGCATGTAGCACTCATGTCATGCTATTGGGCCACCTGTTGGAATTTCTTGTCGTTTGCTTTGCGAAATTGACTTTTCTTATGGCTTTTTGCAAATGCATTTGGGTTTTTGTCTATTTGTTGGTACAATGATTGGCCAGATTAATATGTATGTACCAGTATGTGCGAGCATTAGTAGAGTAGCCACCACAGCAACTCCACCCATAAATGCCAATTGAAATATGTATTAACTGGCAAATAATCAAAATATTTTGTAAAAGGTAAAACTATATTACTCTGGTTAACATAGGATATACATAGTACAAGGCAAGTTTAAAGTTTCTCCTCTGTTGAAAACATAAAATCTAAAAATAGGAAAAATAAAATAAGATTTAAATAAATAAAAATAAATTGAAATAAAATTAAACAAAAAAATGTAAATAAAAACTTAAAATGAAATCAAATAAAAATTAAAAATAAAAAAGTGAGGAGGGAAAAAATAACATAATAAATAAATTAAATAAAATAAAAATAGATTGAAATAAAAAAAAATATAAAAAGAATAAAATAAGAATAAAACAAAAAAATAAAATAAAAAAAAATTAAATTAAATTAAAAATAAAAAATAAAATGAAATAAAATAAAACAAAATAAAATAAAATAAAATAAAATAAAATAAAATAAAATAAAATAAAATAAAATAAAATAAAATAAAATAAAATAAAATAAAATAAAATAAAATAAAATAAAATAAAATAAAATAAAACAAAAGAAAATAAAATAAAATAAAATAAAATAAAATAAAATAAAATAAAATAAAATAAAATAAAATAAAATAAAATAAAATAAAATAAAATAAAATAAAATAAAATAAAATAAAATAAAATAAAATAAAATAAAATAAAATAAAATAAAATAAAATAAAATAAAATAAAATAAAATAAAATAAAATAAAATAAAATAAAATAAAATAAAATAAAATAAAATAAAATAAAATAAAATAAAATAAAATAAAATAAAAAAAATAAAATAAAATAAAATTAAATTAAATTAAAAAAGTATATTAAAAAAAGGCAATAAAATAAAGTTAAATAACATAAAGCAAAATTAAGTTTAGTTTACGTTCAGAATTTTAAAAGTGTTAGTTTTCGTATGGCACGTCAATATTAAAAAATGTGTCAGTAAGTAGTCGGAAAAAAGTTTGCTCAATATGTAAAACAGTGTTATGGATTAAGTCAACTAACTACATATATCTTCTGGTGTTGAAAGCTAAAAATATCAGAGATGTTGATTATTTCATATTTAGTTTCAGGTATTTTTCAAGTTCTGAAACTGGCTGCATCGGCACTTTCGAACGCGAGAAGTATACCAGGAGGGCAAATAAACGCACTGTGCAAAGTTTAACCGGTCCACCGTCAGGTATTTCTGTAACTACAGCTGTGCTACAACACCACCCATTTATTGGAATATTTGTTGGTTTTTTATTGAAATTACCGTAAAATTTTTTTTTTTCGAAGAAAGGAGATTTTCTACGAAATACAGTTGGGTATATGAGGGTTTATATTTATTTATTATTTTATAAATAAACATTGCCACTTTTCATTTACATAAATAGCATTTTACATATATTTTTAACATCTCTGTTTAATGTTAATCCAATTTCAATAATATCCAACTACCAACCTTAGGCATTATCATATTAGTCATTTAATAGTATTTGCTGCTGAACTGCTCTAAATTTAATTAACTTTATGTCTTGTCAAAATTTCAATGGTTATTCTATTCAATAAATGATTTATTTGCCCTTCGCATATTTTTCATCAAATCAAAAATCGTTCAAAGCAAACACCACTTACCTTTAAATTAAAATTTATTATGACATACATACATAGTTTAACACTTGGGTGGGACATTGGATGTAAGGCACGTAACTATTTCAGGCTGTCCTGCCACTTGGGGCGAGTAACAGGGTTGCCACCTATCTATTTTTTTTTTAATTATGGAGCGACAGATGCCAATGTGGGTGTCAAATGAAAGGTATTTTCACCGTATTCCATCATTTTCACCGTATTCCAATTTCAAGCAGGGTAACCCCTGGAGTTGCCCTCTGACCGCGCTTTATTTATTTTACTAATCTATCTCGCTAACCGCTCGACCGATTTGGATGCAATTTTGAATAAAGATAGTATGGTTGATTCTAAGACTATCCACTTGGGGTTGCCATCTGGGACGGTTTAAAGGGTTGCCTATCTCAATTTTTTTTTAATTTTGTAGCAAAAGATGCTATATGGGTATCAAATGAAAGGTATTTTCAGCGACATGCCATGTAAAATATTTTCAAGTAGCGTTGCCACCTTATCGTAGTATATTTGCATATCCGGACTATTTCGGGAACCGCTTGACCGATTTGGATGACATTTTTCGTGTAGATAATATGATTGATTCTAAGACTATCCACTTGGGGGGTTGCCACCAATCTCAATTTTTTTAATTTATGGAGCTAGATAAGCTAATATGGGTATCAAATGAAAGGTATTTTTGCCGACATACCAACTAAAATATTTTCAAGTAAGGTAGCAAACCAGGGTTAACATTTTATAGTATTGTATTTGTATTGTATCTTTTTGGGATCATATTTGGATTATTTTAGGATTATTTTTAGATCATTTAGGGGTCACTTTGGATTCATTTTGGGGCTATTTTGAGATCATTTTGGGTTAAGTTTTGGATTAATTTGGGACAATGTTGGGGTAATTTTTGGATCATTTTGGAGTCATTTTGGGATCATTTTTGGATCATCTTGTGATAATTTTTGGGTCATTTTGAGAACATTTGAAGGTCTTTTTGGGGTCGTTTTGGGATTATTTTGGGAACATTTTTAGATCATTTTGGGAT
Organism: Campiglossa producta; assembly: GCA_964058755.1. Lineage (NCBI taxonomy): Eukaryota > Metazoa > Arthropoda > Insecta > Diptera > Tephritidae > Campiglossa > Campiglossa producta. The sequence goes on along the minus strand of CAXKVI010000004.1, from coordinate 113,028,747 downwards.
CATTTTAGGGTACATTTAAGAGTGTTTTTGGGGTCATTTGGGAATAATTTTTGGATCATATGGGGATCGTTTTAGGGTCATTTTCTGGTCATTTTGGAATCATTTTCGGATCATTTTTGGGTCGCTTTGGGTTAAATTTCGTATCATTTTGGGAACATTTAAGGGTCTTTTCGGTATCATTTTAGGATTATTTTGGGATTATTATACCTATCATGAAGATGAAATGGTATCATAACTTTGGTCCGATGTTAGTAAGTGTGAGAAGAAGAAGCGATGGACCCATCAATAAGTATACCGAAATGATCAGGATGACGAGATGAGTTTATATAACCATGTCCGTCTGTCCGTCTGTCTGTATGTTTGAACGCAAACTAGTCTCTCAGTTTTAGCGATATTTGGCTGAAATTTTGTATGCGGCCACCATTTTCCAATATAGGAACCATTTGTCGGAACCAGAAAGATCGGACCGATATTACATATAGCTCCCATATAATCGATTGTTCCGTTAAACCGATTTTGGGCTATAACTCCTGTAATTAAACAGGTAGGAACGTGAAATTTTGGACGTATCGCTATTTTTATAAGCTAAATATCGATGTTGAAAATCATCGAGATGGGATTAATATTTCACATAGCCGCCATACAATCGATTATTCCGATAAACGGATTTAAGGTTATAACTGCTGTAATTAAACACATAGGATTGTGAAGTTTTGGAAATATAGCTATTTTTATATGTGAAATATCGATATTGAAAATAATCGAGATGGGATAAATATTTCACATAGCCCCCATACAATCGGTTCTTTCGATAAACGGATTTTGGGCTATAACTCCTGTTATTAAAGAGGTAGGAACCTGAAATTCTGTAAGTATTGCTATTTTTATATGTGAAATATTGATGTTGAAAATCATTGAGATGGGATAAATATTTCACATAGCTCCCATACAATCGATTGTTCCGATAAACCGATTTTGGGCTATAACTCCTGTAATTATATACGTAGGAACGTCAAATTTTGGAAGTTTCGCTATTTTTATATGCGAAATATCGATGTTGAAAATCATCGAGATGGGATAAATATTTCACACAGCCCCAATACAATCGATTGTTTCGATAAACGGATTTTGGTAGATAACTCATGTAATTATATAGGTAGGAACGTGAAATTTCGTAACTATTGCTATTTTAGAATGTGGAATGTCGATTTTAAAAATCAATGATCAATAGTTCCGATAATTTCGCAATGAGCTATAGTTAAATTCACACAGGCTGTTCTGAGATCGAACAGTGAAAATCGTGACGCTTATTCATGAAAGGTATTTAGCCTTCGGCACAGCCGAAGACAGCTTTCCTTACTTGTTTTTGGGTAATTTTGGGATCATTTGGGGTAAGTCAAGTTAGCGCTAAATTCATAGCACCGAGCAAGATCGGTTACCCAGCTACTGTATATAATAATACTGTTATCATTTATGTTTTGTTAGGTTTTGCGAAATAGAAAACGAAAGCTAGCAGATTCGGATCAAATAGTCATCTACATAGCTAATCAACATTTGTAAGCCCAAACTTAACAAAAAATATTTTATGTACTTCACGTGCGTTCGTAAAATATAAAATAAAATATAAAAAGTAAATAAACACATTAACACAGATTTTTTGCACAAAATCATCATTATTCCAAATTTGAACCACAAAAGATTTAGATGCCATCATAATATCATCATAAACTACAGCTTGAACGCAGGGCCAAATTGGAAAATATTTATTTGCCAATTTTATGCAAAGATAAAAAATTAATAACCATTTGCATATTGAAACTAAAACAGAACATAGCAACAACTGTTACGTATGCAAAGGAGTTTACATTTTACTTTTGCTTGCTATTAGTTTCATAAATGTATATACATACATACATACATGCATAGTTAAAGCTCTGAATGAATTACATTTGCACATAAAAACAAAATTATGGCTAGACTATGAGGCATTCAAACAAAAGTATTAGTTTGGCGCTGAAGTTTGCAAAAAATTTGACTTGGAAATTCACTTGTCTTGTTTAAATAAAAAAAAAAAAAACAATAATTCGCACAACCATGAATGTGAAGGTAAAAAAGAAGTCGCAAGGAAAGCGATTAGTCGAAAAATGTTACATATTTGTTTTATTTTCAATGCACTAACGTTTGTACGCATGTGTGTTAGTATTTATGTCCGTTTTTTAATGTTATGCAAATGTATGCATTTTATAAATTGTAGTACTTTAAAACAATGGTGACAAAAAAAACTATGTATATTAGGGTGATTCAAATTGGAAAAAGTATGATTATTGGTCTTACCCCGTGAATCTTTAGGTATTGATGAGAAAATAAGCCTTGCAAAAAATCCACCCTAACCCTTAGGAGTGGCTATTTTTTTCGCCCTTTCCTATACATTTTGTATGGAGAAAAATGGCATTTTTTTTTGGCTTTAATTATTTTAATAGTTAGGAAAATCACGCATGGCTTGCCATTTTGGAAGCTTCAAAGCTTCAACTTAAAGAGTATGTAAAAATATTTTGAAACAATTTTCTAAAATTAAAAGCAAATTCACTTTGAAAAAAAAAATGCCATTTTTCCCCTTACAAAATGTATGGAACAGGACGAAAAAAATAGCCACCCCTAAGGGTTAAGTTAGAGTGCTCATTTTTTTTGCAAGGCTTATTTTCTCATCAATACCTAACTTTTTAGGGGGCAAGACCAAGTGGATATTTTTTTTTTGAATCACCCTAATGTATATACATACGTTTTTTTATAAATATACGAGCATATAAATTTTAACTTACATATGGGCAAATCCACCATAGTGTTACATACAAAAAAAAATTTCAAACATCGAAGCATAAAAATAACTTTTTTCTTGGTACATTGGTAGATAAAGGCAAGCTTAAATATATTGGCGTAAATCGTCTTACATAATGCCTCCAAAAGATATAGTCAATAGATCGACGATTATATATATAAATTCAAGTCGCAGTCTTTAATATGCATTTATTTAACCCAAGGGCTGAAACCGAAACCGTAACCGTAACCGTTATTTTGATCTGAAAAAGAACGAAACCGAAACCGTTTCAAAAGTCGGAACCGGTTCCAAAAGGTTTTGAAATTTTTTAATGTCTCACTTCTTTAAGTGGGCACAAACAGGTACCCTGAAAACTTTCATAGATGATTATCGAGCAAGGTTACAAAAGACACGTTTTAAGCTTAGTATAAAAATTCTGAAAGAGAAAGTTTGACTATAGTTGAATGAAGCATCGTAAAAAATTTACGAGATACGAAAAAGAAATGTTCAGGCTCGACTCAGAAAGCACTACTCATATTAATGTTGCTGACGATTTATACATTAGACAATGCTGAACGAGTAAATGAATTCGCCTTGTGTTATATCCCAAAAGTAACTTTACTTACCACGCGGCGAATTCCGGTCTTCTTTCTGCGGCATTAAGGCAAAACGACTAAACTTAATATAGAACGATAAATGAGATTTTTGCAAATAAAGTAATATTTTGGATTTTTTTGGTATAATACATTGTTAGCGAAACCTGAACGATGGTGAAAAGTTCGAAAGCCGAGCTCAACGGTTAGTTAGTTCAAAATACAAAGAAAAATCTCTGGAAATGAAATTTTTCAAATAACTCTACCCATGCGCCACCTATCGGAATTATTTTTTTGTTATAGTACGTTGGGTACAAAACTAAACGATGATGTAAATTTCAAGATCCTACCTCAACGGGAAGTTCGTTGAAAAAAGAATTAATCGACACCGAAAAAAGACCTTCGTATTTCTTAAATAGAGTGACTGACGCGCCACCTATCGGGTCAAATTTTTTTTTTAACCGTTTGGAAATTGATTAAGTAATACACACGCTAAATATCAGCCAAATCGGTCTATAATTAGCACTTTCAGTTTTTATTACCCCGATATCAGCTCTACCTAGCGGATTTTTTTTTTAGAAAAATATTTCTTTTCGTGGTAGTTCCGAATATCAGCCAAATCGGACCGTAAATGCGATTTTTGCGCCACCTATCGGATTTTTTTTTTTTTTTCATAATATTGCATTGTCATCGCGACCTGAACTGTGGTGAAAATTTCAAGAGACCCTAGCACAACAGGAAGTTGGTTTAAAATCGAATGCAAAAATCCGGGCACAAGAACGACAAAAGCGACCTAATAAAAACATTTTAAAAAGTTATAAAGTAGTCTAAGCTCGAATGACAACGAACATTATATACCTAGTTGCGGTGATAAAGAAGTTTTACGGGATTTTGAGTTGTGACTAATATTTTTTTTTTTCTTCAATTACTATTGTGACACGTCCCATACAAATAATATTTTTCAAAGTAAATATATCTATACTAAGCACAACTGAGTATAGAAACCTGATTCTACTATGACTTTCGTTTGACTGACATGGGCGGGGAAATATGAAAATGTAAATGAGTGCAATAACACCGGCAAATGCACTGAATGACAAGCTGTACGTACTTGTGACAGTAAATAATAGCTAAGAGACCAAAACATACAGGTGTCACTGCTGGCGGATATGCATACTTAGTACTTACATATGTAGTATTTTTATTTTTTTTATGTAAAATGAGTTATATAATAAATATGATCGCATGTATAAAACCATCTATTTGTTTCTATTTATGTTAAGTTGTGTGGGAGCTTTTGGTGATAATAAATAGTAATTAAAGCGGATATGACATTGGCAATGGAAATTAATACAATTGATAGGTCATCATTTGTTGTTGGAGCATTTCACTTCTTCTTTTCATATTTATGATGATCTGTGAAAATTAATATAATCGCGAAACCAGAGGACAGAGTAGCCATACGACTTACGTAACACGCTTTCTTATCTGAAGTAAAAAACCCGAAATTTTTTAAATAGCGCGGATGTGACCGGTGCGGGAACGTGCCTTATGCTTATAACAGAAGAAAATCATGATACAACTATTTCGCCCTCTCTTTTGCGTCCCGAAATAATATTGAATTCATTCAAATATTCAATTGTTTTGAAAAAAAATGTTAATGTAAAAAAAGTTCGTAACGGACTTTTTTTTCAATGTTAAAAGATTCGGCGTTAGCAACATAACTTGACAAAAATAAATATATATGTTAGCAGCAGGCCGATTACATAAAATTGGAGCTGTACATTACATTACATTAAAATTGTATCTGTAAGCGTTGCCTACATTTAGGCTATACCTGCGGTGACCATCCGTTCTGTTTTAAGAAAATGTTCTGTTTTTGTTCTGCTTTTTTGTACCGGCAACCATTTTAACAAATGTAATGAGTAACTCTGTAAAGTTAGTCGACAGGAAATGTGCTCAATAATTTGAAAATTTTATGAAAAATTCAAAATCTTTCAAAATATTTTCAGAATAATTTGGTTGGTTTTTACCAACCGGTGACTGAGATATAGACCTTTCTAACGATCTATATATGAACCGGAAAGAAGTGGTAAAAGTAGAAGTATTTGCACAAACACATTTTTTTCGTCTTTTTTCGAGGTTGGCGCTATCCCTATGCATTATGTTATAAGAAGCCTATACAACTTTTTTGTTAAGAGTGCAATGAAAGTTAATTTTCTCAAAAAAAAGTTGAAAACTTGAGAAGTTATCAAGTTTTCCATGAAAACTAAATTTAAAAAAAAGTTATTTTGCCATATAATTTGAAAATTTACGTATAAAAAACCAATTACCTATAGTACTGACTTTTAATTGATGCAGTTTGGTTGAAATTATTTGAGATTACAATTTCAATGTTTTACAGACGTTGACAACATTTTTTACTGCAAAAAGATGATTACGTCATGCAAATCAGGAGTACTTTTTTATTCCAAACATTGAAAGTGTAACGTCAAATAGTTTATAAGCGAGTAGCGAAATTTTCTCGTGAGGACAATACCAAGCTTAGAGTAAAAAAGAGTTCTGTTTTTTTTCAAAAAAAAGTATGGTCACCGTAGCTATACTACTAACTCTAAAGTCATAAATATGCTCATTGAGTTTTCATAAATATTATAATTACATAATTTGATAAAAAGTAATATGCAATAGCTTTACCGCGGCAGTCCCCGAGTGCCACACGTCCTTTTTTTTATTTTTTTTTTTTGATAAATAACGAAAAGAAATTTGTTCTGATAATTTTTTATTATTTTCAAAAATCAATTGCCAACAACAACAACAACAACAACAACAAAAAAAACATCAACAATACGAGTATCAATAGCACGAGCCGATTTCATTACACCTCCTAGCTTGAACAATGAGTTTATATGTACATATTTGTATATAACTAATAACCGTTAAAGTAATGCCATCATCCAACCAATACAACCACAAACATTTAACATGTACGAAAAATTAAAAAACAATAAAAAGTACCAAATGGGAATACATTTAAAACTTAAATTTAATAGCAGCAATAAATATTTATTTTGTATCTGATGTAAGTAAGTAGCTTTTTTTCCTTTTGTAGGTACTTTGGTTTGTTTACATTAGTGCCGCTACTTTATGTTGACTTATCGCACACTTGTTATTAATAACTACATACATATTTATAGAGATTTTATTAAGTAGGGTTAATTGAAATCGATATTGATAGCGGTTTGTATTGATATTTCATGAGCGCTTATTAATGTCATTTATTTGAAACGGGCTATAAAGCAAGGCGGAAGATTGTCGAAGTGAATAAATGCAAACCATTTGATTTGAAGGCGTTATTCTTCAAAGTAGAGTAGACAACACTAGGTGACAATTCACTTTTTACAGAAAAGAAACAAACGGGGTTTCCTATGCAGTTGATGCTTCCATGATTATGATGGGTCTCTTACAAGTTGGTATAAAATGTTCGAATTCATACGAACTCAGTCTTCCTTACTTGTTTTTTTTATTTTTTTTTTATGTATTTATTTATTCTCCACTTGTTTTGTCATCAGTGTTGCAGCTATAATATTCATGTTATGTTCCGGCTGTTTGTTAATTTCCTAATCTAATTAGCAAAGTTTTTATATATGTATATTTATTTAGCAAACAATTATTGCTGCATTGTTGCTAATTGCAACAATTTCAACAACACGGCGCAACAATGCGTGCAACGTTTCGCGGCAATGACACATACGCATGCAATTCTAAAATTACAAAGTGCGCATGCGCAACCAGCCATTCAAATGTTAGAAGAATATATGGCGAGCTGTGTGATTATATTTAATAATACATAAATAAAAAGTAATAGAAACCATAAAAATACGATAAACAAGTAAGGGAGTCTAAGTTCGCGTAAACCGAACATTAAATACCCAGCGGTAGTTTTCAGAACGCCCACTTTTAAAATTTTACATAGAATGACTAGGAGGATTCACCTAGCAAATTATACTATTTTATCCATTTCCGTTGCCGAATTATGTCAATTTAGGTGAAATTTGGGAAATTTTCGATATCGAAAGTGGGCATAAGTAGTTGGAGGACGATTTGATCCAATTTGTGCCAAATATCATCGTTCTATCGTAATCAGATTAAATCTTACGACTAGTCGAATTTTCAAAAATGCCTTCCTTAAATGAGGGCGGTGCCACGCCCTCTTTAAAAAAATTATGGAACTTTCAATCAAATACATGGCCGTCGAAATAGTTGTAGGTGGCTCACTTCACAAAATTCAACTCATTTATAAAATTTTTAGTAATGAGTGACCTGTTATTTTTTATTCAAAAATACAATGTTAAAAAAAAATATTCCCAAAAACAACTCCGAAATTATACCGAAAATGGTCGAGAAGTAATCCCAAAACAATTCCGAAATTTTCCGGAAACAGTACCGAAATAATCCCGAAAATGGTTTTTTGATTTTTTTGAATAACCACTAAGTCATAACTCATCACTCAAATTTTTTTGAATAATGAATAAAAATGTATTTTTTTATTTTTTCGTCACTCAAAAATTAAATAATGGCCATCCCTGCTACGTAGTACCGTTATGTTTTAAATGACTCGATCACTGAGCCACTTCCGGAATTTTCTTCCCAAGGTGTATTGTCAACGTGTCCTTAGCTGGCTGCAAAATCTTAAGTTCCTAAATCTGCGAGATATTACCCTGCAGTGCGAAATAGCGCGATGCGTGAGCCGTCTAGAGAAATTTGTTAGCCTTTAATTCATTGTAATGGAGTTCTGAGTTATGTGACAAATTTCGAGTCTCGAGTTACTAAAACATCGATGGCAAAATCTCCCAGGATTGTAGTGATTTTCAGACATCTCGACTAGTGCACCATCTAACGAAATTTTGTCTTAGGGGTTTAGAATATGCCTGAGGTAGGCATACCGGCCGTAAGAGGCGACTAATATGCACATAGCTAATGACGTGCTAACTCAATGTGTGATCTACGAATATGATGCCTCTCACCTCTCACTACCCATAATCTCCTTACTTACGGATGGAGGGATGACATGAGCTAGAAGGTTCCAATGGTCATACCAAATCACTCCTGAAATAGTCGGACAGTACCGCAATGGAGTACCGGAGCGTGCACACAGAGAAAATGAACTGGTGATAGATAAGAATTGACAGTGGTTTTGTCATATCAACCAAAATCATGGTCAGTTCTTATCTGTTTCCAGCCCATTTTTCTTGTCATATCCGGCCAAGGACTGTCAAATCACTCCCCAAAACCTTCGGGGAATATTTTTGTCTTAACAACAACAACAACAACATGTTTAGCGAAGAAGATTTAATGATTAGTTGTCTGAGATCGAGGCTAAAATAGTCCAATGAATTGAAACAGGAAGGTCAAAATCGTCCGCGGCACATGTCCCGTCTTGTTTCTCAGGGACATGCATACACTATCCCTTCTTTTGAACTACTTCCGTATGCATGTATCTGTATTAATACTGAAGGCATACCGTGGTACTAGCAAACATACATGCTCTATAAGTACAAAATCAATAATTCTGCATGGGTAAAATAGCAAGAGTTTTTCATATATAAATAAAATTCATATTCATACATCTGACAGAAGCCAAATGAGGACAGATTGCACAACCATTAGCATAACAATTGTGAGACAATGAAACTCTTCACATTCTGTTTCAGCTTACCATCTCTAAAAATGTCATTGCAATATCGATATGCATTGCGGTGAGACATGCTGGGGTCCATACGGTTTGCTGTGTCGATATATTCCTTAGTTTCATGGCTCAGAGTTGTGCCACCATCACTCATTAGTCACTGTCATGAACTTAGAAGGATGGCTTGAAGTTTGTCCAGGAAATCCATCCAAACATCGAACATTTCCATAGAAAAATATTTTATTTTATAAATCTGAATAAAATTTTCAAGACAATAAAGAAAAAGCAAAGAGCATTCAACTATGCAAGTAAATACATTCAGTAAGTTGTATTTTTTCTAATTTCATTACTTTTCACTAATGCAGAATGCATTCCTCAAGCATACCATTCACTCATTCAGCATGCATACATTGTCTGTGAAAAAATATTTTCTCAATTTGAAAATTACTCCTTTTACATACTTTGTCATTCATACAGCATTCATGCCTCGTGTATAGATACAGCTTTTTTCAACTGGGTTAATCGAAAATATTCTTTTTCTAATCGAATTAAGTAGCAAACAAGTAGATTTATAACGGAACTTTGAACCAGGTTGAATTTGCATAAGTTCTCTAATCAATCGCGAGTGGTATAATAAAGTTGTTTTAAAACACTTGCCTCTTCAAGAGAATTTGGCTAGAATCGATTATCATAAATGTTAATAAAATGTTTGATTATTTTTATTAAGTGGCAGAAAGCAAGGACAAGTAAGTACAGCAGGCGCCAATCACATTATTGTTCCTTTGAAACAAATAGGTCAAAATAATAAAAACAGGTTTAGCTCCCCACTCACAAGCATCAAAAAACTACAATCTACAGAAGAAAAAAAAGCTTAAAAAAGTTAAAGAACAAATTCCCATTTTTGAACAATTTTACAAAAACAATAATAGAGGCGTACCAAAGGGCAGTTGTAGATAAGAAGAGTAAATATTTAGAAGCAGCTCATTACCTATAGCCATAAATATGTACATACATAAACTAATAAAGATACAAAAGTAAGTATAAAGATAAGAAAAAGCATATTCCGCTTAATTTATTGTAGGTCAATAAATTACTTTTACTTTTACTGCAAAAAAGCGAAAGTTAATTATATGCAAGAATGTGCTGCATTTTGGTAAATCTACCTTTTTTTCAAAATCAACCATATGACTGCAAAAAGAACAAAGATTAAAAGATTAACCAGTTTTTAAGCATATAACCTTGACAAACGATAGACTTCATACAAAAAAAAATTTAAAAGCACATCGATTTTAAGAATTGCCACAAAAACCTCTCCAAAGAACTTTTTCATAGAAATTTAAGAATATTTCTTAGAATATACATAATAACTTTTTCTTAAAATATGTAAACAAATCCTCAGAAAGCATGAATTCATTCATACATATTATCTTACTTAATATATAAAACCGTAAGTTTGTGAGTGAGTGCGGATGTTTGCAGGTTTCACTTTGGAGTCATTTTGGGATCATTTTAGAATCATTTTTGGATAGTTTTTGGGTAAATTTGGGAATATTTTAGGGTCTTTTTGGGGTCGTTTTGGGATTATTTTAGGATTATTTTGGGATCATTTTTGAATAATTTTGGGATCATTTTCGGATCATTTTGGGTACATTTAAGGGTGTATGTTGGGTCATTTGGGAATCATTTTTGGGAAAATTTTTTGGTCGTTTTGGGTTCAATTTCGGATCACTTTGGGAACATTTAAGGGTCTTTATGGGATCTTTTTAGGATTATTTTGGGATTATTTTAGGGTCGTTTTGGGATCATTTTGGGTAAGTAAAGTTAAGCGAAAAATTTATAGCACCGACCAAGCTCCGTCACCCAGGTACTATTTCTTTTATTTATTAAAGAAGCCATGGAATTTTCTGGACAAAGGACCAAATATAGATTGTCTTTATTTGTAATTAAAATCGTAAAGCTTTCGATATACAGTTTCTGTGGGACTTGGGAAAAAAATTATTTTTTTTATTTTTCTACTATTTAACTTTATTGTAATAAAGTTAAAAATATTTATTTTATTATTTTGTTTTAATTTTTTTTATTTTATACTATTTTATTTTATTTTGTTTTACTTTTTAAACTCAATTTAATTGAGTTCAATTAAATTCTTTTTTTTTTTAATTTGATTTAATTCAATTTTACCCTATTTTGTTTTATTTTTAAATTTTTCTTTATTTTGTTTATTTTTGAAATTTTATATTATTTCAATTATTCTATTTTCATTTTAAATGATGTATGTATGTATACTATTTTATTTAATTTGATATTTTTTATTTTATTTCATTTTTATTATTGGTATTTGATTTTTTTTTTTAAGTTTATTAAATTTTTTTTATTTTCTATTTTATTTAATTGTTTTTAAATTTTACTTTATTTTTTGCTATTTTTCTAATTTAATTTTTTTAAGTTAATTTAATTGTATTTTACTTCATCTTCTTTTTTCTTTTTTTTTTTTCTTTTTGTATTTTATATTATTTATTAATATATTATTTATTTTTACAAAAATGATTAAGTGATTACTACCTTACGCATTATTTCTAACCACATATCATCTTTTTTTCTTTTTATTAAAATTGTTTACCTGCTCGCGCCTTTTTGCACATCATTGCAATATTTTTTTTATTTCTTTTTTACGTTACCTTGCAGCGAAACGTCAAACTAGTGAGAAAAATATTAGTATACAACTATAATTTTTGGCAGAACTCATACTAGTCAGAAAATATTCATTCCATGTAAACAAGACAACTATATTTTTCTGGTTGAAATCACCAGTTACAAAAATCCAAATTCATTCGTTTAGTTTGCTTTTTTTTCTCTTATAATTCACAGGTGATTTTTCGTGTTTGGGTAAATACAAATAGTCGCTGCTTTCTTAAGAATAAACATGAAAATAAGTGATGAAATTAATACGACTATTAATTTCTGGTGGAAATCATACTAGTCCAGATTCAATGCTTTTTGGACTAGTATGGAGACTAGTTCATTTCATGGAAATCATACTAGTCCAGATTGAACTAGTTTTGAACTGGTGTTTTACAACTAGTATAATTCTAGTATATCATAACTATTAGATGACTGGTATGTTGTGGTCGAAATCTGACAATTGACGTAAAATATACTAGTTCAATAAAAGACCTGTTGCACCAACTGGTTGTAAAGCAGTTGCTTTCGCTGCAGTGTACTTTCATATGAGGCGTGTAATTCCACTGATAAAAGAAATATAAAGGAAAAAAACGCACTTATTGCAAATATTTGCATTCTGAACTGTTACAGCGAGTGAATTATTATTTGTTTACAGAATACCACTATTTGTTGTTCGCGCGATAATAACCAACTGGCTATTAATGAAGAGCATTGACCATGTTAGCAGCACATTTTACGTGCGTTGTGGACCGCTTGTCAAAACTAAGAAAATTACCTAAATTGTAATAATTTTTCAACGTGCCATACGAAAACTAACACCAGAAATTTTGTGCCTGGCGAAAACTACTCAACCATTTGTTTGAACTTTTTTGTTTTGAGGACATTTTTGATTCACAGTTTCTCAAAACTCGCCTTTTAAGGTTGTTTTTTTTTTTTTTCAAAAAAAATATGTACCTACATTTGTTGGTATTGGAAATGTCAAATTCAAGGTTTCACGTAATTTACTATATTTTTGTGTAATTTTGTTACTATATTTTTTTTGTAATTTTTACTACATTTTTTGTGTAATTTCACTATATTTTTTGTGTAAATTTTACCATATTTTTTTTGTAACTTTAACTATATTTTTGGTGTTTTTTTTTTTGCTATATTTATGGGTAATTTTTCACTATATTTTTGTGTAATTTTTACTATATTTTTTAAGTAATTTTTACCATATTTTTTTCGTAACTTTAACTATATTTTTGGTGTAATTTTTTGCTATATTTATGGGTAATTTTTCACTATATTTTTGTGTCATTTTTACTATATTTTTATTCCATTTTTACTTTATTTTTTTGTATTTTATACTCTGCTTTTTGAGTAATTTTTACAATATTCTTTGCTGTATTACTAGATCCGCCCTGCTACATACTCTCTAAATAAGGACGGCCTTTTTTCAAGGTTACTTTTCACTACGGAAATTCGCGATAAAGCTCTCTGCATAGCTTGATGTAGATCTTATAATAATTTTTTTAATTTTTTGTTTCTTTGGTACATTTGGAAAGTTATCAGTTATGATTAAATCCAGATAAATTAAAAAAAAAATAAAATAATAATAAGACCGGTGATATCATTCTTGTAATACCGTAAAAGCTTTTATTACAAAAAATTGGCAATACACACACATATGTACTTTCGCACATACATTTGAATATATGTACTGATTTTGCCGGTTGCACTCTTTAAAGTTGTTGAACTAAAATAAAGTAAACCGTTGTTGATACAAGAGTTGCATACGCTCATTCTCTCTGCATTTTTTGTATCAAATCTCTTCATTTCTGCTTCGCTATAAGACTTGTCAACAGTTTGTTAGTTCTCGTGTAATCAATGACAATTTTCCAAAATGAACTTTTCAGTAGATACGTTAGAGTGGAAAATTTCTTCAGTTCTCTTTATTAAGAGAGACATCTACTTTAGTTATGCATAAGAAGCATAATAAAGCTCGGCATACGTTATGACGTGCCAACTCGATTGTTGATCTACGGATATGATGCCTCTCACCTCTCATTACCCATCTTCTCCTTCCTTACAGATGGAGGGATGACATGACCTAGATGATTCCAATGGTCATGCCAAATCACTCTCGAGGCTGTACCGCAAGGGAGTACCGGAGTGTACCGGGTTCATATCCGGCCAAGGACTGTCAATTTCGACATCACTTCACAAAACCTTCGGGGAGTATTTTTGTCTTAACAACAACAACAACAAGCTCGTCAGTAGTTTGTTTTGTTCCCTGAAGCAATGAGCGATATGGTCATTGGTTAGTCATTCGTTAACCACGAAAACATGTCGATATGACTTTTGTGCTGTATTTTAAGCTCTCAAGTGTAAATACGGGCAATTAAATTCCTTCTTGTAAAAAAGATTATAGAACACGAGCCGTGAGTTAAAAAGACAACTCGTAGTCATGAAAGGGGCCCTCTTTGAGAGTTTCTTTGTAAGTACAGCAGATTTCGGAATAATGAAGTAAACAGACTTTTCAAAACAGAAAATGAGGAAATAAAGTGAAATTGCATAAAATTTGCATTAAAATCAGAAATGTTTAATTTCAACTATTTGACGATTTGATATAGAAATGCCAATTTCAAACGAATTAAACAAACATTCAAAGGCTACAAGTGCCATTGCTACTGCTATCTAGGCAACTATTATTTTCATTGATATCTGGACTGAAATCAAATTGACTTGCTAACGTATCAAAAGGGCAATAAACCAAGCTGAGCGTAAAATCTATAGCCTTTATAAATAAACGATCTACTTTACTTTTAATTTCAAGCCAATTTGAAACATTATAAAACAAATAAAAAAATTTAATTAAAAATGTTATTGCGTGAAAAGTTGTGCAATTTCTTTACAATTTGCTCGCATGCCCTTGCTACAAGTTCGTTGCTTAAGTCCTTCGTTTTTTAGCAAAGTACAATTTGTACTCACTTTCAAATGTGCCAAAAGAAAAAAATGCATACGCATTCATACACACAAACAAAATTCACGCTCACTTTCAACTCAGAGCTGGCTTACAGACTACTCTTTCGATTAACGGTTTCAGAGAATTGCCAGCAATAAAAAAAATACCCGTGCATTGTTCGAAATTGTTACTCTCTCTGCATTTTCTTACTCATTTTTTCGAAGTTTAAAATTATCTCATACCTTTGTTAAGCTAACTCTCAAACAATATTTACCGAGTAGTTCATTCTTCTATTCATTCATTTATTTATTGAGCATCGTCAACCACGACCATCACGACCGTTAGCTTGTAAACGAACTAACTCACAAACGAAGAGGCAAGCAAGCAAACGAGCCAACCAACATTCAGAGCTTTTACTACAACTTGTGGCACTTCTTAAGCAGTGCTGCTACCAAAAAAATCTCGTTTCGCTGAACAAATGCTTGTATGCAGAGGCACTTTTGTGCTGTAACAGCGGCGCTGGCGTTCAAGTGTTTGGTTGGCTTATCGCTCTAGCTGTTTGCGCTCAAGTCGAAGTCATTGTTGACAACGTCTACGCTGACTTCTAATTCCAAGCTACTGTAAGTGCAGTCGGAGTAAAGCTGCAGCTATTGCTTCGACGCTGCTGCATGTTGATCGTTCAATGGTTCATTCAGAAGGTTTTATATATTCGTCCATTCGGTAAATGGAGTTCAGTTTGGTGCTTAAGCGCGGGGCGCGTATCTCGTAGTCTGGAATAACTTGCTAATTATATTGGTTGATCGCAGTGACTTAAATTTATTAATTGGTAACAACTTTTATTCAAATATTTTTTTTTTTATTCAGTGAATTGTAAAGCGCATACAGTGTAGTGTATGCATGTGTATGTGTGGCATAAAAAAGAAAACGTGTGGTGCCAAACAAAAGCGGATATCCTCGAACTAGTTAAAAATAAGAAAAAAAAATAAAAAACTTCATCAAAAAAAAAGTTTAACAATTTTTAAAACTTTTAAATTTTTCTTTTGACAAAAGCGGATTTGAAGAAATTTCGCTGCTTTTCAATAAAGAAAAAAATTAAAAAAAAAAAAAATAATTTAATAATATAACCAAACTTCACACATTTTATATGTTCCAATAGCAGTTTGTGCCCATCTCGCCGGAATGCCGCTTTAAGTTATACAGATTTGTGTAAAAATTTGTTCAAAAATTCATAAATTAAAAAAAAAAAAATTTTTTAAAATCAATCAACTTTAAAAAAGTTTGTGAACACCAGCTACAAGCAAGCGAACCTGTGCTTTAACAAACCAAAAGAGAAAAAAAGATTTCAAGACAAAGAAACCAATATCTAAAAAATGTTTAAGAAAATGTCGGTCAAGTGGAAATTAGCTAATGGATTACAAGCGACAGCTACCCTGCTGGGTCTCATTGTACTTATCACGGATACAGCAGCTGTACAACAGGCAGCACGCGGTGGCAGTGGACAGCGAGCTAAAGGTAGGTATTGTGTGTGGGTGTTAGTGAAAACAATGAAAACAATAAAAAAGCAAACCTTTTGAAAGTGAATGTTAAATTAGAATTTAAAATCGAATAATGATGTGATGTCAGGTAAATTACAGTTATATAAAAAAATGACCTTGAAAATTATCTCGGCTTAAAATAAATGAATTTTTTTTGTGATTTTTTTCGAATAGGACATTTTTGAAACTCAAACTGAGAGGACATATTGGGATAAATTAATAAAAAGAAAAAACTCAATTGCTTTTTCTCAAATTTAACAAATTTGACAAGAATTTGTATGAAGAAACTTTCAACTTTCAACTTTTGCGTGACCGGCTATTTTTATTCAAAAAAATATGAGTGATGAATAAAAATTTACTTTATTAAAGAATAGCTTGAAATAAAAAAAAAATTGTTATTCATCACTTTGATTTTTTGGAATAAAAATAGCCGGTCACTCATCACGCAAATATTTTGAATAATTAATAAAAATGTATTTCTAGTTTTTTCGTCACTCATCCCTCAAAAATAAGGGTACAATTTTATTTTTGAGTGACTAGTGACGAAAAAATTAAAAATTAATTTTTATTCATTATTCGAAAAAATGTCAGCGATGAGTGATCGACCATTTGTATTCAAAAAAAAATCAAAGTGATGAATAGCAATTGATTGTTATTTTAAGCGATTTTTGAATAAAAATAAATTGTTATTCATCAATCAAAATTTTTAAAATAAATAATAACTTTTTAATTTTTTATTTTTTCGTCACTTGTCACTCAAAAATAAAATATTGCCCATCCCTGGTCAATATATACAGAACTCAATATTAATAACAGGTCTATCAATGCCTTATTTTTTGGGTAGGAAATTAAATTCCCTGCAAAAAAAACTGGACTAAAGCTTCCTCAGGATAGCGGTTTGCGAGTAATCTAAGTAGCCGCAAACATTGGCATGTTTCTTCGATTTTCTGTTTTTCCTCCAGACATTTTTTGAAGTGAAAATTTATTCGGAAATTCCCAGAATAAAGCAGGTACACCTGCCCGATACTGCTTGCTTTTGCGCGAGTACATAAAGGCGAAAATGTACATTAGGGTGGATCGATAAAAAAAGTTGATTAAAGTTATTTTGAAGGCGATCCCAAAAAAAAATTTTTTTTTTTTCACTACGTCGCCATTTTAAGTACTGCCAATTCCTATCCATCACCAACTCTGATTTCTGTGTGTGTATGAAAATATATATTTTTGTTTTCTGCTCTAAATCGTTGTTATCTTACAGCAAATTTATTATTAGTTAGTACAGACGAGATTTATAACTTCAGTATACATTTCCTCTTCTATTAGCCCTTAATCCACACTCGGTCATCGCTCTTTCACAATACTCCGTTATATCTGTCTGGCTTCAAGCTTTCACATAAGTTTTCGCACAGCAACAAAACAAAAGTGATTTCATATTTTAATTGTTATCACTCTAGAAAAACATGTCTAGCCAGCGAGACACATCATTTCACTTTCAATCACGTGAATATATAGTACGTTTGTATTTATAATAACAATATATCTTTTGTTGAAGCATAGCTGAGACAATTTTAAAAGCTATATTAAGTATCATGCGAAAATTGAAGCTACTCAACTCAGTAAGATTTTAAGTTGACATAGCACGTGCATGTGTAGTAGCAATAACATCATGATATGATTTATGAATATGACAGTGATGAGTGTCTATACATATAGGTATGTATCAGAGATATGCGAAAATAAAAGAAAACACATGAGAAAAGC
>CAXKVI010000004.1:112985731-113005731 GCA_964058755.1 Campiglossa producta | reverse complement strand
GGATTTGGCGTATTCTGAAAATCTGATCGATGGTAGACTTACCAGGTCTAAAGCCACACTGTTAAGGTCCAATCAGTTTGTCTATGGTGGGTTTCAGTATTTCACACTATACGCTAGAAAGAACCTTATATGCTATATTAAGAGGACTGATTCCGCGGTAGTTGATGCGGTTAGCGCGATCGCGTTTCTTGTGGATTGGGCAGAACACTCCTAAATTCCAATCCGGAGGCATGCACTCGTCTGACCATATTCTGCATAAGTGCTGATGAATGCTTTTTACCAGCTCTTCGCCTCCGTATTTGAACAGCTCGGCGGGTAGTCCGTCTTTTCCAGGCGTTTTGTTCATTTTGAGCCTGGATATAGCTATCCTCACTTCATCATAGTCAGGTGGTGGGACGACTTTTCCATCGTCAGGGATTGTGGTATCGGGTTCAACGTCTCCCTCGCAATAATTAGTAATTTCTAAGCAATTTGATCTCTCTGCCGGAGTTATTGAGATATCGCTTTTTTGCGTCGAATACACCAAATTTTTGCTTATAACCTAAATTCCACAGGGAAAAAAAATTAAAAAATTCTTGTTAAACACAAGAAAAAAAAGCGGTGTTAAAAAACACATAAATTTAAAGATCACAAGTTCAACTGAAAACTTCAAAAATGAAAACAGAGTAATATTTCAATAGACAAAAACAAAATCATAATCGAATGCAACGAAAATTGCAATTTACTAACACATACACAAATGTACTATGTGCTACATATGTTCATATCTGTGAGTAGTCGGGGTAATGGCATTTGTTACTATATTTGTGATTGCAACGAAGTAGCAGTCAGAAGCAGCAGCAGCAGGCAACGTGCCAACAAACCAAGCGACCAGTAGCAAGACCAAGCGTACACAGGCATTGACAAATGCCGGTCAGTAGTGGCAAACAACAAAAGTAGATACAGATGCATGTATGTATGTATTACATGCAACAGCCACAATAGCAAAAACCACAATAGCAACAACCACAATATTAACTACGACAACAGATATAACAATAACAAAAGTTGATTAAAAAATTCCAAAAAAAAACTAAGTTGAATGTTGTCATTTGAAATGTTATTATACCAGCTCTGAAAACAATGTTTTTGCTGCTGCTACTGCTTCAACTGCGTATAGTGGTCATTGATGTGCAATGAATAGATTATTTTGAACATAACGAATGGCAAAATAGTAGAAATAGCAAAAACAAGAGCAAACGCAAAGTAACTACTGTGGAAAAAGAAAATTAAAAAAAAAAATGCGTGCAACAGTTTAGCAAGTGTTTAGTCACCAAACAACGTTATACATACATATATGTATAATAAGTACTAATATGAGTGTATGTATGTACGTGTGCATATTAGACTGTCCCAAAAATGTATGAAAGAAAATTAAGGTTCGCAATTTGATATACATACCCTCTATATCGGTGCGTTTTAGCCCAAGTAACATGTGTGCGAAGTTTTATTGTTCAAGGATAACAGCAAACCGTGCCGATTTTAAGTTAAAGTTTTTGCTAGCAACTTATACTAAGTTCACAAAAAAGTCGATTAAGGCTTCGAAAATTACATTATTTTAATATTTGGCTCACATTTAAACGAGTGTGTAACAAAACTTCACTTTTGAATTTTTAAAAGAATAACAGGATTCTTTGCAAGGATATTGATAAAACGTATTCACGGGAAAAGGGCATTGGAATTTCAAAAGCGGGTTAGTAGATTGCGTTAAAATATCTTTTCTAGCAAAAATAATTGAGTACATCTTGAAACTTTGCAATTATATTGCACTTTTTATAGGTCTTACATGGCGTATGAGTAACATTTACTTCTTTCTAAAAAGAATATATACTTCTATATAAAAAGAACAGGTAAATTGTATTTATTTTTTTTGGTCGAAATCTCCGAAACAAATTGATATATCGAAATAAACATGAACACCTTTCATTTGATTCACATATTGTGAAATCACTTTCTCGGGTTTATGTCCTGTCCATCTCCTGTGCATTCTTAAATATTTGTGTACACATTTCGATTTTATTTTGGATATACATAGTATGATTGATTCTAAGACTATTCACTTGGAAGTTGCCACTTGGGGCGGTTTACAGGGTTGCCACTTATCCCATTTTTTTTAATAATGGCGCAAGATATGACAATATGGGTATCAAATGAAAGATATTTTCGACCGTATT
Source organism: Campiglossa producta (assembly GCA_964058755.1). Lineage (NCBI taxonomy): Eukaryota > Metazoa > Arthropoda > Insecta > Diptera > Tephritidae > Campiglossa > Campiglossa producta. Next base: position 113,003,518 of record CAXKVI010000004.1, on the reverse strand, counting down.
CCAAATATGACAATTTGAAGCAGCGTTGCCACTAAGGGTTGCCACCTAACTGCAATTTATTTATTTTTTCGTATATCTCGATTTGGATAAAATTTGGTGTATGGACAATTTGATTCATTATAAGATTTTATAAATGGTTGTTGCCACTTGGGGCGGTTTACAGGGTTGCCACCTATCCCAATTTTTCTAAATACAGAGCTAGACATGCCAGTATGGGTATCAAATGAAAGGAATTTTCGGCAGTATTCCAAATATAAGAATTTCATGCAAGGTTGCCTCTTAGAGTTGCCATCTAACCACAATTTATTTATTTTTTCGTATATGTCGGGAACTGCTTAATTGATTTGGATAAAATTTGGCATATAGATAACTTGATTCATTTTTAGATTATATATATTCGTTTGCTACTTGATTCGGTTTACAGGGGTTGCCACCTGACCACATTTTATTTATTTTTCCTTTTATTTCGGGAACAGCTTGACCGATTTGTATAAGACTTGGCATAAAGACAGTTTAATTAATTCTAAGATTACATGCATGGGTGCTGCCACTCGGGAGGTTTACAGGGTTGCCACCTTTCTCAATTTTTTTTTTTATAATATTGAGCAAGATATGCCAATATGGGTTTCTAATGAAAGGTAGTTTCGCTGTATTCCAACGATGACATATTTAAGCAGGGTTGAAACCTAGGGTTGCCAACTAACCGCTTTTATTTATTTTCTCTTATTTCGATCACTATTTCGGTTGCCTATTGACCCATTTGGATGAAATTTTATTACAAGGTTAGTACGCTTCATTCTAACTTTTACCACCTGGGTGTTGCCACTTACGGTGTGTTACGGGGTTGCCACCTATTTGGTTTCTTTGAACTTTGGGACAGTCTAGTGTATATGTATACGAATGTATTTTTAACTTGACTGGTTTTCTTGTGTGTGCCACATTAGCCAAGATTTATTTATGTAGAATGAATGAATGAAGCGCTAGAGCATGACAGCAAAAATTGCAGCAGCAACAAGAACAATTACGCATATTGTGATGCGACGCATTCTATATTATAGTAATAACAATAGTATAAAAATTACAATTTAACAACAATAAGTTGCCCGGTTGACAGCAACATTGCACAAAAATAGCGCTCAAGAAAATGCAGTTTTCCGTTGAATAGCGCTTTTTGATGCTTGCTTGATTGCAATCGCTTGTCTGCTTGGCAGCTAACGAACCGTTGACTGAAATTGGTGTTGAGCGCATTATGTTACATTGTATTTAGTTGCATGAAAAAGCGACACTTTACTCATCTTCACTCATGTTAGCAGACAGCCAATACAAGTTAAAGGAACTGTTCTGTTGAGGTGATTTCACTTTAGTTTTGCTTTCTTTGTTTTTGACAGAAATGTGTCAGACAACATTGTATATCTAGAAGCTGTTTGAGTAGGAAACAGGATTTCCGTCAGAGGGGCTCTTTGTGTATCATGAACAATTTCTTTACATGAAACTTTCGCTACGTAACTGTGTACAGACGTGCTTTTTATCCTTTCTTCCACGAATTGAAGCTAAATTTTTTCATTACTTAAATAAGTCCCGGGACTCTGCTATGTGGAGAATCCCGATAATACTGAGATTTTCCATATGGCAGGGTCCCGGAACTGACTTTTCTAGTGTTGGTCGTATCACAACGGGCCTTTTAATACTGACCTAGGTGTTCCTCTGTGGCAGCCATGGCATTCCATTTCCATAGTCTCATATATTTTTGACAGTAGCTGCAGGATTTCCATAATTTGCTATATCTTTTTTCCCCCGGAAAAACATTTTTCAGAATTTTTTTCAAATTTTTTTTCTCAAATCAAAAAAACTTGTGAACTTAAAAAAAAAAGATTTTTTTTGTAAATGCTGTAACTTTTTCAAAAATCGACCGTTTGGGAAAAAAATTTTAAAAGCCCAGATATATAATTTTTTTTTCCGAAAAAAAGTCCGACCCCTTTTTTATTTTCATTTCTATTTTTAATTTAATTTTTATTTTTTTTTTAAAACTCCAACTAATTCTGCAATAAGCCCCTCTATTTTTTTTGATTGAAAAAAAAAAAAAATCTTTTAACTTTGGCTCATTTTATATAACTTTTTAATGAAACTTTGTTTCAATCATAAAAAACAAAAAAATATAGAAGCGATTTTCGGCACATCTTGTTATTAGCGGGGCTTATTGCAGAATAAGTTGGAGTTTTTAAGGGGGTAGACAAACATAGCAAATTTTTAGCGAAATCGAAGGGGGTCAGGTATAAAATTTGTCGATTTGGCCCATATATAATATCGATATAAAAATCAGTTTTAGAGACATCAACAGAAGTTTTTATTATGGAGTTCAATATTGCCTTGGCGAAAACCACCTATCGACCAATTGTAAAGAAACATATCGTCACTTCAATCAATCTTAAAATTTAGGGAAATCGTATTTGAAAGTTTATTCCTTGGGGCAAAATTTTAAATTATAGTTTTTGACATAAATATGTTTTTGCATATTCTCATTGTACTCTTTCCACTGTTTATAGTTTTTGCGTTAATATTCCTTCAATTCCTCGAGATTCGGGACATTCATTTGTAAAAAACTAAATTTTTAAATTTTTTAAATTGTTTGTTTTGCCAGAAACATGCCTGTATTGCACTCAACAACAGACACCATAGCGTATACGTAACAATTTTGCTACACATTCATGTTTCTGTCAAAACAAAAATTTAAATGAATTTTTAAATACAGTTTTTAAACATTTTTGTTGCGCCGGAAACATGAATATATAGCACATGCGTTTTTCTCATACAATTTTCAGAGATTGAACTACACATTCATGAAAATGGTAGTGCAAATTTCCGGGGGTTTCTTTTACTTTGGAAACCCAGGATTTTCGTGAATGGTAGAGAAATGAGCGGTAATAAGGTAACATACATACATAAATGATGCATTTATTTGGTAAAAAATGAATATTGTACTTTTAAGTTAATAAGTATCACAAACTTGTAACATTAAAAAACCATCACTAAAATATCACTTATACGCCATGTTGGCCGGCATCACCATCCAAGGCAAGCAATATAACTGGTGCATGGAATAATGCAATAAAAGAGACATTCAATCAGAAATGACTGTCAGCGTAAGACATTAAAAGGAGTAAATGACAGCAAAATTAAATGAAGTTAACAAATATAAAGTCAAAATTACAAAATTGCAGCAGTGAAGTAAGCAGTAAGTGTGCATATAATAAACCTCGTAACATAGATCTTTGAACTTAGCAAAAAAATGTCTAATTGAAAATTATGAAATTATGTCAAAATGCTAAAGTAGTTCAGTAAGTCAAATGGAGACATGTTCATATAAACATACATACATACACACAGATAATTTTAGTTATAGCATACAAACTTAAAAAAAAAAAAATGCAACAAAAAAGAGTGAAGTATGGAAATGGGCATGCAGGAAGGAAATTAAAAACTGTTGAAATTAAAATTGCACAAATGCAAGTCAATGTGGAAGTTTGCTTTTTTGTTGTGGAAATAATGCAATATCCAAGTTTTCGCAAAAACCGAAATACATGTACAAAAGTATATGTCGACTTTAAAGTGGTTTCTGCTTGTAGGTTGCAACATTGGCACAAATTTTGTTGTTGCTTGTCATAAGTTTTTTTAATTGAGACATATATATGTCATGCATAGAAATATCTATATGTCAATTGACTAGTACTATATACATGACCCCTAGGGTGTGCCAAAAAAATCGGTTTAATTTTCCTTTCTCTTCACTATTAGCTCATAGTACCTGGGTGACCGAGCTTGTTGGGTGTTTTCCATTTTGTCCAATATTCATACCTACCCAAATTTTTTCCAACATTCTTACTTTACACAAACTTTTCAAAACAGATTTCCGAAAAGATAAAAAAAAAAATATTTGGCAAATTAATAAATCGCGTCAAGTGGCAAATCCAAGTAGAAAATTTTAGAATGAAGTAGATTATCCAAAAACAAATTTCATCCAAATCGGTCAATATACGTAGAAAGATGGCAATCCTAGGTGCAAACTCGTCTTAAAAATGATCATGGCTAGTATGCGGCTGAAAGTATCACTTGGCATACCTTGCACAAAAAAAAAATCAAAAATTCAAACGATCCCAAAATGACCCTTAAATGATGCTAAAACTTCCCCAAAATAACCCAAAAATGGTCCTAAAATTACCCCAAAATTATCCAAAAACGACCACAAAATGACCACAAAATTTTCCATGAAATGATACCAAAATGATTCCAAAATGGCGCCAAAATTACCCTTAAATGATCGCAAAACGATCCGAAAATGACCTAAAAATTTGTCCAAAATGGGCGGCAACACTGCTTGAAAATATTTTAGTTGGTGTGTCGCCGAAAATACCTTTCATTTGATATTGGCAAATCTTATTCCATAATTAAAAAAATCGAGATAGGTGGCAACACTGTAAACAGTCCCAAGTGGCAACACCGAAGTGGATAGTCATAATTTTCCTTTCTCTTCACTATTAGCTCATAGTACCTGGGTGACCGAGCTTGTTGGGTGTTTTCCATTTTGTCCAATATTCATACCTACCCAAATTTTTTCCAACATTCTTACTTTACACAAACTTTTCAAAACAGATTTCCGAAAAGATAAAAAAAAAAATATTTGGCAAATTAATAAATCGCGTCAAGTGGCAAATCCAAGTAGAAAATTTTAGAATGAAGTAGATTATCCAAAAACAAATTTCATCCAAATCGGTCAATATACGTAGAAAGATGGCAATCCTAGGTGCAAACTCGTCTTAAAAATGATCATGGCTAGTATGCGGCTGAAAGTATCACTTGGCATACCTTGCACAAAAAAAAAAATCAAAAATTCAAACGATCCCAAAATGACCCTTAAATGATGCTAAAACTTCCCCAAAATAACCCAAAAATGGTCCTAAAATTACCCCAAAATTATCCAAAAACGACCACAAAATGACCACAAAATTTTCCATGAAATGATACCAAAATGATTCCAAAATGGCGCCAAAATTACCCTTAAATGATCGCAAAACGATCCGAAAATGACCTAAAAATTTGTCCAAAATGGGCGGCAACACTGCTTGAAAATATTTTAGTTGGTGTGTCGCCGAAAATACCTTTCATTTGATATTGGCAAATCTTATTCCATAATTAAAAAAATCGAGATAGGTGGCAACACTGTAAACAGTCCCAAGTGGCAACACCGAAGTGGATAGTCTTAAAATCAAGAATACTATCTACATGTCAACTTTCATCGAAAACCGTCAAGCAGTTCTCGGTTCTAGTTGGCAACTCTACTTGAAAATATTTTAGTTGGTGTGTCGCCGAAAATACCTTTCATTTGATACCCATATTGGCATATCTTGCTTCACAATTTAAGGAAAATTTAGATAGGTGGCAACACTTTAAACCTTCCCAAGTGGCAACACCTAAGTGAATAGTCTTAAAATCAAGAATACTATCACTATGCCAAATTGCATCAAAATCGGTCAAGCGGTTCTCGAGATAGTACCGGATATTCATACATATGTATACACCCTAGGTGGCAACCCTACATGAAAATATTTTTGTTGGTATGTCGCCGAAAATACATATCATTTGATACCCATATTTTACCCAATATTAAAAAAAATAATTAGATAGGTGGCAACCCCAATAATGTTTCTCTAGACAATAATAGGTGATTCCTACTGCGCTCCTGTGGAGTGTTAAAAGTCAGTGTTCCTTTTAGATCCAAGTATGGTCTGCAATCATTCAAAAGATGAATAGGAAGAACATATTTAGGTTAGGTTAGGTCGGACTTTTTTTCGGAAAAAAAAAATTATATATCTGGGCTTTTAAAATTTTTTTCCCAAACGGTCCATTTTTGAAAAAGTTACAGCATTTACAAAAAAAATCTTTTTTTTTTAAGTTCACAAGTTTTTTTGATTTGGGAAAAAAAATTTGAAAAAAATTCTGAAAAATGTTTTTCCGGGGGTAAAAAGATATAGCAAATTATGGAAATCCTGCAGCTACTGTCAAAAATATATGAGACTATGGAAATGGAATGCCATGGCGTATGAGTAATATTCTAGTGTTTGAAAGTACAAAAATAAAAAAAACTCAAATCAAACAAAAAAAATTAGATACCATTAGACTGTGACAAAAGCAAAAAGTCAAGGAATTAATGGATTGACTCTAGTTTTTAAGATAGCGGTCAAGCCCCCTCCCCTTCCTTTCCATAGGTTAGGATAGATAACTTGTTTTTTTTGTTTAACCTATCATCTTGAAGTTGGTGTCGTTGCATAGGTGGTACTACACCGTTCATAATGTTCCATCGTTCCGTAATTTCTCGTTGTGCCTAACTTATTCCAACTTGCCGTATAATAAATTACACACAATTATGTAGGTAACACGTGCTTCTAATTTTCCAATTCCGGTATTTTTTTATGCCAAACTAAATTTTCTTGCTTTATAATTGTAGTTCCTTAAATGCTTTAATGTTTTATCATACATTTCTTATGACTTCCGCATTTGGTGCGTAAAAACGTGCTTTGCCTAATTAAAGAGCAGCGGGGCGTATGAGTAACAATATCTGTACAATACTTACGGTGACCATATGTTTAGTAATACAATTATTTTGGATTTATTTTTAAATGATATCGTATTTACCTTTTAGTAAGATACATATTTTAAGTGTCATAAAACTACTCAAGGTCGAAAAACAAAACTCACCCCTTTTTGCCTTCCGTTTCAAGAAGGAATAATGTACACTAAAGCACAATAAAAAACAAGAAGTTTTTCATACAGCACAAAACGGTTGGTCACTATAGAAATACTCTCTGACAAATAAGCAAACTGATTACGTGGTACACATATACTTATAGAGGTGAATAAAAAGAAAAATAAAAAACCATTTACAAGCAATTATTTGCTTGTTTATGTTAAATATGGAAAACAATTTTTTTTTCTCAAATTTTTTTTTGCCAAAATACAATGTTAAAGTAAAACGAACAGTTATAAAAGAATTTAGACAACAGAGCTATTTTCCCGTTTTTGGCTAACTGTTTGGCTGTGAAAGACGTTATATTACAAACGTGGGAATGCAAGAACTATTTTGAAGGTAATGAAATACGAATTTGCTTAAATTACTTCACTTTTTAATCAAAAGTATACCTTTCACGAACATCGAATGTTTTTAACTTTGGTTAGGTGTTTATATTTACTTTAAGCAAAAGTGATAAGCTAATAAATTAGGGAATAGCACCATTTTAAGCTCATCTCTATTCTATTTTATTTTTATTTTATTTTTATTTTATTTTTATTTTATTTTTATTTTATTTTTATTTTATTTTATTTTTATTTTATTTTATTTTATTTTTATTTTTATTTTTATTTTATTTTTATTTTAATTTTATTTTAATTGCATTTTCATTTTATTTTATTTTTATTTTATTTTTATTATTATTTTATTTTTAGTTTTATTTTATTTTATTTTATTTTTATTTTATTTTAATTTATTTTTATTTTATTTTATTTTATTTTTATTTTATTTTTATTTTATTTTATTTTTATTTTATTTTTATTTTTATTTTATTTTATTTTATTTTTATTTTATTTTTTTTATTTTATTTTTATTTTTTTTTATTTTAATTTTTATTCAATTTTTTTTATTTTATTTTTTTTATTTATTTTTTTATTTTATTTTTTTTTTATTTTTTTTTTATTTTATACCAATTCATCCTAAAGACAGCATGGCTGGTATTCGGCTGAAAATACCATTCATTTGAGATCAATATTGGCATACCTTGCTTAAAATTAAAAAAAATTGGATGGTTGCAATCCTATTGACCGGAAAGTCTTAGAGTCAAGCATACTATCTATTTGCAAAATTTCATCGACATCGGTCTTAAATAACTCCAAAATAATACTAAAAGTACCCCAAACTAATCCAGAAATGATCGCAAAATGACCCCTAAATGATCCCAAAATGACCCAAACATGGAGACAGGTGGCAACCCTGTAAACCGGCCCAAGTGTCAACACCCAAGTCTTAGAACTAACCATACCATCCATATGCCAAATTCCATCGAAATCGGTCAAACGGTTCTCGAGATAGTTGCGAATATACAAATATACCTATTTAATGCGGTTAGGTGGCAACGCCACTTGAAAATATCTCAGTTGGCATGTCGCGGAAAATACCTTTCATTTGATACCCATATTGGCATATTTTGCTCAATATTTTTAAAAAAATTCACTTAGACGGCAACTCTGTAAACCACTTCAAGTGGCAACACTCATGTGGTAAGCCTTAAAGTCAAGCATACTATTTCTATGCCAAATCTAATTGAAATAGGTCAAGTGGTTCTTGACATAGTACCGGATAAAAAAATTTACTGTTGTAATATGGCAACCCTAGGTGGCAACCCTACTTGAAAATAATTTAGTTGGTATGACGCCGAAAAGACCTTTCATTGCATACCCATATTGGCATATCTTGTTCAATAATAAAAAAAGGAGATAGGTGGCAACCCTGTAAATCGCCTCAAGTGGCAACACTCTAGTGGATAGTCTTAGAAAAAAGCATGCTTTCTCTATGCCCCCCCCCCCACTTTTTTTAATTTTAATAGAAAATTATATTCAATATTCACCCGAAAACCATCCAGCCCTTACATATTTTGTTTTTATATATATTTTTTTTTAAACAACCATCATTATAAACAAAGAAGAGAAAAAGCAAACTAAATCGAAAAAACCACAATTAATAAACAAAAAAATCAGTTAACCAATCAATAGCAACAACAATAGAAATAGTTGCATTCGCCATATAAACTTAAATTAAATGTAACTGGCTTTGCCAATATTTGCAACATTTTCACTATGGCCATCACATACTACAATTATATACATACGAACAAATATTTTAGCTATTTTAGCATTCTCGGCTAATGCATTTTCTCGTTACAGCAACAGACAGCCTGTCGTTAGCGCGCCAACAACAACAAAAACAATTTACTTGTTATGCCGCAATTCGATAGGTATTTGTTGTTATCGCGCTTACTTTTTGTGCTACTCTAATGTTAGTTTTTGTAATTTGTGAGTAAAAACTGTATAACCGCCTACTATGTATATATGAGTGGGTATAGTGTGCTAACAGGTACGTAGGCATGTCGATATAATCACTCATACGTACCAGCGCTCTAATCAATAATTGCAGTTGCTTTTTTTTGCCGCAAGCAAGATTTGTATGTATGTACATGTGAATAAATATATATAAGCATGCGCTCGCAGGTATGTATGTGATGGCATTGGTGTTTGCGTTATAATTTTGTTTTACTGTTATAATTACAATTATTACGCTTAAATAGAAGCAACCAAAACTTGTCATTTTCGCGCACACGCACACACACCCAGCGCTATACCTATGTATTTGTGAGTTAAATGGTTGAATGATTACAGGTACATAAAAATGCACTTACTTCCTTTTGTTTAAAATTATGAAATTAATTTATATGTTGTGAAATAAATGTATGCAGGTATTTCCTACAATTTAATAAGTTAATTTTGTGCAAGTTGAGGAAAATATGAAGTACTCAGTACCACCGGCAGCAAGTTTATTTCTCCCATGGAAGACTGCTCAGCTATATGTAGGTGTGGCCAATTTTTAGGAAAAAATACGAAGCAGACCAGCTTTTTCGTTTTTTTTTTTTTTGTGACAAGCTCAAAAAAGTATTATAGAATATTATACATACATACGTCGTTCCTCTCTTCTTATTTTTATCTAACCTATAGCTACATATGTATAAGTATAAAATTTTGTTTTCTTTATTTTCAGGTAGGTGACTTACATCTCATATCCACATGCATCTGCACTTTAGCATTCAGTAAGATTTTATAGTGCCTTCTACTACATATATGTATATATATTTTACCAGGTATGTATGTATGTATGTAACATCAAAATTACTGAAATCAATGCTACAAGCATACACAAGTAAATAAACATTTTTTTGCTTACGATATCGTTTCAATCATTTCCATAATGTGATGCTTACGTAAGTAACGTATTTATTTACAACAAATCAATAAAAATTTCACTTCTAACTACATAAGTGCAAAAATAAAGGTTTAAAGACCGGGACAAGTTCCGGTAAGGACAATAATGGCGACCTGCTAACCGACGTACAGAGTGTACTTAAATCATGGATGGAGTACTTCTCCTCACTGCTAAATTGCGAGGGAGACGTCGAACCCGATACCCCAATTCCGGAAGATGGAAAAGTCGTCCCACCAGCTGACTATGATGAAGTGAGGATAGCTATATCCCGGCTCAAAAATAACAAAGTGCCTGGAAAAGACGGACTACCCACCGAGCTGTTCAAATACGGAGGCGAAGAGCTGGTAAAAAGCATGCATCAGCTGCAGAATATGGTCAGACGACTGCATGCCTCCGGTTTGGAATTTAAGTGCGTTCTGCCCAATCCACAAGAAAAGCGATCCCGCTAATCGCAGCAACTGCCACGGAATCAGTCTTCTTAATATCGCATATAAGGTTTTTTCTAGCGTGTTGTGTGAAAGGCTGAAGCCCATCGTAGACAAACTGATTGGGCCTTATCAGTGTGGCTTGATGGTAAGTCTACCATCGACCAGATTTTCACGATACGCCAAATCCTGGAGAAGACCCATGATAAAAGAATCGACACGCACCATCTCTTTGTCGATTGCAACGCCGCTTTTTGACAGTGCAAAACGGACGAACGCCATGTCTGAATTTGGCTTCCCTGCAAAGCTTATACGGCTTTGCCAAATGACGTTGAGCAATACCAACAGCTCCGTCAGAATCGGGAAGGACCTCTTTGAGCCATTTGAAACCAAACGAGTCTTCAGACAGGGTGACTCCCTTTCGTGCGATTTTTTCAACCTGATGCTGGAGTAGATAATTCGAGCAGCAGAGCTAAACCGCAACGGTACAATCTTTTACAAGAGCGTGCAATTGCGGGTGTATGGCGATGGCATTGATATCACTGGCCTTAACAAAAGTTCTCCGGAAGATTTATGGTCCTTCCTGCCCAAAGGCTCCGCTCGTTGGGTCATGTTATGCGAATGGACAAAGAAGCTCCAGTACAGAAGGTTTTCCTATCGAGGAGGTTAAGCGTCAATAAATGACGCAATCCAAGATTAAGATTAGTTCCTTCGCTGTTTCATTAACGAGAAGATTTGTTGTTTTAATACAAAGTTCAGTTTAATCAACAAAAATTCTGTCAGTTTACAAAATTTTCTTAATTAAGAACTGACAGAACTATGACTGTTTCAAATAACCAAAATTTGCTCAATTTAACAGAATTTGGTCAACTTCAGGATAGCAGTACGACATTGTTGATTTTACCAATGTCATTATTTTGTTGTGTGTGGTAAACGCGGTTTTTATTTGAACTTGACTATTATTTAAATTTCCCCTTTCACTGTTGATTGCGTAACTTGTAATATGACAGCAGAAATAACTTTGACCAGCTAGTCAAGCGATTATCTGCAAACATATATAGATGCATAACAAAAAACAAAAGCATCTTCCAACAAACATTACGAATGTATTGAATAACTTTTCAAAAAATTTAAAAATACTAAGTCAGCAGAAGAAGTTCAGCCGAAAGATTAGTCACTGTCATACCACAATGATATTTTAGCGCACGTACACGTGATGTAATTTTCAAAATCGTCCACCAAAATATTCGAGAAAACACAAAAAACACAGAAATGCACTGATCGCAATAACTGAGATGATGATCCAAAGCCAAAATTTGGCAAAGCTCTTGAAAATAGCAAACGACTGCAGTTGACTAACCAGTTGGCGAACTTTGGAAGGCTAACACTAAAGTCGTTGATAATTGCAAGCGAATATTTACGTATTTTGCAGTTTTTTTTATCACATACCATCCAGCACATTTGTACATCTTGCTCCTAACTGACAAGCCTATTTGTAAATATATCCAGCTGTACACGCCTGCTTACCAGCTCAACTCGTTCAAAGACATTTGTATGAAAATGTGTTAAATTGTGGTATGTCTGGATTGTAAACTCGAAGTTGTTTGGCCGTAAACTACAAATACAAACATACAAATATATGAACTAATAATTGTCGAAAAGAAGACGCTCAATGTACTTTCCTACAAAGAGAGGGTTTATTAGACTAAGCCAAAAAAATATTATTTTGATTGGACGTAAGACAAAAAAATTAGACAAATCCATGAAATAAAATAAAATAAAATAATATAAAATAAAGTAAAACAAAATAAAATAAAATAAAATAAAATAAAATAAAACAAAATAAAATAAAATAAAATAAAATAAAATAAAATAAAATAAAATAAAATAAAATAAAATAAAATAAAATAAAATAAAATAAAATAAAATAAAATAAAATAAAGTAAAACAAAATAAAATAAAATAATATAAAATAAAATAAAATAAAATAAAATAAAATAAAATAAAATAAAATAAAATAAAATAAAATAAAATAAAATAAAATAAAATAAAATAAAATAAAATAAAATAAAATAAAATAAAATAAAATAAAATAAAATAAAATAAAATAAAATAAAATAAAATAAAATAAAATAAAATAAAATAAAATAAAATAAAATAAAATAAAATAAAATATTTTTAATCACTCGCTTAATGAACTGAAGACGTTCTTGTCATCAGATTCCATTTTAACTTCAGCTAAAGCCGGTTTTCACTTGTTAGAAAATTCGCTTTATATTTATACATGTATGTATGTAAAAGCCAGTTTAATTCTAGTTTCTTTCACCTCCTTATCGTTATCACTTTTCTATTTGCAGTATACCATACAGGTGAAATTCTAGTGAGCAATACTTTCTTTTGCATTAAATTAATGATAATGTGTTGAACAACCTCATTAGTTGATTTCGATTCGCTTATTTGAAAAGTGCAACTACCGGTAACAGACGGCAGACGTTCATTAGTATAACGATTCTTTATTTCTTCTTTATATGGACAAACGCACATACATATGTATGTACGAATATGTTGGCTTGTTAGTACTTTGGTCACAAGATTGTCTTGATTTTCAAGGACAAGTTTTCTTTATTCATTAAATAGGCCATCACTCATTAAAATTTGTAACACTTTCTGCTGATCTAAGTACTAGATGCCGAAAACTCCATATTTATGGATGCATAATTTTGTTTGCTTTTGCAGCACTTTGTTATATGATAAAAAGAACATTTTCAAGCAAAATTCACTCTATTAGAAAAAGGGGTCGATTTTAACCAGCTACCAATTTAACATGAAATTATCCTGTTTCTTAGACCCTACTAAATTTTATTTCACTCTCCACAGTTTCAGAAGCTATCCACACCATCAGCTGGCAACTGATCTAAATATCACTGAAGGCTGTTTAGATACACAAGATGAATTGAACCACCTTCCGATCGTATCTACTAGCAAAATTAAAAAAAAAAGCCAGACCAACCGCACCAAATTTTTCTTGATTGTCTTCGTAATTAACAATTTTCAGTCTAACTTCAGGCAGACAATAAATCAAACTAGTAAATGGTGCATATACTGCATGTACTCAGACTTACAGAGGCAGAAACTTACATATGTGAATTTGATGTAAATTTAAGTAAATATACTTCATGCATATGTGTAGATATGTGTGTAATTCATAATTACAGGTGCTGCGACGACTGGAAATTTATCGTGCATTGCTTATGCGTTTCGTTTGTGTCTTATCGGTTGTGGGCAACTTATCAATTTTCGCCAACTCCCATGGCTATAAGTTAAATTGCACACGCTTATTTACAGTTTAACTCTTATAGCATACAAATCAACAAACATATTGGCACTTCCTACTTTTTCTTTTGTATATGACTGCCTCATACTTACATGCATAAATTACTACCCACCAAAAAATAATCATCCGTAACATATTTTTGTAAATCCTGAAAATATTTATTTTACTCTAAAACTCAAATCACTACCAATTATCACATTATGTATTAACGGCTATTTTGGCGGAAACGGTCAAAATTCTAAAATTAAAATTCTGAAGTCAAAATTCCGGAATCCAAATTCTGGGTCGACAAAATTACAGAATTTTGAATTTCAGAATTTTGGTTTCCAGAATTTTGCAATTTAGAATTTCGTTATCCATAATTTTGGATTCCAGAATATTGACTTCCATAGTTTAGATTTCCGATGTTTCGACTTCCGGAATGATGAATGCAGAATTTCCAAAAAAGCAGAATTTTGACCCCAACCCCTATTTCGGGTAACGATTTAACTTACAACGCCTAAATACTTACAAAATTATTTGATGGGTGAAACGCTGCTGAGAGGATTGCAATTTTCGCGCGTATGAACATTTACAGGAAATTTCGCAATACTGTAATGCATTTAAGTTTTCCTGCGACAAAGTAATTATGAACACTTTTAATAAATCTATCATTCATAAAAATGTAACAGGAAAACATAAACGAAAAAAACGAATAAATTTAATGTAATTTTTATTGTTTTTTATGTTTATGTTATTTATTTTATTTTATTTTTGTTTATTTTATTTTATTTTATTTTATTTTATTTTATTTTATTTTATTTTATTTTATTTCATTTTATTTTATTTTATTTTATTTTATTTTATTTTATTTTATTTTATTTTGTTTTATTTTATTTTATTTTATTTTATTTTATTTTATTTTATTTTATTTTATTTTATTTTATTTTATTTTATTTTATTTTATTTTATTTTATTTTATTTTATTTTATTTTATTTTATTTTATTTTATTTTATTTTATTTTATTTTATTTTATTTTATTTTATTTTATTTTATTTTATTTTATTTTATTTTATTTTATTTTATTTTATTTTATTTTATTTTATTTTATTTTATTTAATTTTTTTTTTTTGTTTTACTTTACTTAATTTTTTTTTTTTAATTCATTTTATTTTGTTTTAATTATTTATTTTATTGTATTTTTTTTTAATTTTTTTTTTGTTTTACTTTTTTCATTTTATTAATTTTTTTTTTTCAATTTTATTTAATTTTTTTTATTATTTCATTTATTTATTTAATTTCTTGTTTTTTTTTAATTTCTTTTCCGGTGTTTGCGATTTTTACATTTATTCCAATATTCTTACTTGCCGAAATAAACTTTTCGAAATAGATTTTCGAAAAAATATCAAATAGGTGGCAACTTTATAAACCAAAATCGCTCAAGCGGTCCAAAATGACCCCAAAATGTTCCCAAAATGACTCCAAAATAATCTCAAAATGGCCCCAAAATTATCCCCAAATGACCCTAAGATGATCCCAAATGGCCCCAAAAAGACTTCAAAATGACCCAAAAATTATCCCAAGGTGATCCCAAAACAACCCAAAAACGATCCCAAAATGGCCCTAAAATGATCCCAAAATCACCCTAAAATTATTCCAAAATGACCCCAAAAAGACCCTTAAATGATCGCAAACTGATCCGAAAATAAAATGATCCTAAAATAGCCCCGAAGTATCCCAAAATTATCCCTAAATAATCCTAAAATAAATATGATCTTAAAAATTACCCCAAAATATACAAATACAATACGGTAAAATGGTTACCTTCGGCGGCAACCCTACTTGAAAATATTTAAGTTTGTATGTCACCGAAAACACCTTTCATTTGATACCCATATTGGAATATAATGCTCAATAATTTCAAAAAAAAAATTAGATAAGTGGCAACATTGTAAACCGTCCGAAGTCGTTACACCCAAGTGGATAGTCTCAGAAAACGCATTCCATCTCTAGGACAAATTTCATCGAAATCCGTCAAACGGTTCTCGAGATAGTACCGAAAAAAAATTTTACCAAATCATTTGATGATTCCACATGAAAATACTCATATTATATGTGGTACCCATGTACATTTAGTATTAAAACCTTTTACGTGCAAAAAAAATCATAGTAAACTTATCGTGCAGGCTCACTAGCTCGAAACATTAGATAATAATAATTGAACCAGATATTTATGAAAAAAGGAATAACATACACACATATGTACGTCTACCTACCTAACTACATTTATGAGCCCGAATTTACTTAAAGCCGGACAGCGCCAAAATGCACTCGATTAATGTTGTTACTGCTAGCTGACTACACTTTTTTATGTTTTCTTGTCTTTTTTTTTTTTGTCAAATCTTGAACGTTGTTGACTCAGTTCATAAATGCTTACGGTAAATAAGTAGGTGGTTAGGCTGGGCAGTAACTGTGTTTTTGTGTCGTAGACAGTGACTGCATGCATTTTGGGTGTGTTCCAGAGCATGCAGCTACTGTTAGTCGGACAACTAAAAAAAATGGATAACAAACAAAAAAAAAAAAAACATCATAAGTAGAGTCGCAGAGGATGTAGCTATAACTTTTTGGTGCATTCAGGTATCGGTGTTAAGTGGATTTTATACCTATCACAAATATAAAATGTTTTATTATTTTTGGTCAACTGCTGGATATTTCCAAGAAGAGAAAGGCAGAGAATAAAGCTTCCACATTCAATACTATTTTCATCGAATTACTCAATAAATATTATGGGTATGAATATTTTAAAGCATTTCATTGGCTGCTACCAGAACACTTAAAGGCAGAAAATTATTCTTCACAACTTTTACATTCATGAAAGGTATATTATCCTAAACACATCCTTATACAGTTCAGCCTTTACTTGTAAGTTGTGTGTTTTATAACTGAGCGTGGGCATCTTTGGACTATCTATGCAAATAACTTAAGTGGTATTTGTGGCTCAGATGCATTTAATAGAAAAGATTAAAGCTGGCAAATTGCAAGTCATCAGCAGACCAGCATTTATGTGTATATAATTAAGCACTACCCTCTGACATTAAGCTTAATCCCGAATTCAGTTTTAATTTCAATTAATTTTGTTCATTTTTGAACTTAACGATGCATATCTCATAACTTTAAACGAGCTAAACTTGTATGTTTGTATATCCAGAATAGATAGTATGGTTGATTCTAAGACTATCCACTTTTGGTTTGCCACTTGGGGTGGGTTACAGGGTTGCCACCTATCTAGTTTTTTTTTTTTAATTATAGAGAAACATATGCCAATATGGGTATCAAATGAAAGGTATTTTCAGCAGTATTCCAAATATAACAATTTCAAGCAGGGTAACCCCTAGAGTTGCTACCTGACCGCGCTTTATCTTATTTATTCTACATACATATGTACATATATTTGTATATCCAGACTATCTCGGGAACCGCTTGATCGATTTAGATGAAATTTTGAATATAAATAGTATGGCTGATTCTTAGACGATCCACTTGAGGGCTGACATCTGGGGCGGTTTACAGGGTTGCCACCTATCTCATTTTTTTTAATTTTGCAAAAAAATATGCCAATATGGTTATCGAATGAAAGGTATTTTCAGCGAAATGCCAACTAAAATATTTTCAAGCAGGGTTGCCACCTTACCCCAGTATATTTGTATATACGGACTATTTCGGAAACCGCTTGACCGATTTGGATGAAATTTGGCATATAGAAGTATGATAGATTCTAAGACTATCCACTTGAATGTTGCTACTTGGGGGGTGTACAGGGTTGCCACCTATCTAATTTTTTTTTTTTTAATTATAGGGTTGAATAAGCCAATATGAAAGGTATTTTCTCCGGCATACCAACTAAAATATTTTCATATAAGGTTGCCGCCCAGGATTACCATTTTACCGTATTGTATTAGTATTGCATATTTTT
>CAXKVI010000004.1:112973231-112980731 GCA_964058755.1 Campiglossa producta | reverse complement strand
TAAAAAAATAAAATTAAATTAAATTAAATTGAATTAAATTAATTTAAAAAAAAATAAAAAATAAAATAATAAAAAATAAAATAAAAAAATAAACTAAAATAAAATATAAATAGTTAAAAATTATAAAATAAAATAAAGCTAGCCAAAATGAAATAAAGTGAAATAAAAATAATAATTAAATCAAATTAAATACAAAACAAGTAAGAAAGTCTAAGTTCGGTTAAACCGAACATTATATTCCCAGCGGTAGTTTTTAGAACACTCAATTTATGTGATTTCCGAAATTTTCCACATCGAAAGTGAGCTAGTATACCTTGTGCCAAATTTCATTACTCTACCGAATCAGTTTAAGAGTTTAAGAAAATTTTCAAAAATGTTTCCCATAAAAATTTTTCAAAAAATCATAATAAAATTATTATGGGGTTCATCCTACCTAATTATATCATTATAAACATTTCAGCTACCGAGATATGTCAATTTGTTTGATTTTCGAAATTTTCGATATCGAAAAAGAAGGAGTGGTTACCATCCGATTTTCCCCATTTTCAATAGAAACCTATCCTTGCCAGAAATTAGTCCGTATACCAAATGTAATGCAAATACTCAAGTTATCGTGTACGCGGACGGACGGGCACGCCTTAATCAACTCCTCTTTTCAACCTAATAACTTTGTTGAATCGTTGCTTGCAAGTGAGCGACTGAGCATAACCAACGGTATCTATTGTATGCTCAATGCAATCACAGCGCACTCACAAGAGCAGCAACATTTTCATTGTTCGAGAGGTCAAACAAACGGCGTAATTATCTGTGTGAATTTGGTTCTTAGATTTTTGGACAATTGTCGCACTAGCTGTCGGGGCTTACTCTAAACTTCGTTTTATGATTAAAAAAACTTCCCATTAAAATTCATTCAAATCGGAGGGGCTCGATTCCAATCATTTAAAAATTTAACATTGAATGGTTCAGATGGGCTTGGACCTTTTTCTTCCTACCTAAAATCACCGTGCCTCGAAAGCGTGTCACAATGAAATAAGTGAACCGTAATACAAAAGCAATAAATAATAAAATGAGATCACCAACTTATTTAATACCTTTTGATACCTATTTAACGAATTTTTAATTGCTAAATTTTGCGATTTTGCTAAAAGAGAAAAAAATTAATGGCGGAAATTATATAATATCTTTGTTTAACTGGTATGTTAACCTCTATCCATATTAAACAAATAAATGACATAAATTAAGTTGCCAAATAAGTCATAGCAATAATTCAAATTGCATAAAAAACATTAACAAAACCAGCTTCTAAAACATGCATTCCAACTTTCTACATACCTTTTGACAACAATTGATTCGCGCTCTTATGACAAGATTAGCTGCTGCTGCTGCGACGAATCATGCATATTCATTCTTAGGCAAATGTCATACGAAATAATAAATTGGTATTCGCAAAAAAAAAAAACATAGAAAATAGAAACATATAGCTGCAATGCTCACTAAATCATGCCAAACACAAAAACCATTGCAGCCACTAAAACAAAAACCATTGCAGTCACTAAAACAAAAACGGGCTTGCGCATTCTTTGAAACGATTACGCTTGACATTTTTTTTTTTTTTTTTTTTTTTTTTATAGAAAACATATTTTTTTATCCAGATATTAATAAAAAAAAGTGTCTGAATGACCTTGAAATTGAGTTTTTAACACAGTTGCAGTAAATCTTTTAAATTACCAATGTCACGATCTTAAATTTTATCAGCAAATAATCAGTGCATAAATAAATTTTAGATGAATAAAAAAAAATCTGAACACGAAATATTTGTCAGTGGTTAGAAACGTATAATACAAGAAGACATTAAAAACCCTGCAGGTAGAGAGGGTATAACTTCTAAATATAAATATACAAGGCAAACTATCAATAGACAATGGTGATTATTGCCAGCCAACGGCAGAGAGTTGGACAAAAATTCAAGTTTTACTTAGCTACTATGTGTTTCAATTTCAGATAAGTGGCAACTCTCTCAAAACCTCCACAGTGATAAATTTGATACAAGCGAGATTTATGCGATTAGTTGGAAACTTGGTTTAACGCTACCTGAACATATTGTCGCTCGCTTGTCAGAAGCATGAGCGTGCCAAAATTAAACTTTTGGGAAATCGTATTTGAAAATTTATTCCACTCGCAAAATTTTTTAATTTCAGTTTTGGACATAAATATGTTTTTACACTATTTCCACTGATATATTTTTTTACGTTAATATTCCTTCAATTCCTCGAGATTCGGCACATTCATCTTTTAAAAACGTCTAAAGAAAATTTTTGAAAATTTTCGTTGTACCAGAAACATGAATATGCAGCATTCATTCATATTTAAAAATGTTTATAAACAGAATTTTTTAATTTTTTGAAATTTTTGTTTTGCCATTCATGTTTCTGGCAAAAAGGAAAAACTTTAAAAAATTTAAAAATTCAATTTTTAGTCATTTTTGTAGCGCCAGAAACATGAATGTTTTAGAGATTGAACTACACATTCCTAAAAATGGTATTGCAAATTTTCGGGGGTTCCTTGTAGTTTTGAAAAACCAGGATTTTCGTGAATCGTAGAGAAAAGAGAGGTTAATCACGTGAGCCTATTAACTCAAATCTGGAAAATTGGCACAAACGACGATATTGATGTTGAAATACAACCATTCGTTTGATACCCAAATTGGTATATCTTAATAAATTTAAGCAAAAATTCAAATAGGTGGCTACTGTCGAGTAGTTTCCGGGATGAAAATAAAACATAATAGGATTAGGTGGCAACACTACCTCAAAATATTTTTATTGAAATGCGACATCATTGGTGTCACATCAAATACATTTTGTTTGGTACTCAGAAAAAAATATTTCAATTAGTGGCAACCCTTTAGAAAATTCCCAGTGTTAACACTCAAATATGAGAGCGGAAAATGTATATTTTCTATATTCATTCATCCAACACGACCCTAAAATGATTCCAAAATGACCCTAAAATCACCCCAAGATCATCCCGATGCCCCTTCGTGGTTAGCATACGCCAGGTCACGGAGCTGGACATAAAGGACCCGATGGCCTTCATCAAGTCATCTAAATGGTTGGAGGAGGAGTAACGGTATCGGTTTAGGAGCATCAGTCTCAAAATGATCCCAAATTAGCCCCAATATGATCAGAAACTGACCACAAATTACTCCAATATGACCTCAAAGTGACCCAAATATGATACTTTTCCTTTCCTTCTACTTTCCTTTCCTTTCCTTTTTTCTACCTTTCTTTTCCTTTCTTTTCATTTCTTACCTTTCCCTAACTTGTTTTTCCTTTCCTTTCTTTCCTTTCCTTTCCTTTCCTTTCCTTTCCTCTCCTTTCCTTTCCTTTCCTTTCCTTTTCTTTTCTTTCCTTTCCTTTCTTTACTTTCCTTTCCTTTCCTTTCTTTCCTTTCCTTTCCTTTCCTTTCCTTTCCTTTCCTTTCCTTTCCTTTCCTTTCCTTTCCTTTCTTTCCTTTCCTTTCCTTTCCTTTCCTTTCCTTTCCTTTCCTTTCCTTTCCTTTCCTTTCCTTTCCTTTCCTTTCCTTTCCTTTCCTTTCCTTTCCTTTGATTTCCTTTCCTTTCTTTACCTTTTCTTTCCATACCTTTCCTTTCCTTTCCTTTGATTCATTCATTCCCTTCTTTCGTTCCTAAAAAGCTACCAAATAACGGTCAAAAACCTCACCAAGACGTTTCAACCAGCTCAGATTCGGATTTATGTATATTTTGGTCAATAAACTCTTTATAACTAGAAGTCGTATGAGACTTTGCAAGCTATCTGATAAATCTTGAAATCAAATGGTTGAAATTTTAAATAAATTCTAAAAATTTGAAAAATTCCGTTGATTTGCAATTTGCCATATAAGATGATATATGTATGTGAAACTGTAGACATTCGACTCGCAAAATGCAACCAACCTTTTTTTATTATTTTTTGCAGTTATTTTAATGATTTCATTTCATTTTGAATCAACAACACTAACCCAGTTTCAACGATTTATAAAGTGCAACACTTTTATTGAGTATAATAGCAGTGACATTCACGAGACAAAAGACAGGCTGCATTCTTTGATAGGTGAGTTAAAAAATGCGCTTAGTAGGATACTGAAATGTGTGAAAGGCAACAAAACTGCTCGAATAAAATAGCAATATGGACTCGGGTGACTGAAATTATTGATTAAAGCGTGTTTGTAATTTGATTTACATTGAACCAGGTGGATAGCAATACGGCGAAGATTTTAAGGAATGCTGCCGGAATGATTCAGAGCACGGATACAATAAATATATTTTATAAAAAGGTTATTTTTTTTTGCCACTCGATAACCAAAGATTACCGTTCTACATTCAACACACAAACACTTATGTTTTTTGCATTTGAATGTGTATTTAAGGCCGCTTACTATCCAAGAGTGTATGATCGCCACATAAAAACGTTTTAAATAAACAAAAGAAACTGCACAAAATTAAATAAAGTTCAACGAAACAATGTTGCAAGGACGGTGTGGCAGACGTAAAGCTAAGAGAGGCATTAAGTCGAGCCAAAAAAATTTATAGCTACCGCGTACTGTCCAAAGCGCAAAACAATAGCAGCATTAATAGAGCAGTGCGAAGTTCAACTAAAATTCGCTCGCTATTAAAATGCATTTAAAAGCTAAAGCGGCTTGTCGGTAGAACGGCGCAACATACTCCAAGTGGTAGGAGAGCAACTGTAGCGTGCCATGTAGTTTAACACTTCAAATAAAATTTTATTGCATGCTTAAAATTTCAAGTTTACAGAGTTATTAGACTGTGCCGGTTTACAAATAATTAAAAATGTTTTCAAGTTCCAATGCCTTATTTTAAAATTTTCCAAAGAAATTTTTTTAAAATTTTTGTTGTTCATTCATGTTTCCGGCGAAACCAAAAATGCTGTAAAACTGCATTTTTTAATTTTCTAAAAATTTTTCTTTGCCAGTAACATGAATGTGTTGCATGACACCACAGCGTATACGTAACAATTTTGCCATAAATTCATGTTTCTGGTAAAACGAAAATTTTAAAATATTTATTAAGAATTCAGTTTTTATACATTTTTGTTGCGCCAGAAACATGAATGTGTAGCACATTCGGTTTTTCTGGCACAATTTTCAGAGATTGAACTACACATTCATGAAAATGGCAATGCAAATTTCCGGGGGTTCCTTGTGCTTTGAAAACCCAGGATTTTCGTGAATCGCAGAGAGTAGGAAGGTTAATCACGTGAGCCTATTAACTCAAATCTGGAAAATTGGCAGATTTATCAGTGCCGTCAGCGCGCTCTCACTGTTGCAGCAACAATTCCAATGGCGAAGCACCTCAAAGAGCATGATAATTTGTTTGAATATTTCACAATTGTTCCACTAGTCGGGGATGCCTCTCATGTATTCCCAGAACTGTTCTAAATCAAAGCTCTCCAAAAAAATATATGTAGGGATGTGCTAGTGTAATAGCGTTGTTCGCATCGTTGAGTGATCAGGGCAATCATCGTGCTCTCACTAGCGCAACAATATGTGAGTTTAGCGCTCCGAATTTTTTTACATTTGTTCCATTATTTGGAGAGGTCTTTCATATATTTGCTTTAAATCAGAACTCCCCAAACACGTAAGAGAGGCTGTAATAGTGAGAGAGCGGTATTCGCGTCGTTGATTGGTCAGTGCGATTAACGCGCTCTTACTAATGCAGCAACAATTTAACTAAAGATCTCCGAACGATTTCTCCCCTATTTGGGGAGGTCTGTTGCAAACCTGGGACAAATGAATCAGCTTCGTTCAATTACTTGCACACTACAGTGGATGAGAATTATTGTGCTAACCTTGATATCAAGAGAACTTAAGAGAAGATAACTTTTGCTTGAAAGATTTAGCTAAAACTTTTTCTTCGACACAGTCTAACGTTCATGCAATTCTATTTTGGGTCTATTGTAGTTTTTGCTAACTCTCATGTGAATGTGATTTTTTGTCGTCCGAGTTCTTGTCATTGTACGTATAGTTTGCAATGACTTTTAGTAGCGATAACAAATAACAAGTACGTGAACTCAGAAATATATCATTATACATATATATATGTATGAAATTATGTTTGTACATGCAGGTTCCTTCAAATATTTGTGCAATCATTTTCACATACATTTCAAGGTCATTCTTATGAAAATTTGCTTATGTTTTTATACATCAATTTTAGCTTGAATTTGACCTCATTAAATGTGTCGTTAAATCAAGAATAGTATTACACAAAAAAAAATTAAATTAAATAAAAGATATCTACCCAACACAACTTATTCTACATATTCCTAAAGAGCAAACTCGAACCAACTAAAATTTTCCATTACACAAATTTCCTAATACCTTACTGCACTACATATTGGCATGCAAATAAAACTTATTAAGGCAGGAAACATAAATTGTAATTGGTATCTTAGTTCGCGTGTCTGACGTTTGATTTTCATAATTTTTTTTTGTTAACTTGTTGGTTCATTGCATTTTTGACGCCTTACCTGCAAGCTCTGCGATTTTCCTTTTTCTCGTGTAATAATTTGACGTCATTCGTTGCAGTTTGTTGCCTTGTGAAAATGTACTCGTACATTAAAGCCATTTGGTATGTCTTGATTACACTAATTTGCCAATCGTCCAATTTTTACAAATGTTGCTAAATTGCGTTGGGCCATAACTTGTGATAGCTTAGGAGTACATATGAATAAGTCAATTGACTCGTACTTCTCTTTATATGCAAAAAGTACTTAAAATCAAATTATATGGCATAAATTCATATGCTGTAGATTAAAGCGAATGAGCTTATAAACCGAAATACAGACTGATTAAAAAACAAAATTTGAATAAGCCAGATAAAGTGGTGCTAGAACAGCAGCGATTCAGTGATAATTTGTTTGAATACATACAACAAAAGACTTAAGTCACATACCTGCTGTTTATAAGACAAAAGTATAGTAGAAACTGCATTATACCTAATACTTAAATAAAATCAAATTAAATATAATAAAAAAATTAAGCAAAAAAAAATATAAAAAAAAATGAAATAAAACAAAAAAAAAAACAAAATTAGATTAAATTAAATTTAATTAAATTAAATTAAATTAAATTAATTTAAATAATATAAAATAAAATAAAATAAAATAAAATAAAATAAAATAAAATAAAATAAAATAAAATAAAATAAAATAAAATAAAATAAAATAAAATAAACTAAAATAAAATAAAATAAAATAAAATAAAATAAAATAAAATAAAATAAAATAAAATAAAATAAAATAAAATAAAATAAAATAAAATAAAATAAAATAAAATAAAATAAAATAAAATAAAATAAAATAAAATAAAATAAAATAAAATAAAATAAAATAAAATAAAATAAAATAAAATAAAATAAAATAAAATAAAATAAAATAAAATAAAATAAAATAAAATAAAATAAAATAAAATAAAATAAAA
>CAXKVI010000004.1:112955731-112970731 GCA_964058755.1 Campiglossa producta | reverse complement strand
TTTATTTTATTTTATTTTATTTTATTTTATTTTATTTTATTTTATTTTATTTTATTTTATTTTATTTTATTTTATTTTATTTTATTTTATTTTATTTTTTTTTCTTTTATTTTTTTTTACATTTGTTTTTTTTTTTTTGTATATCTTTTCAGGAACAGCTCACTAATTTTAAACTTAATTCCATGTAAAAATATTTTAATTCCAAAATTAATTTATCAAACCAATTCTAACTCTTCCCGAACTTTTCTTTTATTTTCAGGTATGTGATATGCAGAGACGTCTTCTAGATATACTAAACATTCCATAGTTATAATCTACCAAAACACCAGTTAAAGACAGCATCATGTGCATAAGCCGCCTCTAACATACTTTTCAGGGAGTATTGTGTAGCAGTCGTTAAAATGTTAACAAGCCTCAATAACTAAACTCTCACTAGCCTAGGCATATACAAAATCACCCATTACATAAACTCCACACACACTTAACGTAAGGCACAACGTGTGTGGCATATTCCGCCCCTTAAGTTCAGCTAGTACTTAAATATACGCTAACAATTTTCGCATTTTATTTCACTTCCAGCTAAGTTAACGATTTGTATTGAAATGCGCCACTTCGTTAACGAAACATTTTAGGACATACACTGCAAAAAATGCCTGAGTTTAATTCTCGGTGAAGGCAAACATTGCAATTTTTTTTCTTAAATTTTTTTTTTTTTTTTTTTTGAAGAACAAGGAACTGAGGATCGAACACAAGTGTATTGAACGCTCAGCTCAGGTGTCTACCATGATGCGAGAAACTACTTATACTTGCCTCTACCCGTAATGCATGACTTGGGCATAATTGTAGTTAGACCACTTGTACCCGAAAAGAATTATTTGAGGACAACTCTCTTAGAGATAAATCGCACTATTTTTTGCAGGGTACTTACGCAAAGGTGTTGTGTTTGAGCAAAGCCTAAATACATATTCAGCGTTCGCGAACAGAGTTTAAAAATCCCTGCCAGGTACATTTAATTGGGTATTATATTTTCCAAGCAAATTGGGTGGCCAACAGCTGCTAACGAGCATATGTAGATATTAACTAGCGGAAACCAAAAATTTTAGTTAATAATTAGATAAGTACAAGTGTATATTTATAACTAACTGTATAAATGCAAAGCGGCAAATAAATTTTATATGACCCGGCTGGTATGAAATTGAAAAAAAAAAAACAATTTTTTTTTTAAGAAATATTCAATGTAATGGAACTTTTTTAAAGTAATCTAACTCGAGATAGGAAAATATGTCAAAGTTTATTAAGGCGAAATTCAACTTTATTACGAAAGCAAATGCATTTCTTTTTTACTAGACTTAAGTTACTTTCAGATTTGAACAGAGGTGCAGTTAAGTTTCTTTAGTTGGTTGCCACAGATAAACAAAGTAGATAGATTTTTAAGATTATAACTCTGTACAGTCTCACAATAATAAAAAATTTGGAATATTTAGTTGTTTTCTGACTCGGAAAAACGAAATAAACGACTGTATGTAACATCCGCAAAACCAGGATATTCAGATATGGGACATGGGAAAGCTTCAAAAATTAAAAATTTCAAACCTACAAATTGGTAAACTGATAACAATTAGCTATATGCATTTGTTGTCTCCAATTGCACACGCAATTGTAATTATGTCATATTTATACACCATACGACAAGTACGTAATCATGCTGACAACTCAATTAAGCTTATTGAAATTGATAGCCTACATTCGTAAAATTTTTAAACATTTACACAATCACACACATATTTGTATGGATACCCAAACGTATTTCTACTTAAGTAGATATACCTAATCATGTGAATAAAATGAATCATTAAACACAAACGAGTACATGCAATTCAAAAGACTTAAGACACAAACTTACCGGTGACAAAATATGGCATGTGATTTTTAACCATTTGAATGAATGACATATGAAAACAAAAGGAATGCAAAGGCAATATGTAACAGATTAAGTAATTAATTTGTCAACATATGCAATTATCTAACATGCAAATAATACGAAACACGTTAAACTCAAATTAGTAGCAAACAAAATACATATCTAAAATGTATGACGAACGAGATCTATATTAATGCTTACATTTGTTTGTACACACATTTGCATGTAAGAAATTTCACATATTGTGATGCAAAATTTCTTTCACTTTTTTTTATTTTGGTTTTTGTTAATCTTTTTTTTTAAATTTTGGGTGTTGCTTGAAATCTGCTTGTTAGCCAATGACCAGCTATTAAAGTTGCTGCTGCTGGCTGCGCAGTCAGTCAGTCAAGCGTTTGTTGAAAACACGCAAATGGTGAAACACAAATTTAGGTGATTATTGCTCAAATCTTGACCAAAAGTTAAAAAATCCCAAAAAAAAGGTATAAAACTTTGCATAAAAATTAAATAAATTGAGTCGCATTCAAAAGTTGCTTGCGCTAATTGTTGTGCAAAAAAAAAACATTTTATTCGTTCATTTTTAAAAGTTTTGCGATAGAAATTTGCAAAAATTTAGATTTTTTTTTTTTCAAATAAATTCAAACAAATTGTCACTTATGTAGTTGCTTGTTTACAATAACTATCAATGCTTTTAAAGCTTAAATGTCACCTTTGGTGGCTGCGCCACCTTTGGAGTGAATGCTCGGTAATAAAAATGAAAACGAGACTTGTGAGGAGGTCTTAATTTCTTTGAAAACGAACATTATATACCTTGTTGTGAGATATGGATGAGCATTATCACAGCTTGGACAATTTCAAAGAAGTAGAAGTAGAGTTACAGGTAGAGGTAGAGGTAGAGGTAGAGGTAGAGGTAGAGGTAGAGGTAGAGGTAGAGGTAGAGGTAGAGGTAGAGGTAGAGGTAGAGGTAGAGGTAGAGGTAGAGGTAGAGGTAGAGGTAGAGGTAGAGGTAGAGGTAGAGGTAGAGGTAGAGGTAGAGGTAGAGGTAGAGGTAGAGGTAGAGGTAGAGGTAGAGGTAGAGGTAGAGGTAGAGGTAGAGGTAGAGGTAGAGGTAGAGGTAGAGGTAGAGGTAGAGGTAGAGGTAGAGGTAGAGGTAGAGGTAGAGGTAGAGGTAGAGGTAGAGGTAGAGGTAGAGGTAGAGGTAGAGGTAGAGGTAGAGGTAGAGGTAGAGGTAGAGGTAGAGGTAGAGGTAGAGGTAGAGG
This sequence comes from Campiglossa producta, assembly GCA_964058755.1. Taxonomy (NCBI): domain Eukaryota; kingdom Metazoa; phylum Arthropoda; class Insecta; order Diptera; family Tephritidae; genus Campiglossa; species Campiglossa producta. The sequence goes on along the minus strand of CAXKVI010000004.1, from coordinate 112,967,554 downwards.
TAGAGGTAGAGGTAGAGGTAGAGGTAGAGGTAGAGGTAGAGGTAGAGGTAGAGGTAGAGGTAGAGGTAGAGGTAGAGGTAGAGGTAGAGGTAGAGGTAGAGGTAGAGGTAGAGGTAGAGGTAGAGGTAGAGGTAGAGGTAGAGGTAGAGGTAGAGGTAGAGGTAGAGGTAGAGGTAGAGGTAGAGGTAGAGGTAGAGGTAGAGGTAGAGGTAGAGGTAGAGGTAGAGGTAGAGGTGGAATTACAGGTAGAGGTAGAGACCAGGCGCTGAGAACAGAACAAAAAAAAAAAATTACACAAAAAAAAAAAAAAATCACAAAGTAAAGAAAGAGGCTGATGCGGGATCCCGAAGGATAGAAAAAGTCGAGGATAAGAGATGTAAGGAGACACAAAATTAAGAATATTATTTTACAGCTCTTAATGATATTATCCGGTTATTATTTTATACATACATTTTCTTATATCCACATACTCAAGTTAGCTGCAATGCCCTCATGTACCTCAAGCGGCTTTATGCTTCAATTGCCCAATATCATCCCATTTTTTCTTACCAACGTTCGTGGATACTTTTGCTCTTAGGACCACAGCGGGGTAAAGCAAACTACTTTTAAACCCTTATTACTGATGGAAAGGAGACCTTAAAATATTGAATAAGCCTTGGGTCTTGGTCAGTGAACCAAACTCCCTTCTTAATTTCGGTTAAAATTAGCGATGTTTTCGACTTTAAATGGCTCTGAAAAAAAAAAAAAAACTAAAGGGCGCAGCTTGATAATTCTTCAGTAGTAATTTAAGAGACGAAAATTGATGTGAGTAATCTAAAACTATTTGTCCCAAAATTGTAATAGTCCCGAATTAATAGAACGTAGTCTATTTATATGTCAATTCATTCAGGCATGCCCCCCTCCCCCCCTCCCCCCAGCCATTATACGAACCAAGTGTAAGCGGTTTGTGTCCCCATCCCAACTAGGTATATTCTCTATAAAACTAAATTCATTAAAAGTTTTGTTGTTTAGCGACATATTTATAGCACAAGCTCTTGTCGCCCACATTCTTCTTTCATAAACGAGTCACTCAATTTCGCAAGCTTATCTCTGTACATACATACAAATAAACGTATGTGTGTATCTTGTTTTAGTGTCATTACTATAATGTTGACATAACTTAATGAAGCATAATAATTGTGACATAATTATTTTCATGCATTAATGTGCCAACAACAGTTATAATATGCCAGCAATGGAAACTGGTCAACACATACATACAAAAACGATCCCACATAACAATTTTATCTTGCAAAATATTTACCTAATTTCTCACGCTTAACAAATACTATGTGGGCGTATCGAATTGCTATTTCATTATATTATACTGAAATATGTAGACTTTTTGTTAAAAGTTTTAATGATTCCTTTATTTGGTTCAATTAGAATGTTTTATTTCTTAACATAATGATACCAGAGGATTTTAACGGATTAATGCGATATAATACGCCCAATCCATGAAATTTTAACGCATTTTCCTTCTACCTGAGTATTAAACTGAGTTTCGATAGCAAATTTTTAAAAGTGAGCTGAGCATTTTGTCTCTGATTTTATTCTTTTAGCAGTTCCCAGATTGGAACTTTAACACCTTCAACCTAATTATCAGCTATTTGTATCGTGAATAGCTTCTGCAAGTTTAGTTATTGCCAATAAATCTATGCGCAATAAATCTACAAACTTTTTAATATTATATTTTGCCAATTATGAACCAGTTTACTTATTAAAATGCAAAATTTAAATTCCTCTCTTAATTATTTATTTTATTTGTATAAATTCGTTTGATTCTAAAATACAATTTTCCCCAAATCTTTATACCAAATTACTTACCAAGTTTGTCCTTGAATCAACTTTCTCCGCTATGAACTTGGTTGGTTTGTTGAAGTCTGTTAGTATCTAGTTTTACAAGAAGTTGGATCCAGTTGGTGAATATAATTTACAACATACAGTATAGAAATAACTAATTCCAAATAATTCGCATAAATAAATTTAATAGCTTAAAAACAGCGCATTCGCAAACCAGAATAGGAAAGTATTATATGTATACCTATAGATGTATGTTTATGTGAAGTAAATTATTCAGTACCTGTTTGACCGAGTTTGCTTTGCCGTTGTGGCAAATCCAAACAGAAAATCTTCGAATAAAGTATACTATCCACAAACAAAATTTCATTCAAACCGATCAATATACGACGAAATAAATTAAAGGCAATAAGATGGCAACTCTGGGTGCCAACTGATTTTTACGACATCATGGTTGGAATGCGGCTGAAAGTACCTTTGATTCGATACCCATATTGGCATAGCTTGCTCAATATTTAAGACAAAATTGAGATCGGTGGCAACCCTGTAACCCCCAAGTAACACCACCCAAGTGAATAGTCTTAAAATCAAGCATACTATCTATATGCCAAATTTGGTCAAAATCGGTCAAACGGCCCAAACTGACCCCAAAACGATCCCAAAATATTCACGAAATGATACCCGACATTACCCAAAAATCATTCCAAAATGACAACAAAAGGACCTTGAAATGATCTCACAATGATCCGGAAATAACCTCAAAAATTATCGCATAATGACCCCAAAACGATCCCAAAATTTTCCCAAAATTTATCCCATAATTATCCCAAAATAACCTTAAAATAATCTCAAACGATCACAAAATGGACCCAAAATTACCCCAAAATGATCCCCGAAATTACCGAAAACTGATCCCAAAATTACCACAAAATGACCATTAAATTATCTCAAAATGATCCGAAAATAACCCCAAAACAATGCCAAACTTATCCCAAAATAGCCTCAAAATTATCACATATTGTCATATCTTACTAAATATTAAAAAAAAAGATAGGTGGCAACCCTGACGTCACTTTTGAAGTGGTTTTTATACTAGACCCGCGTTAGACAGGGTCACTTCAATTCACCCAGTCGGTGTTGCTTGCTTTTTTAAGCGGCCTCAGCTCAACCTGAGATAAGATTACCTCTACCTCAATGTGGCGATGGTCAGAGATGTATGGTTCGAAAGAGGATACTCACTACAAATTGTCAAGTTTATAAGTAGCTGAAGTAATTTGATATGACCAGTGGAACCTTCTAGGTCGTCTCATCACCTCCTCCAGTTGGGAAGCAGCAGAAATATCATATCTGTAGATCAACCATGTTATCGCATGTCCATTTCAATCCACTGACCTGCTGGAAAGTAATGTTGTTGCATTTGGAAGTGAAAGAGACCTGGCTAGAGATACTACTTAAACTTAGTGTTTCTGCTCTAAATATTGTGATATTCGTCATTCGATGAGCATACATAATCCTACTCTTTAGTCTTGTCTTTTAGAACTCCTATAAACCAGATTCCCTTATTTAGGCTATGCCTCCTAGTCATTTGATTGAAATACTTACATTCCTTTCATTGCAATATGCCTACTCCCCTCAACGTTGCCTACAAAAGTAAGTTGAGTTTGAGATTTCATAAAAAAGTCGAAAGTTGACACCATCTGGTTAACAGTTGCTCATCAGCCTTCCGAACACAGCTCATTCAAGAAGCTGAACAATTAAAACTTTATAACCAAATCATTCAGCTATTCTAAAGTCAACAATGTTTTTAGTTACAAATTAGCAAGAGCCATAAAACTATCGCAACTTGTCAAGGTTTACTCAATAATTAGCAATGACATTTCAAGTGGCTAAAATAATATTTTATTGGCAAGGGTTTGCCAAACATTTATTAAGGTCAAAAGTTTATAGTTAATAATGAGTAAAAACTTTTTTTTTTTTTGGAAGATGTGAAACTTTGAAAACTTAATATAACTTTATTTTTCTTTTCAATATTGGCACGCCATTATCAACGTTGTGAAGATGCCAAAATTTTGCATATTCAACTTTGCTTCTGACAACTGGAAGCTTTAATGATGATTTATTTAAATATTTCATATAGCCAAAACTTGTACCGATTCAAGAGTCAAGCAATAAAATTGAACTAAGTGCCACTTGTCAAGCCAGTTGTTAAGCGTTCAAGCGCGCTAATATTTGCTATACTTGATTTTCTATTTATGCTAGTCAATTGCATGTAAGTTTGCCATATCGCCTGCTTGAATGAGATTTCGCAAGCATCAACGCCTAAGCAACATTGTGTTAATAAGCAGTGCACACGAAAGACTTAAGACACAAACCCGACGACGACACTAACGCCTATACAGGGAATCAAAACATAAATACTTTTCCTTAACTTAAGTTCGATTAAATAATGCAAAGTCAATATTATGTAGATATGTATTAGACTGTTCCAAAAAGTATGGAAAAAAATGAGGGTTCGAAATTTTATACCAATACCCTCTAATATCGGCGCGTTTAAGGCTAAATAACAATTGTGCGAAGTTTTTTTTTTGTTCTAGGATGACGCCAACCGGTGCCGATTTTTAAGTACTAAAGTTTTTGCTAGCAGCTTATGCTAAGGACCTCATTATGTATGGCGAACGATTCGTCTAATCACAATATCGCGTAGCCATCGCATTTTTTAATTATTTTCGACTTTTCTTTGACATAAAAAAACAAAAATTAATTAAAATACGATATTGTGAGCAAACGAACCGTTCCCCTGAGCTATCATTCGCCATACTTAATGACGCCCCAAGTTCTCAAAAAAATTTCATTAAGGCTTCGAAAATTTCATAATTTTAATATTTGGCTCATATTTAAACGAGTGTGTAACAAATATTCACCTTTGAATTTTTAAAAGGATAATAGGATTCTTGCAAGGATATTGAAAAAACGTATTCACGGGAAAAGGATATTGGAATTTCGAAAGTGTTTTAGTAGATTGCGTAATAATATGTTTTCTAGCAAAAATAATTGAGTACATCTTGTAACTTTGCAATTATAGTGCATTTTTTAGAGGTCCTGCACGGCGTATGAGTAACCTGTTAAATTATAAAATTGGAAATTGTACTAATTTTTTTATCGATATCTACGTAACGCATTGAGATATCAAAATAAAACCTGAAATACATATGTAGAGCTTTGAAAAAATTGAAGAATAATAATTTTAAAGGACACTACTTCCATGTCCTCGAAGGATAATTGAAAAAAAGTTATATTTACAATCTTTGCTCGTTTAAAGACTATTCTGAGCATCTGGTACACACAAAATACACACAGATTTACTAATTACGAAGACCTTAAACTGTACGGATACATCAACGTGAGAAACACGAGTAGAAAAATCATTAAATTAGCAAAAACGCAGTGGAATGCAGTACGATTTTACTGATAACTTCAACCGCAATTCGGCATGGGTTGACGAAGGTCAAAATTGGGGGTATGCGTTTAAATAAAACAACTTTGATTTTTTGGGATAGTCTAATATGTATGCATGCTCACTGTATATTTATGCTTTTGCGCACAGATGGGCTGGTAATTTGATATTTGCTGTTTAAAACGCCAACGCTAATATCAACATTTGCAAAATTGCAATAAAATTTCCAGGATAAAAAAATAAACTTAAAAAAACCGACACAATGTATATTAAATTAAAAAAAATTAGCCAAAATTAAATGCTTACTATGCAAATATATAGCTGTGTTTAGTATTTATTTAAAAGCAAAAACACCCTGACGCTATTGAGCACGGCTTCTTTGCATTGCCGCTCCTTTTTTGTATTTATAATTCTTTTTATATTAAAAGATTTATACTAACAGCTCACGCGAGCTACTGACACGAAAAATGTAAGTTATGTGCAGTACTTGCTCATTGGCATAAATAATTGAAAATTGTTTCATTGGTAAATATGCAATACAAATTCGATAAAATTCCAGCAACATTGGTAAATATTTTTCATTTAAGTTTTTAGTTTAAATCAAGCAGTGCTATCGCGTTAGCACTTGGCTACTTTAGTCTAGCTAATTTCACGAGAAATAGTAGCCTAGTTTTAAGTAGGCAATCAAAAATCTTAAACTCAAAATAAATTGCATCAACTTAAGTGTTACAGTTTACTAACAATTGCAGCACTTCGAAATCGTTGCTCATTATAACTTGTCGAATTTGGTTTGCTAAAGCAATATATGTACATATTAAACTCATGCTTTGTTGTATGTTATCTGTAAACATTTTTTTATTTTGTTTTTTAGAATTTATAAATTTGCTTTGACTTAACGGCTCTGAGCAGTTTTATTTACAATTCCCTTCGTATTTTTATGTATAGTTTGCACAAAACTCTATATGCCAAAAATAAATTTCAACGTAATAAAAATTAATAAATAATATTTTTTATTTTTATATATCTTTCAGGTATGTTACAAATAACTAGCAATTCTTCATGCTCCATTAGCGCGCAACAAAATTTCAATAATACATATTTTTAAAACGAGTAAGTAATAAAACTTTAATTAAATTAAGTGCCTTAATTGACCACGAAGTATGAAATTAATGTTAATGTTGAAAATGTTCTTAAGACAGTTTAAAAGTAAATCTTTGTGGTACCAATAAAATATGTCATTGACAATATCTGCAGTGTCATTCATCAATTTTAATCATGAAGAGTTATGTATCTAGTTTGCATTTGAACAAGGACTTATTCAGCACAAAGCAATAGAGTAACAAAAGACTTAAGCAACAAACCTGCATGCATTGATGCTATCGCAAATAACCAGTCAGGGGCATCAAAAAATCTATAACAATAGCAAAATTGTTAAAATTATTGCTAATACTTCGTTCTAAATGCCACAGTGTGCAATTTTCACCATTGAGGCGACAAAAAAATTAATATTGCCTAGAAAAAAAAAAAAAAAAATAATTAAAAAAAAAATTAAACATTACCAAATACAATCAAAACCAATAAAGTAAATAAAAACAATTAATAAAGTTGAGCAAAATAAAATATAAAAAAAAACATTTAAATAAAATAAAATTAAAAAAATTTAATTAAATTAAATAGAACGAAAAAAAATATAGTTAAATAAGAATAAATTATGCCAGAATAAATAAAATTAAAAATGATTGTAAAAAATTGAATTGAGGCCTATTATGGGGAAATAATTATTCTTTAAAAATTTAGTATTATTTATTTTTGTAACAATTGTCTCCAAATCCTTTCATACGAACACTTTTTCCACAAAAAAAAAAAAACAAGTTTCACATCAACAATTTAATTATTTAGTCGTTAAGTGACGTTAAATAGTCGGTTTGTTTGCTTTATTCGTCTGTCGACCTGTAAAAATCAACAAACAAGAAAATCTGACACATTACAACCACCACAGGTGGTAAATAGACGCAGACAACGCGCTGACAATAAAATCGAAAGAAACGCACCAAATTAATGGGGAAAATTAACTAAACTCAATATGTGAGGTTCAGACATTGAGAATAAAATTTAAAAAAAAGGAAAAATTAAACAACCGCTGCCAACAGTGACAAGAAATTGCAAAGCAATTCAAAATACTAGGTCAGTGTAACAAGCACACTAGTTGGAACACACATACACCCATAGAAGCTTAAGGTATTTATGGCAGTGTAGTAGCATGTGAAGAGCTGTCAATTGTACGTGCAACACAAAACGTGCCAACATAAAATAATGAAAATGAAGTAAAACGAAAGCAAAAACTAGCCAAGTCAAAGTGAAACACAATGAGACGCGCCGCCACAAGCAAAGCAGCAGTAGACGTAGCGGCCGGCTGTCTGTCTCTCTGGCACAGTGGCATGCCACAAAGCGAAATTTGTACGAGCGTACATTTAAGTGAGGAATGAATGTATTGAATCTCGGCTGGGAGGCCGTTGCCATCGCATGCGACAACAGAAAGCGTGCAGCATACGAAATACGAAAAGCTTCACTTGAACGTTGACTTAAATGGGGCTAAACAATACATTTGCTAGCACACTCGATTAAATATGCTACATATTCATATCGCGGAGCATTCACATGCCGCCATTAATTTGTGTTAGCTAAGTTCACATATTTTTTTAAATAAAATAAAATAAACTAAAATAAAATAAAATAAAATAAAATAAAATAAAATAAAATAAAATAAAATAAAATAAAATAAAATAAAATAAAATAAAATAAAATAAAATAAAATAAAATAAAATAAAATAAAATAAAATAAAATAAAATAAAATAAAATAAAAAATAAAATAAAATAAAATAAAATAAAATAAAATAAAATAAAATAAAATAAAATAAAATAAAATAAAATAAAATAAAATAAATAAAATAAAATAAACTAAAATAAAATAAAATAAAATAAAATAAAATAAAATAAAACAAAAAAAAATAAAATAAAATAAAATAAAAAAAAAATAAAATAAAATAAAATAAAATAAAATAAAATAAAATAAAATAAAATAAAATAAAATAAAAAAAAAATTAAATTAAATTAAATAAAATAAAATAAAATAAAATAAAATAAAATAAAATAAAATAAAATAAAATAAAAAAAGAAAAGAAAAGAAAAGAAAAGAAAAGAAAAGAAAAGAAAAGAAAAGAAAAGAAAAGAAAAGAAAAGAAAAGAAAAGAAAAGAAAAGAAAAGAAAAGAAAAGAAAAGAAAAGAAAAGAAAAGAAAGAAAAGAAAAGAAAAGAAAAGAAAAGAAAAGAAAAGAAAAGAAAAGAAAAGAAAAGAAAAGAAAAGAAAAGAAAAGAAAAGAAAAATAAAATAAAATAAAATAAAATAAAATATAATAAAATATAATAAAATATAATAAAATAAAATAAAATAAAAGAAAAAGAAAAGAAAAGAAAAGAAAAGAAAAGAAAAGAAAAGAAAAGAAAAGAAAAGAAAAGAAAAGAAAAGAAAAGAAAAGAAAAGAAGAGAAAAGAAAAGAAAAGAAAAGAAAAGAAAAGAAAAGAAAAGAAAAGAAAAGAAAAGAAAAGAAAAAAAAAGAAAAGAAAAGAAAAGAAAAGAAAAGAAAAGAAAAGAAAAGAAAAAGAAAAGAAAAGAAAAGAAAAGAAAAGAAAAGAAAAGAAAAGAAAAGAAAAGAAAAGAAAATAAAATAAAATAAAATAAAATAAAATACAATAAAATAAAATAAAATAAAATAAAATAAAATAAAATAAAAAAATAAAACAAAATAAAATTTAACAAAATAAAATAAAATTAAATTTGAAAATATAAAAAAATAAAATAAAATAAAATACACTTACGGTCAAAAAAAGCCGAAGTGCGGAAAGTGGTTTTATTCATAAAATATATTTATTTATGTGCTTTTAATCATTTTCATTTGAGCATAATAAATTCAAAATTAAGACTGAGCGCACTAGCGTGCTAATTTTATTTTTATTTATTTAGCTCAAAGCAATTGCATTCTGTATTTTGTCAACATTTCACATTGCCGATGCTTTTCGAAACAAAACGTCATTTTCTTAATGATTATTCGTTTTAACTCATTCCTAGCCACTCCTTTTCCTAATTATATTCTTTTTTTCAAAACTGTATCAAGTTACTTATTCCTTCTTAAGTTAACAAAATTTTAAATTTTACTCTGGATCTGGTTTTTGATTTATTCACTAATCTACCTTTCAATAATTTGAGGCATGCAACCTTAATGCATTACTTATGTTTGTAATATAAATTAGTCATGCTGCTTTATTGGACTGTATTATAAAAACCATTTTTAATGTTTGTTACTAATCTTTGCAGTGAGCTGCCTCTTGCTGCCTAACTTCTTGCCCGAAAACTTTTCTCGTCATCTGTGTTTCGCACCTTCTTTGCTGCACAGAGCGATGTGCGTTACTTGATTCATTAAAAACTAAAACAGTAAATATTCTCAAAAATATTTTTCAAGAACAGTCTAATAAGCATAGTTAGTTGCAACAGAGCCAAACATTTTCAGGCTAACTTATCAGACCAAGTGTCAATTAAAATATCCGCAAATTACCTTTTATGTGACACGATTTACAATTCAGGTATTTATATCGGTTGCTTGCTGTTAACGTTCATTGGTCAATGCTAGGCTTCTTTTATAGTGCTAAAACTTCAATTTCATTTTTTTTTTTTTTTCATATTGATTTAACCAAGACATTTTCCTTTTATGCGGTTATGCCCTGTCAATACAGCAAAGACATCGAAATAGCCTCAATTTATAAGCTAGAGACATGTGCACACTACGTGATCTGCCTACAATATCAACAAAATTAATGTATCTACTCCTATGAGTATATATATTTATATGCATTTGTGCCACATGCCACATGCACCACATGCAATATTTATAGCTTAAAGTTTATAGTTTAAGAACGGTAAAATAGTGCAGAGAAAAAAAATGCAAAAAAAGAAATATTTAGGAAATATTTTGCAGCCAAAAAATTTAAGAAAATGTGTGCAACAACAAATAAAAGAAAAACACCATAACTGAAATATTCGATTTCATTATTGGTTTTGGTCGATTGGAAGGTTGACTCTAGCCAACGAACTGGTTGGTCTCAAAGGCTGAGTGTTTGAACGGCTGTCTGGCCTGCATGGTGAGACTAGGCGAGACTATGTATGTAGGTTAGTTTATGCGGGCACTATGTTAGTTGGTTGCTTATCGTACATTGGCTGTTGTTGTTATTAGTTTTTCTGCATACTTTTGACTGCGCTGCGCTGTTATTTGTTATTTATTTTGTGTTACTTGGAAAAATTTATTTTTAATTTTTTATTAATTTTTTTTGTTTTTTTTCTGATTTTTTGAGCTTGCGCTGAAGTAAATTATTCAAAGCGAGCATGCGCTTTTTGTGTGGTTTTATAAAATTAGTTAGCTTTTGTGTAAATATGTATGTGCTTGCATGTGCAGACATAAGTGCAGTGACATGGAAGGAACATGAAGTACTAAGACACTCGTTTGCTAATGATATGCATTTTGGATAAGGGACTAACAAAAGTTCGATTAGTTACTGGCCAATTGATTCTTCTGGAAATGAAACTTCAAAGTAAAATAAAATAAAATAAAAAACAAAAATTAAGATAAAATAAAATAAAATAAAATAAAATAAAATAAAATAAAATAAAATAAAATAAAATAAAATAAAATAAAATAAAATAAAATAGAATAAAATAAAATAAAATAAAATAAAATAAAATAAAATAAAATAAAATAAGATAAAATAAAATAAAATAAAATAAAATAAAATAAAATAAAATAAAATAAAATAAAATAAAATAAAATAAAATAAAATAAAATAAAATAAAATAAAATAAAATAAAATAAAATAAAATAAAATAAAATAAAATAAAATAAAATAAAATAAAATAAAATAAAATAAAATAAAATAAAATAAAATAAAATAAAATAAAATAAAATAAAATAAAATAAAATAAAATAAAATAAAATAAAATAAAATAAAATAAAATAAAATAAAATAAAATAAAATAAAATAAAATAAAATAAAATAAAATAAAATAAAATAAAATAAAATAAAATAAAATAAATAAAATAAAATAAAATAAAATAAAATAAAATAAAATAAAATAAAATAAAATAAAAATAAAATAAAATAAAATAAAATAAAATAAAATAAAATAAAATAAAATAAAATAAAATAAAATAAAATAAAATAAAATAAAATAAAATAAAAAAATAAAATAAAAATAAAATAAAATAAAATACAATTAAAAAAAATATATAATAAAATAAAATAAAATAATATAAATTGAAATGAAATTAAAATAAATAATATGGAATTAAAGAAAATGAAAAAGACAAAAAAATATAATAATACTTTATTATAATTTTAAAAATTAATAGGTTAGAGTCAAGTGGCTGTCGCAGAGGCACACTTAGGACAGTTTTGAAAGGCCCGGTGTGATATCACCAACACC
>CAXKVI010000004.1:112942594-112955531 GCA_964058755.1 Campiglossa producta | reverse complement strand
TAGAAGACTTTTTCTTAAATGTGTAGAATTCGCATACATATGTACATATGAATGTTACTTGGATGACAAAAAACTTGAACAAAGTAAACAAACTCCTTTAATTGTATGTCATTTCTGTCGCTGAAATCAGCCGCCACCAAAGAAATTCATTGTCCAGCAGCTCCAATTAAACTCTTTTCTTGGTTTTTCTTTACACAGCTGTGACATGACTTTAGCGGCGCCAAAGTTGCGCTTCGATAAATTCATTTATATGTGTTTGGCTGTTTTAGCCCAGCTGATTGTTTGAGCTTGCACCCTCTTTGCCTTGCCTTTTAGCCTCTCTCGCGCTCTGAAGCCTAATAAATATTTCTTTGTCATTTGTCGTGATAAGTGTACGAATACGAGACACTTCTTTTTTTTTACTTTGGCTCTATGTGCTTATGTAATATTTATGCCTGCACCTTTTGTACTACATTCCTACATTCGTTTTGCCGATCATTAATTTTAAAATGCTGTTTTTTGTTTTAACCAATATATTTCAGTTACTCCGCGTCATACAGGGCAGACGTGAATAATAATTTTTACCCTGAAGATCGTTACCGTGGAGTAACTGAAATATATTGGTTAAAAAGAAAAACACGTGTGTTTTATTTTGCGGAAATTGACCTAAAGCCAGCCTAACAAAAAGTTTTAGATAAATAAAGGTCGCCAAATGTATTCATTTATTTTATTTTTTTTTTTTTTTTTTTTTTTTTTTTATTTTTTTTTTTTTTTTTTTTTTTTTATTTTATTTTATTTTTTTTTTTATTTTATTTTATTTTATTTTATTTTATTTTATTTTATTTTATTTTTTTTATTTTATTTTATTTTACTTTTATTTTAGTTTATTTTATTTTATTTTATTTTATTTTATTTTATTTTATTTTATTTTATTTTATTTTATTTTATTTTATTTTATTATATTTTACTTTATTTTATTTATTTTATTTTATTTTATTTTATTTTGTTTTATTTAAGTTTATTTTATTTTCTTTTATTATTTTTTTTTTCTTTTATTATTTTTTTTTCTTTTATTTTTTTTTACATTTTTTTTTTTTTTTTTTTTTATTCCATGTAAAAAATATTTTAATTCCAAAATTCATTTATCAAACCAATTCTAACTCTTCCGAACTTTTATTTTATTTTCAGGTATGTGATATGCAAAGACGTCTTCTAGATATACTAAACATTATTTGGATTCCATAGTTATAATCTACCAAAACACCAGTTAAAGACAGCATCATGTGCATAAGCTTCCACCAAACGCCGCCTCTAACATACTTTTCAGGGAGTATTGTGTAGCAGTCGTTAAAATGTTAACAAGCCTCAATAACTAAACTCTCACTAGCCTAGACATATGCAAAATCACCCATTACATAAACTCCACACACACTTAACGTAAGGCACACGTGTGTGGCATATTCCGCCCTTAAGTTCAGCTACTACTTAAATATGCGCTAACAATTTTCGCATTTTATTTCAACTTCCAGCTAAGTTAACGATTTGTATTGAAATGCGCCACTTCGTTAACGAAACATTTTAGGACATACACTGCAAAAAATGCGATTAATCCGGGTATAAATATATACTATGTACTAGCGAGCCACCTGAGTTTAATTCTCGGTGAAGGCAAACATTGAAATTTTTTTTCTTTTATTTTTTTTTTTTTTTTGAAGAACAAGGAACTGAGTATCGAACACAAGTGTATTGAACGCTCAGCTCAGGTGTCATACATGATGCGAGAAACTACTTAGACTTGCCTCTACCGTAATACATGACCTGGGCATAATTGTAGTTAGACCACTTGTACCGAAAGGAATTATTTGAGGACAACTCCTTTAAGAGATAAATCGCACAATTTTTTGCAGGGTACTTACGCAAAGGTGTTTTGTTTGAGCAAAGACTAAATACATATTCAGCGTTTCGCGAACAGAGTTTAAAATCCCTGCCAGGTACGTTTAATTGGGTACCATTTTTTCCAAGCAAATTGGGTGGCCAACAGCTGCTAACGAGCATATGTAGATAGTACCTGGGTGACCGAGCTTGCTCGGTGCTATCAATTTAGAGCTAAATTTACTTACCCAAAATGATCCCAAAATGACCCTAAAATAATCCAAAAATAATCCTAAAATGATCCCAAAAAGACCCTTAAATGTTCCCAAAATGATCCGAAATGAACCCGAAAATGAACCTAAAATTATTCCAAATTGGTCCAAAAATAATTCGCAAAATACCCTTAAATGCACACTAAACGATCCAAAAAATACACCAAAATGATCCCAAATATATCCTAAAATAATCCCAAAACCACCCCAAAAAGACCCTCAAATGTTCCCAAAGTAACCCAAAAATTATCCCAAAATGATACAAAAATTATCCAAAAATGGCTCCAAAATGAACCGAAAATTACCCAAAATTGTACCAAAATTAATCCGAAATTGAACCCAAAATGATCTCAAGCAAGCCCCTAAATTATCCCAAAGTGATGTTCTCAAAATAATCCTAAAATATCCAAATATGATCCCAAAATACAAAATACAATTACAATACGGTAAAATGGTAACCCTGGGTGGCAACCCTACTTGAAAATATTTTAGCTGGTATGTCGGCGACAATACCTTTACTTTGATACCCAAAATTACCCAAAAATGATCCCAAAATGACCCTAAAATGATCCCAAATTGGTCCAAAAATAATTCACAAATTACCCCAAAAACACCCTTAAATGTACCCTAAACGATTTCGAAAATTACCACAAAATTATCCAAAAATGATCCCAAAATAATCCTTGAATAGTCCCTCAGATGTTCCCAAATAACCCAAAAATTATCCCAAATGATGACGTGGCAACCCCAAATTGATAGTCCTAGAATCAATCATACTATCTACATACCAAATTTCATCAAATCGGTCAAGCGGTTCTCGAGATAGTACCGGATATAGAAATATATTGTGGTAAGGTGGCAACCATAGGTGGCAACCCTACTTGAAAATATTTTAGTTGGTATCTCGCCGAAAATACCTTTCATATGATACCCATATTGGCATATCTTGCTCCATAATTAAAAAAAGGATAGGTGGCAAACCCTGCAAACCGCCCCAAGTGGCAACCCTAATGTGGGTAGTCTTAAAATCGATCATACTATCACCATGCCAAATTTCAGCCAATTCGGTCAAGCGATTCTCGAGATAGTACCGGATATACAAATATATTGTGGTAAGGTGGCAACCCTAGGTGGCAACTCTACTTGAAAATATTTTATTTGGTATCTCGCCGAAAATACCTTTCATATGATACCCATATTGGCATATCTTGCTCCATAATTTTAAAAAAATGGGATAGTGGCAACCCTGTAAACCGCCCTAAGTGGCAACCCTAAAGTGGGTAGTCTTAGAATCCATCATACTATCTTTGTGCCAAATTTCATCCCAATCGGTCAAGCGGTTCTCGAGATAGTCCGAACATACAAAAATACAAATATACAAGATTAACTCGTTTAAAGATATTAGATTAACTAGCGGAAACCAAAAATTTTAGTTAATAATTATATAAGTACAAGTGAACATTTATAACTAACTGTATAAATGCAAAGCGGCAAATAAATTTTATATGACCCGGCTGGTATGAAATTGAAAAAAAAAAACAATTTTTTTTTTTAAAGAAATATTCAATGTAATGGAACTTTTTTAAAGTAATCTAACTCGAGATAGGAAAATATGTCAAAGTTTATTAAGGCGAAATTCAACTTTATAACGAAAGCAAATGCATTTTTTTTACTAGACTTAAGTTACTTTTAGATTTGAACAGAGGTGCAGTTAAGTTACTTTAGTTGGTTGCCACAGATAAACAATGTAGATAGATTTTTAAGATTATAACTCTATACTGTCTCACAATAATAAAAAATTTGGAATATTTAGTTGTTTTCTGACTCGGAAAAACGAAATAAACGACTGTGTGTAACATCCGCAAAACCAGGATATTCAGATATGGGATATGGGAAAGCTTCAAAAATTAAAAATTTTCAAACCTACAAATTGGTAAACTGATAACAATTAGCTATATGCATTTGTTGTCTCCAATTGCACACGCAATTGTAATTATGTCATATTTATACACCATACGACAAGTACGTAATCATGCTGACAACTCAATTAAGCTTATTGAAATTGATAGCCTACATTCGTAACATTTTTAAACATTTACACAAACACACACATATTTGTATGTATACCCAAACGTACTTCTACTTAAGTAGATATACCTAATCATGTGAATAAAATGAATCATTACACTCAAACGAGTACATGCAATTCAAAAGACTTAAGACACAAACTTACTGGTGACAAAATATGTCATGTGATTTTTAACCATTTGAATGAATGACATATGAAAACAAAAGGAATGCAAAGGCAATATGTAACAGATTAAGTAATTAATTTGTCAACATATGCAATTATCTAACATGCAAATAATACGAAACACGTTAAACTCAAATTAGTAGCAAACAAAATACATATCTAAAATGTATGACAAACGAGATCTATATTAATGCTTACATTTGTTTGTACACACATTTGCATGTAAGAAATTTCACATATTGTGATGCAAAATTTCTTTCACTTTTTCTTTTTATTTTGGTTTTTGTTAATCTTTTTTTTTTAAATTTTGGGTGTTGCTTGAAATCTGCTTGTTAGCCAATGACCAGCTATTAAAGTTGCTGCTGCTGGCTGCGCAGTCAGTCAGTCAAGCGTTTGTTGAAAACACGCAAATGCTGAAACACAAATTTAGGTGATTATTGCACAAATCTTGACCAAAAGTTAAAAAATCCCAAAAAAAATATATAAAACTTTGCATAAAAATTAAATAAATTGAGTCGCATTCAAAAGTTGCTTGCGCTAATTGTTGTGCAAAAAAAAAAACCATTTTATTCGTTCATTTTTGAAAGTTTTGCGATAGAAATTTGCAAAAATTTAGATATTTTTTTTTTTCAAATAAATTCAAACAAATTGTCACTTATGTAGTTGCTTGTTTACAATAACTATCAATGCTTTTAAAGCTTAATTGTCACCTTTGGTGGCTGCGCCACCTTTAGAGTGAATGCTCGGTAATAAAAATGAAAACGAGATTTGTGAGGAGGTCTTAATTTCTTTGAAAACGAACACTATATACCTTGTTGTGAGATATTGATGAGCATTATCACAGCATTGACAATTTTAAAAACATTTTTAGAGGTAGAGGTAAAAGTAGAGGTAGAGGCAGAAGCAGAGGTACAGGAAGAGGTAGAAGTAGAGGTAGAGGTAGAGGTAGAGGTAGAGGTAGAGGTAGAGGTAGAGGTAGAGGTAGAGGTAGAGGTAGAGGTAGAGGTAGAGGTAGAGGTAGAGGTAGAGGTAGAGGTAGAGGTAGAGGTAGAGGTAGAGGTAGATGTAGAGGTAGAGGTAGAGGTAGAGGTAGAGGTAGAGGTAGAGGTAGAGGTAGAGGTAGAGGTAGAGGTAGAGGTAGAGGTAGAGGTAGAGGTAGAGGTAGAGGTAGAGGTAGAGGTAGAGGTAGAGGTAGAGGTAGAGGTAGAGGTAGAGGTAGAGGTAGAGGTAGAGGTAGAGGTAGAGGTAGAGGTAGAGGTAGAGGTAGAGGTAGAGGTAGAGGTAGAGGTAGAGGTAGAGGTAGAGGTAGAGGTAGAGGTAGAGGTAGAGGTAGAGGTAGAGGTAGAGGTAGAGGTAGAGGTAGAGGTAGAGGTAGAGGTAGAGGTAGAGGTAGAGGTAGAGGTAGAGGTAGAGGTAGAGGTAGAGGTAGAGGTAGAGGTAGAGGTAGAGGTAGAGGTAGAGGTAGAGGTAGAGGTAGAGGTAGAGGTAGAGGTAGAGGTAGAGGTAGAGGTAGAGGTAGAGGCAGAAGCAGAGGTAGAGGGAGGTAGAGGTAGAGGTAGAGGTAGAGGTAGAGGTAGAGGTAGAGGTAGAGGTAGAGGTAGAGGTAGAGGTAGAGGTAGAGGTAGAGGTAGAGGTAGAGGTAGAGGTAGAGGTAGAGGTAGAGGTAGAGGTAGAGGTAGAGGTAGAGGTAGAGGTAGAGGTAGAGGTAGAGGTAGAGGTAGAGGTAGAGGTAGAGGTAGAGGTAGAGGTAGAGGTAGAGGTAGAGGTAGAGGTAGAGGTAGAGGTAGAGGTAGAGGTAGAGGTAGAGGTAGAGGTAGAGGTAGAGGTAGAGGTAGAGGTAGAGGTAGAGGTAGAGGTAGAGGTAGAGGTAGAGGTAGAGGTAGAGGTAGAGGTAGAGGTAGAGGTAGAGGTAGAGGTAGAGGTAGAGGTAGAGGTAGAGGTAGAGGTAGAGGTAGAGGTAGAGGTAGAGGTAGAGGTAGAGGTAGAGGTAGAGGTAGAGGTAGAGGTAGAGGTAGAGGTAGAGGTAGAGGTAGAGGTAGAGGTAGAGGTAGAGGTAGAGGTAGAGGTAGAGGTAGAGGTAGAGGTAGAGGTAGAGGTAGAGGTAGAGGTAGAGGTAGAGGTAGAGGTAGAGGTAGAGGTAGAGGTAGAGGTAGAAGTACAGGTAGAGGTAGAGGTAGAGACCAGGCGCTGAGAACAGAACAAAAAAATAAAAATTAAAAAAAAAAAAAAAAATCACAAAGTAAAGAAAGAGGCTGATGCGGGATCCCGAAGGATAGAAAAAGTCGAGGATAAGATATGTAAGGAGACGAAAATTGATGTGAGTAATCTAAAACTATTTGTCCCAAAATTGTAATAGTCCCGAATTAGTAGAACGTAGTCTATTTATATGTCAATTCATTCAGGCATGCCACCCTCCCCCCACACATTATACGAACCAAGTGTAAGCGGTTTGTGTCCCCATCCCAACTAGGTATATTCTCTATAAAACTAAATTCATTAAAAGTTTTGTTGTTTAGCGACATATTTATGGCACAAGCTCTTGTCGCCCACATTCTTCTTTCATAAACGAGTCACTCAATTTCGCAAGCTTATCTCTGTGCATAGATATAAACGTATGTGTGTTTCTTGTTTTAGTGTCATTACTATAATGTTGACATAACTTAATGAAGCATAATAATTTTGACATAATTATTTTCATGCATTAATGTGCCAACAACAGTTATAATATGCCAGCAATGGAAACTGGTCAACACAAACAAAAACGATCCCACATAACAATTTTATCTTGCAAAATATTTACCTAATTTCTCACGCTTAACAAATACTATGTGGGCGTATCGAATTGCTATTTCATTATATTATACTGAAATATGTAGACTTTTTGTTAAAAGTTTTAATGATTCCTTTATTTGGTTCAATTAGAATGTTTTATTTCTTAACATAATGATAGCAAAGGAATTTAACGGATTAATGCGGTATAATATGCCTAATCCATGAAATTTTAACGCATTTTCCTTCTACGTGAGTATTAAACTGAATTTCGATAGCAAATTTTTAAAAGTGAGCTGAGCATTTTGTCTCTGATTTTATTCTTTTAGCAGTTCCCAGATTGGAACTTTAGCACCTTCAACCTAATTATCAGCTATTTGTATCGTGAATAGCTTCTGCAAGTTTAATTATTGCCAATAAATCTATGCGCAATAAATCCACAATTTTTTTATTATTATATTTTGCCAATTATGAACCAGTTTACTTATTAAAATGCAAAATTTAAATTGCACTCTTAATTATTTATTTTATTTGTATAAATTCGTTTGATTCTAAAATACAATTTGCCCCAAATCTTTATACCAAATTACTTACCAAGTCTGTCCTTGAATCAACTTTCTCCGCTATGAACTCGGTAGGTTTGTTGAAGTCTATTAGTATCTAGTTTTACAAGAAGTTGGATCCAGTTGGTGAACATAATTTACAACATACAGTATAGAAATAACTTATTCCAAATAATTCGCATAAATAAATTTAATAGCTTAAAAACAGCGTATTCGCAAACCAGAATAGGAAAGTATTATATGTATACCTATAGATGTATGTTTATGTGAAGTAAATTATTCAGTAGCTGGGTGACCGAGTTTGCTTTGCCGTTGTGGCAAATCCAAGCAGAAAATCTTAGAAAAAAGTATACTATCCACAAACAAAATTTCATCCAAACCGATTAATATACGACGAAATAAATTAAAGGCAATAAGATGGCAACCCTGGGTGCCAACTGATTTTTACGACATCATGGTTGGTATGCGGCTGAAAGTACCTTTGATTCGATACCCATATTGGAATACCTTGCTCAATATTTAAGAAAAAATTGAGATCGGTTGCAACCCTGTAAACAGCCCCCAAGTGACAACACCCAAGTGAATAGTCTTAATATCAAGCATACTATCTATATGATAAATTTTGTCGAAATCGGTCAAACGGCCCAAAATGACCCCAAAACGATCCCAAAATATTCCCAAAATGATACCCGACATTACCCAAAAATCATTCCAAAATGACAACAAAAGGACATTGAAATGATCTCAAAATGATCCGGAAATAACCTCAAAAATTATCGCATAACGACCCCAAAACGATCCCAAAATTTTCCCAAAATAATCCGAAAATTTATCCCATAATTATCCCAAAATAACCCTAAAATAATCTCAAAACGATCACAAAATGGACCCAAAATTACCGCAAAATGATCCCCGAAATTACCCAAAACTGATCCCAAAATTACCACAAAATGACCATTAAATTATCTCAAAATGATCCGAAAATAACCCCAAAACAATGCCAAACTTATACCAAAATAGCCCCAAAATGATCACATATTATCATATCTGACTAAATATTAAAAAAAAAAGATAGGTAGCAACCCTGGCGTCACTTTTGAAGTGGTTTTTATACTAGACCCAGTCTGTGTTGCTTGCTTTTTTACGCGGCCTCAGCTCAACCTGAGATAAGATTACCTCTACCTCAATGTGGCGATGGTCAGAGATGTATGGTTCGAAAGAGGATCCTCACTACAAATTGTCAAGTTTATAAGTAGCTGAAGTGATTTGATATGACCAGTGGAACCTTCTAGGTCGTCTCATCACCTCCTCCAGTTGGGAAGCAGCAGAAATATCATATCTGTAGATCAACCATCTTATCGCATGTCCATTTCAATCCACTGACCTGCTGGAAAGTAATGTTGTTGCATTTGGAAGTGAAAGTTAGACCTGGCTAGAGATACTACTTAAACTTAGTGTTTCTGCTCTAAATATTGTGATATTCGTCATTCGATGAGCATACATAATCCTACTCTTTAGTCTTGTCTTTTAGAACTCCTATAAACCAGATTCCCTTATTTAGGCTATGCCTCCTAGTCATTTGATTGAAATACTTACATTCCTTTCATTGCAATATGCCTACTCCCCTCAACGTTGCCTACAAAAGTAAGTTGAGTTTGAGATTTCATAAAAAAGTCGAAAGTTGACACCATCTGGTTAACAGTTGCTCATCAGCCTTCCGAACACAGCTCATTCAAGAAGCTGAACAATTAAAACTTTATAACCAAATCATTCAGCTATTCTAAAGTCAACAATGTTTTTAGTTACAAATTAGCAAGAGCCATAAAACTATCGCAACTTGTCAAGGTTTACTCAATAATTAGCAATGACATTTCAAGTGGCTAAAATATTATTTTATTGGCAAGGGTTTGCCAAACATTTATTAAGGTCAAAAGTTTATAGTTAATAATGAGTAAAAACTTTTTTTTTTGGAAGATGTGAAACTTTGAAAACATAATATAACCTTATTTTTCTTTTCAATATTGGCACGCCATTATCAACGTTGTGAAGATGCCAAAATTTTGCATATTCAACTTTGCTTCTGACAACTGGAAGCTTTAATGATGATTTATTTAAATATTTCATATAGCCAAAACTTGTACCGATTGAAGAGTCAAGCAATAAAATTGAACTAAGTGCCACTTGTCAAGCCAGTTGTTAAGCGTTCAAGCGCGCTAATATTAGCTATACTTGATTTTCTATTTATGCTAGTCAATTGCATGTAAGATTGCCATATCGCCTGCTTGAATGAGATTTCGCAAGCATCAACGCCTAAGCAACATTGTATGTTAATAAGCAGTGCACACGAAAGACTTAAGACACAAACGCGACGACGACACTAACGCCTATACAGAGAATCAAAACATAAATACTTTTCCTTAACTTAAGTTCGATTAAATAATGCAAAGTCAATATTATGTAGATATGTATTAGACTGTTCCAAAAAGTATGGAAAAAATGAAGTTTCGAAATTTTATACGAATACCCTCTATATGGGCGCGTTTAAGGCTAAATAACAATTGTGCGAAGTTTTTTTTTGTTCTAGGATGACGCCAACCGGTGCCGATTTTTAAGTACTAAAGTTTTTGCTAGCAGCTTATGCTAAGGGCCTCATTATGTATGACGAACGATTCGTCTAATAGCAATATCGCGTAGCCATCGCATTTTTTAAATATTTTCGACTTTTCTTTGACATAAAAAAACAAAAATTAATTAAAATGCGATATTGTGAGCAGACGAATCGTTCCCCTGAGCTATCATTCGCCATACTTAATGACGCCCCAAGTTCTCAAAAAAGTTCCTTAAGGCTACGAAAATTTCATAATTTTAATATTTGACTCACATTTAAACGAGGGTGTAACAAATCTTCACCTTCGAATTTTTAAAAGGATAATAGGATTCTTGCAAGGATATTGAAAAAACGTATTCACGGGAAAAGGACATTGGAATTTCGAAAGTGTTTTAGTAGATTGCGTTAAAATATCTTTTCCAACAAAAATAATTGAATACATCTTGAAACTTTGCAATTATAGTGCATTTTTTAGAGATCCTACACGGCGTATGAGTAACCAGTTAAATTATAAAATTGAAAATTGTATTAATTTTTTGGTCAATATCT
The DNA here is from genome assembly GCA_964058755.1 of Campiglossa producta. Classification (NCBI taxonomy): domain Eukaryota; kingdom Metazoa; phylum Arthropoda; class Insecta; order Diptera; family Tephritidae; genus Campiglossa; species Campiglossa producta. Next base: position 112,944,665 of record CAXKVI010000004.1, on the reverse strand, counting down.
CCGAAACGGATTGAGATATCAAAATAAAACCTGAAATACATTAAGTTTTGAAAAAGTTGAAGAATAATAATTTTAAAGGACAACACTACTTCAATTTCCTTGAAGGATAATTGAAAAAAAGTTATATTTACAATCTTTGCTCGTTAAAAAACTATTTTGAGCATCTGGTACAGCAAAAAAAAACACAGATTTACTAATTACGAAGACCTTAAACTATAAGGATACATCAATGTGAGAAACACGAGTAGAAAAATCATTAAATTAGCAAAACGCAGTGGAATGCAGTACGATTTTACTGATAACTTCAACCGCAATTCGGCATGGGTTGACGAAGCTCAAAATTGGGGGTATGCGTTTAAATAAAACAACTTTGATTTTGTGGTATAGTCTAATATGTATGCATGCTCACTGTATATTTATGCTTTTGCGCACAGGTGGGCTGGTAATTTGATATTTGCTGTTTAAAACGCCAACGCTAATATCAACATTTGTAAAATTGCAATAAAATTGCCAGCATAAAAGGAATAAACTTAAAAAAACCGACACAATTTATATTAAATTAAATAAAATTAGCGAAAATTAAATTGTTACTATGCTAATATATAGCTGTGTTTAGTATTTATTTAAAAGCAAAAACACCCTGACGCTATTGAGCACGGCTTCTTTGCATTGCCGCTCCTTTTTTGTATTTATAATTCTTTTTATATTAAAAGATTTATATTAACAGCTCACGCGAGCTACTGACACGAAAAATGTAAGTTATGTGCAGTACTTGCTCAGTGGCATAAATAATTAAAAATTGTTTCATTGGTAAATATGCAATACAAATTCGATAAAATTCCAGCAAAATTGGTAAATATTTTTCATTTAAGTTTTTAGTTTAAATCAAGCTGTGTTATCGAGTTAGCACTTGGCTACTTTAGTCTAGCTAATTTCACGAGAAATAGTAGCCTAGTTTTAAGTAGGCAATAAAAAATCTTAAACTCAAAATAAATTGCATCAACTTAAGTGTTACAGTTTACTAACAATTGCAGCACTTCGAAATCGTTGCTCATTATAACTTGTCGAATTTGGTTTGCTAAAGCAATATACATACATATTAAATTCATGCTTTGTTGTATGTTATCTGTAAACATTTTTTTTTGTTTTTTAGAATTTATAAATCTGCTTTGACTTTACGGCTCTGGGCAGTTTTATTTACAATTCCCTTCGTATTTTTATGTATAGTTTGCACAAAACTCTATATGCCAAAAATAAATTTCAACGTAATAAAAATTAATAAATAATATTTTTATTTTTATATATCTTTCAGGTATGTAACAAATAACTAGCAATTCTTCATGCTCCATTAGCGCGCAACAAAATTTCAATAATACATATTTTTAAAACGAGTAAGTAATAAAACTTTAATTAAATTAAGTGCCTTAATTGACCACGAAGTATGAAATTAATGTCAATGTTGAAAATGTTCTTAAGACAGTTTAAAAGTAAATCTTTGTGGTACCAATAAAATATCTCATTGACAATATCTGCAGTGTCATTCATCAATTTTAATCATGAATAGTTATGTATCTAGTTTGCATTTGAACAAGGACTTATTCAGCACAAAGCAATAGAGTAACAAAAGACTTAAGCAACAAACCTGCATGCATTGATGCTATCGCAAATAACCAGTCAGGGGCATCAAAAAATCTATAACAATAGCAAAATTGTTAAAATTATTGCTAATACTTCGTTCTAAACGCCACAGTGTGAAATTTTCACCATTGAGGCGACAAAAAATTAATATTGCTTACAAAAAAAAAAATAAAATTATAATTAAAAAAAAATTAAACATTACCAAATACAATCAAAACCAATAAAGTAAATAAAAACAATTAATAAAGTTGAGCAAAATAAAATATAAAAAAAAAATTAAATAAAATAAATTAAATAGAACGAAAAAAATATAGTTAAATAAGAATAAATTATGCCAGAATAAATAAAATTAAACATGATTGTTAAAAATTGAATTGAGGCCTATTATGAGGAAATAAATATTCTTTAAAAATTTAGTATTATTTATTTTTGT
>CAXKVI010000004.1:112917594-112937594 GCA_964058755.1 Campiglossa producta | reverse complement strand
GAAAACCGCTTGATCGATTGGAATGAAATTTGGCATAGTGATAGTATTATGGATTCCAAGGCTATCCACTTGGTTGTTGCCACTTGGAGGGTTTAGAAGGTTGCCACCTATCTCGATTTTTTTTAATTATGGAGCAAGATATGCCAATATGGGTATCAAATGAAAGGTATTTTTGCCGACATATCAACTAAAATATTTTCAAGTGGGGTTGCCGCCCAGGGTTACTATTTTACCGCATCGTATTTGTATATTTTGGGGTCATTTAAGGATCATATTTGGATTATTTTAGAATCATTTTGGAATCAATTAGGGGTCACTTTCGGATAATTTTGGGGCTATTTTGAGATCTTTTTGGGTTGAATTTTGGGAACATTTTTGGATCATTTTGGGATAAGTTTAGGGTCATTTTGGGGTCAGTTTGGGATCATTTTTGGGGCATTTTGATTTCATTTTTTTATCATTTTCGAAACATTTAAGAGTCTTTTTGGGGTCGTTTTGTCATTATGCTAAGATTATTTTGGGATCATTTCGAGATAGTTTTGGAGTCATTTTCGGATCATTTTGGGTACATTTAAGGGTCTTTTTGGGATCGCTTTTTTTTACAGGTTATCATTAGAAACTGCAAAAACTTTTGGATCATTTTAGGATTATTTTTGAGATTATTTTAGTGTCATTTTGGGATAATTTTGGGTAAGTAAAGTTAGCGCTTAATTGATAGCTCCGAGCAAGCTCGGTCATCTAGGTGGCAAAAAAAATGCTTAATTAAAAACAAAAAAGTTGAAGTAAATGCATGGGTGACAACTTTGGTGTAAATGTTTTTATCTAAAGGTCTTTTCAATCCTCTATCCTAGCCTCGGTCTCACATTGCTAAAGTGTCCGCTCACAGATTTAAAATCGATTCCATCCAACCAGATTTCTTTAGTCGAGTTGCCACTGTTTTTTTATCCAACTCTTTTCTGCTTTGCTTTTTTAATAATTTTTTATTAACTTCAATCATCTAATTTATGTCAATTAAACGTAATCGAGCATATTTACTTTACTAATTGTGTAGCAGCAATGCAATATACATACCTACATACATACATACATATTCGTTTTGAACACTTGCCACTGCGTGTGCTTGAAAAACTTGTCGAACCATTCAATTTGGGCCAATATATTGCAAAATTGCAAATACTTAGCAATTAATAAGAATATGAAAAAATTTAAAGCAAAAATATCGTGTGCGTTAAGCTAACAGCTAGCGTGCTTATTAATTTACTTACTTGTATATACATATGTCTTCATAGTAATTTGCACATTTTTGTGCAGTTTTTGTACTGGCGTTAATTATTAGGGTGGGTAAAAAAAAAAAACTGGCAGACTGAGATCGATTAGTTCGAAAAACTCTCGTAGGTAATTGTTGAGAGCAAAATGGGTCAGGGACCATACAGGAAAAGAAAACGGTGGATCTGCTTCGGTATATTCCTTTCCATTGCATCTCAAATTTTTAGTAATAATTTAGGCACACCCTAACTTGAAAAAAATATGTTTCCTATGCCACATACGACATATATATGTATTAGGCGTTACACTCTCGGACTTTACAAACATTGTCGTACATTTTAATTAAACCGCATAATTTTTACAAATAAGCCTGGTTTACCCACTGATTATTTTTTCCTGCGCATAAAAAATATCGAAAATAGCAAAAAACTTGTCAGCATACCACACTATCGGACATTCACTCATAGCGTGACCGGCTGCAGAAAAAAAATGTCACCACAATTGCTCAATCTTTTTGGCCACAGGTTTAACAACATAGCACGAGTAGGAGCAAATACTTACAAAAACTAAAGCAAAGAACTTTTTCGTAATATATTTCTCGTGACAACTTCTTTTACAACTTATGTACATTTGGTTGGTTGACACTTTGCCGCTTAAGATATGCGTTTAAGCAGACCTAAGCTTACATTTTGTTTGGTTATTAATATTAATTTATTGGAAATACATAGGAACTACTTCGAAAAAAATGCTTGCCTAATATAGGTGGTGCATACAAAATTTTCATATGCACCTCGTTTATAAAAACAGTATCTGGGTGGCCGAGCTTGCTCGGTGCTATCAATTAAGCGCTAACTTTACTTACGCAAAATGATCCCAAAATGATCCTAAAATAATGCCGAAATAATCCTAAAATGATCCCAAAAAACTATCCCAATAAGACCCTTAAATGTTCCCAAAATAGTCCGAAATCGAACCCAAAACGACCCTAAAATGATCCCATAATGATTCAAAAATGATCTCAAAATGTCCCGAAAATGATCCAAAAATGAACAAAAAAATGGCCCCAAAATTATTCAAAAATGACCCTAAAAAGACCCTTAAATGTACCCAAAATGATCCGAAAATGATTCCAATATGACCCTAAAATAATCCCAAAATAATCTTAAAATAATTCCAAAACGACCCTAAAGAGACCGAAAAATGTTCCCAAAATGATCCAAAAATTATAACAAAATTATCCCAAAATGACCTCAAAATGACGCTAAATTGAACCCAAAACGACCCAAAAATTATCCCATAATGATCGGAAAATGATCCCAATATGACCCTAAAATAATCCCAAAATAATCATAAAATAACCCCAAAGAGACCGAAAAATGTTACCAAAATTTTCCAAAATTGAACCCAAAATGACCCTAAAATGATCAAAATGATCCCACAATGACCCCAAAATTACGCTAAAATTGAACCCAAAACGATCCAAAAATTATCACACAATGATACCAAAATTACCCAAAAATTATCCAAAAATGTTCCCAAAAAGGCCCCAAAATGATTCCAAAATTACCCCAAAAAGACCCTTAATGATCCGAAAATGATCCCAACATGACCCTAAAATAATCCCAAAATAATCATAAAATAACCCCAAAGAGGCCGAAAAATGTTCCCAAAATTTTCCAAAATTGAACCCACAATGACCCGAAAATGATCCCAAAATTACGCTAAAATCGAACCCAAAACGATCCAAAAATGATCACATAATGATCCCAAAATTACAACAAAATTACCCAAAAATTATCCAAAAATGTTCCCAAAATGGCCCCAAAATGATTCCAAAATGACCCCAAAAAGACCCTTAATGATCCGAAAATGATCCCAACATGACCCTAAAAAAATCCCAAAACGACCCCAAAAAGACCCAAAAATGTTCCCAAAATGATCCAAAATTGAGCCCAAAATGACCCAAAAATGGTCCCAAAATGATCCCATAATGATCCGAAAATTACCCCAAAATTGTACAAAAATCACTCAAAATTGAACCCAAAATGATCTCAAAATAGCCCCGAAATTATCCTAAAGTGGCCCGTAAATGATCCAATAAAGGCCCTAAAATAATCCAAATATGATCTCAAAATTACCCCAAAATATACAAATAGAATACGGTAAAATGGTAACCCTAGGCGGCAACCCTACTTGAAAATATGTTAGTTGGTATGTCGGCGAACATTCGCGTATGATGCTAAGAGCATATTCTTAAAAAAAAAATGTTAAGACATTTCTGGTTTGAAATTTAAACCCTAAAATGAAAACTCAAGCTCAAATTTTCATCCCTGCAGCAAAAAACTCTTATTTCGCCAACACTCTCTAGTTAGAAGCACTTGTTATCCGAGCTTTCTACAATTTTCTTAGCGTTTACATATAAATATAAATGTGAACTTTGGTCATGCCAATAAGCCTTCTATATACCATAATGATTGTTCACAACAATGAAACCGGCATATCATTTAGGATAATAATTATGAACGGTGCGTTCGTTCGGTGACATTGTTTATTAACTATTTATATTCATTATTCATAGAATACTTATAGTATATATTCAAAGTTATTTAATATGGCGTAATGGTGATTATAAACAATTTACTATACTGTTTTGCAAAATTAATGATTTTAATATACATATATACATACAAACGCATATTTATGTATATTAAATTACTTAGTTAATAACTTGAGGCGTATGCATAAATTTATACAAGCATTTATGCCGATAGAACATTCTGCTAATAAAAAAAGTGCTATAAAAATTAATTCAATTACATATTCTCACGCTTACTTGTTCGCAAAATTTCCCACACTCGAGAACTTTAAACATACATATGTATATGCAAACAGGCGTATGTATGAGTAAGTAACTTACTTACGCATAAAAAAATTGGCTTACGGTGTACTTTTTGTGCAATTTGTGCGTGCGTGCGTGCTTTACAGTATAATTTTCTGAAAACACTTTTGCTCAAATACAGATTCTATTTAAAACAAGAAATTTACCCACCTACCTCTCCAGAGTCTTCCCACTATCCTCGTTTTGTTATTGTTGCATGGGTTATTTATGGGAGGGGAGCTCTTGAAGTGCTACGGGTATGAGTAGTAATTTCATGAAATTAATCCATTAGTAGCAAAGCGCCTAACCCCGCCTTGTTTCTTTCACCCTCTCATTCTGAATCAGCTTCTTCTTCGTTATTTTTCTTTAACTCCCTCGCCATAGCTTTCTCCCAACACATGTAATCAAATCGTATATTTTTTCTACCAACCTCCATAAAATGTTCAGTTCAATCACCATCTCCATATCTATCTCAGTCTCCTATCCATCTCAAGCGTCAGTTCCATCTTCATATCTTTAATTTTATTTCCGTCTTCCACTTCTTCTTCTTCGTTTTCATATCCATATGTATTTCTATCTCCACATACATTTTCATTTTCTTCTCCTTATCAACAATTATCTTCATCAACACCTAATAATTAATATCGTCTTTCGTCTGCACCTCATAACTATATCTATATTCGTCCTTAGCATCATTTTTATTTTCATCTTCAAATGCACGTTTATCTTTCATCTCACCTCTTTCCAATCGGAGTATGTCAGCATCTTCTTTTCAGTTTTCGTCTCCATCACTCTTTTCTGCTTATCTTCATCTTCACTTCAGTCTTTCTATATTTTTATTTCTTGATATTCATAAACTTAACCCTTCTCTAGCATCTTTATCTGAATCTGCATCTTCACATCCATTTACCCTGCACCAAGTTCGGGTCTTCAGTTTTTAGTTACACTATGTGCAAATTTTTAGTATAAAACAAAGCAAAGGTAATTTAAATTAAAAAATTAAAAATATCGAGATTTGAAGCGTTTAAAAAATCAAAATTTTTCTTCTGCACTCATCTTCCGGTTTGTGCAAGAAAATATAAATATCTGTGGAATTTTTGATGTAGTCTACAAAAACATGTTTTCCATGTGTTAAGTCTACAAAAACTGCCGCTTTTCGGTAATAGTAGTTCATCATTATATATTTCATGTGGCTATCAATTTCTGTTTCACGTATTTCTTAGTTTCATTACTTCGATTATACTTTTGTTCATATGTATGTACGTACATAAAGCGAGCATTACTTATGCAACATCCGCAATTTTCATCAAATGAGAAACACTTTAGCTTAGTACACGGGAATAGCAATATTTGGTGGACCTCAATTGAGGATATTCCATTTAAGCGCATTACAGCATTTATCTTAAAAATTGTATGACGACATTGGGCAAAATAACAAACAACACCATACAAAAACAGCGGTCGAAACCATCAAGGCAACTCGATTAAAAAAATTTCGATGCAGCTATAAGGCGATCTCTTTATATGACACATATATGATATATGGCAATAAGTTCGTGAGTAGTAGACTTAAAAATAGTGGTCTTAGCTACGTCAAGGTTTGTTTAGCTATAATATCGGAAGTTCTGCTTTATTCTGCTAGTTATTGGTCCACTTCTCATAATAAAAATGCATTGCCCATCGAGTTTTTCAAATAAAATCTAAAACTTTCAACAACAAAAATTTGTTTCCCAAAATTAATAATTTTCAGTGGCATAGTAAAACTTAATCTTTGAATAATTATTAAATCATGGCCAGAAAGAAAAAAAAATACTTCACATCAACTTCCTCATACTTTTGCATTTTTATACTAAGCAAACCAACGTTTCGCGTCTTCTTCACGCTGTTCAGCCAGTTTTATCAAAAAAATACTTTCGCTTCATATTTTTCATACTTTCATCTTCGCATGCATATTCATAAATTTTCATTTGCTATATTTACTGTTAGTGAACATAATTTTTAAATTTTTTGTTTTGCTTTTACTCTTCTTCTTTGCATGTTATACACTTTCCACGATTTTTCATGCACGCAGCTCGGTTCATTTGTGCAGTCAAGTGTTTAAGTAATTCAAGTTTTCTTCAGTTTTTGTTATTGTACGAGTAACAAGAGCTTTGCAAACTCATACATATTTTCATTACATATAATTTAGTTTTAACACTCTAGCTAAGAAGTGTAATAACTATATTGTCCAGAAGCGTTAGCAACGGCCGGTTTTGAAGTATTGAACTTTTTATTATTTAGGAAAAATTGGAATTAGCTTTTTTATATACAAAACTACGTTTCAAATACACAAAAAATAGGCAGTATAAATCTAGAGCATAAGTAAATATGTATGAAGCGTTTCATATCTCTTTATCAGTTTTTCGAAGAAATATGCTGCTGAAGTGCTAGAGTGCTAGAGACTCATCCGTACTGACGAATTGTGAATATAAATATGGAAATATATTATTCCCTCGATTCCCACTCACCTCGGCTCTAGAGGTGAATTGTAATATTCCGCTTTGCTCACTAATCAAGTTTCAGATGATTTGCCCTATACCAAGTTCGTGTCTTCAGTCTTTAGTTTCAGTAGATCAAAGATGAACTACTTATATGCATTATACATTCTGTTTTGTAACTATGGTAACTATGGCTCAATCAGAATTGTATAAAGAGTCATGTTGTCTAAATATAAATCGGTATTCTACATTTTTGTAATTTTTTTTTAATCAAAAATATTTCAAATCTAAAAAGGCAAAATCTCGAATTGAAGTGCTTTAAGGTTTTGTCAGCTGTTATAAAACAGGCAGCTTTTTTATATTAGATCGTTCATTACACAAACAGTGCTAGATCTATTATTTTAAAACTTTTTTTTTTACTTTTTCTTGTACAACTTTTATATTTGAGAGCCACTTTTTTTGATTCAGAAATAGGTTTCAATGAAAATCTTAGCTGGAGGAAACTCTTTTTTCTTTGATTTTTAAAGTTAAATTGCTTTCATCACCTGTTGTTAAATGATATATTAATATTGGCCTTGGCCTTGAAATTTAAATGACACGCTATCTATTACATCAATGACGGCTGCATCTTTTCTTACGAAAGTCCCTAATTACCATTGCACAGGCTTTTGTATAAATTGATAAAAGATAAATTACAAATGTTTAAGCAAGAAAAGAAAATATATGACCTTGACCTTTATATACATCAATCATGCTATCTATATGGAAATATAGGGTGTTTAAATAAGATTGTTTGAAAAAATAATTAAAATAATAAAATATCAAAATTTAATAGCAAAAAAAAATATAAACAAAGCCCGCTAACAAATAACACATTCTGTAAATCTTTCGCTTCATTTTCAAGTCAAAAAGGAGAAAATTTACTATTTAATGAAAGAATTAAAAATAAATTATTCAAATGTTTGTAAGTTCTTATTGAGAACTCACACTAAACATTTTTTTTTTTTTTTTCATATTAAAAAAAATTTAACTTTCAAAACACCCTTTAACAACCAAAATATGTCATTAACGCATAAAATTGGGCGGTACTTTATTATGCAAAAATATTTATTTTGTAGTAAACTAGTCGGCACTCATTATCGCTCAACTAAATCATTTCCAAATTTGTTGGGTGGAGTAGATTCGAATTTTTGTTGCTGTTGCTAAAGTTTGGTTAGCAATTTCGGTCACAGCCATGATAAATTACAATATTTAGTTTGTTTACTTTTTTCGTACTTATCTATACACATTTTTTTTTATAACTATCATTAAATAAGTATCTATGTGTTGTAGGTACATATTTGTAGGTGGGATCAAGGGTAGCACGACCTGTAAAAATCTGCTGTTTTTGATGAATGAAGGAGTACACTTGCGTCGTGGGTGTTTGTTTCCATTCATCAAATAACTGTTGTTGATGGAGGGAACACCTGCTTGGTCAATGTTTCCATTTAGGGATCGCCACGCTTATATATTTTGTGGGAGGCGCTAGGAAACTTGCAGTTTCAACAGCGTTTATCTACAATGATTGTTTGGTCTTGTCGAACGCTCTTGATGATGGTTCATGCACAGATACTCTAGATGTGTTAAAAAGCATATATTTTTATACCCAGCGTACTAGTACTAGTATCTACAAGAGTAATATAATTTTGTCCACAAAGAGGTACTACGTAATGGGACAAAATAATCGAGTTACGTATAGAGTTCCATATATGAAAGTTCTTAAGTTGAAAAGAGGAGTTGATTAGGGCATGTTCGTCCGTATACACGATAACTTGAGTAAAAATTGAGGTATTCGCATGAAATTTTGCTTACAAGTTACTTTCTGGCCAAGGTAGTTCGCTGTTGAAAATGGGATATTTTAAAATCACGCAAGCCGCGCGCAATCTTTTTTTAATTTGAATGTTAATCTAGTAATACACACTCAGCGCCACCTAACGGAATATATATATAAAATATTTCTTTTAATTATAGTAATACCTGTTTCAAATTTAAACTAAATTGTTATACTTAAAACAAGTTTTTTTAAGTAATCTTATTTTAGTTTAGTTTAAAGAAGGTTACACTTCTCCTGGATGAACACCTCTTGTTTTTTTGGATTTTTATATTCTTGCTATGTGTATTGTTTTTATCTACAATGACACTCTCACTTTGCCGCATATGGACCCGGTAGACTAGCACCATACCTTACTTGCCCGACTGTAATAAATGTGAAACATTGCCTCAAAATTCATTCGTGATACTTCCCACACAATTATTAAAATTATGTAAATACCCATGATCACTTTCTCTAGAATCAGTTTGGCCAACTAACCGCCCAACTGTTTTGCTTCCACACGCATAGCTATATTTACATATCATTACTCGTTACATTTGTCAAATTACTGTCATCCAAATCACAAATTCAGTGAGCTAACTAGCATGTGAAAATTACACACTGTCATGTTGAGCTGACAGTTCATGATAGATGACACGCGTAAAACAAGAAGAACCACAAACAAAAACAACCCAACACTGCCTCCGTTGCCCGCAGCTGCTCATTACTTTATAAAAAACATTTTAAATTTCCTCTTCTTATTATTTTTTTGGTTTTGTTTTTAAATTCACCGCAACGCATTTTTCGCCACACGCAGTTTTATTTCGGGAAATGTAATTTGTTTTCATTTAGTGGACGCCTAGAGAGTTTCCTTTTCGTAAATTTTTTGTTTTCCCATTTTTTTATGTGACATTAAAACCAAAAAATTGGAAAAGCCGCAGTAGAGTTGAAAGCTCTAATAATTAAGTAAGTGAAACCCGCATTTGATAACATATAGTTTTCGGCAGCAACATCAGCTCTTTTGGTTTGTTTTTGAAATTTTACTAACGTTTTCTACTTTTATCTGCAGTGGCACACGCTATTCAGTGCGTTCGTTTGAGGTAGCACTCAGCTTTTTATCGTATTCGCTTAAATTAATTCGTTGCATGTAAAGTGCATGAAATAGGTAGTCAGATTGAAAGTACATTATACCCAGTTGTGTTTAAAGCAACATTTAAAAAAAAACTAGTAATACCCGCCGTAATGATTTAGAGTATTCTAAGCAAAATTCTATCTCCATACGAATAGGTCGGTCTCTGACCTACTTCTCGGAAGATATATTATCTCATATTTTATCACGATGAAACGCCAGCTAAAGGACAAATATCACGCACATCGAGTCATAAATATGAGTGTTTAGCATATATCGGGTCCTGGTCCACTTCCCGGAAGAAAAATTATCCTATATTTTAATCTAAGGTAGCTTCACACCAAGTTTCAAGAAAATCGAGCCATAAATACAATTGGTCCACTTCCCGGAAGAAAAATCTTTACCGAAACACTCTCCAGGCTCCTACTAATCTATTCCGGAAAGTTAAAGAAAATCAGCTGAGTAGTTTTGGAGTCTATAAGCTACATACATACATCCAATTTTATATATATAGAGGAATTTTATACCATATCGAATATGAGGGAATATCTTGTAATTTTAAGCGAGATCAGGAGGCTTTAAAGGTGTTGCCACCTATCAATGTTTCGTTTGTAATGAAATGAGATAGGCATATTTGTATGGCTATCAAACGAAAGGTATTTCAAGTCATATTTAGGTAAGACTATAACCTAGGGTTGCCACTTAATCCGATTATATTTTTTGTTTGCATATCCGCTGTTATCCCGAAAAGAGGTGCATCAGTTTGGATAACAAATTTTGTACAGGTTTGCCACCTGTTTGATTTTTTTTTATTACGTTAAGTATATGAGTAAGGGTGTACATATGTACATACATCTATCAAAAGGAAGGTATCTTACGTTGCATTTCAACGGAAAAGATTTTGCTGATAGGGTTGCCAGCTCGAGAACTAATTAAAAGACTTAACTTGCGCTGACAATTTGTAAGTAAAACCACTGAGGGGTTTCTGCCCCTGCGGATTAGGGGTGTAGAATATGCCCGAGGTAGGTATACCGGTCTCAAGAGGCGACTAATATGTACATAAGTAATGACGTGCTAACTCTATCGTTGATCTACGGCTATGATGCCTCTCACCTCTTTTACCCATCTTCTCCTCCCTTACGGATGGAGGGATGACATTACGGATGACATGACCTAGAAGGTTCCAATGGTCATACCAAATCAATCCCGAGACGTCGGGCAGTACCGCAAGTTAGTACCAGAGCGTACCGGAGTCAAATCCGGCCAAGGACTGCCACTTTCGACATCACTCCCCAAAAACTTCGGGTAGTATTTTTGTCTTAACAACAACAACAACAACTGAGGGGTATCTAAAACAAACTTAATTATATGGCAACCTCGAGAAATGCCTAGTAAAGTTATGCAATGATTCAAAACAAAACATAACTTTCAACTGGTACAGTCATAGTAGATGCACATATTAGTGCGTGCGTGAAATGAAACACGCCCATTAATTAAAGCTAGACATCAGGAAATCTCAGCAATATGAATAATAATGAAAACATTGTTTTTATCTTTTAAAGTCAAGTTATAAAAAAGCAAAGCATAAAGTGGGTCCGATGACCCAAATATGTCAAAATAATTTCTCCAAATGTTGTTAATAACAAGCTAGTTTTTGTGCGACATGCAGCAAATCTCCCGCGCCAAAGTCGTCAACAATTTGATGCCAAATTTACGACTTTGAGGGCGGGGGACTGGCTGCATCTCGCGCAATTTTTGTAGGACAATAATGCTATTCAATTATGCCCATCACTAACAGCGAACTGTAAAAAAATTAGCGTATTATAAATAAATATTTTTATGACATTATTTTGACATATTTGGGTCGTCGGACCCACTTTATGTTGCACCCAATGCTGTTGAAAACCTCGACTGCCAAGAACCTGCTATGCTTTTAAACAAAAACGTGGTTTTTCTAACTCAGTCTTAAAAGATAGCGCCTATTAAAAAAAAAAAAAATACACATTCGTTTTCCGCAAAAAAAAGAAAAATTAAAAATTTGCAAGAACTAACAAACAACAGACTGTTTTTATAGCTTTTCATTGTTGCTATTTTAGCAGACGTAGACTGCCTAATAAGGCAATAAAAAAATTAAAATAGCATTGCAGCCGCCCAACCCTCATCCAAAATGCCAACAACTTGACCTGTTAAGCATTGTTATTCAAAAAAAATAAAAATTTCGCAGTTTTTTCCTTTTGCCTTAGCCGCCACAGCTGCCTTGTTACTTCCTTTTTCTTTGTGGCTATCAAACTGTCTGCATATCTCTACTTTACCTACATAAATACGTCTGCGCCTGCTTGATTATTATTTATTATTTTACCTTTTATCTATTTTAATACGGTCTTGTACTCGCATACTTAAAAATCGACTTTGTTTGTTTGCTCTGCGTAATTGAAAGTGTTGCGCTTAATTTGGCGTTTCAGCACGCCTTTTTAAAATATTTTTTTTTTTTTTTACTCTTTTGTTTCTAGCTAAATACTATTTTGGGGGTATTTTCTACACTCTTAGATTATAGAAATTATTAAAAATTTGGGTACGATAATACTTAGCACATATGCATGTATTTATGAGTATGTGTTTATTGACTTATCTATGTGTAAAAATATTAACATTGTTGTTGTGCACATACATACATATAAAAATGTATTCATACATGTGTTATAGATATGCAATTAAGTATGTAAATAGGTGTGTATGAGTTTAGTTGCATGAAAATTGTCTGTAAAACTCAAGGTAAACATTAATAAATGTTGCCGCTGAAAATGCACACAATTGTTGTTGTCTGACCGCGTTTTATTATAGAAACTAGTTTAGCTTTGACCAATTACATCATAAATGCATTATTAGTTTCTGTAAAAATATTTCTGTTTTGAAGGAAATAGATTTTGCAAATATTGAAATATTTTTGCATTTTGTGGTATATGGTGGATTAAGCCGTAGCCATAACTTGAATAAGTTACATATGTGGGTCTTTTGAGATTCAAAAAGGCTTTAAGCAAAAAGTGGAATAGTGTAGTTAGAAAAATAAAATTTAAAACGCCGCTTGTAGCAGTAGAGGTGAACTAGTGCAGTATATTCTAGAGAATATAATTTTTTTGTGAAGTTATTTTTAAATCTTTTTTATTTTTATTTTTTTTTTGTTTTTATTTAATTTTATCATATTCAATCTTTTTCTTATTTATTTATCTAATTTATACTTAATTTAATTTAATTTTATTTTTTTATTTTTTTTTTATTTTATTTTTTTTTTATTAGGGGTACTCTTTCTAAACTTTGCATAAGTAACACCAGAAATTAATACAAATACGTGTGTTTTTTGTTCTCGCTGGAAAAAAATTTGAAACAAAAAATTTTGCTACTTTGACCAGCGTGGTAATTTCTTGTGTTTTTTATTAAAAAAAATTCAAAGAGAAGACCCATATTTTTTTTTTCAGGGACTTTCGATCTGAAAATAAAAATTATTTTGCAATTTTTAAATTAAAGTTAGAATTATTTTTCTAATATTTTCAATAAAATTTGGGGTAATTTTGGGATCATTTTGTAACCCTTTTGGAATCATTTTTGAATGATTTTGGTGTCATATGGGCGGTATTGGGGTCATAAGGAATGTGTCTTTATATCAGGCCTAGGCACCTAGTGGGACAATTGTCCGAAAATTTGAGAGCCAAATTTACATAGTTTATTACGCTCTTTAATATATACTTGTCGTCCCGAACCAAGAAGTTGTTGCTGCCTTCTGAGAGCTTTATCATCGCACTGACCTATCAATGGATATTTAAGCTGGAGTTAAATGTTGGGCGGCGAGCAGTTTAATATTATAGTTGTTGTTATATTATATGGTTGAGGGAGTTGGCCGGGGTTGCCGGTTCGAATCCCACCTCAACCAAAGTCTTTTTAATTTTATTTAATTTATTATTTTTATATTCCATCAAGTCTCATGGACTGTGTTTGGTTCTTTTTAATTATTGGTATGTACCATCAAGTCTAGTGGACTGTGTTTTGGTAGTGACACTCTGTATGTATTAATTGGGGCGAGCACTTTGGCTCTGAGAATGCATCGTTGGCAATTCTCATTTCCTTAGAAAACCCCTCAAAATTTTTTGCTTGTGAAAAACCACGTTTTGTGACTGCAACTATAAGCTATGTATTTCGAATATTCCATAAATTATCTGCGAATTACAATAATATGTAATGCAGATGAAATAAACGAAACCATGTTATGTCGCTTAAACATAGTCGTTTGCTATGCTCAGTCGCTCACTTGCAAGCAAACGACTCAACAAGGGAACAAAAGCTGATAAAATTATTTCATTAGTGCGATGGTCGCTCTTTTACTAATACACCCCCACTTTCATTTCTGCCGGGCCCTGCTTTATATTACGTATGGTAATAGCAATACCCCTTCATAGTGACTTTTTTGGTTAAAATAGTTCTTGATAAAATTTTTTACCAACCTTTTCTGCAACAGTCTTACTTACCAACATAAACTTTTCAAAATAGATTTCCGAAAATTTATCAAATAGGTGGCAGCTTTATAGACCGCCCCAAGTGGCAAACCCAAGCAGAAAATGTTGGAATGAACATACTATCCGCATACAAAATTTCATCCAAATCAGTTAAATATACGAAGAAGAAAAATAAAATGCAGTTAGATGGCAACCCTAGGTGCCAACTCATCTTAAAAACATCATGATTGTTATGCGGCCGAAAGTACCTTTTATTTGATACCCAGCTCAGTATTAAAAACAAAATAGATAGAGGGCAACCTAAACCGGCCCATATGGCAACACCCAAATGGAAAGTTTTAGAATCAAGCATACTCCCCATCGAAATCGATCAAGTTGTCCACAATGACCTCAAAATGATCTTAAAATAATTGCAAAATGGGCTCAAAGGGATCCCAAAAGGACCCCAAAATAATCCCGAAATGAACCTAAAATAATCTCAAAGCTTTTAAAAAATCATTCCAAAATTACTCCAAAATGATTCCAAAATAATACCAAAATTATCCCAAAATATGCATATAAATACAATTCGGTAAAATGGTAACCCTGGTCAGTTACTTGAAAATATTTCAGTTGTTATGTCGCCGAAAATACATTTCATTTGATATCGATATTGGCATATCTTGCTCAATTCTTAAAAAAATTTGAGACAGAGTACATTTAAGGCAACCCTGTAAACCGCTCCAAGTGGCAACATCCAAGTGAAAAGTCTTAGAACCAACCATACTATCCTTTTGCCAAATTTCCTCGAAATCGATCAAATGGTTCTCGAGATAGTACCGGATATACAAATATCATGCGGTTTGGTGGCAACCCTACTTGAAAATATTTTAGTTGGCATGTCGCCGAAAATACCATTTATTCGATATCCATTTTGGCATATCTTGCTGAAAATTTAAAAAAAAAATTTAGATAGCTGGCAACCCTGTTCAAGTGGATAGCCTTAGAATCAAGCCTCCTATATTCAGGCCAAATTTCATTCAAATCGGACAAGCGGTTCCCGTGATAGTACCGGATATAAAGATATACAAATACTTAACGTCGCTCGCTTGCCAGAAGCATAAATGTGCCAAAATTTAAATTTTGTGGAATCGTATTTGAAGGTTTATTCCTCTCGCAAAATTTTAAATTTTAGTTTTTGACATAAATATGTTTTTGTAGGTCCTATTCTCATTGTACACTTTCCACTGATATAGTTTTTAAGTTAATATTCCTTCAATTCATCGAGATTCGGTATATTCATCTTTCAAAAATTTTCCAAAATTTTCAAAGAAAAATGTGTAGCACATTCATATTTCTGACGCAAAGAAAGTGTTAAAAAACTGAATTATTAAATTTTTTTAAATTTTTGTTTGCCAACTTTGAAAATTTGTGGACTTTTGACCAGTCGAATAATTTTTATTAAATTATTCTTTTGAAGTTTTTGGCGAAAACAAGTTGAAAAATGCTACATACAATACCAACTACGACGATTGCAATTTCGATCTTGTTGAAGGAGCTTGTCAAACCGCTTTGTATTGTTGCTTAGACATATTTTTCATCACCTTTACTGGTCATCGAACCAAGGAGAGGAGACTAGGAATTTCTAAACCGCAGTGTGTAACCATTACACCAAATACTGCTGAATGTGTTGCACTCAACAACAGACACCATAGCGTATACGTAACAATTTTGCTACACATTCTTGTTTCTGGCAAAACAAAAATTTTAAAAAATGTAAAAATACAGTTTTTAAACATTTTTGTTGCGCCAGAAACATAAATGTGCAGCACATTCGTTTTTCTGGCACGATTTTCAGAGATTTAACTACACATTCATGCAAATTTCCGGGGATTCGTTGTACGTACTTTGGAAACCCACCATTTTCGTGAATCGTTGATATCTCTTTCCCTCTGACTGCCAAATAAAGGCACAAAGTTAAAATGTCATTTCATATTCATGACATTATTTAAATTCAGTTGTTACATTTACATCAAAAAGGTAATAAAATAAATTCATAATGTGGTCCATGTGGCCTGCGCCAAGCATAGTAAAGAAACAAATTTTAACTGTTTCCACTACTCACCAAAGTGCGTGGCTGTGAAATATTACACACATTTTATTATTTAAATTTATGAATCTGAGACTGCTGAGTGCAAGACTTATCTAGGGAACATTAAATATATTCACGCATTAGTTTCCACTTTTTGATATACTACACATACATAACTATGTATATGCGTAAAATTATGCATCTCCATCTGTGTTTAAACGGCGTCTAAACCGTAAATGTCTCGTAAATTTACAACTTAATCAGCACAAACAAAACAAGTGTCACCATAAGTCAACAAGCAAGCAGTTAGCTAGAACAACAACAACAATGACAACCATAACAAATGAAAACAATTTCTACACCTGCTGTGCTGAGTTCAACTGGTGGTGATGTTGCTAAGTTTTTTTTTTTTTTTGTTGTTTTTCATCTTCATTGCTTAGCATTTAGTTAGCTTTGTTGTGCTGCTTGTCACCTAGTTTTATTGTTTTCTTTGTTTGTGTTGTTGTTTCTGATGCGCTTATTGTTGTTATTGTTGCTGCTTATTTTGCTGTTTTGTAGTACATATGTTGTTGTTAGTTATTTATCATTGCTAAGTGTTTATTTTTACACCTACTTCCAACCACTGATTGCCGCCACAGAAAAGTTATGCGTGAATTTATTTGTGCGTATGCTGGTAATTTGTTTTTATTTTTTTATACATTTTTTATATTTACTCCTCTGCTTGAAAGGCACAGTTTTGCTTTATTTATTGCTTTTTCTTGAATAGTCTAAATATGCTTGTAGGCGCACGTGTCTGTATACATTAAATGAAGATCGTGAAGTGATGCGTACAGACACTGGAGAGCATGTGAAAAGGTTCAAAACTTATAAGTGCTAAACATACTAGTTAAAAAATAATAAAAAAAATAAAAAAGATAAAATACAATTTAAAAAATGGAACAGATTCTAAGCTAAATTAGACCAAATGAAAAAAATAACATATCTTATAACTTTAAAGGAGCTAAACTTGTATACTTGTACATCCAGAATATAGATAGTTTGGTTGATTCTAAAACTATCCACTTTGGGGGTTGCCACTTGGGGCGGGTGACAGGGTTACCACCTATCTATTTTTTTTTTTTAAATTATGGAGCAACATATGTATGCTAATATGGGTATCAGATGAAAGGTATTTTCAACCGTATTCCAAATATGATAATTTCAAGCAGGGTAACCTCTAGAGTTGCCACCTGACCGCGCTTTATTTATTTTACCTTATGTATATTTTTTATATCCAGACTATCTCGGGAACCGCATGATCGATTTGGATGAAATTTTGAACATAGATAGCATGGTTAATTCTAATACTATCCACTTAAGGGTTGCCACTTGGGGCGGTTTACAGGGCTACCACCTATCTACCTATCTCAATTTTTTTTAAATTTTGTATCAAAATATACCAATACGGGTATCAAATGAAAGGTATTTTCAGCAGCATGCCAATAAAAATATTTTCAAGTAGGGTTGCCACCTTACCGCAGTATATTTGTATATAAGGACTATTTCGGTAACCGCTTGACCGATTTGGATGAAACTTGGCATATAGATAGTATGATTGATTCTAACACTATCCACTGGGAGGTTGCCACTGGGGGTGTATAGGGTTGCCACCTATCTCTTTTTTTTAATTATGGAGCCAGATATGCCAATATGGGTATCAAATGAAAGGTAGTTTCGCCGACATACCAACTAAAATATTTTCAAGTAGGGTTGCCGCCCAGGGTTACCATTTTACCGTATTGTATTTTTATTGTAGGTATATTTTTGGGATCATATTTGGATTATTATGGGATCATTTTGAGATCATTTAGAGGTCACTTTGGGATCATTTTGGGATTATTTTTCGATCATAATGTGATAATTTTTGGGTAATTTTGGGAATATTTTAGGGGCTTTTTGGGGTCGTTTTGGGATTATTTTAGGATCATTTTTGGATAATTCTGGGGTCATTTTTGGATCATTTTGGGTACATTTAAGGGTGCTTTTGTGGTCATTTGGGAGTAATTTTTATTATTATTTTGGGATCATTATTTTGGTCTCATTTTTGGGTCGTTTTGGGATCAATTTCGAATCATTTTGGGAACATTTAAGGGTCTTTGTGGGATCATTTTAGGATTATTTTGAAATAATTTTAGGGTAATTTTGAGATCATTTTTGGTGAGTTAAAAAAAAAAAAAAACTAATGGCGGCGATATACCTACAGGTTATCATCATAACCTCTAACGAGATTTTTAGCCGAGCTTCTCTTTCCAACTTGTGGTGTGTTGCTTTTTGAGTTTTTCCTACAAGTTGGTGGGACCTACAGTTTTTTGCCGACTCCGAACGGCACTTGCAAAGCAAATGAATTTTTTGCTGAGAAGCTTCTCATGGCAGAAATACACCCGGAGAGTTTGCCAAACTACTGCCGAGGGGCGACCCCGTTTTAGAAAAATTCTTTTTCTAAATAATTTTTGATGTTACTTTTGCCGGGCATCGAACCGCCACGACTTGGTGTAGAAGGCCGAACACTTAACCGCTACACCACGGCGGCCGCCTGGTAAGTAAAGTTAGCGCTAAATTGATAGCACCGATCAAGCTCGGTCACCCAGGTACTAAATGTAAAACAAGTTAAAAAATAAATTAAAACTAAATAAAATAATTTGTGGATCTATTCAACTAAGCAACAGTGTGCAAAAGCACAAATCATCATCAAATCACTTGAATTTATTGTCTCGCATTTATATATTTGTTAGGTTCATTACTCCTTTAGAGTTATTTTATCGAAAGGCGGCGTCGGGCAATTTTTTTGGCGCCCAACTACTTTTGTTATCCGAGCATATTGACACACTTTACTGTGTACATATATTTACTATGTAGATATGTCTGATTACGTTTGTTCGCATGTTTGGCGTCGCGTTGTTGTTGGCTTTGGTAAAAGTTGCTACAAGTTCAAGTTCAATAGCTGCGGGAGGTTATTGTGTGCGCAAGCGTGTTTACATTGGTTAAACAGAAACTGGAAAACATACATACTTTAACATATGTATGTAGATATTTACGTCGATACATACATATGCATATGTGCGCTTGTTAAATACATATTAAATGGTGACACTTTTTTCGATTTTATTGCCTTGGGTTAGACATTTAAGTAGCGTGTGAATTTATGAAGTTGTTTTGTGTATTTATCTTTCGAACCATTTGTTAATTAAATGTATGTAAAATATCTGTTGATGGTCAGGAGTTCTGGTGTTTACAGAATGACATTGTTTGTAATTAGTTTCATGCTGTTTGTTAGCTGATATTGAGATTTACAAATAGCTAAATGAGTAAAAATAGATAAAAGTTTGCTGACAGCAAATGCTGAGATAAGATTTGTAGTGCATCACGATTTATTCATAAACATGGTTCTTTAAATCCTGACGAAGGAAAATCTGCATCCAAGTCTGAGCACACTCAAATAGAAGCATTTTCTGGTGATGATCGACTGTAGACGTAAACTATTTTCTAAGACGACACCGAACCTTCTAGGCTGTATTACCTACCTCCTCATTCCAGAAAGAGCTTACAGAAGCCAGAGATTCACCACTTGTTGGTGAGGTTGGCATATAAACTACATTTATAAAATTTGAAAGCATTTGCTGTTATGTTAACAGAGAATTCATTGTTATGTATATCAATTTCATTTCGGCATAGACTTCATATTTTATTAGAGATGTCCAAGTACGTTGTCCTTTATTAACTTTCACAACGTTAATTCGTATTTATGAAAATTTGTATACCCTACCTAGAGGCGAAGTAGAGATT
>CAXKVI010000004.1:112862594-112907594 GCA_964058755.1 Campiglossa producta | reverse complement strand
AATAATACTTAGCCCACATTGCTAATGAAATCTTCTATGAGCGTACCTAATTATTTGTAAAAAGTTCCCACCTTCTTAAGCTGCAACTCTTGCTGTTCTCATTGTAAAATTCTTATTTTTTTTATTCTGTTTAGATCACTATGCAAAATCACTTAACAAAATTAATAAAAACCATTGCAAATGAGTTGTTAATTTGCTGGGAAATAGCGCAATCAACTAAGCTAGTAAGACAAAAGAACATTTATTTAAATTAAACCTAAATATGTAGCAGCATTATACTATTTCTTTGTACGGCTGTGTTTATGTGTGCATGTTTCTTTGTATATGTAGCATATCTGCATGTGATTTGTTCCACTCGTGGCGTGAAATGAATTACAAATAAATATTTTTTTACTCACATCGCTAGAGTGTTAATTCTCATGCATACTTTGCCTTAATTTTGCTTGGGAAAATTGCTGCATATAACCAATGGTACGCATACAAATCCCTGCAGGGAAGTCAATCACTAGTAAGACCAATTTCAGGTTCAGAACTAGAGATAAAGTGGCTAATAAGAACTGGTGTGATAGCGACAAGATTTTTACTAGTTCGAAACCAGCGATTGATGTTGTGTGAAATGTGGGTAGCTGTGATGTTAAATGTGTTAAGTTTGGTCTCTGGTTTGGAATTGACGAAATTGTACCCATAAAATAACTAGATATAATTTGTATAATTTAGAAATGGTTCAGATCTAAAGAAATAGTACCAATAAACGAACTAGACCCAAACTGTCGAATATTCCACCAGTTCGGAACTGTCGAAAAGGTAATGCAGCGGGGAACAATGTAAGTGAGGTGTAATTTGAACTACACCTTTTCCACCCATAAATGAGAAAACATAAACTAAAATGAGAAAAAGAAAATTAAAATGAGAAAACAAGAATGATAATAAGAAAATAAAAACTATAATGAGAAAAAGTAAATTGTAATGAGAAAACATTATTTGTAATGAGAATTCTTAAACTTGTAACGAGAAATCGTAAATTAGAAATGGGAAAATATTCATTTATTTGAATGAAAATTTTCCCATTACTATTTTACGCTTTCTCATTACTAGTTTACGTATTCTCATTACAACTTATGTTTTCTCAATACAAGTTCTATTTTCTCAATACATTTTACTTTTTCTCATTATAATTTATATGTTCTCATTATAGTTCTTGTTTTCTCATTTTAATTAACGTTTTCTCATTTTTGGGTGGAAAAGGTGTAGAGATTTTCCCTACAGGGAATTCAAAAAGCTAATATTGTTAACAACAGGGTGTGGACAATTAATTAGAACAGAAGTTAACTGCGAGTATGTGAAGGGACTAACTGGAATTCGGTTGGTTTTTTATTCATTTGACTTTATTATAGTTTAACTTTATATTTTAACTTTATTCATCTTATCTCATTTTATTTCATTATTTTTTGAGTTACTAAATTTAACTCTATTTTATTTTATTTTATTTTTATTTTATTTTATGTTTATTGGATTTTAATTTATTTTATTTAATTTTGTTTTATTTTGATTTATTTTATTTTATTTAGATTATTTATTTTGTTTTATTTAAATTTTTTTATTTTTTTAATCATTTTTTTATTTTTTTTTTTTTATTTTTTTTTTTTCTTATAATTTTCTTTATTTTATTTTAATTTATTTTATGTTACTTTATTTTATTTTATTTTGTTTTTTTTTTTTTTTTATTTTACTTTATTTTATTTTATTTTCTTTTATTTTATTTTATTTTATTTATTATTATTTATTTTCAATTTTAATTTATTTTAATTTATTTTTATTAGATTTTAATTTATTTTTTTTAATTTTGTTTTATTTTGATTTATTTTATTTTATTTTTATTAGATTTTAATTTATTTTATTTTGTTTTTTTTTTATTTTACTTTATTTTATTTTATTTTATTTTTTTTTATTTTATTTTATTTATTATTATTTATTTTCAATTTTAATTTATTTTAATTTATTTTTATTAGATTTTAATTTATTTTATTTAATTTTGTTTTATTTTGATTGATTTTGTTTTATTTTAATTTTTTTTATTTTTTTAATAATTTTTAAATTTTTTTTTTTTAATTTTTTTTCTTTTTATTTTTTTTTTTTTTGTTATTTTCTTTGCATTATTTTAATTTATTTTATTTTATGTTACTTTATTTTATATTATTTTTTTTTTTTTTTTATTTTTTTTTATTTTATTTTATTTTTTATCTTATTTTATTTTATTTTACTTTATTTTATTTTATTTAAGTTTATTTTATTTTATTTTATCTTATTTTATTTTATTTTATTTTATTTTATTTTATTTTATTTTATTTTATTTTATTTTATTTTATTTTATTTTATTTTATTTTATTTTATTTTTTTTTTTATTTTATTTTATTTTATTTTATTTTATTTTATTTCGTTTTATTTTATTTTATTTTTTTTTTATTTTATTTTATTTTATTGTTTTTTTATTTTTTTTTATTTTTGTTTTTTTTTTTTTTGTTCACTTTATTTTATTTTTTTTTAATTCAATTTAATTTTTTTTATCTTTTGTATATTATTTTACCTTATTTTTTTATTTAATTTTTTTTTATTTTACTTTGTTATGTTTTTTATTGAATTTAGTTACCAAACAAGCCAACTTCGATTGGTACCCCCTTAAACGTTTCAATACACCCAGCAGGAACTTTTTGCTCAACAAATAGTTCTAAGTTATAGAAAAATTCACATCAACTTCCATTTCCCCTCAGGGTCTGCTAAGCTGTACTTAAATATAATTTAAAAGCATAAACTCATAATTAAATCGGTTACGAATCGTATTAGTGTCGCTCGCTTAAGAGGATTCAAAGCAATTACGGCAATATATATACAAACACGTTTGCAAACGATTTATATTGTGATATATGAGATTAAAGCTGCATTTTTTCGACAATGTAGGAGTATTTAAGCTTTTATATTATATTCGAATGATGTGATTTTTTGGCATGCTAATCTAAGACGATATATAATTTTGATCAAATGCTGTTCTGGGATGGGCTCGATTTTTTAGGCACATATGTATGTTTGTAGATAAGCTCGTTTATTTACTTGCTTTCCGTCACAATGCCACTGCACTTTAATGACCTTAACGGAAATTCGATTGCATCAGTTTTTTGTTTGTATTTGTGTTCAATGTTTGTTTGTGGTTTGACATTTGCAAGTGTTGTTGATTTTGTATATAATTTTTTCTTGTTGCTTGTAGATTTTCTACGTTCTTGCTAACAAGTATATTTAAATAAATTCATTCTTACGTATCTATTTGTGTGCTTGCTCGTGGAAACTAGCAATTTTCGTACATTAAAAATAATAATAGATTTTTGATTGCCCAGATTTGTGCACAACCTACTCTTAAGCTTCTCAATGTTGTTGAAACTGGCTGCAGACATTGAATTATTTTAACATGTTATAAAACTAAAGATTATTTAAGGAATTTGTATGATACTAACACATAATAGCAAAATTGATAGTATCGTCAGGATTATTCTTTTGTAAATGAGTTGCAAAAATGTTATTTGGTATATCCCTACTTATGTATATTTAATTTTTATACCCAGAGTACTAGTACTAGTACAAGGGTATCAAAATTTTGTCCACATAACGTTACTAAAAATGGGCGAAATCGGATGATAAGCATGCCCCCTTTTTCGATATCGAAAATTTCGAAAATCTCATAAATTGACAATTCTCGGTAGCTGAAATGGCTAAAATGATATAATTTTTTAGAGGAATCCCCCTTGTCATTCAATTGTGATTTTTTGATCAATTTTCTAAAGTGGGCGTGGCATTTTACATATCAAAAATTTCGCAAAGCACGTAAATTGATATAATTCGGTAACGGAAATGGCTAAATGATATATTCTATTTAAATAAATTTTTTGAAGTTAACTCCTTAGGCGGCGATATGAAGTTTTTTTTGATAGTAAAATTTGAGAAAATGGCTGATGATGCAACGGAAATTATGCAACGGAAATAGAAATTGTAGCCGACTTTCAGGCATAGGCGATTTTCACCACGATGTTTAGCTGTGCAAATCAAATAGGAGGTGAAATTCTAGGATCTAGCTAACATTGTACAAATTCCAAATATGACAATTTCACGCAGGGTTGCCGCTTAAGGTTGCCACCTAACCGCAATTTACAACCTCTTTTACAACTCTCCTTCCCATCTGTCTTCGCCTTCACACTATCTCCCTCCCTTTTTCTCTGTATTCCCCTCTTTCCTTCAACCACGCCCTCTTCCTCCATATCCCTTTTGTATTGGCCCCTGTTAATTTAGATAGAATTATACCGACGTACCGAGTTTGAAGGAAAACGCACCATTTATAAGATACACTTTAGGCCTATTCGGCTGAAGCAATGCAGGACAAATTTTCAATTACACGAGCCTTTCCAGTGTTTGTGCGAAGATTTTAACTCTCATTCAGGCACATTTGATATTTCGGACTCGCTTTTTATGATCAAAATAACTGTTCTATTATCTCTTAACACTTGATTTCTACGTTGTATTAATTTATTGCAATTCCCTATTTATTTATGTATATCACTCAGCTGATGAATTCCTTTCTGTAGCTGAGCATTTTGAGAACTCGACGCTTAACAAACCTCCGCCTTTCAAACACTCGGCAAATTAATCCGCGCGTTATGCGGATGCGCCCCTCGTGTCGGTTGGGCGGGATGGTGGGTAAAATCCGTTGGGCATAATAATATTTTCGAAATGATCGGTTCCCTGATCCACTCCCCAGAAGTAAGAAACTGTGAATCTAAACCATTCTCGAATACACCTTAATCATATTTCGTTATTTCTGAGTTTAAGATGTGAACTTCTTTCACGTGTACTGGCTATACGCGGTTTTTTTTTTAAGTGGGAGAAGCACCGCCCACTTTTAAAGGAGGAATTTTTGAAAATGCGACTGGTCGTAAATTTTAAACTGATTACAGTAGAATTATGAAATTTGGCACAAGGTATATTAGCATTATAAGGAGGATACTTGATGAAACAGGAAGAAATCGCTTCCCGACCACGCCCACTTTTGATATGGAAAATTTCGAAAATTACGTAGATTTTTATCCCGTTCTGAAAACTAGAGCTGGGTATTTAATTTTCGCTTTACCCAAACTTAGACTTCCTTACTTGTTTTATTTCCTTTTACTTTATTATTTTTTTAGGTTCTTTTTTTATTTTTTTTATTTTTCTTTTTTCATTATATTCTGTTAATTTTTTTTTTTTTCACCTTTTACTTTATTTTATTTTATTTTATTTTATTTTATCTTATTTAATACTATCTAATTTTTTTGATTTGACGTTTTTATTTAATTTTTTAATTTTTTTTTATTTGTTTTTTTTTTTTACTCAATTTATTTTTTATATTCTTTTATTTCATTTTATTTTTTTATTTTTTTCCCTTACTTTTTTTTATTGGATTTTTTTTGTTCTTTTTTATCAATTTTTTTTTTCTTTTTTTACTTTTATTTTGTGTTAATTAATTAATTTTTTTGTAATTATTTTATTAATTTTTTTCTATTATGTCTTTTTTATTTTTTTTTTTTTCAATTGTGTTTATAATTTTTTTTTTACTTGTAGACAAATTATTTCTCATTTTTTTCAATAAATTTCTATTAAACATAACTGATATTTTTTTGTATTTCTTTTACTTTCAGGTTAGTTTTATCCCCACGGATTTTATCAAGGTCCCAATCTGCTTTCTGAAAAGTTCGTGAGTTAAATAATTTAGCATTTAAGCACCGTACGTGATTCGACTGAGAGGAGGCCTTTCCAATACCGCATGTAGTCTGAAGTGGAATTATTTTTCCAATTTAAATTTTTCTTTTACTTTTAAGCACATACTCTTCAGACAAATTAGCTATTTTCTTAATTTAGTAGCTCAGCTTAAAAGAATAGAAGTTTTCCGTTTAGTACCGGTTTCTTTTAGCACTCTTTTGGTCTGACAGCTGTCACTCTAGTTTTTATCGTCAACGCAGCGAACAAGCAATCATTGACTCCAACACAATGCAGCCAATCAATTACTCATAGGCATCCAAAAATGTATAACGATTTTTTAGAGCAAAAATACTGCTTTGGCAGGTTGCGGGTAAAAGTTGTTTGGCGACAGTAATTATAGTCAACTAGGAGCAAATTAAAAATAACATAAAAAGAGTTACGTGACTTTTTAAGAGTGTGAAATTTTTAATTAGTAGCTACGTAATGGCTCTCCATGTTGCTGATTCGATATTGGTGGGGCAATCGGATTCTTTGTCCTTTCCATTTTGGGTCACCTTATTTAATATGCCTAGCATTTGAAGCAACAAAAAGACAAAATTCGCTTAATAAAAGCTTGAAATCATTTTAGTTTAAGTAACAACAAAAACCATAATGTGAGCCATAAAACCCACAGAAGCTAAAAGTAATTTTTGTTTATCAACGATTTAAGATCGCTTAGCTTGATTGCATGCGACATAAAACAACCTGCCATACATTTGGGCACACACTCACATAGGTACATTGCTTTCGTGCATAGTAGCAGCACATTACATAATGAGCTCGAGTTCACATGCAAATATCAAAGCTTTATTGCTGTTACTGCGGCGGCATTTCTTCCCACAATCTTACAAAACATGTCACTAAATGCTGTCATTTGTTTATTTGCCAAAATATTCGTTCGCAACAATTTTACTCGTAGTTCACACATTGTGCCACATATCAAACACATTTCACAAAGTAGCACAAAGTTTGAAAGATACTTTAGCAGCTCAGCATTTGCAAACAAAACATATATTTTTGACATGCATCTCATATACAATCTTCTACAAACGCTGGCTGCTGGTAGCAATAACACTGTAGAACAAAATTTAAGTTTTTGAAAGTCCCACCGGGTTTCTCAACGGTTCCTGAAGTTTTTGAGTGTGCTGAATCCGCATCTGAAGTCAGATTTTTTGGGTCACCCTAGTTGTAAAAAAAAAAAATTTAATAATTTAACAGTTTTTCTGGGGTCATATAAATGTTCCATAGTGCGAAAAAGATATTAAGAAAAAAATTTTTAAAAATTAAAAAAATGACATTTTACTACTGCCGATCTCTGAACAAACTACCCTCTGGAGAGAAAACCCAGAGGAACACAAAAAATCTGACTTCAAATTGGGATTCTGCTGTGATTTTTTGGCTGTTTTACAGTGTAATTATTGGTAACTGAACCGATTTTCTAAATCAAATTTGAAGCAACACCATTTGGCTGGCAGCAACAAAATTTATATGATTTTATGTGTGTATTAACGCAGCAAATTAAACTGAATATGGCGCCCTTTGGCTATATTCAAAGTGATCATGGTCTTGTTTCCATTGCACTGATTACCCATTGTTTCAATTAATTAATAAGGTTCGCGAAATTTGTGTGAGAACGTGTAAATTTCAGGGCATAACCTTCACCTCGTTCTGAGGAGTAACCTTTTAATACCAACAGAACGATGGTAATAATGACAGTCACGAATAGAAAATTTTGGTGTAGTACAGAATTTAATAGGCTTAGTTTATCATAATCAAACTCAATGACCTGTAGTCATAGTTGAATTAATCTACTTTAACATGATTCTAACATAAACATCGTTCTATGTCTGTCATAGTCAATATAAAATACAATTTATGTCTAATATGGAGTTTTAAAATTAAAATGAAGAAAATGCCATTTTATCATTTTAATAAAGCGGTTTGTGTCTATGGTTGTGTTGGTGACGGTACATGAGTTTGCCATCTGTCGGATATTAGCACAAATGTGCAATGTGCTGGCACAGCGTGATCCTGCCAAAGTTAGAAAAAATCTTCATACCACCAACCAACTTAAAGTTCCTGCTTAATTTCATTTTTTTATGAGGGGTCCCTGGTTAATTTCTTTTCAGCTAATATGTTTGTTTAGCATAACTATAATTGAACAAAATTTTAAATTTCTTTTTAAGTTTAGTGAAGATATTAACTAATACGCGTGTTAAGCAACGACTATGATTACAGAACAATGTTTTGAAAGTGAAATTGAAGTCAGCTTATCTCAACTATTGCTCAGTTCTAAATATTTTTAGGGCAGTATTCAGTGTTCAGTTTTCCAGCACTCTTGCCAGAGTGTGAACAATACCCCGCTGATTTCTTTGCTAACCTAAGATGATCCCAAATTTACCCCAAAATAATTGAAAATGATACCAAAAGGACCCCAAATTGACCCAAAATGATCCTAAAGCTACATTTACACTGCACCAAATGCGTCACTTTTGGCCAAGTCTTTTCGAGGCCGTTTATTCGCAAATAGAATTAGATCACCAAATTCTCGAAATAACTTCGCCGAATGCGACGCATTTGGTGCAGTGTAAATGTATTATAAAATAGCCCCAAAATTATTCCAAAATGATCCCAAACTGACCCCAAAATTACCAAAAATTACCCCAAAATTATTCCACAAATGATTTTAAAATGATCCCCAAATCACCCCGAATTGACCACAAATTGATCTCAAATGATCCCAAAGTGACCCAAAAACGATTCTAAAATGAACTCAAAATAATCCCAAAAGTGATTCCAAAATGATCCCAAAATAATCCACAAATGACCTCAAAGTTAACCCAAAACGATCCCAGAATGAGCCCAAAATTATTCCAAAATGATCTCAAACTGACCGCAAAATAACTTCAAACGGACCCCAAAATTACCCTAAAATGATCCCAAAATTACCCAAAAACGATCCCAAAATGACACCAAAATTATTCCAAAAGTGATCCCAAAATAAGCCACAAATAACCCAAAATAACCCCATATTGACCCCAAATGGACCCCAAAACAATCCCAAGCTGACCCTAAAATTACCCAAAAACGATCCCAAAGTGACCCCAAAATTATACCAAAATGATCCCAAACCGACCCCAAAATAACCAAACTGACCCCAAAATTACCCAAAAACGATCCCAAAATGATTTCAGAAGTGATTCCAAAATGATCCCCAAATGACCCGAAAATGATTCCAAAATAAACTCATATTGTTCCCAAAATAATCCCAAACTGATCCCAAAATGACCCCAAAATGATTCTAAAATGATCCCAAACTGACCGCAAAATAACTCCAAACTGACCCCAAAATTACCCAAAAACGATCTACAAGTGACCCCCAAAATGATCCCCAAATCACTCCAAATTGGCCCCAAAATTATTTAAAAAATGATTCCAAAACGATCCCAAAATAACTCCAAATTAGCCCAAAAGTGATTCCAAAATGATCCCAAAATAATTCACAAATGACCCAAAATGATCCCAAAATGGCCCAAAAATTATTCCAAAATGATCCCAAGCCGACCCCAAAATAAACCCCAAACTAACCTCAGAATTACCCAAAAACGATCCCAAAATGATTTCAAAAGTGATTTCAAAATGACCTCAAAAATCCACAAATGACCCGAAAATGATTCCAAAATAACCCCATATTAACCCCAAATAGACAAGAAAATAATCCCAAACTGACCCCAAAGCAAAACTAAAATACAAAATGACCAAAATATTACCCAAAAATGATCCCAAAACGATCCCAAAATTATCCCAAAATGCTTTCAAATGCACCCCAAAGGTGATCAAAAATATGCATATACATATAAATACAATTCGGTAAAATGGCAACCCTGGTAGGCAACCATACTTGAAAATATTTTAGTTGGTATGTCGCCGAAAATATCTTGCTCAATACTTTAAAAAAAATTGGGATAGATGACAACCCTGTAAACCGTCCCAAGTGGCAACACCCTTCGCCAAATATCATCGAAATCGGTCACACGATTCTCGAGATATTAGCGGATATACAAATATAATGCGGTTAGGTGGCAACCCTTCTGGAAAATATTTTAGTTGGTATATCGCCGAAAATACCATTCGTTTTATACCCATATAAGCATATGTTGCTCAATATTTAAAAAAAAAAATTGAGATAGGATAGGCTAAGAATTGGGGCTATTTTCGAAATCGCAGTATTCAACCTTGCATATTTCAATGTAATACTATAATCTTCCTCTTTTTCCCCAATTTATATTACTTTCATTATTTTACAAAAGCCAAATAAATACCCAGACAGACCCATATAAGCTTATACTAAACTTAAATAAATAAGAAAAACATGCTAATGAAGCCATAATAATGAGCAAATACCCCCGCTAGTACGCAGCATCATTGCGCTTCTTTCGGTTAAACTCTTAAGGTGCAGTATTTGTTCATTCTTCACCTTTACCTAAATGCATTTGCATGGCTTTTTTATCACGCTGATATTTATTTAAATGCAATCTGCCCCTCTTTCGTCACAGTTACAACTTAAACAGCACCCGGCAAAAGCCATACGTTGTTGCTACTATTGCGAATTTACGAAGGTTCATAGTTGCCATAACAATTGCAAATGCTGACTTGCTAAGCAATATTATTCTGCTTCAATGTGCAGCATGTGGTCAACAATATTTATCTTCAGTGCTATATGCGTTTGAGCTTTTTGTTATGCGAGCACACTGTCCAGATGGCTGCTAACATGTCTACTTAAACAATTGATCAGCAGCATTCATTGTCGATTGCCAATTATTGGCATAGTAAACTACGTTTCTATGCTTCAACTTTATCCAGGTGTGTGTATGTGTGTGTTTGCAATTACACTTACTTTGCGCCATTATTCAATGTGAGCTCACATGGACAGCTACTGTAATGCGGTGAGTGTATGCTCATGCGCAACAATGCTCCAATTATGCCTTCGTTCAACACTGGGCATTGTGAATTATGTCGTTGTCTCTATTAGAGCAAGTTGGCTTTTGTAAAGTTTAGTTTTTCGTATATGTTTTTGTTTGGTTTTCCTCTTTTTTGGCCGTTTGTAGTTAAATGTTGATTTAGTTATATTATTTAGTTACACTTGTTGCTGTTTATATTACTGTTACTTTTATAATGCAAAATATTTTACACTTTTGTTGCGTTTTATAGTTTGTAACATATTTCGTTGCTTTATTTATGTATATTATAACAGTAAAAGTTTAGTAGTTAGTAGCGTTTTGGTTTCTTTCGTTTTCTCTTCTACTTTCAACTTTTTACATTTTTGTTACGTATGCAAAATAATTGCTCTTGTTTTATATTTCATATTTTGTTTATTTTTTTTGTGTTGCAGGGTCTTTTGTTATTATTTTTTTACATTTTTAACGTTTATACATAAATCGAACGACGTTTATTTGTTTATGGAATTTGAAAGTGTAAATGGTTTTGCTGTTATTTAGTTATTTGTATTCGTTTTCTAATAATCATATGCACGCTGCCTGCTACAGAGCAGGTTCGTGTCTTAAGTCTTTTGTTGTTTGTGCAGTAAATGGAAAGGTGTTGAAGCATTTCAATTTTTTATGTTTTAAATTTGTCATTGCCGTTAAATTAAAAGGTACCATATGCTTCAGCAAGTGTTTTGCTTGTATAAATGGGTTATATAAGTTTTTTAATGAAAGAAATATAGTTGACATATTCGAGTATGACCAATTCGCGTATGGAATTTGTCATTGGTCTTAGTGGGAGTGTGCATTTGAATGACTTTCAAAACTATTGAAGTTATACACTTTTTAAGCATATAATAGCAAACAAAATTTGGCATTGAAAATGTTTTATGATGAAGCGATTTGAATCATAATTTTTTTCGAGAATTTAGAAGAATAGTGGCTATTGCAGTTTCATAGAAGTTGATTACTTGTTGATGCATTTAATTACAAACTTGCGATTTTTTAACTTTTTATTTTACATATTTGTTTCATCATTTTATTTAATTCCTTTTTATTTTATTTTATTTTATTTTATTTTATTTTATTTTATTTTATTTTATTTTATTTTATTTTATTTTATTTTATTTTATTTTATTTTATTTTATTTTATTTTGTTTTATTTTATTTTATTTTATTTTATTTTATTTTATTTTATTTTATTTTATTTTATTTTATTTTATTTTATTTTATTTTATTTTATTTTATTTTATTTTATTTTATTTTATTTTATTTTATTTTATTTTATTTTATTTTATTTTATTTTATTTTATTTTATTTTATTTTATTTTATTTTATTTTATTTTATTTTATTTTATTTTATTTTATTTTATTTTATTTTATTTTATTTTATTTTATTTTATTTTATTTTATTTTATTTTATTTTATTTTATTTTATTTTATTTTATTTTATTTTATTTTATTTTATTTTATTTTATTTTATTTTATTTTATTTTATTTTATTTTATTTTATTTTATTTTATTTTATTTTATTTTATTTTATTTTATTTTATTTTATTTTGTTTTTATTTTATTTTATTTTATTTTCTTCTTGTTTTTGTTATTTAATTAAATTTTATATTATTTCGTTTTATTTTATTTTATTTTTTTTTTTTTTTGACAACATTGGGCACTATATGTACTTGGATGAACTCATTAAAATAATATCACGTAAAATCAATCTCATTTCACCATTGATTGATTGATCAAAAATTTAACAAAAAAACTTTGATCAAGAAAAATTGCATTTTAAAAGAGAGCATAATTGACCATTTAAAATTTTAATAGACCAAATTGATTGAATGAATGCGTTCAAGTTCAAACAGACACAAACTGAAGGCAAACGGAAATCCTACAAAAATGAATGAATGAACCAATTCTCATTTTGATGCTTTTATTGGAGCAAATAAGTAGAAAAGAGAAGTGATTTAACTACAAAAATTGTTAACCTTGATAAGTAGGCAGTTTCCGCTAATTTTCTACTTGAAATCAAATCAGCTCTTTTATATAGCGTTTGAATATTCAACAAAAATTTGGGTAATTTTAAAAATCAAATCAACAGTTATACGTCTATTTAGCTAAATTAACTGATAGCTTGGACGTGGCGTTGATGGGAAATTTTATTTTATTGAGGTACTTAAAAAAAAAATAATGCTGAATCGAAACGTAACCAGCCAAGCGTATATGCAAACCCCCTTACATACATACAAACGTCTTTTCTTGGTATATTTCTATGTACTGGTATACTCATTAGGAGAGGAAAACAATCTATGATAAAATCGATATAACTGTGACTGTTTTTTCTATTAATATATCGATATTTGCTTAGTATCGATAGTATCTTATAGTGTAGAATATTTTCTTGCATAATCTGATTAATGTTAAATCGGTACCCTGCGGGTTAGGGGTTTAGAATATGCCCGAGGTAGGCATACCGGTCGTAAAAGGCGACTAATATGCACATAGGTAATTGACGTGCTACTCGATGGTTGATCTACGGATATGATGCCTCTCACCTCTCATTACCCATCTTCTCCTTCCTCACGGATGGAGGGATGACATGACCTAGAAGGTTCCACTGGTCATACCAAATCGCTACCACGACAGTCGGGCAGTACCGCAAGGGAGTACCGCAGCGTACCGGGGTCATATCCGGCCAAGGACTGTCAACTTCGGCATCACTCCCCAAAACCTTCGGGGAGTATTTTGCTGTTAACAACAACAACAACAACAATGTTAAATCGGCGTATGAACTTTTCTCGGTTAATGGGTAAATCTCCATACTATCGTTATATCGATAGTATTCATTAATTAAATCGATAGTCTAGAGAGATCCCTAATACCTATACAAGCAAATACGTTTTGGCACATAAAGCCTCTAGTTAAAGCTCTTAACTTTGTTTTGATCGATGCAAATTACATCGTGTTTTTTTTTTTTCTTACTATAGCGAGATTTCTCAATTTCTTCAACGATTTGCCTCTAGTTTATTAACATTGTAATCGCCTATTAAATTCACAGCTTGACATGGCTCTTTTGTGACCTCTTGCCTACTATTGATCAGTTGATTAAACTCGCACATATATTTAGTTGTATGTAACGTAATATGTTCACTAGGGTGGTTCTTTTTTGTAGGGAGACAATTTTATCATCAGATTTTCAAGGGCTCAACCCATAAATCGATTTTCATATAGCCGAAGATATCACACACAAATTTTGGTCGACTCAGGCGTGGCGCAGTTTAAACTACCCCCTGGAACACGCCTTAGGCTTTCCCCATCGCAACCACATTTTGTATGTGATATCTCCGAACATAGTGGTATCGATCTCGTGTAATAGATAAAAAGAAAAATCACTTTTATTTTTTTAGTCTCCATAGGGAAATCTGAACTTTGACAGCCATGTGACACGCCTAAACCATTTCCAATCGGAATACAAATTTATGTGCGATATAGCTGACCTATCAAAGGAGTGAGACTGGAAAAAATTATACATTTGATATAAGGACCACCCAAATGGTCACACACTGGAACAAATATCCTATTGATTGTGATTTAATTGCGAAATAAAGTTTTTTTTTACTTTTGCCACTTTTCACTTTTTTATTAAGCTTTTGTTTTGATTTTAAGTGCCTTTTTGATTGATAGGCTTTCACTTTTTTTATATTAGCCATAAATTAGCCATAAATTTCGATATGCGTTAATATGCACTTAATTTCTGTGCCTAAGCACGACGAGGATTTTAATTAAAACCAGCCTTTTTTTAATGAAATCTGATTTTATCACTTCCTATTTCAGTTACTTATTGCAATTTTTATCAGTTTTATAGACACTAATCTAATCTTGGCTTGTGTCATTTATTGACGCTTAACAGCCTATACGATTTTGGCCATTTCGTATCAAAGCGCGCCAGTCATTCCTTTTTAGCGATAACTAACGTCAATTAGAAATCCCAAGGGAGTTCAAGTCATCCTCCACTAGTTGTTTCCCCATCTCAGTCGAGGCCTCCCCCTTCCTCTGCTGCCGAATTCGGCTGTCGATAGGTTTTATAGACACTATAGTGGAATAATTGATTCTCAGCTCTACATGTGAAAAAGTTTCCTAAAAAATCGATTTTTTTTTAAGTTAATGTAATGTAGTGTTCATGCTGGGTTTTAAAAGCTGCATTATCCGTTTTCGGTCGTACATTTCGAAAATGTGTTCATGCTGAGCCTACATTTTGTATTTTAGCATTTAGCCCAAAATGCAGCATTTTTTCTTTACTTTATTTCTGTATTAGCTTTAGCATCTTCGAAGATACAGTACGAACAAAAATTTCCTTGTATGAAGAAAAAGTGAAAAAACGTTGCATACTTTTGGGCGAACAGCTGTTTTTATTAGGATATCTTCTCACTAAGTAAATGCGCATTTTCAAAATGTACGACCGAAAATGGAAAATGCTGCTTTTAAAACTCAGCATGAACACTACATAAATTTTTATAACATTTTTTTCTATGACCATGATCGATTTTCTCGAATAAAGTAATAAATTTTACTTTATAGATGAAACTTCTGCAAAATAAATTTTAAAAGCTAACTCTACTTTTTTATTAGAAAAATATTAGTATAGAACATTAGTTGGAGTGATGCTTTCTAAGACTTAACACTTTTTTCAGATCTCGTAGATTTTTTTCGATTTCTTCATTCAACTATAGAAATTTTGATACTGCGTTCGAAACACGTCCTTTGTAGCCTTGCTAGACCATCTTTCATGAAAATGATTCAGTGTACCCTTCCGACTTCCTTCTTTTTCAGATAAAAATAGCGGTTACGGTTATGGTTTCGGTTTCAGTCTTTGATTTTATTAAGTCACTATGCTCGCGCGTTTGCCTGCGAAACTTGAAGGGTTGTTAATAAATTTTTTTAAGATATCGATTCCAGCGCCAGCTACCGGGTTCTCTTTTTTAACAAGTTTAACAAAATTAAAATTTTGGGAAGTCGTATTTGAAAGTTTTCCTGAAGATGATGCAGATTTTTTTCCAATGTGATATCAAATCAGTTGATATGACATCACACCAAATCAAATTAGATCAATTTTAATAGAATCTTTTGAGACTATATCGAAAAATTCATATACGTCCATAGAAATTTTTGGGCATGGAGTTGTTGTGCAGAGCATGTGATATGATAACGATTTGACATGACATGACATCACATCAAATCGAGATCAATTTAAATATAATCTTTTGAGCATCGATTCATCAGTGCACATCAAATCACACTTAGTAATGTCGTATTACACCAAATGCGGCGATGATGATGTTTGGGAGTTGAAGTGTTGTGCAGAGCACCTCGTGCGATACTAATCTGACATGAAATCTGTAAATATAACATCGCATCAAATTAAAATAGATCTTTTCATATAAAATCTTGCTAGAATCGAAGAATTAATTGATTAGAGCAGCTCATATAAAATCACATACTGTAATGTCGTATTACACCTCTCATGATTTTAGGGTGTTGAGACTTACTGTGCTGAGGATGTCATACGATATTGATTTTACATCAAATCAGTTGAATTTAAAAATGATCAAGCTCTATAGAATCATATCATGATATCATTTCACCGAATGGCTTATCATATCCCAAATCAGGCCTCTTCAAAAATGTAAATTAGGCTGTGTTAGTATGTATGCAAATTTCCTATTAACTCAAATCTGGGAAATTTTCATATTCACGCTTCTGGCAAGCGAGCGACGATATCAATTATACATGTGTGCCAAAAATTAACAGCTACAAAGCCATCTAGCGGGAAATTTGAAAAAAAAAAATCCGATAAGTAGTGTCGTCGAGTTTAGTTGAACCGTTACCATCACAAATCCTGCCTCGAAAAATATTTTATTTCACACGAAAAGCTTTGAAACAAGCTTTGATATATTTGTCTTCTGTGAGAAATCTTCATTAGAAAATTTCGTATTGTTTACTTTATTGAAAGAGACTCTAGCTCTGAAGCTTCTCAAGTTCATGACCTCAGCCTGTTAATCATGCTTATCATAACAAACTCATATTTCCGGTACAAAGTGAGCACAATTTTCAAATATATTCGAAAAAAAAAAACATGCTTCTAAAATATGAAAAAAACACCCATTATTCACAGCTTCAACGGTAAACGGAAATAAATATCAAAATATGATCTTAAAAGTACGATTTTATACAGAAACAGTATTCTTGAAAAATTTAATTCATACTCAAGTTATTTATTTATGCATATCTGCCTACAACTTCTCATTTCATTTTGCTCTGCTACACCTGTTCAACAAATTCTTGACCTACTTCGCAGAGCACATAATTCAATTTCCAAAACGGAAGCTGATTTGTAGCGAAGATAAGAAAACCAAAGATATTTTCAAAAAATTTATAAATGAGTAATTGTAAGAAAAAAGTATCAAGATATTAAACATTATATCAGCAAATCCCATCAAATTAAGTAGCTGCTTGAAGGCCAATCTCTCCGGTAGCTAATCTGTATGTCAGCCAACATTAACCTTTTCATGACCGATTTGCAGGCTTGTCACGTTCGTTCAAAAGCAGCTGACGCTTTTCGTTGTCCAAAAACGTCTGCCAAATATTTAGCCTTATCGGTATGCGCTTGCATAGCTGTACGTTTGTGTCAACTTCAATTTACGAGCTTGTTCAATTGCAATTTACGTGTGTTTATTTAATTGTCATTCGGAAGCGTTTTAATTTTATTGCTGACGACGCATGCTTTCAAATTAGCGTAACATTTAGAGCGACGTGTGTGTTTTTTTTTTTTTGGAGTGCAAATAAAAAATATTGCGTGCTGGTGATTTGAAATCTTATCTCGAATACTTTTTGATACTTTTTTGGACTTTTTTAAATTTTTTGAAGTTAACTTCTTAGGCGGCGATGCAAAGTTTTTATGGAGAGTGAAATTGGAATGAAAAAATTGTGGCAACATTGTTCGGACTTGAGGCATAGTATAGTTGCATATTTTATACATCAATATCTCAGGAACTGGTAAAGCGATGTGGATGAAATTCGGTGTATTCGGTTAATTTTGAGGCTTTTTACTTGGGTGTTTCAAATTAAAATTAAAATTAAAATTAAAATTAAAATTAAAATTAAAATTAAAATTAAAATTAAAATTAAAATTAAAATTAAAATTAAAATTAAAATTAAAATTAAAATTAAAATTAAAATTAAAATTAAAATTAAAATTAAAATTAAAATTAAAATTAAAATTAAAATTAAAATTAAAATTAAAATTAAAATTAAAATTAAAATTAAAATTAAAATTAAAATTAAAATTAAAATTAAAATTAAAATTAAAATTAAAATTAAAATTAAAATTAAAATTAAAATTAAAATTAAAATTAAAATTAAAATTAAAATTAAAATTAAAATTAAAATTAAAATTAAAATTAAAATTAAAATTAAAATTAAAATTAAAATTAAAATTAAAATTAAAATTAAAATTAAAATTAAAATTAAAATTAAAATTAAAATTAAAATTAAAATTAAAATTAAAATTAAAATTAAAATTAAAATTAAAATTAAAATTAAAATTAAAATTAAAATTAAAATTAAAATTAAAATTAAAATTAAAATTAAAATTAAAATTAAAATTAAAATTAAAATTAAAATTAAAATTAAAATTAAAATTAAAATTAAAATTAAAATTAAAATTAAAATTAAAATTAAAATTAAAATTAAAATTAAAATTAAAATTAAAATTAAAACTAAAATTAAAATTAAAATTAAAATTAAAATTAAAATTAAAATTAAAATTAAAATTAAAATTAAAATTAAAATTAAAATTAAAATTAAAATTAAAATTAAAATTAAAATTAAAATTAAAATTAAAATTAAAATTAAAATTAAAATTAAAATTAAAATTAAAATTAAAATTAAAATTAAAATTAAAATTAAAATTAAAATTAAAATTAAAATTAAAATTAAAATTAAAATTAAAATTAAAATTAAAATTAAAATTAAAATTAAAATTAAAATTAAAATTAAAATTAAAATTAAAATTAAAATTAAAATTAAAATTAAAATTAAAATTAAAATTAAAATTAAAATTAAAATTAAAATTAAAATTAAAATTAAAATTAAAATTAAAATTAAAATTAAAATTAAAATTAAAATTAAAATTAAAATTAAAATTAAAATTAAAATTAAAATTAAAATTAAAATTAAAATTAAAATTAAAATTAAAATTAAAATTAAAATTAAAATTAAAATTAAAATTAAAATTAAAATTAAAATTAAAATTAAAATTAAAATTAAAATTAAAATTAAAATTAAAATTAAAATTAAAATTAAAATTAAAATTAAAATTAAAATTAAAATTAAAATTAAAATTAAAATTAAAATTAAAATTAAAATTAAAATTAAAATTAAAATTAAAATTAAAATTAAAATTAAAATTAAAATTAAAATTAAAATTAAAATTAAAATTAAAATTAAAATTAAAATTAAAATTAAAATTAAAATTAAAATTAAAATTAAAATTAAAATTAAAATTAAAATTAAAATTAAAATTAAAATTAAAATTAAAATTAAAATTAAAATTAAAATTAAAATTAAAATTAAAATTAAAATTAAAATTAAAATTAAAATTAAAATTAAAATTAAAATTAAAATTAAAATTAAAATTAAAATTAAAATTAAAATTAAAATTAAAATTAAAATTAAAATTAAAATTAAAATTAAAAAAAAAATTTAAAAAAATAAAATAAAATAAAATAAAACAAAATAAAAAATAAAAAAAGATCAAATAAAATAAAATAAAATAAAACGAAATAAAATAAAATAAATTAAAATAAAATAAAATAAAATAAAATAAAATAAAATAAAATAAAATAAAGCAAAATAAAATAAAATAAAATAAAATAAAATAAAATTAAATAAAATAAAATTAAATAAATTAAAATAAAATAAAACAAAATAAAAAAAATTAAAAAAATTAAAAAAATTAAATAAAATTAAATTAAATTAAATAAAACAAAATGGAATATTATAAAATAAAATACATTTTTCTATTTCCTATTGAATGCTTTTTTTGTCTTTGTATTTCTCGAGGTCTATCTTGAAATATAAAATTAATTTTTGTATTGCCGCCATTTGTAAGATTTTTATTTGCGGACTGACAAATTCTGTAAAAATGTAAGTTAATTTGCAGTTGTATGTACATATATGATAAATTATTTCAACAAGTCATTAAAGCAAAACAAACCTCTCACTACATCGTAAAAAAAATATTTAGAGTTATGAATCACTCACTGTCCCTATCTCTTTTTTTCACTCTCTCTCCCCCTCACTCTAACTCAATTGCTTACTCACGACTGCATTTAGTTGATCTGAATTCCGTTTGTTTAATTACATACATATATCTATATCTAGAGTGCAAAAATTGAAAGTGATAAATTTACAATCAACTATTTTGCTCCCAATTACATAGCAATAGGCATGACAAAGTTGTTAGGTACACAATATTGACAATAATAATAAGAAAAACAATATTAACCTTGTCAGTAGCGAGCTCAAATATAATTGTTCAGCGTAAAGTCATGGTGCAATGAGCAATGAGCGCTGGACACTGCAGTATTTGCATATTATGGAATAGAAACTAACAAAACTAAATGGCAAATAATACCTACAACAGCTTATAATAAAGGGCATATTTAGTAGTATTTGTCTAACCACTTCTCAGTACATTTCATTCATTGCACTTCATAGTAACCAACTCAGTGTGCGTTTAGTGGTCATGGTTGAATACATTTTTAGTAAGAGTAGTAGTTATAAGATGCATGAAATCAATACTTCACTGATGTAAAACAAATATTTCTGCATCTGCTATTATGTTATTGTACACTAATTTCTTTATTTTGTTTTAATAAATCACGGTTTATATAACTGTGTACATACTTTGTTTGCTAATCAGCGAAAGTGCTCAATGAAGTGGTGGAGCTATGAAAGGGTTTTGTCATTATTTTATTTTATACCCATTTTTAACAAACATGTGATTGTGATACAAAATATAGATATGGTGCTATATTTAAAACCTGTTATCGAAACAAATTTTATTTTATAACTTACTTAACTAGAGGGTCTCGCAAATGTTGATGATTTTCTCGTTGCATAAAAAGTTTGGCATGCTCTTATTCTTAGCAGTCAATCCAGTGCTACCTAAACTGTCCAGTGTCCATAATTGCTTAACGTAAGCTTTGGCGAGCCTACAGGTAGGATCTAAAGCATGAAATGCCGTATTATTGAGATTGACTAATCCTTTTTTTTGAAGGAGGTTTAACAGTTTAATATGCCTTAGTCCTTGGCAGTCAATCCAGTGCGGCCTAAACTGTGCAGTGTGAAAGATAATTTCTCATCGATTCCGAAATGTTTGCTGTGGTGCGCCCACAGATATTATTTGTACCTATTTGATCGAGTTGGACTGATGCTATTAAGAATTATTATATTATCAGTTTGGCATGCTTTGATCTTTTAGAATCAATCCAGTGTGTTTTAAACTGTTTAGTTTTCCAGTTTCTTTACTTAGCGCATGGTTAGCCCACAGATGTATATGTTATTTAAAATGAATA
The DNA here is from genome assembly GCA_964058755.1 of Campiglossa producta. Classification (NCBI taxonomy): domain Eukaryota; kingdom Metazoa; phylum Arthropoda; class Insecta; order Diptera; family Tephritidae; genus Campiglossa; species Campiglossa producta. The sequence continues at coordinate 112,886,161 of CAXKVI010000004.1, read as the reverse complement.
TTTAACAAGATCAGCTGATGCCTTCTCGCATGGAATTAAAAACCGTTTACAAGCCATTGGACAATCCAGTGTTTCCGAAACTCTTAAGATTCCTTATTATTTACTCTTCGGTTCCTTAAAGTTTATGTTTTGCTCACTATATTAAAAAGATTGACTAAGGCTTTTTATAACAGTTTCAAAGCCACTGTCCCAGGTACCCAATCTGTTAAGGCTGCCAGTTACTTTACTCATCGTTTCCTTGACGCCAGCTTAAGTGAGCCCATATAAAAGGCTTTGAACTTCGAATTGCCTTTCTGATGCTTTCTTTGCCTGATGGATATTTTTTCTCACAGGCAGCCCATCCAGTGTCTGTAGAGCTATATAGTTTTTTACATTGGCTTTACTAAGTACAGTGATTTTTAAACTGTTTGATTTTCCAGTTAGACTACTCGTCGCTTAAGAATGCTTTGACAAGCCCAAGGAAAGGTCAGAAGAACTTTACTTATCAATCAACTCAATATCAGCTGGAAATTTTTTTCGTTTTCTTTCGGCGGATGCCGAGGTACTGTGTTGGGCCTACTGCACCAATTTTCGGGAATCCCCACCATGTTGAAGCCAACATCAAAAAAATTCTTTATAAAAAAGTTTTTCTAAACGCGGCCGATTGCGGCAGTGGCTCTCCAGACTCTCCAACTGTATTTCTGCCATGAAATTCATCTGATTTTCAGGTGCCGTTTGGAGGCGGCAAAAAAATGTAGTTCCAGCAATTTATGAGAAAAATTCAGCTCAACACAAATTGAAAGAGAAGCTCACCACAAAAGTCTCTTGAGAAGTTGTAATGATAACCTACAGCTACAGCTAACTTTATCGCCGCCATAAGTTTTCGTTCTTTTTTAAGCACATACATCTGACTACAACTCAAAACTATGGCAAGACTCAACCATGATTACGGCTTAACTAAGTAGCACTATTTGCTTTTATAAATCTCCACCAAGTTAAACGTTAGTAAACGCTAAATCGATTGTTAATTCTATTCTTCAACTTAATTCTTCTTCTATTTTCTTTTGTTGCACATCAAAGGCGCTCCTCAATTTAAATTTTTTGTTTGTTTGAAGAACAATGACACAAACAACAAGGGCAATGAACGAATCTCGACATTCTTCAGATTGTTGCAAAATCAGCAAACCCGCTAAATGCAAGATGGGGCACAATGTTAGTGGCAAACAGTAAAGGTCATGCAATCGCAATGAGGTTACAGCGACGCAAAAACGCTGTAAAGTGATGACCCATGCTGCATATAAATATATGTATGCATTAAAATAAAATCCAGCTTGATTGTTATTAAATTCAAAAGACTCAAGACACAAACTTGCTGAATTAGTTGCATAGAGAGGCAACAAACGCTGACACGAGGAGCTAAAGTGGCTTTTGTGGACAAATTGGAAAGTGATTTTGTATCTTTTTTTTTTTTTTGTTATTGTTGTTTTGCTTTGTTTTGTTTCTATTATTTTTTTATGTATTTAAATGTGCATGCCATACGATTAGTGGGATTGCTCGTTGTAATAAACATTTGATGCTGTGCAACTAAATATCGTATTTATTTAAGTTGATGGCAACGGCAACAAGTTAAAGACAATAGCAATAACAACAAAAATAGCATAAGCAAAAGCAACAACAGCAAATGTTACACAAAAAACACTAAATCACCATTCACTGCCTAAGCGGTCACCGTAGGCTATAAGTGTTGCCTCTGATATGTAGTTATTTTCATCAGTCAATGTCAAGGAGTTAATGTTCGCTATCGTGCTGTTCGTCAAGTGTTGGTTGCAGTGGCGCCGTCAAAAACATGGAAAGGCTAAAGTATGAGTGATGACTTATTGGCTAAGGAAATGTAGGAAAATGTTGATTTCATTCATAAATTCAAGGAAGTGTATGCCAATGCCGAAGCGACTCTTCATTTAATAACAACAACAAAATACTATTTCTTGTCCAAAAACTTAAAGTCCCCCTTTCTTTTTATTTATTTACTTTTGACTGCTTCCTGACGAATATCTTCATGCGTTTATCTTGTAATCATCGGCTTTTATTCACATTACTTATCTTGTTTATATCTATCTATTGTTTGGCTTGCAGTATCTCTAATACGTTATTTCTTTCTTTCTTTATTAACTTTGTTTGACATTTATGTATCTTTTACTTTCTAAGTAGTTTGATGTTAATTCTGCGTGAAAGCAAAGTCAGTTTCATTCATAACCAATTTATGTTACGCGTCTTACCATCATACAACACAGTAGGCTATAAAAAAGTGATAGCGAACATACTCACACAATGTAATATAAAAGAATTATGGAGTATTTCAAATTATTACAATAGGATAAAAACTACTTTTTTTTGATAATGTGATAAGTGTGAAAAACTTTTGTTTTACGCTTTATATAACATGCAAAATATTAATTTTGTTGAAAGACATAATAAAATGACTTGAGATGCTTGAATGTTGGGCCTTCGCCTTTGAAAATCCCGAAAAGGAGCATTGGACTGCTCCCCGAAAAAATTGGCAATATCGAACTAAAACTTCTCAACATCATCATTTATTGGCGCTTAGCCGCCAAGCAATTTTGGCCGTTGCCTCTGAAAGCACGCCAGTCATGCCTTTTCACCGACAACTGACGCCAAGGGAGTTCAAGTCATCCTCCACCCGTTGTTTCCATCTCAGTCGAGGGCTCTCCCTTCCTCTGCTGCCGAATTCGGGTGACGATAGGAAAACCTTCTGGGCTGGAGCTTCTATGTCCATTCGCATGACATTCCCATGAAAAGGTCCAAGCAAGGAAGAATAAACTGAAGATTTTGGAACCAGTGAACTGCCGGGATCCTTGATACAAACCCTACACATAGTCATTTTAACTGAAATACGTACGTATGTATATAGCTGTGCGGTTCCTAGTCCAGTTAAGTCGAGATATCTACACAAAGAGAAAGATAAGAAAAAAGAGAAGAGGAAGAACAGGAATAAAAAGAGAAAGAAATGAAGAAAATAAGGGAAAAAATGGAGAGGGAAAGGGAAAGTCGAAGAGAAACAGAACTAGGAAAAGAAGAAAGAGTGAGAAGTAAAGAAAAAAAAGGGGTGGAAAAGAGAGGGGGAAGAAGAAAGGAGGAAGAAGAAAAGGTGGAGATAAGAGAAGAAAGTAAAGAGAAACAAGAAGTAAAGATGAAAAAGAAAAATGGAAAGAAGGAAAAGAAACAAACGGAGACAAAAAGAGAAGGGGAAGAGAAAAAATAGGAGAAGGAAGAAAACTTAGAAAATAAGGAAAATAAGAGAAGGAAGTAAAGAGAGCAAGAAGCTAAAGAAAAAAAAAATAAGTAAAAAAAGAGAAGGGGAAGAGAAAAAGAAAAAGAAGGAGGAAGACAAAAAGTAGTAAAGGAAAGAGAAAAATAAAATAAGAAAAGGAGAAAAGGAGAAATGGAAAAATAAGGAAGCAGTAAGAGAAAGAAAAGGGGGAAAAAATGAAAGAGAACAAGAAAGAGAAGGAGAAAAAGAAAGAAAAATCGAAACTGAAAGAGGAAGAGAAGAAGAAAATTAAGGACAATGGGAACGAAGAAAGAAATAAGAACAGAGCGAGAAGGAGGAAAGGAAAGATTAAAGGAAAATGAGAAAGGAAAGCGGAAGAAAAGAAAGAGAACGGTAACGAGGAGGAGAAAGAAAAAGGGAAAGAGAATTCACTTAATTATTTGTAAATAACTTAAAATAAACACTCAGCAGATATTTTTATGTGTAGGGCCGTAAATTCTATACGACAAAATTTGACATTTATAGAGACGTTTGAAATTTTATAATGCCTACTAGAATTCCAATTTGTAATAGAGTAAGTCGACGCTTGCCTCTTAACGACAAAGCTAATGCCGTTTGTTGTGAATTTCGTTAAACGATTCTCGTACCGACAATCAGAAAAGAGGTGATAGGAAATTAAACAGTATTATCACCATTCCTCGCATTAGATCATACGCTAAAAATATATTCATTACATAATGAACATATATTAAACATTAAAATAAAAAATAATTTTATTTATTTATTTTAATAGCATGAAATAATTCAAATACACTTACCCATTCAAATTCACATACCCATTCATATTTTTGCGGTTTCATAATGCAAAGAGATGCAAAAATAAGCAAAGACCAATTAAATACCAATAAAATTATGACATGTTTAAGGAAGTGATTGGCATTCGCATAACTATTTTGGTTAACAAGCTGTCGGTTATATTTGAAGCGGCAATTCTTCTGATATAATTGCGGTGTCTTGAAATGCTATTCAACACATTTGCTTAGTGCTTTAATGAGCTTTCATATGAAACTTAATACAGATAACTATACATCAAAAAGAATTACCGATTTCAATAGTTAATTCAAACACATTCAACTTAGTAATTTGTTAGCAACAAATTTTTGCGCTCTACAACAATAAAAGTAAACGCAAAAACCCAACCCAAATTAATTTGAACTCAGCCCTGCCCTACCCTAAGCGTTAAAGCAAATAATGCTTTTATTTAAAATTAGTACCTCAAATGGGTTGCTTAAGAAAAATACTTTGTTTATATTCAAGGTAATTTCTTTATTATCGATTGCATACAATTTTTTTTAATTTTTTTTTTTTTCTTTAAACATTAGAACAGCTAATTAACTCAGTGTTTAACTATTGTTGATTTTTATACATACCTCGCCCCATTGTTGTTGTTTTCGTTGATAAATCGGTTCCGTTTTCCATACCGCCAAACAAACCAAAAAAAATAACAACAAAAAAACATTTCAGCAAGTCTTAATTTTCAGCTCCAAAAGTGATCGAAATTATTATGTAAACTGCCTCGTGCTGATTTTCACGCCGACAATGACACGCAAATTTAAAATAATAACATTAACGTATAATGAATACTTACTTGAAGTTAGCATGCGCCAACACTGCAGCAAAGGGGAAGTCATGAATAATAAGCAATTGCTTTGTATTTGCATAATTTCGGTTTTCAGCAATTCAAATTTGTTTGTAGAATATGAAGGCGTTGTAGCAGATTGGCCCATGGATTATGAAAAAGGGATTGTAGTGTGCAGTTATTCTGAATATTTTGCGCAATATGAATAAAGAATGAGCAATTGCTTAGTCATTGTGAATATATCAGAACTTTTAAAACTTATCTTGTTTAACTTTCTTTTTTTCATCTTTCATAATTTATTTTATTTAATTTTTTTTTTTATTCAAATTTTTTTTTTTCTCTCAATTCTTTAAATTTTTTTTTTATTTTTATTTTTTTATCGTATTTTATTATATTCTATTTTATTTTATTTTAACTTTTTCTTATTTTATTATGTATTTTATTTTATTTTATTCTATTTTATTTTCTTTCATTTTATCTTTTTTTAATTTAATTTTATTTTATTTTATTTTATTTTAATTTATTTTATTTTATTTTATTTTATTTTATTTTATTTTATTTTATTTTATTTTATTTTATTTTATTTTATTTTATTTTATTTTATTTTATTTTATTTTATTTTATTTTATTTTATTTTATTTTATTTTATTTTATTTTATTTTATTTTATTTTATTTTATTTTATTTTATTTTATTTTATTTTATTTTATTTTATTTTATTTTATTTTATTTTATTTTATTTTATTTTATTTTATTTTATTTTATTTTATTTTATTTTATTTTATTTTATTATTTTTTTATCTACTTTTTGTATTTTGTTATTTTATTTTTATTTTTTTTTTATGTTTTTTTTTTATTTTACATTTTTTTTTTCAGGCAAGTTTTGACAATTCACTTCGGAGAAAATTTGTGAAAATTTTCTCAAATTACATAGTCTTAAAAAACTTTCACAAAATGTCATGCGGAAGTGAATTGCAGAAACTGCCTGTTTATTTATTTATATTTTTTTTCTCATTTTTTTTATTTCGTTCTTAATAATTTTATTGTATAAGGTAATCTGTTAATATTTTTGTCAATAGTGCTAAAAATTATATATCTTATTCTAATTTTATACTCTCTCCTTTTTCTCTTTCAGATCAATCACCCTCAGCTTCAATCTTTACGCCGCGCCTCGCCTCATCCACACCGCTGGAGTCACCATTCTTCTCCGCCACACATGGCGTTGTACAAACACATCCCTCATTGGGTTCCAGCATACCTAGTCCGCTGCCATTGAATGGCAATAGTTTAGGTAGTGGCGGTGCGTCAGTGCCGCTCAGTGTCGGCAGTGGTTATTTGAATTCTCGTGGCAATTTGCCAAAATTTAATACAGCACGATATCCGACAATAGGCAATACAGTTGTCGATCCAAATCCACAATCACCATTCCGTCATTTAGATTTCTCTACTAGTGCCACAGCCGAATTGAGGCGAAATCCAACATTATCGGCGCCAGATGAGTGTGCGCGTGCCTGTCGTGAGGGTGAGCCGCCACGTATTTGCTATTATCATTTCACTATGGAATTCTATACAGTACTTGGCGCGTAAGTATAGAGATATTAAGTTAACCTAAGGTATAGTAGAAATTAGTATTAGATATCTGAATCACTACGCTTTGCTGTTTCGAAATTTTTAAATTCTGAGATTGAGCGCTTTTTAAAAATATTTTTGCAGAAGAAGAATGGTAGGCAGCGGACTGTGTGCCGGGTCTGCTAGTATGATAAAAGAGACGGCACACTCACTGATAGCAAAAATAATATAGAAATGATCCCAAAAATAATCCTGAAAAATTCCCTAAACTATTCTTAAATGTTCACAAAATGTTTCGAAAAAATCCTCAAATAATCCTGAAATTATTTTGAAAAAAATTGTGGTAATCGTCGCGAAAAAAAAGTCCCAAAAAATGCCGAAAAATCCTTAACCTATCCTGAATTGGTCTCGAAATGAACGGGAAAAACTCCCGAAATTATCCCGAAAATATTACCAAAAAAAGATTCAAGTGATTTTGAAAAATTCCCTGACATAATCCAGAAAAATGTCTCGAATGATTCCAAAAAAAATTCCGAAAAAGCACCGTTATGATCCCGAGAAAGCCTTAAAACAATCCTGATATTGTCCCAAAAACAAAACCGAAATTATTCCGAAAAGCTTTGGAAGTGATACAGAAAAAGTTTTAAAATGTTCCCGAAAAAGACCTAAAACGATCCCGAAATGATTCCCAAAATTAGTCCCGTACAAAGCAAGTAGTCTCAGCAAACGACTTTTTTGGATGAAATATCGATCCACATTCCTGCAATTGGTTAAGAAAGCATTTGCCTGAAATGGTCCGGAAAATGGTTTCGAAAACAATCCGATTTGGAAAAAGTCTGGAAAACATTCGACAGGTGATTCAGTAAGAGTCCGAAAATGATACTGAAATGATTCGAAACCATTTCATAACAGTCTCGTGAAGAATGCCGATATGATTCGAAACGGTTCTGAAGTCATCTAAAAACAAGTGAGGAAAAGGGTGTATTCGGCTGTGTCGAAAGCTTTATACCTTTCATTGGGATGTATAGCCCAAACCCCGTTTATCGATACAATCGATTGTATGAGGGCTATGTGAAAAATTAGTTCAACATTACTGCTTTTCAACACCGACATTGGACATGCAAAAAGAGATATAGTTACAAAATTCCAAGTTCCTACCTGTTTAATTACAGGAGTTTTAGCCCAAGATCCGTTTATCGGAACTATCGATTGTATGGGAGCTATATGTAATGTTGGTACGAACTTGTTGGTTCCGAAAAATGATTAATAGACTACAAAATGGCATCCGCTCACCAAGTTTCATTCAGATATCTCAAAAATTGAGGGACTACTTTGCGTTCAAACAGACAGACGGACGGACGACTTGGCTATAATTATTGGTTGGTCTATATCTTCCTCTTCTCATACTTACAAACGCGGAACAAAGTTATAATACCATTTTATGCTCAGGAAAGGTACAAAAAGATTACGATATTTCGGTCAATAACTGGTTGCGACAACTTTTTCCTGAAAACAGTTTTGAAAAACAATTCTGAAATGACAGCGAAAAGGTCTCAATCTAAAAAAATGTTTGAAACCATTCCAAAAGAAGAAAAAAAAAGCCCTATCATGTAGACTTTTACAGAGAGAAAAATGAGCTGGGAATGGATAAGATTTGACCGTGATTTTGGTTGAATCAACCCATATTTTGGTTGAATCAACAGATATTTTGGTTGATATGACAAAATCGCTGTCAATTCTTATCCATCACCAGCACAATTTTCTCTGTTTGTAAATGTCAATTAAAGTCAAAGAAGAATTCTCAATTAGGTCATGCGAAATTTGCAGCATTAAAAACGTCTTTCAATGGCAATATGATGTAAGACAAAACATAAGTGAAAAAAGTTCCATAATACTTTTGTTTACCTAACTCAGAGCAGCATAGCAGCACAGATACGAAGATACAAATTTCATTTGCAAATATTCGTAATGCATGCAATTAATATGAATGTTTGTCACAACAATGAGAAATACTTGACATACCGAGTGAAATATTTGCAGAGACACACATACTAACACAATCGAAAAATTATCTAATACATAGCATCAACAAAAGATGAATAATTGTTGCTAATGCAAGTAGCAGACAGATGGCGACGAAATCTATTCAAATGCGATGAATGTGCAGCCAGATTTATTTATTTTGATGTTGAGTTTTCTCTTTTTTATGTACATATGTATTGCTTAGCGAATCCTCATCGAAAATTTCATTGCATAGCTTTAGAATAGTGCATGCCGCACAAACACGATTTGTGATCACATAAATTACCTATAGACGTAAAATAAGTTGACGCACAATGCGAGCAGCAATGCAACACCAGCAACAACCACAAACAGCAGCAATTGTTAGTTGCCACATTGTGAGTAGCAGTGTTACCAAACACTATGTCAATGCGCCACTTCAGAAGAAGAAGAATGTGATGACAACAAATGCAAGAGCAATGCAAATAACCGCATTAAATCGTAGCCGCAATTTACAAATATAAATGGGTCATTCTTTGTCAAATCGTCAGAGAGTTTGAATCGCACCCTTCCTTCAAATTTTGTTTGTACTGTACCTCTTAGTTTTGCGCTGGCAACACTCGTCAGATAAATAAACAAAAACAGCAGGAAATACAACCAAAATTACGAGTTGGCCGCTAGATGTCGTCGATAAATTAACAGAAATAGCAATCAAAATTAGGAATTGGCCGCTAGATGTCGACGATAAATTAACAGAAATAGCAAGAAATATAAATAAATATACAAAAACAGCAAGATATACAACCAAAATGGCGATATGACCGCTAGATGTCGCCGAGATGGTGGAATTGACCGCTAGATGTCGCCGATAAAAAGGAAAAACAGCAAGAAAAAAGGACGTGTGGCACTCGGGGACTGCCGCGGTAAAGCTATTGCATATCACTTCTTATCAACTTATGCAATTATAATATTTATGAAAACTCAATAAGCATATTTATGACATTAGGGCAGTACAGCCTTAACCTGTTAACAGTACAGCCTATACAGCTCCAATTTTATGTAATTGGCCAGCTGCTAATATCAGTATAACGGCACACTGTTAGTAGTATAGCCTAAATGTAGGCAACGCTTACAGATCCAATTTTAATATAATGTAATGTACAGCTCCAATTTTATGTAATCGGCCTGCCGCTAACATTAGTACATCGTCATACGCCTAAATGTAGGCAACGCTTATATTTATTTTTGTCAATTTATATTGCTAACGCCGAACCTTTTAACATTGAAAAAAGTCCGTTACGAATAATAACCAAAAAAGTAATCCTCAATGTTTTTATACCCAACGTACTAATACTAGTACAAGGGTGTTATAATTTTATCCACATAACGGCACTACGTAACGGCAATGTCCGTGCGTTTGTCCGTGTACACGATAACTTGAGTAAAAATTGAGATATTTGCATGAAATTTTGTATACAGGTTACTTTCTGGCCAAGGTAGAGTGCTGTTGAAAATGGGAATCGGATTATAACCACGACCCCTTTTTTCGATATCGAAAATTTCGAAAATCACATAAATAGGCATATGTATCTCGGTAGGTAGAAAGGCTGAAATGATATAATTTTATACTTGAATTCCCTTAGTCATTCACTTATGATTTTTTCATAAATTGTGTATAGTGGGCGTGGCACCGCCCACTTTTAAGGGAGGCATTTTAGAAAATTCGGCTGGTCGTAACTTTTAAACTGATTACGGTAGAACGATAAAATTTGGCACAAAGCATACTAGTATCGTTGGGAGTATACCTGATGAAACTGGAAAAATCACCCCCCGACCACGGCCACTTTCGGTATCAAAAATTTCTAAAATCACCTAAATTGAAATAACTCGGTAACGCAAATGGCTAAAATGATAGAATTTGGTAGGATCAACCCCCTAGTCATGCCATTATTTTATGAATTTGTGATACATTTTTAAAAGTGGACGTGGAGGCATTTTTGAGAATTATAAGGAGTATACCTGATGAAATTGAAAGATATCGCTTCCCGACCACGGCCACTTACGATATGGAAAATTTCGAAAATCACATTCATTAACATAATTCAGTAAGGTAAATAGCTAAACTAGTATAAACTTTTTAGTAAATCCTCCTTTAAGTACCAAAGGTTTTTTTAGTTAAGTACAATAGGTTCCGAAAACAAAAAACTTTAAGAAACAGGAAAAAAGTAAAATTTGGAAAAAAATTATTTTATTTGTTTTCGTTGATAAAAGAAAACTCTCCAAATAAAATCATTCAATTAGGACATGGTCCATTCTAACTATCTAACCATTTGGCATGGAAAGACCCATATATGTAAATTCACATAATACAAATGCATCATGAGATACTCCAACTAATGTGCAGATATATATGTATACGTTATACCTACATACCTAAATGCATGCCGTGATAATCGCATTTACATGGCGCCGCATAGAAATTCACATCAACCGCAACTAACTGAGCGTATGAAATTGTAAAGTAAAAAGTGAGAGTGGTTTAGTTATTCGCCTAGTGACTACGACTTTGTGACCCATTAGGAAAAACTGCATAGTCAGGCAATGCATTGGATCACATCTAAAAGGTTTTTGTTTGGAGACAAAAGTTTCCACCAGATATCATAGGCTTTTATGATTGATAAGGGAAAAACTACTCTTTGTTTCTATCGTTCACCTTTATACCGACATTTTTTCTATTTTAAAGAAAGTTGAAAGATGGTAAAGGTTATCACGGGAGCGGCTTAACTTAGACTACCTCTACATACAATAAAATTGTACAATTAGTATGTTTTAAAAAAAAATTACAGGAAAAGTCATTCTTACCCCAATAGAGTCAAAATCCATACGTTTTAGCATTTTTTTCTGCCTGTTTGTATCCATATAACTCAAAAACTGCTAAATGAAATTGAATGCGACTTTCACAATCTAAGCCGCCTCGACCACTATGTGGACCAGAGGTGACCTACAATTTAATATGGATATCAAACGAAAGCTACTAATTTGTAATTGACTCATTAACTCAACTGGTTTCGGAGATATTTGTCAAATGTGAAAGAGAAATTATGAAGGATGTGTAGATGCGTTCAAATTGGACCAGGACTACCTTTGACAGAATAACTTCTGCTTCTAAGACTTAGGATCTAAGTATATATCGTCGCTCCCAACGAAGACTAACACGGATCAGTTTTCTGCGTGGAAGACTAACACACTTCGTTCTCTGCGTCGAAGACTAACACACTTCAGTTTTCTGCGTCGAAGACTAACACAGTTCGCAGAGAACGAAGTGTGTTAGTATTCGACGCAGAGAACGAAGTGTGTTAGTCTTCGACGCAGAGAACGAACCGTGTTAGTCTTCCACGCTAACTGAACCGTATTAGTCTTCGTTGGGAACGACGATATGATGATTCATTTATGAGTATTTAAGCACGTTCTTTTTCATTGGCATTCACGAAAATATGTACCGTTCTCCTTCGCGAACAGAAAAATTCGCCATCGTTCGCGTTTGGGGATGCATTCATGCATCATTCTCGAAAACATTCTTTAATCAATTTATGAACGTTCTTCTTGTCGTTAATCTTGAAAAAAAAGAATGCATTTGTTGGCTAGAATCATTCACGAATCAAAGTATGTCGAGCCGTTCGCCTTGAGAAACGAATGCAAATGTTGAGTGGGATATTCGCAGAAGGATTAATTAGTAAATTTGAGAAACGCTATTGCTGGTACTCTTGGCTTAATTTTTGTGGATCATTCGAGATAGTTTTTTTGGGACTTTGTTAATATCATTTCGGGATGATCTTCGGACCTGTTTTGGGACCATGTTGGGACTATTTTAGCATAATTTCAGTACTTTTTCGGGACCAATACGGAGTGATTTTAGGAAACATTTTGGGACTTTTTTCGGGATAGTTTTGGGAAAGGTTGCCCCGAAAACAGTAATACGGAAATGGTCCCTAAAATATCCATATATTATCTAAAAAAAAAGTTAGGAATTGATATCGAAAAGGTTTGGACCATATTCTGAAAAAGTACTGAAATTATCCCAAAAAATTTCCGAAATGGTCCCAAAACAGTCCCGAAAACCATCCTGAAATGGTGTCCAAAAATTTCCAAAATGACCCTCGACAAATTTTGGAACATTTCCCAAAATGGTACTGAAAAAATACCGAAATGATACGGAAAAAATCCCGAAATTATCCCAAAAAAGTCCACAAATGCAACGAAAATTTCCGAGCCATTCTTTTGAGAAATGACAAGCTGGTCTAATATGCTTTGCCTCTGCGATGTTAAATGAATACCACTAATAGAAATTCCCACATTTATTTGCACATTGGCAACAATCACTTGGCATGGTTGAGGTGGTAGAAGCCACAGAAGGTGATAAACTATTGCGGCAATAGCTGTTTAGAGAATTTATGATTTGTTGCTAGCAATTTAGACGCTCAGTAATTGACGTAGCAAACATTAATTTTAATTGATATGCATTGCATTTGCATTAATCAAAGTAACTGAAGTACATATATGAGTTTTAATTGATAAAATTTTGTGTATTAAAGACAGAAATTTGGATTTATTGCAAAAGTTTTAATGTTAAGTACCTAAAATATGGTACGCAATATTTTTAAATTTAAAAATTTCAGCACTTTTTATGGCAAGTTGCTACTTCTCTGTTTAATGTTAATACAATTTTTCGAAAAAGTACCATTTTTTATATTTTTTTTTTTTGTTTTTTTTTTCATTTATAATGAAGTTAAACAAAACTTCACCGCTGTTTATTTATTTCATTTACCTAATATACTACTTACTGATTAGCTCGTTAATCTTTTCCTACTTTTCGACACGATATGATTTCGCCATAATCAATTAAATATTTGTTATAAATAACTATGCCATTTTTGTTGTGCGGCAGTGCATTAAATGCTAAAATTATGGGCCTAGCAGTTTTTTCAGTAATTTAATTATCACTATTTGCCCACAACAACACGGAAAAGTGCCAGCATAAAATAGCTACCATAGAAATGTTAGATTTGCCTTTGCTTTATTAAGTAAATAAAATAAAATCAGTTTTACACTATTTATTAAATTTAATTAAATAAATGCGAAATTGTTGCGACACTTAATATAAACGTAATTTTTAGTCATGGACTTAATCTGTTTATTATAGATGTAGGTCAGTGGATTAAAATCAAAGTTTATACTTTAAGGCCAATACAATTTTGATTAGACTAAATTAGAAGTTTGATTACACTTCGTGTTGTTTGGTTTAAATAATGTTAATAAAAATAATCGAATAAGACTTGGTTGCTTTCAACTTGTAAGATGTGTTTTGCCTCAAAACTCTAATTTTCCATTTAGCTACGTACTTGCATCAAAATCTAGTCAATATAACACACCTAGGTTCGTGTCTTAAGTCTTTTGTTAAACTAAAATTTTTCAAAAATTGTCTCTTCCACAGCGCTTGTCAAGTATGTACGCCCAATGCCACCAACACCGTTTGGAGTCATTGTCAATGTGTGCTCGCCGATGGTGTCGAACGTGGTATATTAACTGTAAATCGTATGATACCTGGTCCAAGTATACAGGTGTGTGAAAATGACAAAGTCGTAATCGATGTGGAAAATCATATGGAAGGTATGGAAACAACAATACATTGGCATGGTATCTGGCAACGTGGCTCACAATACTATGATGGTGTACCATTTGTAACACAATGTCCCATACAACAGGGTAACACTTTCAGGTGAGCGTAAAGAAGAAGAAGAAAAGTTGTTATCAAATAAAAATTATTTTAAATTTATTAACAGATATCAATGGACTGGCAATGCAGGCACACACTTTTGGCATTCTCATCATGGTCTACAAAAATTGGATGGTATTTATGGTAGTATTGTTGTGCGACAACCGCCATCACGTGATCCGAATTCACATTTGTACGATTTCGATTTGACTACACACATTATGTTGATAAGCGATTGGTTGCATGAAGATGCCGCTGAACGTTATCCTGGTCGTTTGGCTGTTAATACTGGGCAAGATCCTGAATCGGTACTCATCAATGGTAAAGGTCAATTCCGTGATCCAAATACTGGTTTCATGACAAATACACCATTGGAAATATTCACCATAACACCTGGACGTCGTTATCGTTTCCGTATGATTAATGCGTTTGCATCTGTGTGTCCAGCGCAGGTGACAATTGAAGGTCATACGATGACAGTGATTGCTACTGATGGCGAGCCGGTGCAACCGGTTGATGTGAATACGATTATTTCATTTTCAGGTGAGTGAGGGTGAGAAAAAGGAAACAAAAAATTAAATGAAATAAAAAGATTATATAAAATAAATTAAAATAAAATAAAAAAATAAAATAAAATAAAATAAAATAAAATAAAATAAAATAAAATAAAATGAAATGAAATAAAATAAAATAAAATAAAATAAAATAAAATAAAATAAAATAAAATAAAATAAAATAAAATAAAATAAAATAAAATAAAATAAAATAAAATAAAATAAAATAAAATAAAATAAAATAAAATAAAATAAAATAAAATAAAATAAAATAAAATAAAATAAAATAAAATAAAATAAAATAAAATAAAATAAAATAAAATAAAATAAAATAAAATAAAATAAAATAAAATAAAATAAAATAAAATAAAATAAAATAAAATAAAATAAAATAAAATAAAATAAAATAAAATAAAATAAAATAAAATAAAATAAAATAAAATAAAATAAAATAAAATAAAATAAAATAAAATAAAATAAAATAAAATAAAATAAAATAAAATAAAATAAAACTAAAAAAAAAACAAAGGAAAATAAAAAAATTATAAAACGAAGTAAAATAAAACAAAATAAAAAATAATTAAAAAAAATCGAATAATGTTTATTAAATAATATGATTAAAATAAAATTAAAATAAAACAATATAAAATGAAAAAAGTTGAAATAAAACAAAAAAAAATAAAGTAAAACAAAACTCCATATAAACTTCAAATGTATGCTAATTAGCCTTGCACTATATACATATGTCCGACGCCTATTCACAATGTCAAGCTGTCAAAATGATTGATAGGTCAGTGATATTGCCGGCTCCTTATTTGCAGTGAATTTCAATTTTTCTATAGGCATAACAAGACACGAATTGCGTTCAATTTTTTTTTTTTTTTTTTGGTTAATAAACTCAGAACTCTGCGTACAGGCACTTGCCATTTACAGCACTTAACACTTACAAATCCATAATTGCATAATTATGCAGCACCCTGTACTTGAACTCAGCATAATAAATAAGTTGCCATACTCGCAAAAAGCTTAGTACAAATTTAGAGCGCAGTTATCACCGCTATTTAGGGAAAGCCAAATATAAGAAAAATGTATAAAACATATAAAATAAATAAGAAAAAAGCGAATAGTAATAAAAAAAAAATTATGATTTAAAAAACTACCAACAAAAACTGCACGCTGCATAACTTTTGTATAAAAGCAACGACAGAAATAAAGAAAAAAAAACCTATAAAATGAAAGCAAAACTTAAGCGCAAAACAAAAGTCATAACAAACGAACTGCAACAAAAAAGTGCACAACTTTTTACACACGAGCAACTTATATACATTTATTTCACAAAAAAAAACATTGGACTGATTCGAAAAAAAATAGTTCAAAGCATGATAAAAAGCACCATAAAATACAATAAAATAAAATAAAATAAAATCAAATAAAATGAAATAAACTTAATTAGAATAAAATAAAATAAAGTAAAATAAAATAAAATAAAACCAATTAAAATAAATTAAACTAAAATAAATTAGATTAAAGGGTTTAATTTAATTGATCTCATTTTGTTTTATTTTATTTTATTTTATTTTATTTTATTTTATTTTATTTTATTTTATTTTATTTTATTTTATTTTATTTTATTTTATTTTATTTTATTTTATTTTATTTTATTTTATTTTATTTTATTTTATTTTATTTTATTTTATTTTATTTTATTTTATTTTATTTTATTTTATTTTATTTTATTTTATTTTATTTTATTTTATTTTATTTTATTTTATTTTATTTTATTTTATTTTATTTTATTTTATTTTATTTTATTTTATTTTATTTTATTTTATTTTATTTTATTTTATTTTATTTTATTTTATTTTATTTTATTTTATTTTATTTTATTTTATTTTATTTTATTTTATTTTATTTTATTTTATTTTATTTTATTTTATTTTATTTTATTTTATTTTATTTTATTTTATTTTATTTTATTTTATTTTATTTTATTTTATTTTATTTTATTTTATTTTATTTTATTTTATTTTATTTTATTTTATTTTATTTTATTTTATTTTATTTTATTTTATTTTATTTTATTTTACTTCATTTTATTTGATTTTTTTTATTGATTTTATTTTATTTTAAATTAAATTAAATTAAATTAAATAAAATTAAATTTTAAATAAAAAATAAAATAAAGCAGCCGGAACACCCTAGAGTGCATAAATTGACTTGTACATGATTTTCCTTTACACCTCAATACAAAGATTGAAACAAAAAACTCTCTCACACACACCTTGTTATAAAAACATAAATAACTAAATTACAAATAAAATAAAAATATGGCAAAAAACTGCATTATTTATAGACAAATTCGCGCCACATGCTTAGATACACATTTACACACTTTAACAAAAATAAGTGCGCTTAGCTGCTCTCGTGCAAAATGTACACAATAGAAGTAAAACAAAGTTTGTACGTAGAAATCAACGTTTAATATTTTTTTTTATATTTGGGTGCAATATTTGTATTGAACTAGATTTAGTATGAAAAATTTGGCTGTTAAAAAGTTACTCAGGGCGTAAATAGCGAGTATACACCCAGTTATGGATAGTTTGAAGGTGTAAATGCTCGTAAGTGTGGCGGCAGGAAGTGAAGTAGAATATAATGCATTATTATTTTTATTATGAAATGCCCAAATGCGTGCATTAATATGTGGGCCGAACAAGTTCAACACAAAGGTTAATCGAGTCTACATTCGAATGATTCATAATTTTGGTTTCGAAAAAAGATAATTTCTTAAAAGACTCGAATTTTATTTAACAATGACTACAGGCCTTTCCTTGTCAAATCGTCAGATTATTGAAATATTCCATTTCAAATTGAACACCTTTCCTTTCGTCATAATATAAAGTTCTGCAAAAAAAAATTTCCTAAAATTATGCAAGTTTTAAATTTCATATTTCAGAAACCCAAATGTAATTCTTTAATTAACGATACTCACTCATTCAAAAACCTAACTAACACTAACTAAGTAAACTTATTCCTTCTAACCCTTTATTATTTCGCTTGCAAGTTTTTTCACTACCATGACTTGCAAGCGCATATCAAATTAAACTCCCCAAACTGCTGCTGGTTTTTAACACGACACGCCCACTTTTCTATCGTTTCCATCTTTCTTTGGCTCAATTTTAGTTTACGACAAATGTTATTATCATCAACTAATTTTTTAATAATTTTACAAAAAGGCTTTTCGAGCATTTTTATAGCCGCATACCTATAATCATCAACCATGGCTTTAATAATTAATTACTATTTTTAAGCTGTTGCACAAAATCATAATGAAAAATTGATGGAGTGTTCAAAAAAGTTTTTTAGTTACAGTTAAGCTTTTACACTTTTAGCGTTTTAATATAATCAGATTGATTATGAGAATTAAGTGCGCCAAAGGCATATTTTGGGCTTTTCAACAAAGTCTTATGATAACAAATCAATGCGGTGCTGAGTGCAATACTTAATTAATAATAACGGGCTATATGCTGATTTAGATAGCAATAGCATTTTTCTTTTATATAATAAAGGATTTTATTATCTTCAACATAACTGAAAGACAGCTTAAGCCAAAAAATTACAAACTTTTGTGAACATTTCTTTAACTCATTTTTTTATGAACATACTTTATTCAAATAAAATTATCAATTTGCATTTTTTTCTAATAATCTGAAGCAAAATTTCGTTTTATTTTTCACTTTAACACATTCCTCTAGCTTTTTTAATATTTGCATAAATGCTATTATATAAAAAACTCATAAATATATTTTTTATATCACCTCATCTCATCTATTCCATATAAATTATTACATTTAATCTTTTCATACCGTTAGCTGTTGAATTAATTTCAGTTGGCCTTCTTTGTTTGTGATAGCTGTATTAAGTTCGCTTCTGAAGTCTTTTGAATTTTTTAGCAAAATCTGTATCAAGTTCGTTTCTTAAGTCTTTTGAACTTGCTCGCAACATCTGTATCAAGTTCGTTTCTGAAGTCTCTTGATATTAGAACAAATTATTACCAATTCAATTAGCGAATTAGACTACAAGAATGCTTACTAAATACGTCAGAAACGAAAAATGTATTATATTTCTTAATAAATTTTAGTTCTCTCTTATTAAAATTAAGTTTTACGTGCAATTTTACTGTACAGAAATATTTTTTTCCTACTGTACACAGTGATGGCAGTAAAAGTTGGCCAACAAATTATCTAAAGAGGGAGAGCAAGTCTGTGCTCACCATGGCCGCACAGCAATCCAATTATTCTTCGGAATAAGTTGATTACGGCATTCCATTCATTCATGTCAAATAGGTAATTAAAAGTAAATTAATACCTCCACGAGTCACCATAAAAATATGTGCGGAGAACCTAACTTCTTGGAACGGATGACATAATTAAAACAGCGGTTTGTAACAATTAGAGCAATCCGAGTTAATTTATTTGCTCGATCAATAAAAAGAAAAACAGAAATTAATAATGAACCTAAGCAGTTGACTGACAGTAAAATTTAAAGCATGAATTAACAAAAAAAAATTAAAAAAAAGGAATATATATAAGAAAGATATATAAAATTAAATTAAATAAAACAAAAAATAAAATAAAATATAACAAAGCAAAATAAAATAACATAAAACAAAATAAAATAAATAAAATAAAAATAAACCCAAAACAAATTGAATGTTCCAAACAATTTAAAAAAAAATGTTCTCACTAACAAAACCCCCCACTGACCACCTTTTTTTCAATTGCAGGCGAACGCTATGACTTCATTATCAATGCCAATCAAAATGTCGGCGCTTACTGGATACAGGTGCGCGGTTTGGGTGAATGTGGCATTCGTCGTGCTCAACAGTTGGGTATATTGCGTTATGCGCGTGGTCCATATCAGCCAACATCAGCGCCACCAACCTACGATGTCGGCATACCACAGGGTGTGGTAAGTAAATGGTTTATGTATCATATTATTAAAAATCCAGTAACAAGAAAAAAATATAAAAGAAAAAAACCGAGAAAAAATCGAAGAGAAAAAACAACGAACTCAAAAAAAAATGAAACAAAGACTGCACACAACAACAACAAATAGATATGTATTTATATGAACGTAATGGTCATTCAGGGCATAGCCTTTAACTAAATACATATTTATTTGCATATTTTTGTGCCCATTGCTGGTAAGAAAAATAAATTGTTTTAATGTTTATGTGCTAATATGAAAAGAGCGCAACGTGACTCAGTGGGCTTGCAACTTCGAGCAAGTGATTTTTTACAATTTAGATTGTTTTGAATATGATTTTTACAATTTAATCGTCATCAATGCTAAATTGCAAATCAAAATGAGTTCAGGTATAATTGGTCAGTGCTGCGTTTGCCAGCATCGTTTAAAGTAACACATATTTGTAGGTGCAAATGTGTGGATGTATGCATGTATGTGTGCGTCTTGAAGTGGTAAAATACTACCTTGAAGTAATTGTAACACAACGTTACTATTTGCTGACCCTTAGCTTGCAAAGATAAGGCTTGAAAATAAAACCAAATAAAATTGTATTAAATTAAATAAAACTAAAATAAAATAAATTAACACAATCAAACAATTTTATAAAATTTTATAAAATAAAATAAAATAAAATAAAATAAAATAAAATAAAATAAAATAAAATAAAATAAAATAAAATAAAATAAAATAAAATAAAATAAAATAAAATAAAATAAAATAAAATAAAATAAAATAAAATAAAATAAAATAAAATAAAATAAAATAAAATAAAATAAAATAAAATAAAATAAAATAAAATAAAATAAAATAAAATAAAATAAAATAAAATAAAATAAAATAAAATAAAATAAAATAAAATAAAATAAAATAAAATAAAATAAAATAAAATAAAATAAAATAAAATAAAATAAAATAAAATAAAATAAAATAAAATAAAATAAAATAAAATAAAATAAAATAAAACAAAATAAAATAAAATAAAGTAAAATAAAATTAAATTAAATTAAATTAAATTAAGTAGAAGAAAATAAATTAAATGACATTGAAAAAGTTTTGAGTTAGGTAATTATTTTATTTCATTTATTTTATATTATTTTATTATATCAAAAGACTTAAGAAACGAACTTGCTACAGAAAGCAGGGCTAAGTTTCTGTAGCAAGTTCGTTTCATAAGTTTTTTGATAAAATCAAATAAAATTAAATTAAATTAAATTAAATAGAATAAAAGAAAATAAAATGAAATAAAAAAAAATTAAAATAAAGAGAAAAAAGAAGTATAATTACATAAAATAAAATAAAATAAAATAAAATTTTTGATCAAAACAAAATAAAACAAAGTAAAATAAATTAGCACAGAAGAGAAAAAATTAAAATAAATGAAATAAAATCAAGTAAAATAAAATAAAATAAAGTAAAATAAAATAAAATCAAAGTAAAAACAATGTATAAATTAATAAAATGAAACAAAGTAAATATATAATAATTTAATAAATACCTTTGAAATTACAGTGACCTTGTAAATATGTTCGATTGTTCAAATCTAAAATATTTAAAAATAATTAACACAATTAAATTGGTAATTTCAATGACAATGCCAAAGTTATAAATGACCACTTCAAAATCAAAGAATTGATAACTCAATTGCTCAGAACAATTAATCAATAATCATTTCGTGATTACGAGCAAATAATTGAATTTGTCAGCAAATAGTACGCGCCGTCACACATACACACATACAGCAGAATAATTGATTTATGGCAATCAATTAGTAAATGTACACAGTTCTGAAAGCATAAAGTTACTAAACAATAATTTTGAAGTGGCAATAAGAACCATTCTTTATTGCCTTAAATATCACTGCCACATGTATTTGGAACATTAGGTGTATAATAAAAGCATGAATAGTACAAATCAAAAAATATAAAAAAATTGCTTTAAAAACAAATACACAAAATAAATTCAGAAAGAATAAGCAATAAGCAGTCGCCTTTTAGTGCCATTGTTTGAGAAAGTTTGAGAAACTCTCATTCGTTTGGTAAGTCAAATGCTGTAGCATTGGTTTTATTTTTGCACTGACTGATCGTGACTGTGTGCCTAAGTTTTGTCAGCATCCGCTACG
The DNA here is from genome assembly GCA_964058755.1 of Campiglossa producta. NCBI lineage: Eukaryota > Metazoa > Arthropoda > Insecta > Diptera > Tephritidae > Campiglossa > Campiglossa producta. The sequence goes on along the minus strand of CAXKVI010000004.1, from coordinate 112,864,214 downwards.
CCCTTACCAAATAAATAAATATGTATGTAGACGTATTCAGGTGCTGCCAATTGCATTGCACTATTAATGCATTTAAAATCACGCACCAATTTGTGCTTACAAAGACATACAAAAAACGTGAGTTGCATAAAATAAATTCAATAGTACTTATTTAAACAAATATTGTAAAAATTAGTATTAAGGTAGTTCAAGTAAAATAAATGGAAAAAAGTGTATATAAAGCCGTCGTGATGATTTTTTTTACAAAACATAAATATATCAATATAATTAAAAAAAAAAAAAACTTTTTATAAGTATTGTAAATATGTATCATACATATGTATAACCATAAAATATATCCAATTCTCAATAATTTTAAAGGTCAAAAATAATTAGCTGCCCCTTGCAACACTTATGTCACTAGGTTTGTTTGGCCTCACTGACTTCATTGCCCCACCATTTGGGAAAATATTGTTTTAGAGCAAATTGCGTTACACTAGGTATCAGCGCAGTAGCGCAACGCCGAGCAGTGTTATACAGTAATATTTGCCACAATATAAAGTCTTCTTCAAATTACCAAGCTAGAGTTGTATATATACTTATTTGCATTCCCCTCCGAAATTATTTGAAAAATTCCTGAAGAAATAAATCGATAACATAACTTTATTCCGTCGATTACTGGGAATATTTAGAAAAAACAAAAATTAAATTTTTAACGAGATTTAGCATAACTCTTGTGGGGAAATTTTCTGAGAAAGTAAAGTAAAGCCTGTAAAAACATTTGTATGGCAAAGTAAGTAATAGCACTTTTCGCTAGAGCTGCAAAGCTATCGACTTTCGCCGCATTCAATTTTTTAGAGAAAAAAATCGATGATAGTACTTCACTTTTTTATTCGTAGTAAAACATTTACTTACTTAGATATATTTATCGATACCAAAGGAAAATATCGTTATCGAATAAAAAACCGAATACTAGATGGATCGATATCATTATCGATAATTTACCACATCTTACTCTCTTAATCTCGTCAAAGGAAAGTTATTCAATTTTAAGCAACCAAAAAAAATTAGACGCATTTATCGATACTAAAAAAGTCGATATCGAAGTGAAAAACCGAATACTCGATGTATCGATATCATTATCGATAATTTACCACATCTTACTCTCTTAATCTCGTCAAAGGAAAGTTATTCAATTTTAATCAACCAAAAAAAAATTAGACGCATTTATCGATACTAAAAAAGTCGATATCGAAGTGAAAAACCGAATACTCGATAGATCGATATCATTATCGATAATTTACCACATCTTACTCTCTTAATCTCGTCAAAGGAAAGTTATTCAATTTTAATCAACCAAAAAAAATTAGACGCATTTATCGATACTAAAAAAGTCTATATCGAAGTAAAAAATCGAATACTCCATGGATTGATATCGTTATCAATAATTTACCACTTGTAATTTCCCTACCTGTGCGGCAATTTTCATCAATTTCGCCAAGCGTAAGTCCTTTAATTTTACTCAACCAAAAAAATTCAGACATATTTATCGATTCTAAAAACATCGATATCGAAATAAAAACCGAATACTCGATAAATGGGTATTAAATAATTTAAAATCAGATTGGAGATGGACTAATT
>CAXKVI010000004.1:112797594-112857594 GCA_964058755.1 Campiglossa producta | reverse complement strand
ATTTTATATTTTCTCTTCCATTTCCGCAGTTCAACAGCCCAACTTATCACATCCCTTCCATTTGCACGGCTACAGTTATAGCGTTGTCGGTATTGGTCGTTCACCCGACACAAATGTGAAGAAGATTAACTTGAAACACGCACTTGACTTGGATCGACGCGGTCTGCTGCACCGTCAATACAATTTACCACCACACAAGGATACGATACCAGTGCCAAACAATGGTTATGTTGTGTTGCGTTTCAGAGCGGATAATCCCGGTGAGTAAGCTTTTCAGGGAGCTTTGGGTAACTTTAAAAGGGGTTGCTGTTGAAAAAAAAAAATCTTTAATGAACCAAAAGTTTAATTTTGTTCAAAATGAAGTACATAAATTTATGCAAAAGAAATTATTTATGATAGTTAATGCTTTCTACTATTAAAAACGTTAAAAAATTAGCTAGATCTTAAAAAAGTTTGATAAAAGCTTTAATGGACCTAAAGCTTCTTTTATCTATTAAAAAGTTTTGGTCTAAATTAAGCACATAAGTCAAAACGTATTTATTTTGGTGCTTTTTCTGCTGAAAATCAAAAAAACTGCTAGAACTTAAAAAAAAATTGTTAAAAGCTGTAATGGAGCAAAAGCTTCTTTTATTTACATTAGCCAAAAAGTATTTGTGAAACTGGCGTTTAGCTGCTCAAAATATAAAAATATTTGGGGGGGGTTAAAAAAATTGCTGAAAGCTTCAATAGAGCAAAAGTTTTGTACGAAATTAGGTAACTATTAAAAAATTACTTATATAAAAAATGCTGACTTAGCTTTTAAAAATTCTTAGTCCTTTTTAATATTTTTTTAGGAAAATCAACTTACTTTTAGTAAAAGCTCCATTTTTAATGAATTGAATTTTTCAATAACATTGGTTTTTTTTTTAAATCATCAAGTTAAGCTTTTGTGTTTTCTTAAGTTGTATTATGCAACTTGTAAAGATAGGAAACAATTAAAAAAATGCTAAAAGCTTCAAAGCTCTGCTGAAGCTTTTAAAAAAGCTCGCATACGTACATATATTCTTTAAGAAGTTGAAACTTAAACTTTCTTTTTTCCCACACAGGTTTCTGGTTCTTCCATTGTCATTTCCTCTTCCACATAACAATCGGTATGAATGTGATAATGCAAGTGGGCACAAATGCCGATTTACCGCCAGTGCCACCAGGTTTCCCAACGTGTGGCGATCACAAGCCGCCCATACCAATTAATTAATATTAAACACATAAACAAAGAGGTGCCAAATTCTTTCTAGACTTCTACTAGCATGTATAGAAAGTGAAAATAAGAAGAAGAAGAAAACTATAGTAAAAATATTAATAGAAAAAACACGAACACGCAACAAAAGATAATGAAAACGAACGCTCATGAAGTACAAATGCGTTGATATGAAATACAATACGTGCTCAAGCAAGAGAGAACTCTCAAAAATACGGACAACAATAACATTAAGGTGTCAGTAGAGGCCACAATCTGCTTGAGGTCTCGAAAGCTTTTTGTGCTTTCGAGAGCTTTTCCCCAAAATAAGACTTTCGTAAATGTATCCGTGTGATAGGTACATATCACATTGCACATATCTTTTCAGAAATGAATGGCCCTCACATATACATACATAAAAACATACAGTGGTCAGCCGATTTGCTAGAAAATCACAGCCCCATGCGTTAAAAGCGGAAAATGGCTGTGCAAGCGGCAACGTTTTGAATGCGTCGATTTATGCGCAGCAGTCATAAATGAAAACTAAACATAACTAAATATAATAAATATTGTAAATGTATATAATTTTTTTTTTTTGTTTGTTGCCAAAAGAGATTTTTTGCTGAATCGGCTGCAGAGCTGTAAAAAAATGCAATCATTTTGTTAACCAATAATGGGGTGCACTCCTTTTTTGATTGCATTCAAATTTATTTGATTTTGTAGTGATTGTAAAAATTGGCTTCATATTTGATTGTGTATATTATGATTGTAATTATTTTAAACTAAAATCAGTTTGTAATTTTCGTTTGCAATCAATTTCATTGTAACTTGAATCACTTGTCATTGATTCGATTGTAACGAAGTTGCAAACGGAAAGCCGTATATCCTTTACAATTTGTTCAATAATCATCAAATATTTCCAATAAAAATTATTGCAATCATCATTTTTTTGGAAGTCATTGTTTGCTAGGCAAAAAGCGATTGTAAAGAACTACATACTTTGAAATAATTTAAAATACTTTTTAATGCAAACAATGATTGTAAAATCAACGATTATTCAGTTAATGATTGCAGACAAAATATGATTGCAATCAGTCTTTTTTTTTTTAATTATTATAGATTCTAATTTTCGCAATCACAATAAAAGCAAACAATTTTGATTACCTTAAAAAAAAATTGCACTACCTGATTGCTATCGAATTTTATTGCAATATTTTAAAGCTCTGCTCGTTTGGCATTCAAATTTGCTTTTTCTTTATTTATTTTTACATTTTTTTAAGCTTAACGATGACTGTAAGATATTTAAGTTGCTTGAATTTTAATTTTTTTTTTAGGGAATTTACCTGCTCCCTTTTGTCTTTCATGCCCCTTGTAAACACTCTTGCCTTTGTTTGTTGTTCTTTATTTTTTTATGTTTTGTTTTTGATAATTTTTTTTAATATAGCATTAAACTGCCCTTAAATATAAAGAAAACGACAGCTCAATGTAAATTTTATAATTTTTCTTATATGAATAGGTCAAAAATATGTTTTTATGTGTACTTTAAAAATTAAATTTCAAAAAAAAAAGATAGCAAAATGAAAGTTAAACTAATATTAATATACAGTGGTGGTCATTAAATTAGGAACAATCCAGAAGTTACTTGAACTTATCTAGGAAAATATGTATACAAAAACTGTGTTTTATAGAATTCCTGTTTCTACTCAAACTTCTATCTCCAACAACTTAGAAATAAGCATCGATAGATTTGCAACATTTTTCATATCAAAATAGTATTAAAAACGGAGTTTGCACTTGTAAATACATACTTAACGCAAATATTTTGTCATACCTTACACAAATAAACACTCTAATGCAAAAAACCACAACAGTTTAACCAAATAATTCAAGACGCTAATTTTTTACACCGACTGTATGTACCTGGAGCGATACTCATATCGAAGTATCTTAACATCCGGTACAAACGCACAAATAAACCCCGATATAATACCACACAAAAATAAAACAACAATGCCACAACAACAACAAACACACGATGTTATGCTACACAAACAAATATTTACCCAATCCTATATACATACATACATTTATGTTATATAAGAACAAAATTTTCGAAAACAAATCCTTGTATAAAACCGTATAAAATTGTAAAAATATAAAATGTACTTTATTTGTAAAATAATTAACTTAATAAATAAATATAATTTTTTAGTAAAAATATTATGGTTTTTACAGCAAGTTAATATTACTTTGTAATATATATACACAAATTAAATGTTATATTGTATATAGCTAAAATGAAGCTTAAAGCTCTCAGGTTATTAAGGTGAGTAAGCTTACAAAGGTAAATTAAGTAAGATATATGTATATAAAAAAATTTTAATTCTAAATTTGACCAAACCGCTATTTACTAATTTTTAATAAATTAGTGGCACGTTTTTAGCTTTGAGCTTTTAAAGATATGAGCTTTTCAAAGCTTGAATTGCTCGCCAGCTTCTTAAGATTAAGTATTCGTCAATTCATAATAATTTTTAATAATTTTCCCTAAATTCTGCTATAGTCAAGCTTTGTGTTTTTTTTTAACTTTTTAAAGCTTTTAGATTTCAAACATGTTAGACTTTATTTTTTTAGCTAAATAAAACTTTTGAAATTTTGAATAATATCAAAGCTTTAAGCTCTGGAGCTTTCAGCCTTAAGCTGTTTTTTGTTGTTGTAAGCTTTCCGACAATTGAGCACTTTCAAGCTACGTTAGTTTTGAATTTGTCAGTTCCTAGTGATTTTTTTTATCGTACAAAAGCCGGAAAACCCTCATACCAATTTAGTTCAATTTCTGCTCATTAAAACATTATAAAAGCTTTTCAATTTAAAAGTCTCTGCGCAAGTATCACATTTTCAGCTCTCAGTTTTTAAGTTTAAAAATTTTTCACGTTTACGACTTTCTTGAGCCTCAGCTTAATGAAGTTTCAAACTTCTGAAAGCCTTGAACTTTAAGCTTTACAGATATGAGCTTTCCTAGCTTTCAGCGCTTTTATTGTACGAAAGCCTGAAAATCTCCTTGAGATTCTATTTTAATTCAGTTTCTGCCCGTTAAAACATTATAAAAGCTTTTCAATTTCAAAGTTTCTGAGCAAGTATCACATTTTCAACTCCAAAGTTTTTTTAGTTTAAATATTTTGCACACCTACGACTTTCTTGAGCCTCAGCTTAATCAAGTTTCAAACTTCTGAAAGCCATGAGCTTTTTTATTTTTCACCTCTTAAGCTTTACAGATATGAGCTTTCTTAGTTTTGAGCGCTCTCAGGCTTCATAAGTTTTGAAATCGTAAAAACCAACTGATTTATTACAGTTCAAAAGCTGGAAAAGTTGCTTAAACTTACATTTCAGCTAAGCTTTGTGATCCTTTAAATATTGAACTTTTTCAAACTTAACTCTTAAAGCGTTTTTGGCTCAATTTTTTTTTAATTAAAAATTTTGCAAGCTCACGACTTTCTTTAACCTCAGCTTTTTTAAGCTTTAAAGCTTTAAGCTCTTTATGGTTTAATTTTCAAGATTTTTAAATCGTGAAACTGGTTTTGTATGATTTCAGATGTGAGCTTTCAGATCTTTCGGTGCTTTTAAAGTTTTTTTTCATGCTTTTATCTCGTTCACCTTAAAACTTTTTTTTATATTGGTATCATTGTAATTGTAAAGCTTTTTTGAGCGTTTACCTTTTTATATGTATGTACGGCTTATGAAATTGTATGCCTTGAAAGCATTCAGCTTTCTAGATTGAGAAAAATATATTTTCAAAAAAAAATTCGTTAAATTTGGTGGGGAATTTCCTTTTGTTATAAAACTAAGTTTTCCTAAAAAAAATTAAAAAATTTGCTTCAAAAGGACTGAAAAGTTTACTCTTTTTTTATTACCGTTTTTAAAGTTCCTCATTTTCAACACTGTAGTTAACAAAAAATAATGTTTGGCACTTTCAAAAAAAAACTTTTTTAACTTATTTTAATAATTAATTTTAGAAAATTTAAAATTTTTAAAAATCGTGAAAAGGAAGTGCTCATTATTAAATTTTGGACTAAAATTTTCAGAAGCGTCTTTTTGATTTTTTTTTTTTTTTTTTGAAAATATGAAAATCAATTTTTTTTTTTTAAAAAGCCTCTTTCCCATTTTCTATTTAGATATTCATTTCATTTTTCTTTTTTTGTTAAGATTTTTTAAACAAATTTTTTTAAAGAAAAAATTTTAATTTTAATTTGGCATATCTTTTAAAAAAAAGTTATGCATATCAAACTAACAAGAATATTTTCTTTAAGCGCAAAAAAAAAAACTCAGTATAACGCCGAAAATCTGAATTTTAATTTAAACCTCAAAAACATAAATATTTCAATCTTCATAATCATTAATCTTATTCATCATTAAATCGCTCATTACATTCATTACCATCTTTCTTTCTTCTTTTTTTTCTTCCATCACTCACTTTCCACTGTTTCACATACAGGTCATGAATCCATTAGATGCCATCTGTAATGTTAAGCGCACCGATGCGGTTTGTGTATCAAATCTCAAAAATGCCAAAACTGTCGACAAAGGCGTTCTAGTCGAGCGACCTGATGTTAAAATTTTCCTACCATTCCGTTTTTATGTTTACGATATAAAGGAACTTTTTACTGCTAACACATACAATCGTTATTTGGGTAAGTTGTGGATGTCCTTTTCCCCCCACCGAGCATGACAATACACTTACTTAGTTTAAAAAATAAAAAAATGTACAAACTTAGAAATTTTTTGCAGTTCACATTGCATGTTTGCGCATTAAAATTGCTTTACGCATGAAAAATTTTTAGATGCAAGAATTTCGTTATCAATAGCAAAAGTTTGCAATTTTTTAGTGTATTCATTTGTTTAGTGTTGAAATAAGCGCTTGTAATCACGATATATACATATACTTTTTGTTTTGCAGAGTCGATATTGACCAAGAACTGCTCCTCGTCTTCCCCTTTCGTTTGATATCTATTTTATGCAAATATTCCAAAGTTTATGCACAACCACATATTTATCGATATCTCTATTATCGAAACATTTAGGCTGTGGCATTCCGATCTCGTTTGATACCAATTTTGTGCGAATATTTCAAAGTTAAAGCGCAACCACATTTTGACCGATAACTCTGTTATCGATAAATTTATTTAAATGAACCATAGTCCAAATGAAAGCTGGGACCTTCCCCTTTCGTTTGATACCGATTTTGTGCGAATATTCTCAAGCTTATGCGCAACCAGAGTTTTTCGATTACTCTGTTATCGATAAACATATCGAAATGAACTATAGTCCAAATGAAAGCTGTCGTCTCCTCCTCTAGCTTGATACCGATTTTATGCGAGTACTCCAAAGTTTATGCGCAGCCACATTTCGACCGATAACTCTTTTATCGATAAATAAATCGAAATGAACCATAGTCCAAATGAAAGCTGTGGTATCAGATAGGTTATGCCCCTGCTTAGAAGAGTAAAATCTAGAAAGCTAGAAGGTTTTAAACTTAATATTATATTGCTTATTTTAAATTTTTGGAAAATTATATTTTAGTTTCAAAACTTGCATGTTATAAAACAAAGTGCTTAGTTGATTTTCAAAAAAAAATATTTTTTTTTAATTTGCATGTTGTTTACAATATTTGAGCATGTAGTTCTATAATTGTATAAGTTCTATATATGCATTTCAAATTGAAATACTGATTTTTGAAAACTTTTACCTACGTCCGTTTGTCCACTATAAAGCGCGCTCCAAAAAAACGACGTGAGTACCAAGTACTCGTGACGTTTGATGTGTAAACATGTGTATCCGCACACAAGGCCTAGTTTTAGGCGTATTTCCTCATCAAAATTATCATAGTATGACCCCGAAATGATTCTTCAATGACCTATAATTGACCCTAAAATCACAGTCCAGATAATCCTAAGATGACCCCAACACGACCCTAAAATGATGTCGAAAAGACCCCAATATGACCCCAAAATTATTCCAGTATGGCCCCAAAATGATCCCAAATCGACTCCAAAATTAGCCCAATATGATGTTAAAATGACCAATATGATCTCAAATTACCCCCATATGAACCCGAAATGATCACAAAATTCGCCCTTTCCTTTCCTTCTACTTTCCTTCCTTTCCTTTTTCTTCTTTTCTTTTTCTTTCCTTTCCGTTCCTTTCCTTCCCTTAACCTTTTTCTTTTCCTATTCTTTAATTTCCTTTGCTTTACTTTCCAATCTTTAACTTTAATTTTCGTTCCTTTCCATTCCTTCCCTTACCTTTCCTTTCCATTCCTCTCTTTTCCTTTCCCTTTCTTTAACTATAATTTTCGTTCCTTTCCAGTCCTTTCCTTTTCTTCAATTTCCTTCAATTTCTTTTCCTTTTCTTTAATTTAATTTAAGTCATCAAAATGATCATAATATGACCCCGATTCTTAAATGACCTACATATAATTGACCCTGAAATCACACCCCAGATGATCTTAAAATGACCCCAAAATGCTCCCAATATGATCCAAATATCAACCCATAATTACCCCACACGACCCTAAAATTATCTCGAAATGACCCCGAAATGATTCCAATATGAACCAAAACTGATCTCAATATGGCCCCAAAAATATTACAGTAGGGCCCCAAACTGATTCCAAATCGACTCCAAAATTACCCCAATATGATCGAAAAATGACCAGTATGATCTCAAATTACACCAATATGACCCTGAAATGATCATAAAATTATCCTTTTCCTTTCCTTCTACTTTCCTTCCTTTCCCTTTTCTACATTTCCTTTTCTTTCTTTTCCGTTCCTTTCTTTTTCCCTAATTTTTTTTCCTTCCCTTACCTTTCCTTTCCTTCTACTTTCCTTTCATTTAATTTGCTTTTTTCCTTTCCATTTCTCAACTTTAATTTTAATTCCTTCCCTTGCTTTTCCTTTCCCTTTCTATCCTTTGCAGTCCTTTCATTTTCTTTTATTTCCTTTCTTTTCCTTTTCTTTAATTTAATTTCCTTAACTTCCAACAAAAAGAACATCCATAATAACTAGTTTTGTGTCTCATGCATACAAGAGATGTTTACACATCAAAACGTTCATATTTCTGAGATGAAAGTAAATCAGTAAAACCGTTTTTCATTTACACAGAAAATTTATTTAATTTCCCCCACTTACTAATGCTCTTACCAAAACAAACGACCCCCCCCCCCCCCTCCTCTGAATGTACATAAAAATACATATATAAATTACAGTTGCTCCCAGCGGTGATCATCTCATATCGCTAATCGATGAAATATCCTACACTTCACCACCAGCGCCGCTATTATCACAGCTGAGCGACATTCCACCGGAACGTTTTTGTAATGGCGATAATCGTCCACCGAATTGCAACAACAATTGTCAATGTATACACAAAGTCGATATACCACTAGGAGCTGTAGTTGAAGTGGTACTCGTCGATGAGGTGCAACAAACCAATTTAAGTCATCCATTTCATTTGCATGGCACATCGTATTATGTTGTCGGTTTGGGACGTTCGCCGGATAAAGCAATAAAAAAGATAAATTTAAAGCATGCGCTAGATTTGGATCGTTTGGGTATGTTGGAACGTGATTTCACCAAGCCCACACTTAAGGATACAGTCGCTGTTCCAAATAATGGTTATGCAGTGTTACGGTTTCGTGCCAATAATCCCGGAATGTGGTTATTCCATTGCCATTTTCTATTTCATGTTGCGATTGGTATGAATTTGGTGTTTCATGTGGGTACCAAAGAGGATTTGCCACCGGTACCGCCTAGTTTTCCACGTTGTGGCGATCATTTACCACCTATTAAATATTTTTGAATGCAGTTAATTTCGATAGAGAGAGAGAGAGAGAGAGTAGTATGGAGAAGTGAAGCCCCTGGCGTAAAGAAGAGTGGGAGATTCCTGTGTATAAGGGGGCGTGCCAGTTTTATTTTGATTTTTATTGTTGTTGTAAATAGCAAATTTCCGCCGGATGAGTATCGAAAAGAGCCAAATAGCATAATTACATATATATGTATTTGTATGTAGTATGAATGTACATATATGTAAATCTATTGGATGCTTATTCGCATTTTTATTTTTTTACAGGGTTACTGAGAAAAATTGCTTAGAAAATTTTTTTTATATAAATATAAAAACACACGTAGAGCAAAAAAACAAATATTTTAACTACCTTTTAAACCATGCCCTAATTTCAAAGATTATTTTTTGAAAATACCAAAAACTTCGACCTAAAATTCTTTCTGATAAAAAAAATTTTCGTATGCAAAATTTTTGTTGACTTTTTTCTTTCTATGGTTTTCTTTTTCTAAGTATATTAAGATATCAGCATAGGTTTTCTGAGCAATTATTAAACTTAAAAAATATGCCACAAAAAAAGATTTTTTTCGATCTTCTAAATCGGAATATCCTCTTCAAAACCGGTTTCTTGTTTTTGTAAAAAAAAAAGTTTACCTTAAATTTGTTGGCAATTTTTCTCAGTGACCCTGTATTTAGTCAAATTGCATTGATGTGCTGCAAAGCTATTTAATTTTTTTTATTTACTTAAACGTTTATGACTTTTATATAATTTGAGCATAATCTCGAGCGCACTCTTTATTTATTAGGGGTATTCATCAAACCTTATAAGTTTACGAAATGCGTAAATTTATACATTTCTCAGCTCAGTTGATGAAAGCACTAGATATATTTACGTGTACTTTCTGTCAAACAAGAACTTTTTATTTTAAAATTCTCATTAAAAAGTAATTTTCGACCTATTTTCAATATATTCTTCTATTTTTGTCCAGTGCGCATGGAATGCATTGAAAAAATTACATGTCAAACGGCGCACTATGGGGTATTTTAAAGCTAGGCCATAAAATAAAATGTTTTTGAAACTTCAATTCAATGCGCATATAAGAAAAATCGCATATTCCAAAAAATTTAAAAACTAAGTTTTGAAAAAAGGTTCTGAAAAATATCATTTTTCGTTTTTTTCTTGTTTTTTGGTTATAAAAAAATGTGAGTGTTCGTTTTTAAAGAAAAATGATTTTAATTACCGATTTTGAGATGCTTAAAACGAATGTTTGGTTCACAGAACAGAAATTTAAGTTAAAGACCCCCAAATTGCATGCATTTTTTTTAAATTATTTTCTGGGGTTGTTTTTGTTTTTTTTTTTTTCGGTTTAAGTTTTAGTTACGTTTTTTAACATTTGTCAGTTTCGTTTTTCAATCTGTTAGTTTTTGAAATCTTTAGCTTGAAAATTTCTGTTGTAACCTGTAAAGAACCAAACTTATTCTTTTTAAGCATCTCAAAATCTGTAATAAAAATCATTTTTGAGTCAATCCATATGAAAACGTCTAATATTAGCAAAAATCGTTGCTGACTAGTTGCTGAGAAACACAATTTTTGAAAAATTACAAATTTCCAGATAATAATTTATCTATAAGTAGTGAGTTTTTTTGGCCGATGAATGCGTTAGTTTCTTCTAGGATATGTGCCCCTCATTTCTGAAAAAAAATTGAGTGGCTACTTAAAACAGTGAAGAAGCCAGAGCCAGCTAAAATTGACAAAAAAGGATAAAAATTACGTATTTTCAGTACCAGGTTTTAAATACCAGGTAATCGCTATATGATTTACTATTTACTTTTAAAGAAGCTACTCTCTTTTACCTTTAAAACGCCATATCAAATGTAAGGATATCCCTAATAGAAATTTTTTTACAGCTATAATAGGGTAAGCCTAAAGGGTCAGTTACATAAAGCTTTATTTTGACTTTACCTCAAACTTTGACTTTGACAGAAAAGTTCAGTATACGTATTTAAACGAAGCATGGCAAATTGGAGACCTCAAAGTTGAAGCAAGGCTAAAATTTTATGTTGGACGCAAAGTTTTGTGGTAGCAAATGTCAGGCGAGGTTAACAAAGCTTTATGTATTTGACCCTTAAAAGTGCCCTTTTTCAAACTTTGAAATTCGACCAGTCCGAAACCAGTGGTTATAAAAATCAAATGTGTGTAAATTTGATCCTTTAGAACTCTAAAGAAGTGTCCCTCAAACTTTGAGCGAAATCTGAGGCTAGTTAGCTTTTTGAATTAGACGTTTTCATATGGAATGTCTCTTTTCTTTAAAATCAAGGATTTACTTTTTTATACCTTTCATGAACATGAAATAGTATTATAACTTTGGTCCGATGTTTGTAAGTATGATAAGAAGAAGAGATAGACCCACTAATAAGTATACCGTTATGATCAGGACGATGAGCTGATTCCATTTAGTCATGTTCATCTCTGCGTCGGTCTGTTTGTCCGCAAACTAGTCCCTCAATTTTAGAGATATATCGATGAAATTTGGTATGGAAGCGTTATTTTATATAAGAATAATCATTTGTCGGAACCAGCAAGAGCGGACCAAAACTACTCATAGTTCCCATACAATCGATTGTTCCGATAAACAGATTTCGGTCTATCACTTCTGTAATTTAAGTGGTAGGAACGTGAAATTTTGTAAATATTGCTATTTTAGTATGCAAAATATCGATGTTGAAAATCATCGAGATGGGATAAATATTTCACAAAGCCGATTTTTTCGATAAACGGATTTTGGGCTATAACTCCTGTAATTAAACAGGTAGGAACGTGAAATTTTGCAAGTGTTGCTATTTTTATATATGTAATATCGATCGAAAATCATTGTGATGATATAAATATTTCACATAGCCCCAATACAATCGATTGTTCCGATAAACGGATTTTTGTAGATAACTCCTGCAATTAGATAGTTGGAAACGTGAAATTCCCTAACTATTGCTCTTTTAGAATGTGGAATGTCAATGTTAAAAATCAATGAGATTGGACCAATATAACACATCGCCCCCATATAATCGATAGTTGCGATAATTTCGGTGTGAGCTCAAGTAAAATTCACACAGGCTGTACTGGGGATCCAACAGTGAAAATCGTGGCGCTTATTCATGAAAGGTATATAGCCTTCGGCACAGCCGAAGATAGCTTTCCTTACTTGTTTTTTTTATCATATTTTTGTAAACTTCATTTACACACTTAACGAGTTTATAAGGTTTGATGAATCCCTCTATTATTTCTAGAGATGTGCAACATTTAAATGAGAGTTTTTTTCACTTTTGTTGGTGCCTATAAACATACTCGCACTTGTATTCTTTCTATATGTATATATTTAATGTACGATATGTATGTATGTATTTGTTTAATGCATTGTTGTATCATTGTTTGTAATAGTGTTATTGTAATTATTTTAATATCTTTTTGTTTTCTACATATAAAAATAAATATAATTAGTATATATATAAATAAAAAAAAGTTTGCGCATGTTAACTTAAAAAACATTAAAAAAAAAACAAAGGCCATCGCAATTGGTAAGTTAAAGCTTTTATTTTTGTATGAAAATTATAGAAAAATAAAAATGCTTAAAAAATATTTAGCATGTGATTATGCACGATTTTTTACATATTTCAAATCAAAATTGAATGTAATTTTTTTATAGAAGTAAAACTTCTTTAATTGTTGAAATTTCAAATAAATAAATTTGTAAATTTAAACAAAAAGCTTTGAAAATTCCCTCGCTGCACCAACACCACCAAATGTACATACAATACACAATTTGCTTATTATTAATCATCCGCACATTCATCCACTTTTCCAGTCGCTTCGGATGCCGATCACTTAGTATCGCTAATCGACGAGATCTCCTACGTGCCGGCGCCATCGCCAATACTCTCGCAATACAACGACATACCGCCAGAGAAATTTTGCAATAGTGATAATCGTCCCGTTAGTTGTGGTGAGAATTGTCATTGTGTTCACAAAGTGGATGTACCGTTGGGTGCTGTCGTCGAAGTTGTTCTGGTCGATGAGGTGCAACAAGTCAATATAAGTCATCCATTTCATTTGCATGGCACTTCGTTTGTTGTAATGGGTATGGGTCGATCGCCCGATGTACAGTTACAACGTATGAATTTACAGCTCGCTTTGGATTTGGATAGGCGTGGCCTGTTGGAACGTCGCTTTCTCAAGCCGGCGTTGAAGGATACTGTGGCGGTGCCCAACAATGGTTATACGGTGTTGCGTTTTCGTGCTGATAATCCTGGTGTGTGGTTATTTCATTGTCATTTTCAATTTCACATTGTCATCGGTATGAATATGGTTTTCCAAGTGGGTACACCTGAGGAATGGCCGCCAATACCAGCTGGGTTTCCACGTTGTGGCAATCATATACCACCGATTCCAATGTGGTAGTAATGCCAACTTCGAAAGAAATAAAGAAATATTTTCAAAAATTTCCTAGTTAATTCTTAAGTGATTTTTTTGTCGAAATTTATTTTATTTTTATTTCGATTTCTTCATTGTAGTCGTATTGATTCTAACTATTTATTTTAATTAACTAAATAATACTCGGGTGTTTCCAAGTATTTTTATTTCTAAATAAAAATGTTTTGGTTTCCTGAAATTTGTTTAACCTCAAAATGTAAGTAGTGGTACAAAATTTTGTCTCATTTGGAACTGTATGTAGGTATACTACTTTCTTATTAAGAATAATACTATTTACATATGTATGTACCTACCTATTCGTAGTCACATTGTTATAATTGTTGTATGAGATTTCAAAAAATAAAATAAATGTTGAAAAAACTTTAAATTACACTATGCGACAAAATGAACTTTTTTTTTGGGTATGGAACCAACTTTTTTGCGGAGATTGAGACATATGAAAAAAATGGTGTTCCCTGTTTTTCGCACTTAGCCTCAAAAAATTAGTTGCGAGCTTTTGAATTTCGAAGTTGGGTTTTTCGAAGATCTCACTTTGGCACTGTATAGCACTTCTACATACCCTTTCAAATAAAAAAAAGTACACCAATCAATCAAGAGTGGTAAGCGGGCCACGCCCACATTTTGCCTTTTTCAATTTTTTAAACAAAACAATTAGAAAACCACTTTCGAACATCCAACTTCGAAAGCGCTTAGCTAAATTTTGGAGGCTAACTTCGAACGCCATTTTTTTACTTATGTCTTAATATCTTCAAAAAAAAGTGGGTTCGGTCCCATACCCAGCCGGCTGCTGTACTGTGTTATTTATGCACTCTTTTCTGTCGGAATAAATAGGTTTAAACCCCAAACTTATAAAAATAAAGAACACCCGAAGTCAACAAACTTTTCAAAAACACACTCTAGTCCGGTCAATATAGACATTTGAAACATTAGGTTTACCTTCAGATAGAAAACCTCAAAAGTCCTCATCGATCCCATGTGTGTAAAAAAAGTTATTCGGAGTCAAAAGTCAAAATTTTACGTGTTTGAACTTTTTTCGGAAACGATAAGTTTTTTTTGAAAAATTACCTAAGACCAAGTTGTAGACCTGTCACGAAGTTCCCCATCAATAATGATAATAGTCATTTTGTATAGCCTATAGTTATCGAGCTAGAACCACCTATTCCCCATGCATAATATCAAAAAATAATAGTCCGGCAAATTTAGTTTACCTTGTATGTCAAAACTTCCGACGGAAATTTATTTTTCGAGAGCTTAGGTTCACCCCAAGGAAGAAAACTGCATAAGTCCCCATCGATATTAGGCTAAGGATAAGTACACGTTTGGCAGGGCTACACTCGTTACAACAACAACACCAACACCAACAACAACACCAACACCAACACCAACACCAACACCAACACCAACAACAACACCAACAACAACAACAACACCAACAACAACAACAACAACAACAACAACAACAGCAGCAGCAGCAGCAGCAGCAGCAGCAAAAACAACAACAGCAACAACAACACCAACAACAGGTAAATAAATGACTGGTATTCTGTGGTGACGAGCCGTATGCCGGACATTCATTCGGAGCGTTCCGTTCCTACGCAGCGGCAAAGGGTTTTTGAATTTGCAATACGGCATTCACAGGACGCGACTCAATAAAGGAGCCAACAGACACCTTGATTATCTCTCGATAGGTCTTATCCTGGGTGGAATAGGTACAAGTGGCTGCCACAGAGGCACACTTAGACCAGTTTTGAAAGGCCCGTTGTGATAACTGGAAAAACTCGTACGAAATTCCTCAATGTGTATCTATATCCTTTAGAACTTGCCTTTGGGTCAGTAGAAAAAAACGGCTCTGTAATGTGGCTCCAGATCGCATCATAGTGCCTAGTCATCGTTAATACAACAACACAGTGCCTACGGAGATGTTTCCTTATGTCGCTAGGGCGGATCCTCGTCTAGCAGTTTGACCCATAGCAGTTGGACTGAACAAGTTTATCGACAGTTCAGCGGAAACGTCTGCTCAGCATGTCCGAGCCTCTCCAACATTGAGCAATTCAGTTTTCAGATGGCGCACCTTTACGAGCCAATAGCCATATATGTGGCCAGCTACGGGTAGCCGTCCACCTGAAGTCTCATACGATGGTCAGATGAAGACTCATATGATGATATACTGTCTTGTAGGGGAGTGAATCAGGAATGCTGTAAAGATGCTCAAGTGGCTTCCTAAAAGCAGAAAAACTTAAGATTATTCAAATTTGAAGACAACTTATCGATTTGTTACGTAAGCATTAGCCAAGTAGGATTCTGGATCAGTATAGCACTCTACTCTTCTAGTCCCTCGGCTATTTCAATATTGTTGATAACAATAGCTCATACTTAACACAACTGATTACACATTACATAAATTTAAATTAATATATAAATTAAAAACTTCACTTTACTTTTCACAAGTCAGCATCTTAACGACTCACATTTTATTAAAAATCGAGAAACTTAAAACAAATGTACTGTACAAACTTACAGGAAGTAAGTTCTTGGTTTTCTGTAGGAGAATAATTTCCTGTTGCCCTTGTGGTGAACTCTTTGTACCAATGGGAATTTGATAGTAGAGTTGTGGAATTGTTTGACATGTACACGACGTGTCTTCTTGGCAGCAATTGATTCAACCTTAATAATTTGAATTGAATGAGCACGAGCACGATGACGAGCACCCATATCACGATAGCACTGTGTGACTGCACCACCAACAGTCAGATCACGATATTCACGGTACATGTTGTGTGTACCAGAACGCGAATCATAACGCAACCAGATGCCGAAGTTCTTAATTTTGGTTGGAGAAGTTTCATACACCTGCTTTAGGTTGACAATTTCGCCGGTGGTCTTCTTGAACTTTTTCAGTTGACGCAAGAAATACCAGAAACGCGATTTGGCCACAATATTATCCGGTGCAAAGATACGCATTTTGTAGAGTGGAGTTTGTGGCTCCTTCTCGGTGGGCAACTTGCGGCCAATCACCTCGTATTCTTTCAACTAGAAGAAAAAGATAAAAAGAATTATTATAGAATCGTATAAATGTACCTATTGAATAGGCTACGAATGTTGGCAATAGCAAAGTAAAATGTAGATCACAACCAAACTATACAAAAACTCGCCACAACACGATTTGTGCATCGAGGGAGTTCGAGGGAAGTCCTTTTATTTGTACAAGCAACCAAAAACTAACACTTTACTACGAAAATCGTCAAAATTAGCATACCAAACATCGTGCTCAATTAGATTTGACAGTTCCTGGCCGCTCATATGAGCACGTTGGTTCACATAATTGCTTATTAATCGATTTTCACGCTGCTCTTGCTTAAAAAACTTTAGCACATATGCACAATATATTTGACTTTGCTTTAGCCTGCCTTTTAAACATATTTTTTGCAAGTAAATGCCAATAATTTTATAAAATTAAGGAAATTTACCTGTCCCTTGGCTTTCATTTTAGCAGCGTTCAGAGAAAAGGAAGTAAGAATCGCAGCCAAGTCCACTTGCTATTTTGCAGAGTTGTATCGTGGCATTTATGCGGACTGTAGGTATCTGCCGATCGAAGCAATATATGTAAGACCGTCTTATCAGATGTTTGTAGATCGATAGACGAATTTTGCTCAGAATTATGTTGATTGTTTATGACAGTCACTGAATGTTAAAAAACTTCGAAAAATTTTGAGAATGTCCAAAAAATTGGTGTTTGAGAAAACCGGTGTTTACTTGGGTTCTTGGTATTTTTTTGACTTTTATCGCACTCGATCGATCAGTTTTGAGAAAAACCAAAAAACGAACTGTGCCTTTTGTTTACAAAATGTGACCATAACTCGCGAAAGTTTTCATAAAACAAGTAAGGAAGTCTAAGTTCGGGCGAACCGAACATTAAATACCCAGCGGTAGTTTTCAGAACGGGATAACAATGATATAGGCCCCAGGAGGATTTACCTAAAAGTTTATACTATTTTAGCTATTTATCATACCGAATTGAGTAATTTTCGATATCCAAAATGGGCGTGGTTGGAGGTCAATTTTATCCAGTTTCATCAGGTATGCTCCTAACGATACTAATATGCTTTAAGCAAAATTTCATCATTTTACCGTAATCAGCTTAAAAGTAACGACCAGTCGAAATTTCAAAAATGCCTCCCGAAAAAGGGGTCGTAGTTATCATCCGATTTAGCACATTTTCAATAGCAACCTACCATGGCCAGAAATTAACCTGTATACAAAATTTCTAGCAAATATCTAAATTTTTACTCAAGTTATCTTGTACATGGACAGACGGACGGACATGCCTTAAAGAACTTTTTTTCAACCTAAGAACTTTCATATATGGAACTCTATATCTATATCGTTTATTTTGTGCGTAACGTACCGTTATGTGGACAAAATTATAATACCCTTTTACTAATACTAGTACGCTGGGTATAAATATAAAGGGTATTCACAAAATTAGAGTACGTAATTTTAATCTAATATGGGTGTCTATTGTTGTTGTTGTAGCGAGGTGTAGCCCTGCCTAAATGTCAGACAGGGTCACCCCGAGTGTATTGCTCTTGGCCGGGTCGATATAAGAAAACGGCCCGGGTCGTTTCGGCACGATGGGTACAGCACAAGTACTGGTACCGTTCTCGTAGAACCGGCAATACAAGAAACTAGCCGTGTAGGCTATGTAGGTCATTTAGCGTTACCCAGGGTGCACCAACTGGGAGGCGACCTACTTTTACACCCCATATCAGCTACTACGGTGAAGCTCCCTGCGGGTTAGGGGTTTAGAATATGCCCGAGGTAGGCATACCGGTCGTAAGACTAATATGCACATAGGTAATTGACGTGCTACTCGATGGTTGATATACGGATATGATGCCTCTCACCTCTCATTACCCATCTTCTCCTTCCTCATGGATGGAGGGATGCCATGATCTAGAAGGTTCCACTGGTCATACCAAATCGCTACCACGACAGTCGGGTAGTACCGCAAGGGAGTACCGCAGCGTACCGGGGTCATATCCGGCCAAGGACTATCAACTTCGGCATCACTCCCCAAAACCTTCGGGGAGTGTTTTGTTGTTAACAACAACAACAACACGGTGAAGCTCCCGACAGAGGAAAATGTAATCGATCATGAGAGAATTCAATCGATTTCATCATCTGATGTGTGAAAACAGTTCTTGACAATTTCTTGAGCGTTTTTTCATATGGAGTTTGATATTTCTTGGCAGGTGAGTAGCCCGCTTAAGGTTGAACACAAGGGGTTCAACCAACATCGACCAGAAAATCGACCCATGTAAATCATGCTTTATAACACTAATATAATCATCTAGTTGAACCGATTTTTACATTTGCAATGCAGCCCAACTTGATATATTTTTTTATTTGTGCATTGTGTACAACTATGATGCTGTGCCCAGCCTTTAATAGTTTGCGCACAAGTTCCACGAGATGGCGCTGCGTTTCTTGTTTACAATTGGGACAGCTGTTTAGGAAAGATTTATTTTAGATAATTTAGAATAAAGTGAATCTTTAAAATGGGGAAGCGTGAAGGTAATTTTAAAATATTCTTTCTTGTATTTTTTATATGGTTTACCAATTTGTATAGATCACAGAGAGCACAAACGCGCCAAAAAGCAAAAGCGCACCTCCCAGTCGCCACAAACAGCACACAAAACACCGGTGAATTCTGCCACTGCAACCCCCCCTGAAGTGGTAACGGAAGAGATCGTATATGATAGTGAGATTATTGATATAATTGACGTTGTCGACCACGAGCAAGAAGTTTCCAACACACCGACAACACCAAATCCTCCTGCTGATTTGAGTACTCCACCCAAAGCAAGTACCAGTAAAAATGCAGGAAGCAGTAGCAAAAAATCAGCACCAAAGCAACAACCGCCAATCACACCCGCGCCAACCAATGATAGTCCGCCAACAACCTCAGCATTTGCTGCCGCAGCTAATAATGTTGCTAATAATAAAAAGCCAAAAACAAAACGGCGTGATAGTGGCACCTCCAGCGGAGAGGAACGTTGGTTGACTGCAATTGAATCAGGCAAGCTAGAAGAAGTTGATGATGAGCTGAAAAAAATCAAAGATCCCAAGCTAATGACAGCGCGCCAACGTGCCATGTATGAGCGCAACACAGATAAGGAACCCTCGCCCGGCGGTGAGCTATTAATGTCACTGCCAACGGGCTATCGTGAAAAAGAGAAACCGCAAACAGCTGAAGCTATACAAAAAGCGCAACTTAAATCACAAAAACGCAAACAACTTGCTGATGAAAAGCGTGAAAAGGATAAAAAGAAAACAATGGATCGTTTGCTGAAAAAGCAAGAGAGTAAGCAACGCAATGTCACGCGCAACAAAGCAACGAAAATGGCACAACCTATGATTACCTACCGCAATACATTGGAGGGCGCCTACATAATGCTACCAGCCGAACATGAGTTTCCATTGAAAGCGCAAGTAGCGCAACCACCACCCAAGGTGCAGCTGTGTGGCATTGCTGGTTGTGGCCAACCGAAGGTATATAACTGCTCTAAAACAAATTTGCCGCTATGCAGCTTTGCATGCTATCGCAAGAATGTACAAAATATACGTCAAATTATGTGTTAAGGTTTAGAGTATCGATTATACTTCATAGGTATTTGTAGTTATTAAATAGTTTCAATTGAAAAATTCTATTGATTCAATAAGTAATTGTTTATAATTTCCTGCTGTTCGGATTCAATGCGTTGCAGATATTGATATTCGTTACGCAGTCGTTCCAATTCGATGGTTTTCTCGTGGATTTTACTCTACAATAAAATTATAATGAATTATTAATAAGTAACTAAAAGCGTAGCTGACTGATTCCATCCACCCACTCACCTGATAAACTTGCTGTTCAGCTTGTCGTTCTTTGGCAATCGTTTTCAATAGATTTTGCGTACCAATCGCCCTCAATTTTTCTTTCTCTACATCTTTCGAGAAACTACTAACGATTTTATGAAACTCCTCAGCAAATTTTCTAAAATCTTGCAATTTATTTGCGTACTCCAGGCACTCCTCGCGCAATTCATTTGTTTCATTGGCAATGGCTGGGTCTTGCACCCGCAACCGATAAATGTCATCAATATAGAGTCCGGCTTTTTCGAGTTCTTCAGTCATTTTAATACCCTTTTGTTTTTGTTTTTTTTAATATGAGCAAAATTTCTGCAGTACTTGGTTGAAATTTTTAATGGAAAAAAATAACTTTGTTATTTGTGTTTATTTGCTTTATTGTCATGGCGACCTTTGCATTTCCGGTTGTTTGTTGCAAGACAATCAAACTGTCAAGGCATCAACCGGAAACAGCTTAGATAGCAATGTAAACTACATTGTAGTGAAAAATATAGTTAGAGATGTGAAAACTTAGTTTCAATGTCGAACCGAACTTCTGATAAAACCGAATCAGAAACTGTAAAACAGAGCTGTTAAAGAATTAAATCTTTTGCTCTTTGAAATCATAGTTTTTCTTCATTCAGTACTTGAAATTCTTTTCATCGTTGAAGAATTTAACTTCAATTTACGCATTCAGCAATTCTTTACAGAAATCATGATTTATAAATCCACCAAGTGTCAATTCAACAAGAATTCAAAATAGAATTACGAAGAAAAGCTCTTTAATTCAGAATGGCCATTCAGTTGATTTGATTCTTTTGGAGAGTTAATTCCGCTAATTCAGTACGAATCAGTTTTTGGAAAAATGCTAATTTACTCCCCTAAATAGTACTAAAAGTTTTCAAGTTCCTTTCACGTTAGAAGAATTTGAAAAAAAATTACATTACATATTATAATAATCTATAACATAAAATTAGTGGAAAAAGCTTATTCGCGTGTAAGAAATATGTGAATTTAAAAAAATTCAAGTTAAAACATAAAAAAGTATGATTTTGAAAGGTATAACATGTCTGGTCTTCACATAAACTGCCTTATTAGTGTTGCTGATGTGTTAGTTATGAAGCTTTTCGGGCATATTTTATTAACCCTCTGAGCACATTATTGAATTTAATTAAATAAGCTTTTGTCACATAAATAAAAAATAAATATGAATGTGTAATTATTTTATTATCATAACCTCTAACGAGATTTTTAGCCGTGCTTCTCTTTCCAACTTGTGGTGTGTTGCTTTTGAGTTTTCCTACAAGTTGGCAGGACCTACAGTTTTTTGCCGACTCCGAACGGCACTTGCAAAGCAAATGTCAAGTTTAAATTTAACAACTTCGAAAGTGCTTCAGTATTTTTAAAGATCTTCAACGCACAGCGAATATTGCCGAATTCGCCCTGCTATTACCATATATCAATTTGCGTTGCTCTCATATCTACAAGTTGTACAGGCAATACACAATATTACGTTCAGCTGAAACTCATGCCTTTTATGAATATAAAAAAATTCGGAGCTCTTTCATGGTTTTATTAGTCATATACATACGTCAGTTTTGAAAAATGAAAAAAAAATGAAATCTTTTTTTTTGGATTTATACTTTGAAATATGGAAATTCTTTCTAAATATGAGTATTTTATTTCGATTTTTTAGTCAACAATAACTAGTAGTGGAATTAATTTCCATTTAATTGTATAACAGAAACCGTTTGAAATGTCTTTTAAAATTTTCACAAAGCTCAGGAGAGTAAAACGGTCATCTAAACTTTCAACTTCTTCGGCAGATTTTGTATGAAATTTCTGAGGACTCAGTTTGGTAGACCAAACAGTATAATTATATGCAAGTTAGAACTAGCTGAAATATTTTCCTGATTTTCAAGAACGATTTTCGTCGATGGTGTTGAGTAATTTTTTTATGCGAAATTAAATTTTGTTCATGCGTTGCATGAAAGATATTACTAAACACCCTCATCGAAAAAAATTCTTAAAAATCAGGAAAATATTTAAATTAGTTCTAACTTTCACATCATACCACTGAAATTGATTGTCCTACAAAACTAAGAAAAGTCTGCCAAAAACGTTGATAATTTGGATGGCCATTTTGCTAAGCTCCTATGAACTTTGTCCAAATTCTTAAAGACATCTTTAATTTTGTGTCTAACTGTACATATTACTGAAGTGCCTGAAAAAAGCTCATAAAAGCAATAAATCCGCGATTTTACAACCGACGTAGCTGTTTGGTAGTATCCCGCCTTTTTACAAGTCTTCAATGGGTGACCGGAGTTCTGGTCGGTGATAGTGTCGAATTCAGGACATTTTTTATCACGGATAAGAAACTGGTTAATAAAAATTACAGCACCTTAAAGGCACAGTAGGGATGGCAGCTATTTTAGTTTTGTGAGCCCAAAAGTTTCGAGATCCCGAATATGTATTATTTAGATATTTTATACATTTTAACAAACAAACTGAAGACAGTACATCAATATTATTTTCATTACCAACAAGATGCTTAAATAGATATAAAAAATATGTAAGTAGAGTTTAAATATATCCTATAACTTTTTCTTTACATATTTTTATATTAGTACAAGACCGGGAATAACCAAACATCTTCTTACGGTTTCTCCTAGCTGCTTTGGAAGTTAATGCAAATCAACAAGCGAAAAAGTTAGGGATTTTATAAAATTTCTCTCCATTCATAAGTGGGCTGTAATATTAGGTGTTAATTTTTATACCCTGCTTTTATGATTATATATAAAACCAAAAGCTCAAAAAACTGCCTTAATCCAACTTAATGTCATATTATTCGTAAAAAACTAGCTATTTTAAACATTCGGGATTTTTTAACTGCTTTTCGAGATTTCGGGACTTATAAAAAACAATCCCGGGATTGACTTCAAATGTCAAAGAAAAAATATATAATGACAACATTTCATGATACAATAAGCGCCCCAGTAGGAAATTGTAACAGTGAGGTACGTTTCTGATATCTTACATAAGTATTAGGACTTATCACAATATATCTAAGTTGCGGTGTTGCATCTACAGCTTAAGTGTTTATTATTAAGGAAATTCACAAGGTCTTTTATAGTTTTATGTACAATTTCAACAACACAACACTTGAGAGCACTATATGAGTTGAATGTTGTGTCTGAATACATTAAATTAAATTTTCATACAAATTTGTCAGAAAATATTGAATTTTTGTGTTCGTGGCTCTTTTACTTTTGAAACTAGAGAAAACGAAAAAACAAGGAAAAGCAAAATAGCACACCTGAGCATTGGGTTGCTTAATTTTATTGTGCTATTCAAATTTTATATAAGAAATGACAACAAAGAAAATATGACAGTCTTAAATTTTGAATTGCCTAATTTTGATTTTTTCTAATTTTAATTAGTACATACACAGAAAAGTTTTAATGGCTTTTGACATGTGATTAGTGTTGTAAACCAAATGCTGGAAAAGAACTAAACAATCATAAAGTGCTTGTGTAATTTTTTTCAAAACCAGTTTCATTGCATTGTATTGCTCCAGATAACCAATTTTCTAAAATTTGACACCAAAACTGTAAAAATGCATTTAAAAATAGTAGGGTAATTTAAAGTGACATACATTATTTTGCATTGAAGCGTCGAAAGTGATTCGTAACGGCACTGGAAGATCATGAAAAAGGTGTAAAACTCATAATATGAAAGATACAAAAGAAAAAGTTAAGGGAGACAGATGAGAAAAATAGATTTAAAATATATGACTTTAGCGTTTTTTTTCTCTCCTGACAAATTCTGATTTTGTAACTTAGAACGTTATTCGCTTCGATGCTTCAAAACCCTCTTCCTATCCTGCTCTGTCACCTAAATGTTTAGCAACATCGGAATATGTTACAATTTTTCCAAACGATGGACTTTTCCTTGATATGCCATTTTTGCTTTTACGAACGTGTTTTTCGCTTTGTTTATATTTTTGTATGATAATTACTATGTATATACATGAAATATTCATGACTTAAGATGAGCTTTTAGGTAAAGAATAATAAATTTTTTTTTTTTTAAGATCAGAGGCAAAGATGCAACGACATGTTAATTATAATATATTTCCCGCTGGGCATGGTTCTGCATTGAGGTCTTGTCAATTATAAAAAATTTTTACTTTTCATATTTCAAATTTTTGTTTTGTTTATAAACCGAAAAAAACATGGCCGCTCTTCACAGTGTAGCAATTTCGACAAATCCAAATTTTTTATTTTCTCACTTATCTCAGAATCGGTGGGATTTTTTGAAAGATTTAGCAGCTAATTGAATTTGCCTTACCGACATTTCGAGTTTTAATTGTCCTTAAAAAAAAAAAAAAGTTACCTCACGTCCATAGTTTGACTTGAAACATCTATGTGTTGAATTTTGCGCATTTACTTCAGTCAGATGGGATTACTGACATATCTGTGGTTTCGTTATATTATAATATTTGCGGACTGATAAAACCTCCCCAAATATGTAATTTAATCACATCAAAAAATAATGTACATATTTCACCTTCCAGTTGAATTGTATGAGTCTATAGTTAGCCTATGTAAATCTTAATAGCTGCTTTCTGTAGATCATTCGTAGCACCATCAAATTCCAAACATCGTGGAATACTCATAATAATAATAATACAAATACCTTCTAAGAGGATAAGGTCCAGCCTGTCTTCCAATTTGTGCTTTAAGTTTTAGTACACATTGGCGAGACCTACAATTTCTTTGGCCCAACTTTACACAGTATCTGGCAAGGCATTTTCATTTTGGCTGAAAAACCCCCGGAGCGTTGCCGAACACTGCCGAAGGTGGCCTCGTTTTGAAAAACTTATTCAAAGAATTTTTGGTGTGACCTGTTTCGGTACTTGCACCAGGTACTTTCAATATGGCAAGTCAGCGCACAGTCATCATACCGCGGCGGTAGACAGTAATTTTAATTTCTATGTCTTAAAATATTCCAGAGGGAAATAATATTAAAAGTGAAAATTAAATTAAATCAAATGATTCAATAAATTTATTCCTACGTTTATATTATGACAAGATAAAATAAATACATTAAACAAGAACCTCGCAGCCTTAAGCTATATTCTTTACGAGTCCATCAACTCCGGGTCTGTAGATAAAGCACGGAATTTTGTTTGCATTTTTATCTAAATTTTAACACTGTGCGCTGCATTTTGACGTCTACCGCTTCGAATTTTCAAACGCGTTTTTCTCCACTTTCCCTGTAATAAAACGATGGAACTGCACTTCATGTTGTTCCTTTTTTATGTGACGATTATTTTCTACTTACCTTCTTGAAAAATTTGCCGTAATCTTCGAGAAATCAGCTAAAAACAGCAAGATTTTATGTATGTATGTAAATATATGAAAACATTGAGTAAGAGTTGCCGTAGCTAAAGAAAACGGAACCAAATTTTCGGGCTTATAGTTTCAAAACAATTTTCCGAAGACAATATCATAGCCGAAATAAGTTTTGAACAAATATACAAATATAACTTTCAGTTTCTGAATGGTTCCAATAAAATTTTGGCCTATTTACATTAAAATCAACAGACTTGAAACATAATCCATCACATTTAAAATTTTAGAGTTAGGGCCAAATTTTACAATGATACATGGCAGTCTCGTGTTTTATTACTATTTTGACAGCTTCAAATCAATTCCAGGCATGTTAAAGACTGAAAGTACGCAAATATCACCTCTGAAAGTTAAATTTCGAGAGTACTGAATTGAAAAATTGAATTGATTCACCAAAGTTGGCATTCAATTGAGAGAGTTATTGAATGAGAGTTATTTCGATGCAATTCAGTTCAAACTGAATTACTTTCTCGCATTCTTTAATTCTTTGAATGGAAAATATGAATTCAACATGTCAAATCGTATCTACATGGAATTTCAAACTAAATTCAACGAAAAACATTTGAAAAAATGAATAACTCCTGAATTATAACTGTTTTGATTCATTCAATTAACAGCCCTGCTGTAAAAGAACCCTGAAAAAATCGTTGGATTATGTGTTCAATTTTTAGTAATCCTTTGTATACCTCATCGGACCATCTTCAGCTTTTTGAAAGCCGATCATCGTATGGAGTAGCAGAAACAAAGCGAAGGTTGGAGTAGGTGGTCCAGTCCTAGGACAGCGCAATGTTAATTGTAGCACAATTTTTATATGAAAAGGGATTACATTTGGAGTACTCTTTGGATAGGAAGTAGAGTACTCTCGATTTTTGCAGGGAAGCGATGAGTTAGCGTTTTCTTTAATAGCACCGTGCAACAGCCAATAAAT
Source organism: Campiglossa producta (assembly GCA_964058755.1). NCBI lineage: Eukaryota > Metazoa > Arthropoda > Insecta > Diptera > Tephritidae > Campiglossa > Campiglossa producta. Next base: position 112,830,829 of record CAXKVI010000004.1, on the reverse strand, counting down.
CCCAAAGGGTGTCTCAGCGGTTTCTAAAGCTTTTGGATGTGCTGAATCCTACGATGTGATCCAAATAATGAGCCACTTTAGGTTTGCTCCTATAATTCTAGTATTCCGGCACTTTTTCAGGACCATTTAGAGATTTTTTAGACTATTTCGCGATTTCTTTCAGGTTGGTTTATTGGAACATTTCTTGTGTTTCCGAAATTATTTTGAGAACTTTTTTTGGTATCAGTTCAGGAAGGGGTGTAAAAGTAGGTCGCCTCCCAGTTGGTGCACCCTGGGTAACGCTAAATGACCTACATAGCATACACGGCTAGTTTCTTGTATTGCCGGTTCTACGAGAACGGTACCAGTACATGTGCTGTACCCATCGTGCCGAAACGACCCGGGCCGTTTTTTTATATCGACCCGGCTAAGAGCAATACACTCGAGGTGACCCTGTCTGACATTTAGGCAGGGCTACACCTCGCTACAACAACAACAACTAGTACAGGACAGTTTTAGGATCATTTCGGTATTTTTTTTGGTTTTTTTCGGTACCGTTTTGGGATCATTTAGGGAATATTTCTGTACAATTTAGGATACTTTGGGGACTTTTTCGGGACCATTTAGAATTTTTTTGTGTGTTTATTTCGAGATTGCTTGCGAGACAATTTTGGGATGGTTTATGGACACATTTTTTGATTTTTCGAAATTATTTTGGAAATTTTTGGGATCGTTTCAGAACTATTTCGCGGCAGCTTTAGGATCATTTCATGACTCTTTCGGTATCATTTTGGCACTTTTTTGGGTTAATTTCGGGGCTGTTTTAGGATCGTTTCGAGACCTTTTCGGAATCATTTAGAGAATATTTTTTAACCATTTTAGGATACATTCGGAACTTTTTCGGGATTGCTTTCGGGATGGTTTATGGAACATTTCTTGATTTTTCGACAGTCATATAGCAATATTTTACACTAGTGACTTAGCTATGCTGACTAATTCATATTTTATTATTTAGGTTTCCAATTCTATTTTATAATTCTGTAGTGAAATGCTACTGGAATTAAAATTGTGGTAGCTAGAATATATTTAATTAACTTTTAATTGGTACAAAAAGTTTTTTATGTGATTTAATAGACATATACAAATGTAGATAAATATTTATAAAATCATTTATACAATTATCAATTTCACATTGGTATCAAACACAACTGAATAAATATAGAGTAGAAGGAAAAATATTTCTAAATTGAAAGTTGATTAAAAATAGATTTTTTTTGTTTTTGCTTATAAGCGCATTTAATACTAAGAGAGCGTGCATGATCATAATGACCGGCAACACAATGATACTATTTTTTTTTTATGTGGTGGAACGATACAAGAAATTGATAAATGTATTTATGCATGCCGACAGAGTATGAAATATTTCAAAACCCCAGAGACCAAACAGTATCTTTTAAAAGGTTGCTAAATTTGAATCTGTAGCAAGATTTTGTACAATGGCTCATATATTCCTTTCACATACAAAAACGTACCGAAGACCTTACTAAGTAAAGTCTAGACTAATCTCTGGGTCTTAAAATTATTGACCTGCGTAAGGATTTCTGTGTGAATATTTTTAGAATGCAAATTGCATACTCATGTGCTGAGTGTATCAACGGCCGCGAGAAAGATCACTCTAGTTCAAAATATTTTTCAAAAAGCCTTTTTAAGATTTTTTTATCACGCCTTATTTCAGCTGGACATATTTTAAATTTTCATTGAGATAGATTTATGAAGCCCTTTTGAGATGGGGGGCTCTTGATGCAAATTTTGAATTAGGGCATTCTTGAAAGGGCGTTTTTGAAAAATGTTTTGCAATAGGGCGATTTTTAACTCAGCCGATGGTATTTTGTATTTTCTTGTGCTTTATTTATTTTTTGTGTGAAAAGTTTGTTTTTGCCACGCCTTTAAACAGCTTACGGATATTTTCTAAATCCTCAGTACAACAATATGCATTATTATTCTTTGGTGCTGTACACACTAACGAGCGCCGCCACTTCAAAAACCCCTTCACAGTTAGGGAAATGCGGCGCGTTGTCATTCAACATATTGTTTCATAAATCAAGTGGGATTATTACGTTTATTTGAACGTAAACGGGCCAAGCTCGAGCGCTCCTCCTCCTCATCACTGGTATACTGTTGGATGCCAGGCGCAGCTACTGCCGCACGCACCGATGATGTTGCTTGCAATAACTCTTGATCGGGTGCATTACGATTTTCGTACAACAGCACTTGTAGTGTCTCCTCATAGATACGTGCCTCAGGAAATTCAACTTTAGTATGTTTACGATCGGTAGCATATACAATTGAAGTACAACAAACTTCAGCTACTTTTTTACCGTGACCATAAAATGACCAACAACAAATTTCACTTGGACCAATAACATCTTTGATGAAGAGTATGCGTTCATTGAAACGCAAAGATAGCTTGTCGAATAATTCGATATTCTTTAACAAATTATCATCTGATGTGCTCGTATAAGAATATTTATTGTTCTGACGTTGCACTACCAATATCACTGCTGGCTTCGATGATGAACTCAACAGCAATTGCTCCTCTTTTTGCGATGTTATCAATGGTATGCGACAAATAGGTTTGGGTTCTTGATGTGCCAATAGTGCACGTTCACATGACATGGCCAGCTCGGTTATACAATAATATTTTGATTCGGCCAGTAATTCAGCAATTTCTTTGTGCGATTCTGGCAATGGCACAGTGCCGTCACGTAAATAATTAAGTATAGTACCAAAATGATTGCCACAACGATCAATTAAAATCCAGCCTAAAATTACAAAAATCTGTATATTAAAAAACGAAATGATTCAAGAAAAACAACAATAACAATGGTGAGTGTGGTAGTGTAACTAATGCGATAAGAGGCTCGTTAGCAGACACTGGCTTGCTTACAAACTTTATTTTAGTTTTTTTGCCTTCTCACATCACTCAGATACCCACTACCTCCCGATACATATGCACTTACCCTCTGCATCAGTTAGCACTTCCATACGTCCGCTAAACATGGCACTTAGCATCGTATCATGTTTCGTCAATGTTCCTATTGTCGTATAGTACAATCTACCACCCACATTCAACTTGACATACTGTGACGAATGACCTTTTAATAGCGTTTTTTGATCACCCGACATTTTACTTGTGGCAACTAAACCAGGCCCAGGAATTAATTGTACTTTGCCAATAGCACCACTTCCAGCGCTAGGGACTAAGCTACCGCTGCTTGCAGGTATAAGCTGAACTTTTCCTACAGCGCCAGCACCACTAGCAGCAACCAGACTACCACTCGTTCCAGGTATGACCTGCGCTTTTCCAATGGAAACACCACCACTTACACTTGGTATGGAATTAACGCCACTAGAGCTTTTGCAAACGCTTTCTTTGGCGCTGCAGTTGCTCGACGTTATTATTGCGACGGTATCAATTTTGACGATTATTTGATACAAGGGGCGTAGATACCGATAATCGGGTGTTTTTGACTACTTCCCACACTGCAATTGATTGAAAAAAAAAGCTGCTATAATTTTTCAATCACTCCCAAAGAACTCCTTATTGCGCTTACACACAAAAGGCTTTGTTGCTTTGTCTACAGCCAATTCTTTTAAACCATTTGTTGTGAGCTGCTCCCGTACAATGGAAAATGCAATAAATTTCAGCAAACAGCAGACCTAGATCACACAGCACAAAAGAACAAAAATTTATAAATTTTTTGACGGATGATGTTGCCACTAGTGTGCGATAACTTTTGCGATTTCGATAAGTGCACAAATATAGTACATTTACACCGCACCAAATTGGCAAATTTGGCGATTTGTGCCATACAAATCTCATTTTCCAAATTTGGCCTTCCATTATGATACATTTACACTGCACCAAATGCGTCGCTTTTGGTGAAGTTATTTCGAGAATGTTTGTCCGCAGAATGAATGTGGTTGCCAAATTAGACGAATTTAATTTAATTTGACGTAATTTGGTTATCAAATTCAATCTGCCTATGAACGGTCTCGAAAAAAACTTGGCCAAAAGTGACGCATTTGGTGCAATGTAAACGTGGCTTTACATTTGGCCTCATACGCCGAACAATACAATCCACAGTGCCTCAAAGTAGCATCCCTGCCTGTGTTCCTCATTTAGAATTGCCCAGCAAGAACCTTAATGGGTAATTAACGTGTGATAACTTTTGCATTATGAACAGCTGTAAATAACAATTTCAACCAAGGTCTGAAACCGATTAAAATAACGTTCCGGTTTCGGTTTCGGTTTTTGCAACGTGTTTCGGTTTCGGTTCCGGTTTCGTTCTTCAAATTTTATTTCGGTTTCGGTTACGGTTTCGTTCCGGTTTCGGTTCCAAATAAAAACAGGAAAACAAAAATTTTACTACTAAAATACTCATGTACCTATGTATCTACGAAATAGGTCTGAATTTTCATAACTTTTTTCCTGCGGCCATGATGGGATTTCTCCAATATAATAATACATTTATTAGCGCTATGCATGGATGAAATTTCTGCAAAACAAATTCCTAAAGTTAACTCTTTTTTATTAAAATGGAAGCCAAATGAAATGTATAAATCGTTAAAAACATTAAAATTAGTGGCGCTTCCCGAGACAAGCCTGAACATTTCTTTTTCGGATCTCGTAAATTTGTTTCGATCGCTTCATTCAACTATAGTCAAACTTCCTCTTTCAGAATTTTGATACTGATGTCAAAACGTGGCTCGACAATCTTCCATGAAAACTTTCAGGGTACCTGCTTGTAAAAGGAAGTACCTATGTGCCCACTTACAGAAGTAAGGTATTGAAAAAATTCAAAACCGTTTGGAACCGGTTCCGGCATTTGAAACGGTTTCGGTTTCGGTCTTTTCCAGATCAAAATAACGGTTACGGTTTCGGTTTCGGTTTTGAAAAATGAATCGGTTTTAATCGGTTACGGTTACGGTTTCGGTTTCGGTTTCAGTCCTTGATTTCAACTAGTTTTTTTTTAAGGAAATGGACCAATTTTACCAAGAAAAGACAGAATCTTTCTTGACTCTTTATTTATTATTACTCTATAGGTGTTTAAAAATCACGGCGCTGAATTTTCTTTCGGTGGCTTCGTGGTCTGGTAAAAGATTCTTGCGGGGAAGGTGAAGCCAAATGCAAATTTGCCAGTGTAAACAGGTTCGAAATGACTCATTCAAATTCGCCAAATTTGGTGCAGTGTAAATGTATTATTAACGTGCTATCGACGAAACGTATGTATTTTCACACACATCTGCAGCACATATGTGTAATTTTGGTTCACACACACGTGTTGTGTGCATTCAGAAAAAAATTTTAGCACACTGCACATGTGTGTGCTTTTTGGAAAAATGCACACACACGAGCTTGTGCTTTTTTAAATATTATTTAGGCACATACTCTTGTGCTGTGTGTAGAAAAATTTGTGAGTCAAGTGTGCATTTTTTTTGCTCTCAAAATAAAACACGCTCCCCTGCTAGACAGTGCTATGACATTCAGTCAGCTTTGGAATGTTGTCTTTAAGAACGTGATGGGAAATCGTGAAGTAAATATAAAACAGCTGATATTTACATCAGGATTTTCTATCACGTTTTCAAAGGCAACATTACAAAGCTGACGGAATGTCATAGTACTGTCTAGAAGGGTCAGTACTTGCTGACATTTCTCTAAAATAATAGGTTTGTTTACTGACCAAAAAAAAGTTCAGAGTAGGTTAGAGCAGAGCAGAGCAGCGCAGCTGTCAAAATAGAAATAGAGCAACTTAGAGCAACTCGGAGCAGAAATGCCATGAAACACTTGAATCTCGATAGTTTCTTTTTAATTGGTTTTTTTGTTTTAATCTTCAAAATTAATTCAAATTCACGTTTACACAAACATTGGTTTTCTTGCAAGCTAATTTTTTTGAAGTTTTCAAAAATTTATTTTTTCCTGACTGACAATTGCTTCTCTGCTCTAACTTACTCCATAAAAAAAGCTAGAGCAGAAATTTGTGATCTGGATTACTCTAGTTTTGTTTTGAGCGTACTCATGAAACAAAAGATAGAGCAACGTAGAGCAAAAAATTGTTCGTTAAACACAATTTTGTGAAATATCTCAATCTGGCGTAAGCTAGAGCAGCCCAATAAACAAACCTAATAAAAAAAAAATTTAACTTTCAGTTATTTTCTAAAAATTGTTTATTTTCCAATTTGTTTTCAGTTCTCTAAAAGATGTTTCGATCTATTGTGTCACCTAACGTGTCGGAAAGGTGAAAGGCGACCTATCCGCAGATCAGCCATCGAGTGCCCATCACAGCCTGTGCATACATTGCCTCTGCGGGATGCATGATCTCCCACCTCTCATTACCCATCTTATCCTTCCTTACAAAAGGAGGGTGACATGATCTAGAAGGTTTCATTGTGTACATACGTATGTATGTATGTGTCACCATCTTCTCCGCATTCATGATTAGTGTCCACTGACCTTTACAGAGTGCCTATCCGAACTGACTACTCCTTGATTTCTTGAACACCTACATACGTGTTAGGTCATCAGTCTTCTCTCCTTTATGATCCCGAGCCCATATAATAGATATTTCCAAAGGGTCGATCAATGCAGCCAAAATTCGAAAGGAAAAGCCCTGAAGGACGAGATAGGTGCACCAAATAACGGCTTCATCAAATGATGGTCGCATGATCTACTATCTGTTTAGAGTGCTTTGTTTCAAAATTCACTCACGTGTTGTGTGCTAAATGTTTTTTTTTTCATGGGTGCATTTTTTTGCACATGTGCATGTGCCGTGTGTGTGCGTGTAAATACGAACCCTGCAAAAAACCCTGCCCCAATGCGAGAAGTCACATTTTACATCCATAGTGACACGTTCCATGGATGTCCGTACCGAACGTTTAGCATGAAAAATTCTTGGATCGCGATCCATATCGCAAATTATTTAGAAATTTTGAAATCCAGATGTTACATCCGTATTGAACGTTTAGCACCAATTTGTGATCCATCAGTGCGATTTGTGTATTCAGCACAATGTGTATATTATTTGCTTCTCCATTTCCGTCTTTTTATACCCAGCTGTACTTGTACACAGGGTATTATAACTTTGTTAGGATAACGGTTGGTTGTACAGGTATAAAGGAATCGAGATAGATATAGACTTCCATATATCAATATGATCAGGATCGAAAAAAAATTTGATTGAGCCATGTCCGTCCGTCTGTCCGTCCGTCCGTCCGTCTGTCCGTTAACACGATAACTTGAGCAAATAATGAGATATCTTCACCAAATTTGGCATGCGTACTTATTTGGGTTCAGAATAGATTGCTATTGAAAATGGGTAAAATCGGACCATAACCACGCCCCTTTTTCGATATCGAAAATTTCGAAAAACGTATAAAATGGGTTAATTCAATATTAGAATCAGCTACAATGATAAAATTTGCAATATGTATTGATTTAGATGTTGTAAGGCCGATTTTATAAAAAATTTTGAAAAGGGGGCGTGGTACCGCCCACGTATATTTGAAGAAATTTTAAAATTTTGACTCTTAATAACTTCAGAACAGTTTATGCTAGTATAACGAAATTTCGTAGAGGACATACTATTGTTGTGGTAAATTCAGCTATAGAAAATAAACGAAATCGCTTCGCGACCACGCCTACTTTTTCATAAAAGTTATATTGAAAGGAGGTGGAAATATTGAAAAGTCCATATCTAATTAACTGATTTCGCTATAATAATATAATTTGGTACATACATCAACTTTCATATTCTTTACATAATTTTTTCAAAATTTTTGGAAAGTGGGCGTGGCACCGCCCACTTATGAGTCAAGCAATTTTTAAATTCGACTGCTAACAACTTCAGAACGGTGTGAGATAGATTTACGAAACTAGGTACCAGGCATGTTATGTTTATGAAGAGTACTACCACAGAAAATAAGAAAAATCGGTCAACGATCACGCCCACTTTATGTGGACAGCTGGGTATGTAATGTTCGGTTTCACCCGAACTTAGACTTCCTTACTTGTTACTTATATTTTAGTAAAAAAAAATTATAATATATAATTTTTTGTGTAAATCATGCAAATAACACTTTAAAAAAATACCGAAATCTAGGTGTTACATCCATGGATGTATCAATGCATATTGAACGTTTAGCACGAATTTGTGATCCATCAATATTTTCTCCTCCAGCAGCTTCCCTGCAAACATCGACTACCGAAACTCACTAACACAATCATAAAAATTCCAACTCACTAATACCAATGAACCGAAAGTAAATAAGTTTTTGGTAACATTTTGCTAGCGCTCCTTAAAAACTACCAACTATCCCTGTGTTATAGATTAGCTGTTAAGATATTTTAAATAGTAATTAATAAAAACGTATACTAAATTTTGTATAAAAAAAATTAATAGATTCGTCATAAATTTGAAATAGCTCACAAAAAGTAAGAATGTATGTATTTAAAGGCATATTAACCCGTTATCTACAAACAGCTATCAAGTAAAATGCCTGAAATTAATCATGAAAGTTAACGATAACTACATGTATGTATGTAAAACACTAGCAAATTATCGGTATTTGTTGCCATATTTTGGCCTAAATTACAATTAACTTTTAAGGAAAATGCCAGTATTTTTCATGAAAATTACTGAAGAACTACCTAATAATTTACAGGTAGTGTTTTGTTATAAAACCTGGAAAATACCAAAGAAACTACTGGTAAATTCCAGTGTTCGTATATTCTATTGTACTTGAATAATTCACATGTACATGAAGTATTTAGGGTAATTCTATCCCGAGTCCAATGCTTTTTAACTGAAAACTTATCTGGAAAATTCTCTGATAAATACGGCATTACGGTAGTGTGTTTGATTTAATGTTTTTGAATAATAAAAATGGCTATTTTGAATTTTTTTATTTAATTTATTTTAACATTTTAATCCAAAAAGCATAAAAATTACTTACATCCATATTGAAAGTGTAGCGTCAATTTGCGACCCTTCAATCCATCGATATGAATCGCGATCCATGGATGTTAAGTGTGACGGCACTCAATTGTTGTTATTTTTCTCCGCCAACTGCTCTGAATCTTCTTCTATTTTTGAACAGTTATTAATTTCCTCTGCCTTGTTTTTGTTGTAGCGATATTTGGCTTCTTTCATCGCTTTTTTCCAGACTTCTTTTGCTGTTAAGGCTTCTTCCATTACGTCTACTCTGGTGGCTTTTCTAGCTATTCTCCATGTTGTAATATGTCTCTGATAAATCTCGTCGAGTTCCTCGTTCCACCAGTGTTTGTTTTCTCGGCTTCTGATGCGGTTTATGACTATGAAGTGCAGTCTATGAAGTTTTGAAAGGCTTTTAATATAAGGGAATTGGGGTACCTTTGACAACTTTTTTTCAATCAAAATATCTCGAAACATAATTGAACAATTTTATGTAGTGTTCATGCTAGGTTTTAAATGCTGAGTTTACCATTTCCGGACATACCTACATTTCGAAGATACGTTCTAGACCTCTGCATGACTCCATCCAAAATGGCAAATGAATCATTCATATTGAATTTGAATTGAATTGAATTGGCTTTGCTTTGCTTTGAATTTGAATACCTGGCTGTTTGAAATAAATGTCTACTTTGAATATTCAAAAAATTTCAAACGAAATTAAATTCGTATTTTGACATTATTTTTAAATCTATGAAGATATCCCAACAACCATTTATGTAAAAGTTTTTTAGAATTGAATGTTGGATTGTAAATTTTAATGCTACATATGCATTTCATACATATATCTTCAAAATGGACTTAAGTCCAGTCTGAACAAAAGTTGTTAATATTTCCGTTAAAAAAACATATCGTCGGTGATTCTGCAAAACGACGTAACGGGCATTTTCAAAACGGTATATGCGATATTTCAGATTGGCGGTTTTTCAATTACAAATTATAAAATCAAGATCGATTCTTTTAATGCTTTTTCAACGCAAACGTAGTTTTCTTGAGAATAAAGGAACAAGTCTTAATTGCCAGGGCTATAAAAGTGTTTGCCACAAACGTCGTTTACGCGGTCTCTTAGATGCCCGATGAGTGGTTTTGCATAATCACCGACGATATCCATATTTGTATATTCCCATATTTGTATACATATTATAATAAATACTTTTACTAGGGGCTTTTCAAGCATTTTTCTGAATTATTTCAGGATTGAAAACCAAATGCAGGGGTATTTATAGCAGCCAACTTAACCAAGAACTTTTAGCCAGATGTATTTCTAACCCTCACAAAACTCAAAACTCTACAATTACAAATAGAATACACCCATTCATGTTCTATAAAGCCAAAATTACTAATACTCTACACCTTTATAAAAAAAATATGTGAAATTGTAAGCTGTGTAGCCAATATATTTGTTTTGAATCAGAATGAATATAATTATTTTCATTCATTCATTCATATTCTTTTTTTTTCAATTTTGAAAATTTTAGGCAAAGTCTTGGGCAAAGTGAATATTCAAAATATAAAATATTCAAGGCAGAGTTTTTTGGTTCTTCAAATGGAAAATTCAAATTTACTGTATTGTATTGTACTCAAAGTTTGAATCCATTCATGCGGGGCTCTAAAGGGTCAGTTACATAAAGTTCTATTTTGACTTTACCTCAAACTTTGACTTTGACAGAAAAGTTCAGTATACGTATTTAAACGAAGCATGGCAAATTGGAGACCTCAAAGTTGAAGCAAGGTTAAAATTTGGCAAACTCTCAAATTTTGCTTGCTTTGACAATCAGATGCTGATGACTTCGTTTTAATTAATGAATAAAAAGTTGGAGGAAATAATAATTATTTCATTTTTTCTCTATTAAATTAATAAATTAACCAAAACACTCTGAATGCACAGAAATAAATAAAGAAAACAAATGTATAAAAGAGAAGCGTCAAGGCGTTCGTTGTAGCATACCTCTGAAGTTGGACGCAAAGTTTTGAGGTAACAAATGTCAGGCGAGGTTAACAAAGCTTTATGTATTCGACCCTTAAGAGTTTGCCAAATTTTAACCTTACTTCAACTTTGAGGTCTCCAATTTGCCATGCTTCGTTTAAATACGTATACTGAACTTTTCTGTCAAAGTCCAAGTTTGAGGTAAAGTCAAAATAAAGCTTTATGTAACTGACCCTTTATGCTTACCCTATTATAGCTGTAAACATTTTTCTATTAGAGATATCCTTACATTTGATATGGCGTTTTAAAGGTAAAAGAGAGTGCTTCTTTAAAAGTAAATAGTAAATCATATAGCGATTACCTGGTATTTAAAACCTGGTACTGAAAATACGTAATTTTTATCCTTTTTTGTCAATTTTAGCTGGCTCTGGCGTCTTCACTGTTTTAAGTAGCCCCTCAATTTTTTTTCAGAAATTAGGGGTACATATGCTAGAAGAAACTAACGCATTCATTACCATTCTTGAATTTGATTAAATGTGCTGACTTGACCTCGAAAAGGTCATAGTCAAATATGCCCCAAATTCGAAGGTACCCCAGTTTCCCCTATGTATTTTTCAAATCGCTGAAAAGCTTTCGGCAGAATCAGTCCGTCACGTACTTGCCGGAAAAGGAAGAAACTGACAGCCGAGTAGGATGTGTGTATTTTGCATGTAAAACGCTAGATTGACAAAGTATCAGTCAACGGATCGGGCATCCTTTGCCAATTTTCTATTTTGACGGAACGGCAGCTGCGTGACAAATGTCAAAATCAATTTTACCGCCAATTTGACAACGCGTTTGTGAAAAAGCAAATTTAACCAAAGTAATTTTTTAACATTTTCCATGTTTTTAACCGAAATTATGCATTTGTTATGTTTTTCTAATAATTTTCGTTTTGCGCTAATTACTTTGTTGACATATCTGTGTACTTCCACATGACGTAAGTCAATCGCTATGTGCCATCCCACGTACGTCACGTACATGACGTATTGACGGACTGATTCTGCTTAACGCTAAAGTAATAGCTTTGTTTCTTTCCTGCTAATTATGAATAATTATACCTAAAAAAAGTGTTCTTTGAAAAAATTAGCAGCGAATTCAGCAGCTTTTTGACATTTACCTAATTGAGAAAGAGACCGCCAATTCGCTGCAAGTTATTGCTGGAGATTTTTCGTCCAGCAGAAACCACCAAGCAGGAACAGCTGATCGGTGACATAGCAAAACAACAACAAAAAATGTAAATTCAAATTGTTAGCCAATCAGAAACGTAACCGCTGTTTTGTCTACAAGTTTCTGCTGAACCCTGTTCGACGAAAAATTTGCAGAAATGAGATTTTGACAGCTTTTTACAAGACTCTTCTGCTGACAGTTCTTTGGTGGAGATTTCAAGAAACAAAGCTAATATTTTTTGGTGATATATTGCAAAAATATTTATATATATATATATACCTTGGCCTGGCCACGCCTACTTTTAAAAAATTATCACAAAATCATAATAGAATGACTCTGAGGTTCACCCTACCAAACTATATCATTTTCCGTTATCGAACTATGTCAATTTAGGTGATTTTCGATATCAAAAGTGGGCATGGTTGGAGGGCGATTTTATCCAATTTCATCAGGTATGCATACTTCCCAACGATACTTGTATGCTTTTGTGCGAAATTTCAACGATCTATCGTTATCAGTTTAAAAGTTACGACCAGTCGAATTCTCAAATGGGCGTGGAACCGCCCACTTTAAAAAATTTATCAAAATATCATTATATAATAACCAGGGGGATTCACCTGTAAAATTATATCTTTTTAGCCATTTCAGCTACCGAGATATCTGAATTTCGAAGTAGGGTAGTGTACCAGGGCGCGACCTTTTAAAAAATCCTATTTTTTAAGCGATTTGCATGAAATTCGGTATTTTGGCAGATATTTGTCGCTCTTGAAATTTAGGATACTTTTTTTTCGGAAAGTGGACCCGAGGCGGACCCATTAAAAAAATTCTGTTAATTGTGCGACTTTCTGAAATTCGGTATTTTTGTAGAACTTTGACTATAGTAAAATATATGAAACTTTCATTTCCGGAAGTGGTTCGGGCCGATCTAGGAATATGAATTGCTAGAAGATGATTAAAACGAGTATTTTTTTAACTGTTGGTAACTTACTTTATTTAAATACTAAATATTTTTATTTCATTTTATTTACCATTTATTTGTGTTATATGTATGACATTGTATGTATGTATATTGAATTTGTAAATTAATTAAAATTATGCCATTTTGTATAAATGAATGTATGTATGTACGGTGCTTAACAAAACATATATGTATTTAGGTCTAGTTTGAAAACGTATACGCTTTACCGCTAACGCTGTACTACATTCCCAGCAAAATAATTAGAAGAATGCATTTTTCAACAGAAAAAGGGATCATAACCATAGTTTGGTAGTCATTTCGTAAGTGTGGTTGGGATTTCAATTAAATTTTCAAATTTTCGGATTAATGAAAGTATATGTACGGTCTATCCGGAACTAAATATAAAGCTCTAAGAGCTAATTGAATATTTACTAATAAGAGTGTATTCAACTAAAAAGTATTATATGTTCTGCAAGAATAAAAAAAAATTATTGTTGAATTCAACTCCAGTTGCTGTATTAAAAAGATTGGTAATATTTTTCGGTAAAAAACTATTACACACATCCACTGTAAAATTGTTGGTTTATTCTTTTTCTTGGGATCCTTTTAAAATCTTAATATTACGCATCTTGGAAATAAGATAAGATCGCTGTTGTAGACGAAATTATGTGATTTTCTTAAAAATAAAACATACACGTAACTTTGTCCGCCTTCTGTTCTTTTGTTAATTATGTTCGGAGCAAACCGAAATTTTTGGAATTCTTACACCAATATTTTGGCTGCTCTTTTTATTATTCTTGCTGTTGTTCCCTACAACTATTCATTTGCAATTATTCTCAAACATCAAAGGCGATCGATTTACGTTGATGAAACAGCAGCGCTCTCAGCTTCCATATCTTCATTGAGGCTTGCTGCGCTGTCGCAACCTTTTTGATCTGCAATGCTCGCAACAGCAGCTGCTGCTTCTGAAGTGCTGCTACTGGCTGCTGCATCTCCGCTGTTACTGGTTGTAGATGTTTCAACTGCGGCGGCTTTTTTTGCTGGTGTTGAGGCCGTTTCTTTGTCTGTCTTCAAACGTTTGTTTTTGTTGGCATTTTCGGCTTCGTTGGTGTGTTCGTCCGATGTGGGAGAAGCTGAGCGTTTAAGACTTTCTGTTTCCTTCTCTTGTTGTACACCATTCCCGGCTGCGGCAGAAGTAGTTTTTGCAACAATATCTTTGATTAGGACAATTTCTTCGGGATTGATTTTAGTTGGCATATCAAGAATTTTCGACTCAAAACGTACAATAACAGCTGTCATATTGTCACAGCCTGTGCCATCGCCAATGGTGTTGGGCGCTAAGCATGTATCGAAGAGCTAAGGAATTTGGAGATTATAAAAACGCTTTTTAAAAAACTTTTTTTTTTAGGATATACCTCTTCGCATATTTGTGACATCTTTTTGGTATCGTCCTTCAATCGTTGACGTATAAAATCGACTACTTCCTCGCTAGTTAAATAATTCCAAATGCCATCACAAGCCAAAACCATAAACTCGTCTTCGGGTGTAATAATGAGTTTACGAATATCAGGCAAAGCAGATATCATTTGCTCTTCGGCGGGCAACTCCAAGTTCTGTGAAAATGTAGAAAAAGATTAGAGGATAATAAACTATTTTTTCAAAATTTCGAAAAGTACCGTATTTAAAAAAACAAAACCTCAAAGGATATAACAAATTTAAAAAAAAGTGTTTACTTTCAATATAAGAAAATTGTACTGTAAAATCTCAAAAACTAATATTAAAAAAAAAATTTTTTTATTTAATTCTATTCGAAAAGCAATTTAAATAAAATGTTCAACATTTGGAACCAGTTCCGGCTCTGATATGGTTACGGGGTTGAAATATCCCTGTAAAAACGTTGGAGTACCCATACTACTCCAAGAAAATC
The DNA here is from genome assembly GCA_964058755.1 of Campiglossa producta. Classification (NCBI taxonomy): domain Eukaryota; kingdom Metazoa; phylum Arthropoda; class Insecta; order Diptera; family Tephritidae; genus Campiglossa; species Campiglossa producta. The sequence continues at coordinate 112,815,782 of CAXKVI010000004.1, read as the reverse complement.
CAATTCCATAAAAAGAGGTGCTCCAATTAACATGGCGATATCCTAGGATTGGAGAACCTAATCCAACTAGGAGTACTCCATCCCGTACTCCATGGAACACCCACACAAGAGTATTTTCCAAAAAAGGTCCAACTAGACTATTCCAGTTGGAGTAGAAAGCGTAGCGAGAGAGGAGCACCCACTCCAACTCTCGCTTTACATTGGAGTACTTTACGGATTACTAATTGTATACAGGTGGTCCAATCCTAGGACATCGCCATGTTAATTGGAGCACATTTTTTTGTATGAAATTGGACTACTATTGGATATTCCGGTATTGGAATACTCTACAGAGTATTGATTAGAGTACTTTGCCATTTTTGCAGTGTATGAATCGGTCTTGACGATGCTGGAACCGGTTCTGGCTTTTGAAACGTTTTGGGTTTCGTTTTTTTTCTGATCAAAATAACGGTTACGATGCCGGGTTTGAAAAATAAATCGGTTGCGGTTAGATTTTGGTTTTTAAAATTGAATCGGGTGTAATCGGATATGGTTTTAGTTTTGAAAAATGAATAGGTTTTATATAATAGGTTACGGCTTTGAAATATGAATCGGTTTTTATCGGTGATGGTTTAAAATTACGCTTTTTTTGAATGTACAACTTTTCAAAACATTTACAAAATAAAGTTTATAAGATATAAAAATCCAAAGTATTTAATTTGCATATCTGTTGAAAACGTTTTTTTCTTATGAAACAAAATATAGTAGTTTGTATCAGACTAGGCCAAAAAAATGGTCCACATGTATGCATGCATAATAATTACCATTTTGTATGCGTGATCGCCAATAGCACGCGATAGATTTAAGCCACCGTTAACACGACCATCCAATGTCACGCGACCACCTGCTTTTACAATACGTGCCGATTCCTCTTCATCTTCTGGCTTGTGATCCAAACTCATATCAATTGCTTTTCCATTGCGACAAACCACACAGCGGGAATCTCCAGCATTAGCTACATACAAATCACGTCCGTTTAAAAGAGCAACTACAGCAGTGCAGCCACTATCTTTGCCGGGCTCTTCAATCATTTCGGCGCAGAACTGCTCGTTGGCAAGTACGCTCTCCTCATCCTCCTCCTCTGTTGGGGTGACAGGAAGAACATAGGTGTTAAAATCGAATGACGCAATTTTTAAAACAACTTACCTTCTTCTTCCTCAACCTCTTCTTCTGATGAGTAAACACTCGAATTTTCAGCTGAAAAAATAAGCAGCATTTAAATGATAGTAAACTAATACAATTAATGCAAACCTTCTTCAACCTCTTCATCATCCGATGAGTATGGTAGCCGAACATCACTTTCCTCTAAAATATCTATTAATACAAAAAAAAAAAAAAAATTTATTTAGTTTTACTATTCAAAGTTTTTTTCCGGGACCGCAAATAACAGTGACTTTCATAGTTATTTTGTTTTAATATAATACAACTTAAGTTACTGTTATATCCAATCACTGGTTAGGTAGGTACATTACCTTCGTAATCGGCATCATCATCGGTGGATTCATCTTCGCCACTTACATCCTTTTTAGACTTCTTCGGCTCTTTGCTAGTCGATGTTATAGCAGCACTGCCAGCACCTGGTTTGTTTGCAGCCGAAGATGTACTACCAATAGTACCATTTTGTACACGCTTGGCTGCTTCATTCGAGCCAGAAACAGTAGTGTCCACAACTGCGCTACCAGCAGCATTTTGTTTTTTGAATGCTTTTTTCTCTGACGACGATACGCTACCATTCTGTTCCAATTCTTTGGTGTGTGATGAATCTGGGCATACAGCAGCATTGGTGGCTGATGATGATGCAGCAGCTGTGGCAGCAGGAGCCGCCTCTGTGGCTGCTGGACCATTTGATGCTGCAGTTTTTTCTATATTGCTTTCAGTTTTAATTGCATTCTCCGTCTCAGTAGCTACGCTGTTATTATTATTGGGTTTGCTTGCGCTCGAACTACTGCTGCTAACGGTAGAGTCTTCTTCTGGTTCATGGGTGTCCATTTTTATTGTTGCATTGCCGCTATTTGAAGAAATCGCATCAGTTTCTATTTTAGTTGAAGATGATGATGCGCCACCAGCAGTAGCCTTGCGCGAAGAGCTAGGCCCAGGACCATCTTCGGCGTTTAATATAGCTGCTGCTGCGGCAGCAGCTGATGATGTTGAAGAGCCTTGCGGCTTAGAATCTGGATCTAAAACGGCTTTATTTGTAGCATCGGCTATGACGGCGGCTGCGCGTCTGCCACGCAAATAGGGTGATAATGGTTTTGAGCCTGCGCCATCCTTAACACGTTTTAATGCTGGCATTGATGGACCAGTACCTTTGTACTTTTCCAAAACCTCGTCTAATGGCAAATGACTTTCTTCGTGTAATTCTGCCAAATCTTCAATATCTTCATCGTCTTCGTGAGCATCGCTGTCATCACCCTCAAAACCTTTTTCCCCGGCTAGCACTTTTAATATCTCAACAACTTGCGGTTCGAGTAGGGTTTTATCAAAACCTAGAAATGCTTCTTTTAAAGCTTTTTCAAATTCACCGCCTTTATAGGTGGATAACTCCTTGAGAAATTGCGGTAACTTATCCGCACAATACGTTGCCACTTCGGCCCCGCCATGCCCATCGTAAACAGCAAAAAATGAGGTATTTATATCAAAATTCAATATGGAATTGTGAGCGTCCTGGAAATTTCAAATTGTTAAATTATCAACATCGGACCAAAGTTATAAGTGCATATCATGTTCATGAAAGGTATAAAATAAACTAACTAACCTCTTGATTATTGCGCCAACCTTGCATAGAGCTGGCTCCTACAGTCAATATATCATTGGCTTCATCGGTGGACACTTTGTCCGTTTTCGGTTCGGATAGGTACGCACCCATTTTGTCTTGAAGATTACACACGTCAAAACAGCTTAGCGTTCAAATTTACTTGTCGCGCACAAAAATCGTTGAAAAATGCCGGCTGCGGAAAATCAATTAGACGCTCGCGTTGGGTACCTTAGTAATGCCGGTAAGCTGTCGCAAACAAGCGGCGCCAAACAATTAGCGTACCTATATGTAGCACGTGGGGATGCAGGTAGCTGTAAATGAAAAAGGCAAACAAGTTTCTTAATATCAAAAGATTAATGAATGCAATGATTGGGCAACAGCGCTCCTCAATAAATACGTAGGAGGTACCTACTTACCAACAATTCTACCCCTTCCTAAAATAATTGATTTTCTTGCTCGGCTTTAACGCTTCACCTCAGCTCTTCTTGTGCTTTCCTCGTCTTTGGACTGCTTTCTTCGTTGTATGTATCCAACGCCTTCTTTTGGCAACACAACGGTTGCAATTGCTGCTTGTTTGTCCCCTTGTGCTGGCTTTCCGCAACTATGCTTCTTCTGCTTTTTTATTGCTTCAATTTTTTTCTTCCCCTTTTTTCGCTCCGACAAATTGCAAAACCACTAAAATTTTTCACATTAAATTTAAATTTGTTGTTATTTTCAACACTCTGCACATACCCCGTTATGCACTTATCTGATTTTAGATATTTATTTAACTATTTATGTATAAATTTTTAAGTTTTTTGCAGGCGATGAACCGCAGACACAGATGTACAAATAACAGGCAGCGGTGGCGGCGAAAATGAAATTGGCAAATTCAAGAGAAAGAAGGCAAAGCAGAGCGGCGCAACGGCAAAGAACGAACACGAACACAAAGCGCAAATACGAGAGTAAAGTTGCCAAGTGTTTTTAAAAAAAGTCTGTTCGTTTACTTCCCAGCCAGCAGAGCAACACATATATATTTTTCCATCGTTTTTCGAATCCATAAACTGTGCGGAAACTATAATGCTGGGCTGATTTAATGTCGGTTCGGTTTTTCACAATTTTTCATATTCGAAAACGGTCCGAAAACTATATCTATAATCCGTCGGTTTTAGGAAGGTTTTTTGTACTTTTGCAAACATGTTTCTTTCGCACACTTTAATGGGGAAAAGTACTTTAAATGAAGCACGACAACGGAAAAATTTATTGTTTGTGCCTGAGTTTTTCCATTTTCAGATGCATTTACGGAAAATTTGCTGGCTGGCCTGTATAGTACAAGAAAATTTCTTACGCACACTACTACATAAACAATCTGTTTGGTCAGTGACAACTCATTGACTTGACTGGTCTGAGCTGCACACTCACACAGCCAAATGCAACCCTACACGTACAGGCAACCCTACACGTCAGCTGAGTGATCACTGACCATGCAACTGTCCGGTAGGGTTGTGTCGTGCAAAAAAAATGTACCTTCTGCAAACCGGCAGTGGATAAAATCTTGGCAAATTACGGGGTCGCGTTTCCCAAAAATGCGGATAAAAAAGCGGGTAATTTTGCTCAGCAAGGCGCCTTTTCTACCCAAAAAATTTAAAAATTTAAATAAAAACGTATATAAAAATACTCAAAAAATACAATAAAATTACGCAAAAAATAAAATAAAATTAGACCAAAAAAAATTAATACAAAAAAAAAAAAATAAAATAAAATTACAAATAAAATATGTAAAAATTAAAATTAAAAAAATTAAATATAAAAGTAAACAAAAGATTAAACACAAATATGAAAAAATTAAATAAAATTACACAAAACATATAAAAAAAATAAAGTAAAACTACACATAAAACATAATAAAACTAAACAAAAAACATAATCAAATTAAACGAAAAATAGAATAAAAGTAAACAAAAGGTTAAATACAAATATAAACAAATTAAATAACATTACACAAAACAGTTAAAAAAATATAAAAATAAAAAATAAAATAAAAGTACAAATAAAACATAATACAGTAGAAAAATACAACTAAACAAAAAATTTAATAAAATTATTTAAACAAAAAACATAATAAAATTACGAAAAAAATTTAATAAAATGTGACAAAAATATAATAAAATTAAAGAAAAAATAAAATCAAAGTACATAAACAAAAAATATAAAAAATAAAGGACATTCCACCCAAAAGAGGAAAAGTACCAAATTTTTAAAATGCCACAAACTCCCACTGCTCTGACAGAACTTTACAATAAAGGTCTTTTTATTATCATGGGTCAGGGGTAACTAGTTTCATAGCTAAATTTTTAGGGAACTGCATCGATAATACTGAAAAAACTTAAAAATTGTATCACGAAAAAACAGGAAAATGTCCCAAGAGTCACACTCTTTAACCTCTGTAAAAAGTTTCTAAAAGCTAATACAGATCTTATTTTTAAAGAATATGGTACTATGTAGTATGTACTTTCGATCATATACACATTGTAGTTCAAAGTTGAACTGTAAAGCTAAAATTTGTTTTCGTGCTCCCAAAGGTGGAACAAAGGGATTTTTCGGTTTCCCAGGAGTCACACTCACTTACTGAGTAGTTATAAAGCTTTTTGTTGTTATTTCGCCAATTCGTTTAATGCATTTATTGTATTGGATATTTATCCATGTCGATAAATATATTTCATAGCAATTGAAATCCCAATGTCAGTTTATTAAGTCAAAGTTGACTAAGCTCTCAAGTCAAATGTCCCAGGAGTCGATGGAATGTCCCTTAAAGTAAAATTAAAAATTTAAATTTTAATAATGTGGCCTAATGTGATGACCCAATGCACGCTTGATGTACTTGCCTTGCTACCTAAGCTTACCTTGCTTTTCTTTGAAAGCTTTGCTCAATGAAAGTGGTGGGTGCTCTTCCAGGAATTGCGAATAAAATAAGGAATGAAAATGGAGGGAGTGAAAAAATCGAATAGGAAATGGACTTGCGTAAACTAGCCTTAAGAGACGAGTTGTGAATAGATCTACTGTTGACGTAAGGCACTGTGACCTGTAGGTTCATTGGGCTTTCATCCAAACCTAACACCCTCAGTAAGTTAGGCCTTCTAGAGTCGCTAATGATGTATTCTGCTGTGTAATCCCCCAGATCCACAGAAGTGACCTTCCCATAAGTCCCTTTAAAATATCTAGCGAGAAATCCTTAAGCTGACTATATTGCAATAGCCTTGCCATGGTGTAGCTGTATTACTTTCGGCCGAGTTTCAAAAAGTGCATGTCAGCTTCCCAGAACGCACTTGGAATCAGGAAATATGTACGACTATAGAACAAAAGCGGAAAATAATGTGTTTTAAAAACTTTAACAGCTGAGGTAGTTTAAGCATTAAAAAGGACTTTAATGTCGCGGCCAGCAATAATGCTTTTAAGGAAATTTTAGGATGTAGTCTTAGTATGTGCTCCATTAAATATTCACTAATGGACGCAGTAGAGGAAAGCCAAACGCCGAAGCTAAAAAGCGAAAAACCTGCAGGCAAAAGTTAAAAGAACAAAAAATAATAATATTTTAGAACAATAAAACAATAACTATAAAGGGAGATAGAGTGGGAAGTGACGGTTGGCGGTACTAAAAAATTCCACGCGAAATAAATGCAAACAAAAAATGACAATGGGTTCGTGCATTAAAAAGACACATATGTAAACTTGCTTACGCAAATAACATAACAGCTACATTCTAAACTAGGGATGAAGCGAATATTTGCATTCTCAAATGCGGAACTTCTGCATCTCGAAGCTTTTGAATTATCTAAGGTTTTCGACACAGTCAAAGGCGATATACCCCTTAATGACAACCAGGAAATTATGTGCCCCGATTTTAAAGAGATAGATATGCAGGTTCTGCAATTCACCTCCGAGTAAAGTTTTGTGAAATTTTGAAATTTCTCTGTAGTTTGACAAAATTTTCACAAATTTTACTCGGAAGTAAATTGCCAGCACTTGCCTGAGAATGTCAGAGAGCTGATTGGTTGGAAGGCGTCTGTGAAGTTTGGGAACGAAACCCATCTCGGAGGTTTGGACCATACGATAACCACAGGTTGTGTTGAAGATAAAGTAGTGGAAGAGTGTTGGCCCTAACATAAATAAGGTCTTAGATTGAAGTACCGGGACCAAACATTCGTATTAGCATATGTATAAAATTCGACATCCGATTCTTCCCTAGTCTAAATAATAAAAATAGAAAAGGGATCTTAAATGCACTAAAAATAAGTCATAAAACTTTTGAAAGACTTGCCGAATAGTCAGGCAGGTTATGGCAATTCACTTCCGAGTAAAATATGTGAAAATTTTGTCAAACTACATAGAAATTTCAAAATTTTCACAAAATTTTACTCGGAAGTGAATTGCAGAACCTGCCTGATTATGTGTTATTGCCGATAATAGGCTAGCACTCTTCTGTGCAGCCTAGCTTCCTTGAACGGAGGACCTTGCAAAGGTTTCTTGCATTATGATACAATGGTTAATGCAAGTGCTACGGTATTAGGGAATCAGAGAGCACTCCAACCAATCAACCCGCACACTGAGACCGCTGTCAAAACTTATAGGCCAAGACCAAAGCGATCTTCTAAGAGAGATGTGAGTCTCTCTGTCAGAATCATAATGTAAGCAGGGAAAGTACCCTTCAGGAAAATGATGCCAATTTTGAATAAGTAAGTTGTCTCTTTTCCTGTTAGATTGCGCTGGCGTGGCTATATTTTCATAATTCGTACTTATGATTTGATTATGCACGGATTGTGCTTTTGGCATGCATATGTTATATATAATCACAAAATCATTCACATAAAAGAAACCTGCTAGGTGGCGCTGGAGTCGAGATATGTATTAGAAAAAACCGTAGGTCGGTTCTGGTAAAAATTGTATGGAGTTTTTGTGTGACCACGTGTCCTAGCCAGCGAAGCCGCTGGGGTTTAATTCGCTGAACTATGTCGACCTCTGCGTAAAGCTCATACAGCTCACAATTTTGTGTGACGAAATGAATTAAAAACTAATAAACTGGATTTTTGTCAAATTATAATAAGTTATTCTCTGAATAAGTCTCCTTGACAAGTGCAATTCTTTTTCCCTCTAGATGGCGCTGTATAAGCAAAATCTATGTTACTGAACCGAAAATGTTAGGGTTCGGTGTTTGGCTCGTATGTTTGATATGTATGTAGAAAAAAATCTGTTACAAAAAAGAAAACGCTAGGTGTCGCTAAGGAATCTGCTAGTTATAATATACAACTTTAATTAAGTTAGTTGATTAATTGTAACTTAATTACGGGCTTCAATTCGATCCAAGTACTCAAACAACAGCACAAGTACACAAATGTGCAACATATCAAATTTTACATAACTACAAATTGACAAAATGCAATAAATAAGAAAAAAATATGTAATACTAGCTGACCCGGCAGACGTTGTCCTGCCACAAATTTATTTCCCTCTCTGTTTCTCTAACCCGATCCCTATATCTATTTTAAACCATATCCCTATCTCCTTCATATAGGAGAAACCACGCCCCCTTTTTCCTTATCCCCAGTTTTTTTGGAGGTGTCCGGGATTGATCTTATATAACTCCTCACAAAATTTCAGTGGTCTAACCTAAATACTTCTAGAGATATGGACTATGAAGTATTATATTCGTATGGGAGGTGCCCCGCCCCCTTTATCGTTAACTCGAGTTTTTTGGGAGGTATTAGGGATCGATCACATATAAACCCTCACCAAATTTCAGTGGTCTAACATAAATACTTGCAGAGATATGGGCTATGAAATGTTTCCTTCGTATGGGAGGTGCCATGCCCCCTTTTTCTTTATCTCCAGTTTTTTTGGAGATGATGGGATTAATCTTATTTAACTCCTCAAGAAATTTCAGTGGTCTAAACTAAACACTTCCCGAGATATGGACTATGAAGTATTTCATTCGTATGGGAGGTGCCACGCCCCCCTTTTCGTTATCCCCAGTTTTTTTTGGAGGTGGTAGGGATCGATCTCATATAACCCCTTACCAAATTTCAGTGGTCTAACATGAATACTTCCAGAGATATCGACTATGAAATATTTAATTTGTATGGGAGGTGCCACGCCCCCGTTTTCTTTATCCCCAGCTTTTTTGGAGGTGGTAGGGGTTGATCTCATATAATCCCTTACCAAATTTCAGTGGTCTAACATGAATACTTCCAGAGATATCGACTATGAAGTATTTCATTCGTATGGGAGGTGCCACGCCCCCTTTTTGGTTAACCCCAAGTTTTATGGGTGAGAATGGTGTTGTTATCCTATAGCGCTATACCAATTTTCATGTTCCTACCTTAAACACTTTTGAAGATATTCACCTTGAAAAATTCAGTTTGTATGGGAGGTGCCACGCCCCCTTTTCCGGTTACACCTTCTTTTATGTGTAAGAAGGCTTTTGATACCATATAGGTCTATACCAATTTTCAGGTCCCTACCTTGAACCCTTTCACAGATATTCTGCTTAAAAAATTTGGTTTGTATGGGAGGTACCACGCCCCCTTATTGGATAACCCCCGGTTTTATAGGTGAGAGTGGTGCTGTTATCCTGTAGCTCTGTACCAATTTTCATGTTCCTACCTTAAACACTTTTGAAGATATTCAACTTGAAAAATTCAGTTCGTATGGGAGGTGCCACGCCCCCTTAATATTTTGTTCTGATTTTAAGACATGACCTGCGCGTGGTAATAACAAACAAATCCCCCAAAGGAAGTATTTCATTTGGTTCAGCCGTTTTCGAGTTTTAGCGTTACAATTATACACCATTTCATTTTTATATATATAGATGAAAACTATTGCCTTAATATTGAGCTAGCGACAGAAATTTGCGGAAAGCACGTCCGCTTACACACTCGTACTAACGAAGCTAACACAACTCATGACAGCGAAACGTCAAACTGTGCATGTCATAGCATAGGAGTGCGAAGTAAAAGTGGGAGCGGAGCCACGGCAGCAGTCGTACGTTGCAATTTCAAGGACAAATTCGTTAAGGCACATACAAAATTTGATTTGAAAATCTGCAAACAACAAACAACAAATTCAATGAAGCAAATATGCCACCTACACAAGCACCTTAAGCGCGGTGTCGAAGTACCTAGAGGATGAAAAGTCGTAGGATAAGTTAAGGTTGCGACCGTGAAGTGTTTGGCACTATTGAACTTTTATTTGCGTAACGCCTACAACAGCGCTTACAAACAAAAACAAATTTAAAGGTTTAATAGCGCTGCAATAAAAGGCATTGGTATCGGATGAATACGAGATGAGTCGAAAATGAGCGAACCATTGAACTAGTTCATTTTTGAACTATAGTTTGACAAAAAAGAACTAGTTCTATACTTTGTACTAACAGCCTATGAAACTTAATATTTGGTGAGAAAAAGAAGCTCGAATTACTTGAGGAGTTCATTTTGTTCTGTAATAACAACTAAATTAAATTTCGTTAAAAAAAAAAAAGTAAAATTATTTGTTAGCGCGGTTTCGATATGTCATAACGTGATGACTTACTATTTATGTTGAGGCCTTCTTACACTGCGACTATTGTGTACTAAAATAGCTCACATACATTTTCAACTGTAAAGACAGAATTAATCTTCCTTATCGCTAACGCCATACCCATAACGCCAATCAGCTGTTCCAACCAGCCTTTGGAAATCAATGTAAATAATCGATATCATTGATTTTCATAAGTTTGGTTGGAACAGCTGATTAGCGTTATGGATATGGCGTCAGCGATAAGGAAGATTAATTCTGCCTTAAAGTGACTACAAAAAGTTTTAGTTCACTTTACTGAACCATCTAGTTCAATAAAAAGATTTCGATCAAACATGCCCGATGAAGAGCCCATACGATAGACCTTATCTTTTTTCCTATCTCACCGCGTGTGGCCTTTTATATCTGCCAGTATAAGTCTGCTACAAAAAATGAAAATGATTCATTCCACAAGGTAGTAGTTTCTACCAGTTAGCTGGAAAGGATTAATTGCAGGCCATTCTCTCCAGAGACGAGTCACACGATTTCTTGGAGGTATAATAAATGTATGTATGAAGCTGCAGGCAAATTTTGATTATATTCTATGTGCCTCAGGTTTGCCCTAATGGAAAATTATTTTACTGAAATAAATAATAATAAGAAATGAGCAGCCGAAATCACAATACGACGCGCCACATCACTTGCTATTCAAGGCTGCAATAAAATACACAAAGTAATTGGAAGCATGTTGAATGTGCTAGCAGATAATAAAATCGTATTTTTGGGAGCACAGTGTTTTCAAACCAACTAAATTAGAAAAGTACCTATTTACCCTTCCCGATTCTGACCGAGCTGATGGTGTTGTTCATTTTGCATAGCCGTATAAGTTTTCTGGGACTCATATATGTGTATTTAAGTATACTACAGATCTATTCTGGTATTTTCAAACTTTTGCGCTAGAGCCTCGTTTATTTGCATGAATTAATCAGAGCCGTTGGGTTAGACTCGTTCATCGTTAAATTGCTTCTGACGGTTGCCACTTAAATTTCTTTAATGGGGTTGCGACGTAATCATTTATCTTTCTAATAGTACATTTACACTGCAACAAATTTGACGAAAAATTGCAAATTTGGCGCTTTTTTCCATACAAATTTCATTTTCCAAATTTAGAATTCCATCGCATTTGGCCTCATTCGCTGAACAATACAATCCACAATTCCTCAAAATAGCAACCCTGCCTGTGTTCCACATTTAGAATTGCCCAGCAAGAACCTTAATGGGTAATTAACGTGTGAAAACTTTTGCATTATGCACAGTTCTAAATAGGTTAGGTTAGGTTCAAGTGGCTGCCGCAGAGGCACACTTAGGCCAGTTTTGAAAGGCCCGTTGTGATACCACCAACACAAGGAAAGTCAGTCCCGGGACCCAGCCATATGGAAAATCCCTGAGTTGTTGGGATTTTCCACATAGCAGAATCCCGGGACTGACACTCCTAAACCGACACCGTTACTCCTCCTCGAACCACTTAGATGACTTTATGAAGCCCATCAAGTCCTTTATGTCCAGTTCCGCGATCTGGCTTAGGCTATCCAGGAACGGAACTCCCAAAAAGCGCGTTCTCGCGCCGCTTAAAGCCGGACAGTTGCAGATGAGGTGATCCACTGTTTCCTCCTCCTCATCATCTTTGCAACTCCTGCAGCATCGCCGGTAGGGCACACCTAGCCTTTCTGCATGCCTACCAATGAGGCAGTGACCGGTTAATACCCCTATCAATATGCAGATTTCCCTCCTAGTTAGGGCATAAATGCGTCTAGACCTTTTAAGATCCCATTTTGGCCAGGTTTGTTTCGATATACGACACCCTGGGGATTGCAGCCATCTTTCGTTGGCTTGACGGAGTGTGTGCTCCTTCAGCATTAGTTTGCATGTGGCAAACGGCATACCTAAGCGCTCTTTATCCTGAAGAACCTGCTTGGTCGTGCCCTGCCTGGCAAGCTCGTCTGCCTTACAGTTTCCCTCAATGTCCCTATGTCCCGGGACCCATATGAGGTTTACGCGGTTCTGTTGGGCCATCTCCTGAAGAGATCGACGACAGCTGAGCGTCAGTTCAGAGTTGAACGTGTATGAGCCAAGGGATTTGATGGCCGCTTGGCTATCGCTGAAAATAGCGATATCTTCTCCAATAACACGTTTGCTTAACCAGGCCGCGGCGTCCAGGATTGCCGAGACTTCCGCCTGGAAGACGCTACAATGATCAGGTAGTCTGAAGGAGAGCTCAAGGTCCAAATCCCTTGAATAAACGCCTCCTCCAACTCTGCCGTCCAACTTCGAGCCGTCGGTGTATATGGAAGTGCCACCATTTGTTTCGGGACACCAATCCGTCCTCTCCCAGTCTTCTCTGCTGGGAATGATTATTTTGAAACAGCTATCCCCGACTGTAGTAGTCGCACAACGATCTGTGCTTAGAGGGAGAAAGCTGTAAGATTCCAGAATACTGGAGTGTCCAATAGTACCCGCAGCCCAACTGGAGGTTTCTCTTAGGCGCAGAGCTGATGCCGCCGCTGACCGAAACCCTTCCAGATCAAGTGGCAAAATGCCCAGAATGACCTGGAGGGCTTCGTTGGGCGTTGTCCTTAGCGCACCGCTTATACAGATCATATTGGATCTATGGACTTTCCGCAACAGATTCAGGTATGTTGCCTTGCTCAGCGCAGGCCACCATACGACGACTCCATAAAGCATGATTGGGCGAATGATGGCCGTGTAGATCCAACTGCATACTCTAGGGCTGAGCCCCCATTTTTTGCCAATGGCTCTTTTGCAGGTGTAAAGAGCGATGCAAGCTTTCTTCTGGCGCTGAAGAACATTCTCCTTCCAATTCAATTTCCTGTCCAGAACTATGCCTAGAAACTTGGCCTTATCCGACAAGCCCAGGCGCGTGCCATCTAGTTCTGGTAGGCTTAGTGGCGGTATTTTGTACCGGTTGGTGAAGAGGACAAGTTCCACCTTCCCTGGGTTGATACTAAGTCCGCAGCGAGAGGACCACGTCGAAACTTCTCGCAGTGCTACTTGCATCAGGTCACACAGAGTTTGTGGGAACTTGCCTCTGAATGCAATAGCTAAATCGTCTGCGTATGCCACTATCTTCCCGCCCCCCCAGCTTGTGTCACGTAGCAACGAGTTGACTGTGAGGTTCCATAAAAGCGGGGAAAGAACACCACCCTGGGGTGTTCCCCTTGTGACATAGCGTGATAACTCAACAGTTCTAAATAACAATTTCAACTATTTTTTTTATGATATTGGACCAGTTCCACTAAGAAAAGAGAGAAGCCTTCTTGATTCTTCATTTATTATTACTCTACATGTGTTTAAAACATCAAGGTGGTGCATTTTCTTTCGGTGGCTTTGTATTCTGGTAGAAGATTCTTGCAGGGAAGGTGAAGCCAAATGCAAATTTGCCAGTGTAAACAGGTTCGAAATGACACATTCAAATTCGCCAAATTTGGTGCAGTATAAATGTACTATTACGGTGCACTCCAACAAAAATGTTTCAAGGTAGGGTTGCCATCTAGAGTTGCCACCTAATCCAATTAAGCAAGCTTGCAGCTACAATTTCTTTTTGCTACACTTATCCAAACACCAAATCACTGTGCATTCACGAGACACCTACGGTTCATCAGGCTACATGTAGGTCACGTTAGCTACTAAAAAATTTTGATAAACCGAAAGTGCGGAAGTCTCATAGTATTGGTGACACAAAAACCAGAACTAACCGTCAGGATAAAGAAAGTTGAACGTGCCTACGTGCGAAATAATCTCTTATCTTATTGTGCACTTTCACGTGAAGGCGAAACACAAGCACGTTTAACGCGTAACTTTGCTACTCACCAAGAGAGGAAAGTAAAAGTTTTGCGTTGGAACTGCAAAATTTGTTAGTTTCAAGCAGAGGCGGGATGTCGATGGTAACAAAGCCACAAACAAACAAACATATCTATTCAAATACAAATGTAGCTGGAAATGTAGATTTGCATGCAAAAACACAAGGTGGCAGTCAAATTTCCACTTTTCCTGTTGACCTCTAACACAAAGAACGTGCAAATGCGCACAAAATTAAAAATGGTTAACACGTGCAGCGTCGTGGGTTTGCGATATGCTTGGGTGACGAACCATTGCAAATCTCTATTTCGAATTTTATGCATACAATGGGTAGATATATACATTAGACTGTGTCAAATAAATTTTTTGAAGTAAACTTGTTAATGTGAAATTTGAACGGGAAATAAAAAAAGTCGACGGAAACACGCAACGGAAATGAAAAAAAAAAATTAAATGGAAGCAGTTTGGCTCAAATTTAGCATATAGATAGCATGCTTCATTCTAAGACTTTGCACTTGGGTGTAGCCATTTCGGCCCTTTATCTCACATATTTAAATATTGAGAAATATATGCCAATATGGGTGACAAATGTAATTATTTTAAATATTTTTTTTTTTAAATATTTATATGTTATCATTTGGTTTAAAATTATCTGAAAAACTGCAATTTCCAAATATCTCCAAAACTATTCTACTTTTAAACCAAATGATTACATATTCGGAATCAGCAGAAAATTCTACTTGGTAATTAAGCATCAAATATCGAGGATATGGAAATTTCGAAACATTTGTGGAGTAAAAACAGAAAATTTTGATTGAGAACTTTCAATATAACAGGGATTATAAAGTCAAGGACACATAACATAGTTGTACTGGTATGCTTAAAATTTTCGTAATTTAATTTTCTGCAACATAGGAGGCTAACTTTTTTTCGTCCATAGACTTTTTTTGATTTTAAAGTGGTTAAATCTGAAACTTTGTAAAAATTTTTGTTTTTTTCAAAATTTTTTGAACTTTTTCTTGGCCAAACTACTGAAGATACTTAAAGAGGTGAGCGCAAGCAATGTTTATAGGAATTAGTATAATGTGTAATTTAATAGTTTAATTCGAAAAAATTAAACTTTTGACTTACTTATAAATCAGTGTTTTGCAGAAATAGGAGTCTTAATATCTCGGAAACTAAAACTGCAAAAGAAAAACGGAAGTGATATTCGGAATTAGGAGAAAATTTTACTTTAGAAAAGGCCTGTTTTTGCCATTCTAAAAAAATAATTCAATGTAATAAAGAAAAAATTATTTGGCCCAGTCTTATGTATGTAGGTATATATGTTTCCAAGGTTAGATACGTTTTATATATATGATGTGATGGGCTTAGACAGAATAAAATTGAATTCAAACACGAAAACGAGACAAATGAAATCAAGAATATGCGAAAAGATTTTAGTTTACTTCACATTGCATTTTATATACCCAGTTGCGTGTTTCAGCAAAACCCACTAATTAACTACACTATTTCATTTTAATTTAACTTCAGGTTAAAAAAAAATCGAGTAGAAGAAAGGAAGCGAAATGAGTGGATGCCAAATTTAACCACTTCGTTACCGGGACAAGGGGAGCCGAAAAATTCTCCAGGCTTAGTTTGGTCGTGCAAGGCTTTTGAGCCTACAATCCCACTTTGGATATTACAACATTCGTGTTTCTGGCACAACAAAACTGTATAAAAAATAAATTTTAAAATTTTTTAAAATTTTCGTTTTGTCAGAAACATGAATGTGTAGCAAAATTGCAAGGTGTCATGCAACACATTCATGTTTCTGGAAAAACAAAATTTTTAAAAAATTTAAAAGTTCAGTTTTTAAACATTTTTGTCGCGCCAGAAACATTTTAAACTTTTAAAATTTTCATTTTGCCAGAAACATGAATGTGTAGCAAAACTGTTACGTATACGCCATGGTGTCATACAACACATTCATGTTTATGGTATAACGAAAATTTTAAAAAAATATTCTTTGGAAGTTTTTAAAAAGATGAATGTGCCGAATCTCGAGGAATTGAAGGAATATTAACGTAATAAAAACTATATCAGTGGAAAGAGTATAATGAGAATATAACCTGAAAAAAAAAACATATTTATGTCAAAAACTAAAATTTAAAATTTTCCGAGATGAATAAACTTTCAAATACGATTTTTCAAAATTTGAATTTTGGCACATTCGTGCTTACGGCAAGCGTACGACGATATGTATGTTTATGGTATTACAGTTGGGTATAAAAAACTCAAAACATAAATTCGTACATCTCTTTGAAGCCTTTGTTGCTAACGTCGCGTAGGCGTGTGAAACACAGTTAAAATTTCAGGTGAAATGGTGATTTTGTTGTTTGTTGCCCTTGAGGATGCTTTCTAGCGCAAATTTATTTCAAACGAGAGCAATTGACTTAATTGTGCTATTTTCTCTATGTGGGTTGTAACTGTATTTCAGAAATATGTACTGGAACATATGTTTTTTTAGATGGGAACTATCAAAATTGATGTCACTCATCCTGATGCCAATTTTCCCTTTTCTCTACAGTAGCCTATATTTACTTAATCATTTTTATTTTATCTAATTATATTTTTTAAATTTTATTTTATTTTTCATTTTACTTCTACTTATTTATTTCCTACTTATTTTATTCTATTTTAATTAATTTTATTATTTTTTTTTTATATTTGATTTTTAAAATTTTTTCTATCTACTCTATTTAATTTTATTTTTTTTAAGATTTGTTTAAAATATTTTATTTTTGACAAATTTTTGATTTTTGGCGACCTTTAAATTTGACAATTCTTTTTTCAGACTGGCTCTAGGTCAATAAATTAAACACGTTGTTGTTGTTGTTTGAAATCGAAATATATTGGAAAACAACAACAACAACGTGTTTAATTTATTGACCTAGAGCCAGTCTGAAAAAAGAAATATTTTATTTTATTTCGTTTTTTTTTTCATCTTTAAATCAACCTAACTACGCAATGTGAATCAACCCTTCATTTATTTCAATTTAAACTTTCAGCTATTTCAACCCGCTCCTTCACTGCTACGATACATGATTTTCTACTCATCATCAGAACCCTCACTCGTCATTTCGTAGTGTTATGTCAAGTTACTACGTTTTCTTATTAAAATTTTGGAATTCTCATCTTCGCACTGCTTTGCGTTGGCAGAGAGCAGCACACCCTCACAAACAGTTACATTTGTATCAATGACACTAAATACATACATCAAAATGTACTCAGCAAAAATCGAATGAAAATAAATGTCACATTTTATGTTTTTTAAATAAGTAATTGAAGAAATAACAACTATCAGTATATTTATCTTAAATTAAGGTAAGTGGTTTTAAAGAGATTTTTCAAGATTCTTCAATTTGAAAGCGAAAAATATTAAAAGAAAATACTTGATTTATTTTAAAGTAATGCTATGAGAACAAATTACAAAAAATACATTTGACTTTTTATAAGGACAACAGGATCCTTTAGCAGGATATTGAATAAAATGTATTTTTGAGAAAACGACATTGGTGTTTCAAAAGTATTTTAGTGGATTGCTTAGAAATTTGTTTTCTGGCAAAAATAATTGTGTATATCTTGAAATTTCACGTTAATAGTTCACTCTTTACAGGTCATACACGGCGTATGAGTAACATTTAGTTATTAAAGTAAAGTTATGAGATATCGAAATAAAACTTACACTATGTAAAATAAATTTCAAGAATATCTCCTGTCCATCTCCGGTGCATCCTTAAATATTTTTATATCTTATAATTTTAACAGAGCTAAATTTTGTATATGTATATTTGTATATCCGGACTATCTCGCGAACCGCTTGACCGATTTGGATGATATTTGGGATATAGATAGTATGATTGATTCTAAGACTATCCACTTGGGGGTTGCTCTATGGGGGGTATAAAGGGTTGCCACCTATCTCAATTTTTTTTAAATTATGGAGCAGGAT
>CAXKVI010000004.1:112787594-112790094 GCA_964058755.1 Campiglossa producta | reverse complement strand
CGAAATTATCGGAGCTATCGATTATATGGGGGCGATGTGTTTTGTTGGTCCAATCTCATTGATTTTTAACATCGACATTCCACATTCTAACAGAGCAATAGTTACGAAATTTCACGACTGTACCTATATAATTATAGCAGTTATAGCCCGAAAACCGTTTATCGGAACAATCGATTGTATGGGAGCTATGAGTAGTTTAGGTCCGATATTGCTGGTTCCGACGAATGATTATTCTCATATAAAATAACGCCTACATACCAAATTTCATCGAGATATCTCTAAAATTGAGGGACTAGTTTGCGTACAAACAGACGGACGGACGGACAGACGGACATGGCTAAATCGAATCAACTCATCGTCCTGATCATAACGGTATACTTATTAGTGGGTCTATCTCTTCTTCTTCTCATACTTATAAACATCGGACCAAAGTTATAATACCATTTCATGTTCATGAAAGGTATAAAAAATAGGACAACCTATAAAAAGCGAAAAGAAAATATATAAAAAATAAATGGTACAAAATAAAGAAAAACGAAATAAAATAAATTTAAATTAAAAGAAAAAAAAAAAAAATAAGGAGTATTCTTCACAATTATTCCTAAAATCACGCCCACATAAATTATTCCATTATGAAAACTAACGTTTTTCATAAAATATTGACACTTCAAAATTTGTTTAGTAAACTCTGCCATTTTCTACGCAATTCATTTAGATTACCTTCAGTCACGTGCGCGTACTTTAATTCATTTCAATTGCAACAAGAACAACCACAGCTCGGCCAAAATTTTGGCTCAGCGCATATGTTTGTGTTGGTTGTTGCTTTGAATGCTCATTCGCCGATTTTACATTTTCGCGCAATCACAAAATTCACGGAAAATGAAGAATGGCTCACATTTAATGAAAATCACTTGTACGCTGACACATATACATACAACGCTGACACATATACATACAAAAATATCTACATCGGCAACACTCAAGTTAATATTTTACTTTTTAAATTATTGCGTTGTTTTTAGGAAACAGACTACAGACAACATTTTTGTGATAAATGTCATTTTACATTTTGATGGATTTTCGCCAACATCAGAAACATAATCCTGAATGAAGGTAGTTGTTATGTTAGTCATACAATTTTTTAGAAAAATGAGCCCAACGCTTTAAGTTAAAAATGTTCAAATGCTGCTTTATGTCTGGAAAATTTTTACCCCCATACGAAATATGCGCACATAAAATAGCGAATATCCAAGAAATATTTCGTACATTTTTCAATCAATTATTTATTTGAAAATCCGGAAGTATTAATTTTAATTTCTGCACCTTGAGCATAGACTTATCTGCTATATTGCTTGCTCTCTCAGCTCAATTTTACCATGGAATCGCGAAATCTTCAAAGAATAGTTACGTATACGCCGCGGTGCACACTTTCGTGGGAATATTTAGGATGTAAAAATTGAAGACGTTTTTAAGATTGCCACTTTGTTCCCTTATTATGTGTATACAGTAATTTTTATTGTATTTTATTTTATAATATATTGTGTGTTTTTTTTATTTTATTTTATTTTATTTTATTTTTATTTTATTTTATTTTATTTTATTTTATTTTATTTTATTTTATTTTATTTTATTTTATTTTATTTTATTTTATTTTATTTTATTTTATTTTATTTTATTTTATTTTATTTTATTTTATTTTATTTTATTTTATTTTATTTTATTTTATTTTATTTTATTTTATTTTATTTTATTTTATTTTATTTTATTTTATATTATTTTATTTTATTTTTTTTCATTTTATTTTATTTTATTTTATTTTATTTTATTTTATTTTATTTTATTTATTTTATTTTATTTTATTTTATTTTATTTTATTTTATTTTTTTTTTTTATTTTATTTTATTTTATTTTTTTTTTATTTTATTTTATTTTATTTTATTTTATTTTATTTTATTTTATTTTATTTTATTTAATTTTATTTTATTTTATTTTATTTTATTTTATTTTATTTTATTTTATTTTATTTTATTTTATTTTATTTTATTTTATTTTATTTTATTTTATTTTATTTTATTTTATTTTATTTTATTTTATTTTATTTTATTTTATTTTATTTTATTTTATTTTATTTTATTTTATTTTATTTTATTTTATTTTATTTTATTTTATTTTATTTTATTTTATTTTATTTTATTTTATTTTATTTTATTTTATTTTATTTTATTTTATATTATTTTATTTTATTTTTTTTCATTTTATTTTATTTTATTTTATTTTATTTATTTTATTTTATTTTATTTTATTTTATTTTATTTTTTTTTTTATTTTATTTTATTTTATTTTTTTTTATTTTATTTTATTTTATTTTATTTTATTTTATTTTATTTATTTTATTTTATTTTATTTTATTTTATTTTATTTTATTTTATTTAGTTTATTTTATTTTATTTTATTTTTTATTTTATTTTATTTTATTTTATTTTATTTTATTTTATTTTAT
>CAXKVI010000004.1:112777594-112782594 GCA_964058755.1 Campiglossa producta | reverse complement strand
ATAAAATAAAATAAAATAAAATAAAATAAAATAAAATAAAATAAAATAAAATAAAATAAAATAAAATAAAATAAAATAAAATAAAATAAAATAAAGGAAATAACATAAAATCAAATAAAATTAAATAAATTAAATTAAATTTAATTGAATTAAATAAAATAAAATAAAACAATATAAAATAAAATAAAATAAAATTAAATTTCAGAGTTAATTTGGATCGCTTTACTTGTTGAACGCCGCAACTGGGTATATAATTTTAGTTTACCTAAAAAATATTTTTGTCTGCTTGTTATAACTGTGCGTCAGGTAACAAAGTGGAAATATATGTTCGAGTGAAAGAAGAGTCGAAGTATTTTTGCAGTTCATTCTATGGCCACATTAATTGCCGGACCTGCAGCAAATTTATTGGATGTTGCCACAAGGCAAACAATTGCGTACAATAAAATCAAAATGAATATATATTAAGGGCTATATACCCATATATAAACATACATATGTATATCTGTACATTTTCACATTCACTTTGTTTATATTTGTATACATATATTGGTGCTGAAAGGGGCCAGTAAATATGTAAGACAAAATTTACAAAAGTTTAAAATTTGTTAATAGTTAGTTCAGCTTTAGGGTATTTAAGTATTTTTGTGCTTTTTAATTGGCGCTTTAAGGCTTTTGCAAATTAGTGCTAATTAGAACATCAATTGCAGAAAAGTGCTCATCTCATTTTTTTAATGCTCTCTCTTGATTGTACGACAGAGAATTAAGAAAAAAAAAAAAAAAAAAATTAAATAATAAAAAAAATAAAATAAAGTAAAAAAAAAAATAAAAAACAAAATAAAATAAATAATAAATAAAATAAAATAATATAGAACAACATAAAAAATAAAAAAAATTAAATTAAAAAAAAAAAATGAAATAAAATAACATTGAGGGGGATATGTGGTTATTTGATCCAGAACGGTCCGGGGAGCCTTGGACTCAATATTAGCTTCAGCATTACGCTTTCGTCCTGAATTCAAAATCAACTTCCTTGGTGGCTTCATCAACAGGTCAATCTGCCAACATTGTCTCTTGAAAGCCAAACAAATAAACCGCACAAACAGACTACAAAATAAATTAGAAACCAGATAAGTCGCCTTACATTTTTATGGCCTACATAAAAATTTTAATGTTAATGCTTTGTTTGCTTATTTTTTTACGATATGTATGAATGATTTGGTTTTCATTCCATCCATTCTTATTCTCATTGTTGTGGCATTTCGAATAGAAATGTCAATTTTTCATTTTCATGGCCTGCAACTTTACAGCTTATCATGGCGCACTTATCAATATGTTTTCATTTCAACGCTTTGATTACTTTACCGACAACATTGTGTTAAAAAATTTAATTTTTATTGTTTTTCTTATGTGTTGGTATGAAGTTATTTACTTGCGTGCAGAGTTGTGAGTGTATTGGATTAACCTCAATATGTCCAAGTTTTCTATTGTCATTTGTAATGTCTTTGTTTTTGTGACTTCGCCTACACCTTTAATGGTCACTTGACATTTTGATACTTTCTGTGACATTAAATAAATCCGTAATACGGCTTTTATTGTCCTGCTTGTTCTTGGGCTATTTGCTGGTCACCTTCAGGGATTGCCTTTTTTTGTGCATACTTCATATTAGTGTTCACCACAAAACATACTTTCCTGACGTTGCCCTGCTGCTTACTATTAGAATACTTTGGGGGGGGGGATGCAGTAAACATACCTATAAATAGCGGAATCAGCTTTTTTTAGGTTTGCATATAAGTTTCTATCAAGCGTAGTGTGTGAAAAGATGTGGCCGCATAATCGTATGCAAAGTTATATTATTTCCGATGGGACCATACGATCTGCTCATGTTATATACATACCTTAATGATCTCAACAATCGCATTCCACCACGAAATCATATAGTGGGATAAAAAATGATATCATGTCATAAATGATCTCAATGTAGGTATATCTTCAACTGATCATAAAACGAAATAACATAAATGATATCGTATTAACAGATCGTAGCGCTTAGGGCTAGCATCCATTGTTGCCTCAGAATTTGCTAAGTGATCACATAATGCGATCTAATAATTTACTCCCATCATATGATCTGATCATGCGATCCAACGATATGATTTCAACAAATGATATCATACCGTCGGATGAAAAAGGATATCATGAGAACAGATGGTACAACACTGCTTGTTGTCACAGAACACGTTAATTGATCACGTAATAGGATCAACCTAAATGATCTCAACATATGATAACATCATCTGTTCATAAAGAGAAATAATTTAGTCGCGTGATAAAAGATATCGTATCATCAGAAGGCAAAATCATACAAAAACATTTCTTGTTGCCACATAATTCGTGAAGTGAACGCATCATGCGATCTGTTCATGTGATCGGGCGTTATGAGCTCCACTTTTGAGCTCTTCATACACTATGTACACATAAGCAAACATACTTGTTGACACAAAACTCGTTAATTTTGCCCCATTATGCGATCTACTTATGTGGTCTAATGATATGATTTGAACATATGATATTACGTAGAAGGATGAAAAATGATTTCATGTCAACAGATGGTACAACCAAAGAGGTTAGGTTAATAAGAGGCGTCAGTTCTCTGCTCGAACATGGTTGGAGACGCCTCTTAGTGATCTATCCTCTTTGGTTACAGATCACGTTAACCGGTCGCATCAGAAGATCTTCCTAAATGATCGCAACATATCGTGTCACATAATCGCGTGATATCGTGTCATAAGATGTTAACATAATTACATGCACATTCCTTGTTGCCACAGTTTTCGTAATCTAGCGCTATGATCTCCACATATGATCTCTTCATACCCTGGTAACAACATAAACAAACCTTATTTGTTGACACAATCCTCTTTAATCATCATCCGATCTGCTCATTTGAACTAGCGATATGTCTTCAACACAGGATATCATATAGTCAGATGAAAATGATATCATATTAACATGTTATAATAGCATAAAGAATACGTAAGGTTATCGCAATATGAGAAATCCAATGACATAGCATTCGTGCATCAACTAAGTAAAAGTATGGAAAAATATCGATTCGCTTGGAAATTCGAAAAAAAAAACAAAAAGAATTTTAAAATATCACCACATACATATACGCCTAATGCAGAATGAAAGTTGTTGCTGTGATGCTAGGAGTAGATATCTCCATCACATTATATGCTGCTTTGTTAGGCATCACTTCAATGAGAGTTGTTAAATAGATAAAAGTGTGTCCATGGCGTATGAATGATGTGGATTCAAATAAGTGATTGCAATTGTTTTCTGCATATTTGTATTGTTGTGTATGAAGCTATGCTTCGAACACAAATTTAACAATGAAAACGCAAAGATAACCAAACCAAAGCCAATTCTGCTGTGCATTTGCATGTGTGTGTATGCACATTAGACTGATTGGGAACTATTATATTTTAAAGTGCCTACGTAACGAATTTATCTTTTATTTTTAAATAGCGCAAAGTAATTTGAAAGTAAATCACAATTGAGCTTTTCACTTATCAAAACATTTTTCTCTAAACTCATCTAATTGTTCTTAGAAGATTAGGAGTTTTATTTTCTGATGGAAAATTGAAAATATTGAAACATTTCGAAAGAAAATAGGCCTCTGACTTAAAAGACTCGATTGGCTTAAAAAAAGCTAAGTATTTTGTTTTTGTTTTTTTGTAATAAAAACAATGAATCCACCTTTTATTTCGAGCCTGTTTGGATTTGATTTTTAATCAGACTAATATTTATTTGCTTCTGCACATAAACGTGCATGTATGAATGCCTTTTCGTTATTTTTGCTTGTTTCCAGCCAATTTCGCACTTTATTTCACACAATTTTATGCAGGTAATGATGCACCTGTGAGTGCCTTTCGTGCTCAAAAATTTTGCATTTGATTTATTTCGTGTGTGTTGTGTGTGTGTGTGTGTGTAGGTATGTTCAATTACCCCCCATGACTGAACATTTCAGTTTGAGAGTGCATATATGTATTAATAAATATGTGCATATATCGGTTTAGGGTGATCCGAAAAGAGTACAAGCAGAATTTGGATATTGGTATTCGTTTGGATTGCTATCGGAAAAGAAAATATTTTTTTTTTTAAATCTGTGGAGATTTGACAAAACAACTTATCTCGAGATAGGCATTTTTTCAGATATTGATTGCATAGGATTTTTTACTTTGCTATGCATAGTTGTGTCCTACTCTCATATTTCTATTACCTTTAGTTCAAAAGTTATGGTGCCGGAAAAATCAACATAATTAAATTTTTTGGTACAAAATCAATCCTATGTAAAACAGTTTTTTCGCTCTCCTGAAAAATTGTCAAATCTGAAATAAGTCGTTTTGTCAAAATTTCACAGAAATTATTATTTTTCAACTTTTTCAAAACTCAATAAGGGATAGTCATAGTCGAGCTAAAGTAGGCACTAAAGTTGATGAGCGCTTTTTGACACCATTTCCAACGGCCTATCTGTCAAAAAAGCTGTCTTTTAAAAAATTGTATTCTCATAAATGTTCTAAAAATGCGTATGGGTCATTCCATGCCAAATCGACAAATTTTTTACCTGACCCCCTTCGATTTCGCTAAAAACTTTCTATCTTTTTCTACCCCCCCGAAAGACATTTTTCAGAATTTTTTCAAATTTTTTTACCCAAATTAAAAAAAATTATGAACTTAAAAAAACAACGTTTTTTTTAAATGCTATAACTTTTTCAAAAATCGACCCTTTTGGGATCATTTTTTTTTTTAATTTTTGTTAAAAAAATTTTTAAAAGCCCAGATTTTCGATTGAACAAATAAATGTTTTCAACTTTGGCTCATTTTATATAACTTTTTAATGAAATTTTATTCACTCAAAAAAAAAATAGAAGCGATTGTTCGCACATATTTTTATTAGCGGGGCTTATTGCAGAATTAATTGGTGTTAAAAATAAATA
>CAXKVI010000004.1:112767594-112772594 GCA_964058755.1 Campiglossa producta | reverse complement strand
AAAAAAAATAAAAAAATATAGGAAAATAAAATAAAATAAAATAAAATAAAATAAAATAAAATAAAATAAAATAAAATAAAATAAATTAAAACAAAATAAAATAAAATAAAATAAAATAAAATAAAATAAAATAAAATAAAATAAAATAAAATAAAATAAAATAAAATAAAATAAAATAAAATAAAATAAAATAAAATAAAATAAAATAAAATAAAATAAAATAAAATAAAATAAAATAAAATAAAATAAAATAAAATAAAATAAAATAAAATAAAATAAAATAAAATAAAATAAAATAAAATAAAATAAAATAAAATAAAATAAAATAAAATAAAATAAAATAAAATAAAATAAAATAAAATAAAATAAAATAAAATAAAATAAAATAAAATAAAATAAAATAAAATAAAATAAAAAAAATATGTGAAAAAAAAATAAAAAATAAAAAAACTTAAATAAAAAAGTAAAGTAAAGTAAAATAATAAAGAGAAAAAATACGATAAATAAAGTTGTATGTGAAGGCTAAGCAAATTATTACTCCCTTCTGTGTTCATCAAGGACAGGTTATCTAGTTGACTTAGCGGCTAAAAGTATGCAAGCAAATTTTTAAGTTTTACTTAAATTACTTCATACAAGATTTTTCTTCCACAGACTTTTAGTGAATACATTTAAGCACATTAAAACTTCATCTGCAAGTATGTATTCGTTCGTGGAGGCTGAAGCTAATTATTGAAACAAAATATCATAGCAAAAACGAATGAATAGGTGCTGTTCATTTACAATTAAATCAGAAGCCATATATACCTGTGTGTGTATGTCTATCTGTCAGTGAAGGGGGCTTGATCTCATACAGACGGGTCACATCATGGTTGACATTTTTGATTTTTAATTTCATTGTTTTCTTTGCTTTTATGTCCTTTCATTACTGAGCAGACAATTGGGTGCCTGCGGCTACGAAATGCAATTAAAGGTTTTTGTTTTTTACTAGTTGTAAACTCCAAAATGAGCAGAGTGAGTTCGAATGGAAACAGCGCTCAGCAGAGGGCTCGTTTGAGCTTTTCACTCACTCGTTAAAAATTAAACTCAGTCACATTGTTTATACTCACTTCATGCTTACTGTTGCGCTCTGGAGCAGCTTGCTTGTGATTCAGAAATGTGTGAATATCCGTGATGAGCGGTCGGTGGCGGTTAAAACGCGTTTCGTGCGACAAGTTGTTGAAAATATATTTTTTGTAATACTTTTGTAGTGCTAATTAATAATAATAAAGAGAAAAATCGAATAACTGTTAAATTATAGCGTGCAAATAAAAGTAAACGCCTAAAAGTATGCAATAATTCAAACTAAAGTTGTTTTGAAACGTAATTTAATGTTTTCGGAAGCTTTGTATGCCTCTCGAGCCATTTTTGTTTCTTTTTTGAAGTTTTAAGGCCATTACAAAATGAATACGGCTAAAGAATAAGGATATGAAGCTAATTTACGAATGAAAGGAAAGAAAAAGTGAATAAATCTACGAAAACGCGCTAGTCAAGGTGATTCACAAAAATTGAGGAAGGTGGAAACCTCGCAGAGAAGCAGTGTAAGGCAAAATATAAAATTAAAGGAAAAGCGCGCCCGCACACATGCTCACACATATACAGGCAAAATCATCAACTACTACTACATACACACAATGCGCAGCAGTGGCGCATAAAAATGAAAGCGAAAGTTGTGAAATAAAAACAAAGTTGAAATGTGAAGTTTGAACCTTTTCAAAGCACACAAACAGAAATAGAGCAAATATTGTGAAAGCAAGAAAAAAATTGCGAAACTCTGCAAAAAAGAAGCTTAAAAGTAGCATAAAGAAAACTACGAAAATGACCCTTAAACTAAGTCAAGCATAGCATATATTTAGGCGCCGTGCAATAAAAAAATAGCCACTTCAAAGAGTGGACCACAAAGTTCGTCGACGGAGGCGAAGCGAACGCTATTCTTGACTTTTGATGTCCTCAACACGCGGCGCTTCAAATGGCATTTGGTGCACACAAAAAAGTATGCAACGCGTTGATTGAGATGAATTTTCTAAAAAACTTGTACACACGAAAATAGAAGACAAACTAGGTCAGTTTGCGTGTGACGTGAAGTGCGACGCGAGACGAATGCGAGAGAAGGCACGAAAAAAGTGCATGAAAATAAAAGTATACAAAAAAAAATAGTCCAAATTAAAGTGAGTGAAGAATAACAAAGAATAAAAAGCAAAGCAAAAAATTGTAACTAAAAATTTTCAGCGCTTGCCGAATAAAAAAAAGAGCGCCTTTTTCCGCTATGCTGCTGTGTGTATGTGTGCATATGTGTATGTGTGTGTGAGCGCGCGCAAACGAGAGAGACTCAAAACACAACGCTCCATACGACACAGGTGAGTGAGAAATAAAAAAATTTACACAAAGTATGCTCGTTTAAAAAATGTTGCCTTACAGCGAAAATGGCAAGTAAACACATACAAAAAAAAAGTAAATAAAAAAATTAACAAAGAAGAAAGAGAAAATGAAATGAAACTTTGACGCCGAAATCACCTTTCGAAAACGCGCACCCCTTCTTATGCTATACAAAGTTTAAGCACGGTATCAGCTGCAGAGCTACAGGCACATGACAGCGTATGTCAGTGCAGACTTTTAGGCGCTTTTTTTTCGTATGCTGTATATTTAATGTCACACTTGTTAATAGCAGCGGGTCTACATTTTTTGTAGCCTCGCTAGCAGTGTAGGCATGTGGTTAGCCGGTTTGCGTTGGTTTTTTTCCTCCCCTTTGATTTCGTAAGTTATTTAAAGTTATGCGTCAGAAATGATTTTTGGTTGTGTGTTGCTTTTTTAAGTTTTTTGCTTTGTGCAAAAGTTTGGTCCCTTTGTGTTGGCAAACATTTTTTTTTCGTGCTCAAGTACAATGTATCTTTTTTGACAGTTTGTGCTATTACTAAATGGCTTATTTACATATCAAAAGGAGTGATTTCTTTTTGGAAGGGCTAAGTTAGAAAGTGGGAATTTAGCTGCGCCTGAAAGAGGCCTACTCTTAAGGTTTTCCAAGACTGTACATGAGAATTGTTTATTACAAGCTGATAAATGCTGAATACGCAATGAATGGAAGCTGATATACTTTTGCAGATTTCCACCAGCTCAGGAGTTTTGAAGGTGTTTGGAGGGAGTCCGAGAGGATATTAGCAGATTTTTAGCTCGAAAATACCGGGATTCTTCCTATAATCGGGTCTCGGGATGACTTTCCTAGTGTTAGTGGTGTTACAAGGGGCCTTTCAATACTGACCTAAGTATGCCTCGGCGGCAGCCACTTGAACCTAGCTTTTGTAGCAGCAATAATTCTTCTTGTTAATAGAAAAACAATTTTGGTGATAATCAAAATTTGGAAAATAAACCAAAATCAAACGCCTAAAATTATGCTAGTTAAACCTGTGTGGTCAGATATTATCCCGAGTAGGTCGGAAGACCTGCTCAAGCTCAGAAGGGAGGAGCTCTCATTACTCACAGGGCATATAGGTTTAGGCAGGCATGCGGAAAGGCTGGGCATTCCCTATAATGATTTCTACAGAAGCTGAAGAGACGAGGAGGAGCCTGAAACGGTGGGGTACCTTCTATGCGAATGTCCCGCGTTGGGGGGCAAGAGGTTGAAATAACTGGGGTCGGGTATTTTCTATCACCTTGCCGAATTATCAAGAATTAAGCCAAAGGATATTCTGCGGTTCGCGGAATCCACGAAATGGTTCGAGTAGGGGGTCATTCAGATCCATGTGGTATCACAACGGTACCTACGGGGCCTATGTGTGCTATTCCGTTTACTAATAGCCACTGCACCCTACCTACTTATCTACCTAACCTAACATAATTGCCACAGTCTACCTATTTTTTTTAAAATACATTTACGAAGTTTCTTTCAGCCGCTTGATTCGACCCCTGCGGTCTAGGGTTTTAGAATACGCCCGAGGTAGGCATACCGGTCGTAAGAGGCGACTAATATGCACACAGATAATGACTTGGGCAAATATTTAAGGTTGAGGTATGTTCTATCAACAGGCAGAGTTTCCTTGCTGCTATTTCTACTCTGCCTGCAAGTTTATCAAGTCACCACTGACCCGAAATAAGCCGGCTGATAGATCAGCACAAAAACACGCCAAGTGAAGCAGGCAATCGTAGTACAATTACTAAACCTGGGATTGCCTGGGATATCGCTCCTCTCGCCAGTAGTGAAGACATTAGAGATGATCCTGCTGTGTCACCACACAGAAAACTTGAGGTTAGCCAATCATCAATATGGCTTTCATAAAGTGAGAAGCACCACCATCGCGCTTAAGACAATAAGCACCCAGATTGGTTTTAACCTGAAATAAGCAAAAGATAAGACGGTATTTGCTGCGCGTGACCTATCTCAAGCAGTCGACACAGTTAAAGTCGCGCAATTGGTTTCCGATGACTCGTCGCTTCCTCTCTGTCCCAAGCGTTGGTCCGCCAACTACCTGAGCGATCGGCAACCGTCTGTAGAGTTCAGAAACGCCAAATCAAAACTTCTTAGGATTAATAAAATGGTACCACAGGATGGTGCACTTTCGCTGCTTCTATTTCGATTGAAGGGGTTCCGATCATTCTCCCCGCAGACGATTGCAAGATAATAGCAACCGATCCTTTCGAACTGTGCTCTATAATAAATGGTTATCTCTCTACCTTTGTATGGTTTTTGGAAGGGCCAAAGAGATATTCGTGATTCATGATTTAACTCCACTGTGATAACTCCTAAATGAAATTAACAGTTATAGAAGTCTTTATAAAATGTTATTTAGGGGCTTATGTGGTAGTAGTTAAGGTGCTTAGATTAGAACAGTTCCACCCATTCCAATAAAATAAATATTTTCCTTATCTTACTATTCAAGCTCTAAGGACTTTTTCCCACCTTTAACATATCCCCGAACGCATATACAAAACAAAATCAAAATCTAGTAAATTTTTGGCCGAAATCCGAAACA
>CAXKVI010000004.1:112755094-112765094 GCA_964058755.1 Campiglossa producta | reverse complement strand
GTTCAGACGTGGAGCTGAAAGGAAGATTGATAGCGAGAGCTAAGATTTTAGACAGTAGACGTCCCTTGAGATTTATCACTGTTAATAGGCTTAGCACACGACAATAGCCCAAGTCACGTATACTACTTGTAGCTTGTGTAATTCAGTCTGTCCTCAAGCCACTAAATTTGGGATATTTTAGTAGATACAATTTTTGCCACTTGGTATTCTGTAGAAGAGAGTGGTCATGAAGTTTACAAGTGTCTCTAAAGATTTGTCGTAAAAACACAAAATTATTTTTGATGTGCGCTGGGGGTCATGCAGGAAAGTTATAGAAGTCCAAAAAGTTATAGGAGTCTTTTATAGAAGAGATATCAAAAGAAATAAATAAAAGAAAAAACAGGGAAAAACCAGCAAAAAATACATATAACAAAATGAAGTTTTGCTCAGATCACACATGTTTACACATCAAACTTCACGAGTACTTGGTACTCACGTCTTTTTTAAATTTTTTTTATTGATTTTGATTTTGTTCTGATACATATATTTTTGAGACTAGAGATGTGAGATCGATAACTGAATACCAAGCTGTCTCAAACTTGCAATAGACCAATCGCGATTTTTTATGTGGCCTTTGTAAACGATTTTGTTTAAATTAAATTATCATTTAAATATCATTTAACACTGTCAGTTAAGCATAAATTGAATTATACTGACCTTTAAAGAAATTGGCAGCTGTCATTTGGGAGACATGCATCTCGTTGCACCTCAAATTGTTAACGTAAAAAATCACTCAATCATTTATTCTTTCAAGCAGCTTATAAGAAAAGGAAAGTGACGCTGGCCCTAGAGCTGCTAGCTGAGGTCGCTAGAGCAGTGTAAGTGGGATCCGGCGAATGTAGGTGTATATATATTTATATATACAAAAGTTGCAGTGTTTTTGTTGTAGTAGGGACAAATGAAATATGCATTATTTATGCGAATAGCATTGAAAACGTAATGCACAGTTCAAGGATATTTTTACGTTACGCAAATATCAAGCAAAATGCAGCTACAATACACATTCACAGCCAGACACACACACAATTTTATTGCACAGGCATACAAGCACACAGGTTGAGCTAACTGAATGCATTACAACAAAAATACGAACGTAAGGGAATGCATAGAGAATGAGTATCAACGCAATATATTTGTTTGGTGTTATCCTTTCTGAGCAACAAACGTTGTTATTGTATAATGCGCTGCCGAAAAATGGCGCATATGTAAGTGAGTGTTTGTGTGTCTGTGTGTGTGCAAGCATGCGAGCATTGAGTGAATGTCCTTGAGTCGATGTAACGGCAAACAGTAGCATTTGCGTTTGCCTGTAAAGGCGGAAGTATTGATTTTATGCGGCGAATATTATTCGCACTCAATAGTTCTTACTACTAGTACAGAATTACCATCGCTACTATCATCGCCACCACCGCTAGGACATTGTTGATGACGCCGATAAAATTGAGATGATGACGATGTTGGAGAGCACACAAGCGGCCAATACGACAACGACTATCCTTTGGCCAACGTTCGTGCATTCAAGTCGAGTCGTTTGTAAGCGTTGTCGCTTTTCTTGATTGCGTATACGACATAGTGTAATACCATATGTGCTTTGCATGTGTGTATGTGTGTATGAGACAACGCTTACAAGTGTTACGCAATTATCTATCTGGTTATTGTATAAGAAAATTATATGCGTTCACATAAGGACATAAATATAAACAAATGTGTGAGTAAAACGTACCCTGTAGGAATGATGACCAGTTGTTAAAAATATTTACATACTTCTAGAAGTTTAGTGCTACTCCCCGTGTTGTCGTACTGCAGTCAGCACGATATTCAACCGCAACAATTTATTTATTTTAATTATTTGCTGCTCGAAAATGAAAAAAATAAAAAAAAATAAAAAAATTAAATAAAAAGAATAAAAATAAATTGAATTAAAAATAAATTAAACTTATTAAAAAAAAAAAAAATAAAAAAAATTAAATAAATTAAAGAGAAAAAAAACTTATTAAAAAAAAAACAAAAAAAAATAAAAAAAAAAAAAAAATTTAATAAAATAAAAAACCACACAAAATAAAATAAAACAAATAAAGTTATATAAAAACAAGTAAGAAAAGCTGTCTTCGGCTGTCACGATTTTCATTGTTTGATCCCAGTGCAGTCTGTGTGAATTTAACTTTAGCTCATACCGAAATTATCGGAAACATCGATTATATGGGGGCGATGTGTTATATTGGTCCAATCTCATTGATTTTTAACATCGACATTCCAAATTCTAAAATAGCAACAGTTACGAAATTTCACGTTCCTAACGATATAATTACATGAGTTATCTACCAAAATCCGTTTATCGGAAAAATCGATTGTATGGGATAGTAAGGGGGCTATGTGAAATATTTATCCAATCTCGATGATTTTCAACATCAATATTTCACATATAAAAATAGCGATGCTTCCAAAATTTCACGTTCCTACGTGTTTAATTACAGGAGTTATAGCCCAAAATCCGTTTATCGGAATAATCGGTTGTATGGGAGCTATATGTAATATCGGTCCGATCTTGCTGGTTCCGACAAATGATTCCTATATTGGAAAATGGTTGCCGCATACCAAATTTCAGCCAAATATCTCAAAAACTGAGGGACTAGTTTGCGTTCAAACAGACAGACGGACAGACGGACATGGCTAAATCAACTCATCTCGTCATCCTGATCATTTCGGTATACTTATTGATGGGTCTATCTCTTCTTCTTCTCATATTTACAAACATCGGACCAAAGTTATAATACCATTTCAAGTTCATGAAAGGTGTAAAAACAGCGTGTAGCCAGTATACGTGAAAGAAGCTAACTTCTTAAATTCAGAAATAACGAAATATGAATAAGGTGGATTTGAGAATGGTTTAGATTCACAATTTCTTACTTCCGGGAAGTGGACCAGGTAACCTATCAATTCGAAAATATCTTATATATGGTGCGTTTTCCTTCAAATTCGGTACGTGGGTAGAATTATGCCTAAATTAACAGGGGCCATTACGCATGGGATATAGAGAAAGAGGGGCGTGGGAGAAGGAAAGACAGAAATGGAGAGAAAAAAGGAGGGAGATAGTGTGAATTCGAAGAAAGATAGGAAGGAGAGTTGTAAAAGGGGTTGTAAATTGCGGTTAGGTGGCAACCCTAAGTGGCAATCCTGCTTGAATTTGTCATATTTGCAATACGGCCGAAAATATCTTTCATTTGATATTCATATTGGCATATCTAGTTCTAAATAAAAAAAAAATGGGAATAGGTGGCAACCCTGTATGCCGCCCTAAGTGGCAGCACCCATGTATGTAATCTTAGAATGAATCAAATTGTCTATATGCCAAATTTTATCCAAATCGGTCAAGCAGTTCTCGAGATATACGAAAAAATAAATAAATTGTGGTTAGGTGGCAACCCTAAGTGGCAACCATGCTTGAAATTTTCATTTTTGGAATACGCTCGAAAATACATTTCATTTGATACCCATATTGGCCTATCTAACTCTATATTAAAAAAAATTGGGATAGGTGGCAACCCTGTAAACCACCCTAAGTGGCCACACCCTGCTTGAAGATTTCTTATTTGGAATACGGTCGACAATACATTTCATTTGATACCCATATTGCCATATCCAGCCCGTAAAGCGCCATAAGTGGCAACACTCATGAATTCTGCTCGGCCTAACTATTACAATTTGTCCATTGTAAGCTAGATCCCAGAATTTCACCTCCTATTTGATTTGCACAGCTCAACATCGTGGTGAAAATCGCCGACGCCTGAAAGCCTGCAACATGCGCCTGAAAGTCTCATTTCCTTTGCATGATTTCGGTTGCATCATCAGCCTCTTTCTCTCAATCAAAACTTCATATCGCCGCCTAAGAAGTTAACTTCAAAAATACAATAAAACAGCAACAAAAAATATATAGTTTTCCTTTATCCTATTATGTTGTTTTTTTTTTTTTTATTATCTTTTTTTATATTTATTTTGTTTAATTTTTCGTAATATCCTTGGCTACAATTTGAATAAACACTTATGTATATATTTAATTTCCCATTTCACCTTTATATCCTGTTTCCGCTTTTTCTTCTTATTTTTTTTTTTCGTTGCCTGCGCTTTTATGTGCGCGTCAACTTTAGTTTTGATTTATGTTGGCAATTTGTTACTACAGCACAAAAGGATGGGCATGAAAAGTGAGACAGAATTGTAAAAGTGCACGGTGCATGCAAATGCGCTGAAGCATAAAGGGCAAGTGCAAATGCACTTCTACACAACATAGACTAAGTGCACCATTAAATTATGAAATATAAGAAGTGTGTCGAATAAATTCACTATTGAAAAGAATGGAGTGTTTGGGATATAAAAAAAATCCGAACCTGATCCGAAATTGAAAATGAAGCTAAGCCACTATCAAAATGACCTGCGGCACGAAATGGGCTTGGTGAATTCGTTGTGAAGTACCATGGTCCTCTCGGAAACACCCTTTCAAAAGATGAGCATTAAAAAGTACACAGCTAAAACCAACAAAAATATTTGCCGAATAAAATTTTATGCAAACTCGCTTGTAACAATATTTTTTTTTTACTGCTTTTTATCTGGCTAAACTAACTTTTAACAAAAATTAGAGTTCACATTTATTGACATGTCCCAGAGCGTTTATCATGACTGCCAATTTAGCTGCATGGATAAGGACGAATAATTTTTTAATTTATTCAAGCTTTTTCAGTTTTCAAACATTCGCCCCATTCAACTCATTTTAAAAGGTCATTTGATTTTAGCCAACAATTGAAGGTGGCATGTCATTCGATCTTCTTCTTCTTTCGAACAGATAACAAAACTCAGCTGCAATTTACATAAATTTGCATGCATACTTTTAGGCCATTAACATAGCTAGAGATAAAATATAAGCATAGTTATCTCCTGTTGTATTCCTTTAGCACTGTTTTGCACAGACGCCATTATCACATAGCGCTTGTCAGTTGGAAAATTGAGATGTCTTTTAGCTGCTTCAGGGAGCAATAATGTTTTAAATGGTATATAGCCGAAAATTTCAAGAAACATATCGATACTAAGAGGTATAGATATACTTTGGGTATGAATATGTTTTGTTGTAAATGTTTTTCATGAAATTTCATCTAAATAAATTTAAACAATTTCAAAGAGTCACATATGTATATAAGAGTAGGATTAGTAGCCTCATATTGAGGAAATCGCAATCGATAAAGCACAACTCTAGAAAAAGTAAAGAAAAAATATTATTGCGCCTAAAAGTATACAATCTGGTAGATCGCATGTAAAATAAAATTGCTAAATAAAGTGATATCCAAAACTGAGTTAAGTTGGTTTTGTGTTTTTCCGATTAGATGTATATTGGAACGATTTTTCGTGAATCCTTGTCAATTTTGGTTTTGTAACAAACCGGTTCCGGCGATCCGCCATCTTCAGTGTTTGTTTTCGATCTTATGACAAGGCCTCCATACTTACAACCATGAGCGCTAGTAGCCATATTTTAGTAGTGAAGTTCAGATATTGTGCCAGAAGCAAACGCCTAAAATTATGCACTATAATATTTTTAACTAAAACTTGGTGTTTGGTTCGGGTATGGTTTCAATTATGGTTCTGACCTCGATTTCTGATTAGCTTCTGGCACCGGATGGTGTTTTAATTCGGCTTCTTTTCCTGCTTTGGTGAGGATCAGAACCCAGTTGCGGTTGCAGTTTCGTTTCCGGTTGCTGAATTGATTCCTTGTTACACTTCATTGTTTCGGCCCGGATATTGATATAGTTTCGGTGTTGGTTTTAATGGTAGTTCCAGTTTTTATATCAATTCCGATTTCGTTTTGATCCGCCTTAGGTTTTGGCACAGTTCTTAATTCTGTTTCGGTTCTTTTTACGAGTTCAGTCATTATTTTGGTTTCTGGTTCGTTTATGGTTCAAAATTTGATACTGGCATCGGCTCTTGTTTCGTTCTACGTTCCGATTCCTCCAGTTTTTCTAACCCTGAGTGCGGGTAAGATTTCTATTCGGTTCCAATGTTGGTTTCGGGTCTTATTTGGTTTCCGGCCCAATTTTTATTTCCTTTCATTCTAACTTTTGCATTTTTCAGGCTCGTGATTCTATTAAATTTTAACTGTTCCAGTTTTATTGTCGGTTGTAGTTTCGATTTAGTTTCGATTAGTGTAGGTATTGGCTCGATAAATAATAATATTATGTTTCTGTTCCTGCTTTGTTTCTGGTTTTGTATTATTTTCAAGTTGAGGTTTCAACTTAAGGCTCGACTTAAATGTCGCTCGTGTTACTGTTCCTATTTTGGCTCAGTTTCAGTTTCGATTCTGCTTTCGTTCCTGGTTTCGACTTATTTTTAGTTTAAGGTTTCAGTTTGATTTCTCGTTCCGATTCTTCGGTTTCGGTTCTGGTTGCGGGAACGATTAAAGTGTCGATTCTGTTTGTGTTTCTGTTGCAGTTTAGATTCGTTTAAATTTCCAATTCTTGTTTCGCTTCTAATGCCTGGTTCGATTAAGATTTTGACTGTTTCGTTTCTGGTTCTTGGTTTGATTAAGATTTTGACTGTTTCGTTTCTGGTTCCTGGTTCGATTAAAATTTTGACTATGTTTCGTTTCTGGTTCGTGGGTCGATTAAAATTTTGACTATGTTTCGTTTCTGGTTCGATTAAAATTTTGAGTATGTATGGTTCCTGGTTCGGTTAAGATTTTGACTGTTTCGTTTCTGGTTCCTGGTTTTATTAAGATTTTAACTGTTTCGTTTCTGGTTCCTGGTTCGATTAAAATTTTGACTATGTTTCGTTTCTGGTTCGTGGGTCGATTAAAATTTTGACTATGTTTCGTTTCTGGTTTCTGGTTCGATTAAAATTTTGAGAATGTTTCGTTTCTGGTTCCTGGTTCGATTAAAATTTTGACTATGTTTCGTTTCTGGTTCGTGGGTCGATTAAAATTTTGACTATATTTCTGTTTGCGTTCCGATTCTGAGTTCAGTTCTAGTTGTGTTTGTCTCCTTTTCAAGACGAAATTTTTTATCAATGATAAAATATAACTTCTTAATATTATCCCATGACGAAACTGCTAACCCTTCACTTCCAAGGGTTGTGACCTTTCGTTGACATTTTTTGTCTATAAACTCTTTATCAACCGCCTACTTCAACATTGTCGTACTACACTGCAATGTTTATCTTTTATAATTTTTTACATTTTTGCTTGCCCACCCACTGAGTTTGTGCAAATAGCCGTAACTTCGCAGCGCCACTCTTTTTAGCCCTCACTTGCTTTCTTTATTATCCATCTGATTTTTTTAGCTAGCTAAGGGGCGACTGCACTTCACTACTTTTTTAATCAGTGTCTTCTTCAAATGTTTGCGTTCAACTGACCGGTCTCGTTGTCTTAGTCCTTGCCTGGAAGCACAAATACACACACACACACACTCACATGCAAACGCACACATACTGCTTTGAAGGGTATACTGGACTTTCTCTATGCAGCTGCTGCTCTTGATTGCGACTCTTTTGTCTGTTTGTGTGTGTGTGTGTGAGTTTAATAAATTGAGGCACTCATTATGTTTAACTGATTTAAATTTACGATAATATTTATTTTAGCTCGACAAAAATAAGCGTAGCAAAAAAAAAAACTAAGCAAGATAGTTGTGCATGTTTTACTATCTCAATAGAATGCATGTAATAGCAGAAGTGGAGGCTAAAGCCGAAGTTCTTATAAAAAAGAAAATGTAGTTAGAAGGTAGACAAAGTTAGCTTTGAACATAATAAAGGTAAACTTGTTTAAGACAACGCAAGTAAAGTAAATTTTCTTGCAGTTTTCTCATCCTTTATTCCTACTTGCCTTCTTTATAGCGATAGTGAAGTTATGCGCATTTTTATTGCATTTCTTTAGGCTTTTCTCTTATTTCTGTATTCGCTGCGTTGTTATGCGTTAAAAGTTAGTTTTTTGCAAAATTTAATGTCTACTTTCATCTTAATGGCTATGAGATTTTTAATTTTTTTCCTGTTTTTTTTGCAAGTAAAGTTGACGTTTTGTAATTGATGTTGTCGTAAAAACGTAGCAACTAATTAGCACCTGAAGGTAGGCAATATTTTTTGCGATATTTTCTGCACAAAAGTAGATTTCAAGTTTTTGCATTTCTTTTTTGTATTTCAGCATCTGAGCTTTCTGGTTGATTTGCTTCAGGTTAGCTAATTGCGTACCCACCTTGCATTATTTTTATGTGAAAAAATGTACCATAGGAAATCTTTGGTTGTACATAGCGTTCTGATCCGGCTTGGCTCCGTTTCGTTTTCCATTTTCATTTCTTTTTACGATAATTTTAATGGTCGTTTCAGGTTTCAAGTTTCTTCTTTAGCTGCGATTTCGTTTGGTTTTTTCGTTTTTGGCCAAGTTTCGACTCTGTTTCTATTTCTGTTCTATTCCGGTTTTTGGTCTCTGGATTCGGTTCTGTTTGAGTTTTAGCTTTGTTTTCGTTCCTTTCCCGTTTCTATTCCATATTATATACCTTTTTGAGTCCAATTTCCATTTCAGTCCTGCCTTTGTTCCTGGTTTAGGTTAGGTTCAAGTGGCTGCCGCATAGGCACACTTAGGCCAGTTTTGGTAAGCCCGTTTTTATACCACCAACACTAGGAAATTCAGTCCGGGGACCCGGCATATGGAAAATACCTAAATAGTTGGGATTCTCCACATAGCAGAATCCCGGGACTGACACTCCTAAACCGACACCATTACCCCTCCTCGAAACACTTAGGTTACTTTATGAAGGCCATCAAGTCCTTTATGTCCAGCCCCGCGATCTGGCGTAGGCTATCCGGGAAGGGAACTGCCAAAAAGCGCGTTCTCGCATTGTTCCTGTTTAAGTTCTGTCTATTTTCTCTTGCCTATTCTTTCTCTATTCTGTGTTTTTTTGTTCAGTTCAGGTTTTTAAGCCACTTTCTTTTTTGTGGTTTCCGCTTCGTCGGTTTCGATTCTGTTTTATATCCCAGAATCCGTTTCACTCCTTTTTCCAAATTCCCGTTTTGCTTGTGTGACTGGATTCGGTTCGGTTTCAGCTAAGATCTGTTCCGGTTCTTGTATTTATTCCGTTTCTTTTCGCGTTCCTGTTTTGCTGTTAGTATCCCGTTCCTATTCCCGTTCCGTTTCCGTTTCTGATTCTGAATTCAGATTTGTTTCTGTTTCCTTTTCCATTTCCTTTTTTTTTCTATACTTTTTCCGGCCTCAGTTTCCTTTCTGTTCCTGTTTTAGTTTCGTTCTGTTTCTCGTTTCTCATTCCATTACGACCTAGACTTAATTTCACTTGCTTATTTTTCTTCTATTTTTACCTTGTCTTTTATTTCTGCTTCTGAGCACAGCTGTTGTAAATTAAGAATTTTCGGAAGGTTTTTGCTTCAGCTGAATATTGGCAGATTTGTAATTTTCTTCTCAATTTTCTATTTAATTTTTTTGTTGCTACAACTTTTCTTAGAATTTTTGTTAGCGCCTTCATGTTTTTGTGTTGTTTTTTTCTATATTTTTTTCCCCTTGTGTTGGTAAGCTTAACAAGTGTGAGCTTTGTAAAGTTTTTGTTCCTTTCATTCAAGTGATTCATGTCTCACTTTCACTTATCTGGTTGTTATACACAAAAGCAAAGGCAGCAAATAACATACATACATCCACACGCATACTCAAGTTTCTTGCTACAGTCAAGTACTTCCTTTGCTATCAGCTACCAGCTCTGGCTGGCAAGGCAGCTGGTCCGATAGCTTGAGCTCAGATATAGCAATAAAGTAATAGCAAACGCAAAGACACAATTTATCCTTGTAGCTTACACATTTTCTTATTTTTTTCGTAACCTATAAAATTGTAACTTTGGTTGTAACACATGTGTGTAAGGTAAACTTCTACATGACCGGTTATTGGACTTTTGGCCGGCCTCCATAAATGGATATACATATATGTACATGCGTGAAT
>CAXKVI010000004.1:112742594-112752594 GCA_964058755.1 Campiglossa producta | reverse complement strand
GAAGATACTTTTCATTTGATACCCATATTGGCATATCTTGCTCCATAACTAAAAAAATTTGAATATGTTGCTACCCTGTAAACCACTCCACGTGGCAACCCCTAAGTGGATAGCTTTATAAAAAAACATGTCATCTAAATGCCAAATTTCATTCAAATCGGTCAAGCTGTTCCCGAAATAGTACCGAATATGCAAATATACTATGGTAAAGTGGCAACCCTAGGTGGCACCCTACTTGAAAATATTTTGGTTGGCATGTCGCCGAAAATACCTTTCATTTGATACCCATATTGGCATATATTGCTACAAAATAAAAAAAAATTGACATATGTGGCAACCCTGTAAAGGGCCCCAGGTGGCAACCCCCAAGTGGATAGCCTTTCCAACACAAAAATGGTGACGCATGCGAATAACGCTTAAAATCGTGAAAAACGAACGCTGTCATAAATTTAATAGTAAGAAAAATGATTTCCATTCTCACTTCATCAATATTCATAGAATTGACACGCGAATGCCGTTTAATTTGACCTTACGCCAAAGCATAAGCAATAATTCAAAACAAAAAAATACCAACAAATATTTATTAAATATCAACATACAAACATATTTCTACAATAGAGAGACTACCATCACAAATAAACAACCATCAATAGAACTCGTTCAATATCACTGACCGACATGCCAATACAGTGGCTATAATGACTGTTACGCCTTTTGAAAGCACTTGCTCATGCCAGCAACCCATCATTACTCTGAGTGCTTATGAGTTGCTATGTTAAACGAAGGGATTTCGTTACTCGCAGTTAAAGGAACAACTATATTAAACTATTCGCTACATCTGCCTGCCACACATAGACGCGCACAAAGTTTAAGTGGTTACTCACTAATCGCTTATAATTAGCATTTTATGGTAGGAAAGTTGGTATACACTAATCCATTAATAATTTTCTTTGGTGTATGTATGTCGGTATGTCAGAATGCTATTAGCTACTTTTTCTACCACTTTTTTTTTTGTTTTGGCGTGTCTAGCAGTCTTATGCCATTAGGTGCTAATTAACAAAAAAATTGTTACTGACCATAAGTGACAGAACACTTAGGCGTTCAATATTTATTAGGTCTTGTGAACGGACTAGGAGGACCTTATGAACTTACATATATCAACTTCAATTATACTCACTTTCTTACAGCTCATAGGGTGTTCTCATTTCACAGCCGAACGCAGAGAACGACGCTTTTTTTTGTTGTTTTTTTTTTCGGGTAAAAAATAAAATATTAAGGAGGCATTTCACCTCCCATATAAACTTGATTTTAAGTAATGTCTAATATAAAGGGTTCACTGAAGGAATTTGGAAATTAGTGTGAGTTATGGGAAAAGTGGGTGTGGCACCTCCAATAAAAAAAAAAAAAAAAAAAAAAAAAAACTAATGGCGGAGAAATACCAACAGGTTATCATAACCTCTAACGAGATTTTTAGCCGAGCTTCTCTTTCCAACTTGTGGTGTGTTGCTTTTGAGTTTTCCTACAAGTTGGCGGGACCTACAGTTTTTTGCCGACTCCGAACGGCACTTGCAAAGCAAATGAATTTTTTGCTGAGAAGCTTCTCATGGCAGAAATACACCCGGAGAGTTTGCCAAACTACTGCCGAGGGGCGACCCCGTTTAGAATAATTATTTTTCTAAATAATTTTTGATGTTACTTTTGTCGGGCATCGAACCGCCACGACTTGGTGTAGAAAGCCGAACACTTAACCGCTACACCACGGCGGCCGCCAATACATACCTAATTTTTTAAGGCTGAATGTCTCGGCGAGAGACTTTGTATATTTGGGAACAAGCATTAACACCGAAAATAATATCAGTCTACAAATCCAACAGAGAATCACTCTTGCCAACAAGTGTTACTTTGGACTAAGTAGGCAATTGAGAAGTAAAGACCTCTCTCGACAAACAAAGAGCACGTTCTATAAGTTGCTCGGAATCATGGACAGTGTCAAGAGAAGATGAGATGGCCCTTGGAGTGTTTGAGAGAAAAGTTCTCTGGTTGATTTATGGTCCTTTCTGTGATGCCAACGGCGAGTGTCGAAAAAAATTTGCTTTACGCAGACCTGACTATAGTTCAGCGAATTAAAGCCCAAAGGCTCCGCTGACTGGGTTATGTTATGTACAGAAGGTTTTCCTATAGACACCCGAATTCCGCATCAGAGGAAGGGGGAGGCCTCGACTGAGATGGAAACCACAAGTGGAGGATGACATGAACTCCCTTGAGGTTTCCAATTGTCGTCAGTTGTGGCTAAAAAGGAATGACTGGCGTACTTTGATACGAAACGGCCAAAATCGTCTAGGTGGTTAAGCGCCAATAAATGATATTGAGGGATCATTTTGGGATAATTTGGGGGCTATTTTGGGTTCAATTTTGAATAATTTTAGGATAATTATGGTATCATTTTGGGGTCATTTTGGAATAAAGTTAGGGTCATTTTGGGATAATTCTAGAGGCTTTTTGGGATAATTTTTTGGTCATTTTACGAAAATTTTGGACCGCTTGACCGATTTCGATGAAATTTGGCATAGAGATTGCTTGATTTGAAGACTGTCCGCTTGGGTGTTGCTACTTGGGGCGGTACACAGGGTTGCCACCTATCTAATCCATTCTTAAATATTGAGCAAGGTATGCCAATATGTGTGCCAAATCAAAGGTACTGTAAGCCGCATACCAACCAGGATGTCTTAAAAATGACTTGGCACCTAGGGTTGATATCTTACTGCCTTTTATTTATTTCTTCGTATCCCATTGAATTTTGTTTGTGGATATAAGTAGTATAAGTATTTCATTCTAAGATTTTTGTAATTGGATTTTCCACTTGAGGCGGTTTATAAAGTTGCCACCTACTCGATTTTTTTTCGCAAAACTATTTTGAAAAGTTTATGATGGTAAGTAAGAATATTGGGAAAAATGTAAAATTGAACAAGCTCGGTCACTCAGGTACTAACGTTTTAATTATAAAACAAGTAAGGAAGTCTAAGTTCGGGTGAAACCGAACATTACATACCCAGCTGTGCACATAAAGTGGGCGTGATCGTTCACCGATTTTTCTTATTTTCTGTGGTAGTACTCTACATAAACATAACATGCCTGGTACCTAGTTTCGTAAATCTATCTCACACCGTTCTGAAGTTGTTAGCAGTCGAATTTAATAATTGCTTGACTCATAAGTGGGCGGTGCCACGCCCACTTTCCAAAATTTTGAAAAAATTATGTAAAGAATATGAAAGTTGATGTATGTATGTACCAAATTATATTATTATAGCGAAATCAGTTAATTAGATATGGACTTTTCAATATTTCCACCTCCTTTCAATATAACTTTTATGAAAAAGTAGGCGTGGTCGCGAAGCGATTTCGTTTATTTTCTATAGCTGAATTTACCACAACAATAGTATGTCCTCTACGAAATTTCGTTATACTAGCATAAACTGTTCTGAAGTTATTAAGAGTCAAAATTTTAAAATTTCTTCAAATATACGTGGGCGGTACCACGCCCCCTTTTCAAAAATTTGTATAAAGTCGGCCTTAGAACATCTAAATCAATACATATTGCAAATTTTATCGTTGTAGCTGCTTCTAATATTGAATTAACCCATTTTATACGTTTTTCGAAATTTTCGATATCGAAAAAGGGGCGTGGTTATGGTCCGATTTTACCCATTTTCAATAGCAATCTATTCTGAACCCAAATAAGTACGCATGCCAAATTTGGTGAAGATATCTCATTATTTGCTCAAGTTATCGTGTTAACGGACAGACGGACGGACGGACGGACATGGCTCAATCAAATTTGTTTTCGATCCTGATCATATTGATATATGGAAGTCTATATCTATCTCGATTCCTTTATACCTGTACAACC
Organism: Campiglossa producta; assembly: GCA_964058755.1. Taxonomy (NCBI): domain Eukaryota; kingdom Metazoa; phylum Arthropoda; class Insecta; order Diptera; family Tephritidae; genus Campiglossa; species Campiglossa producta. The sequence goes on along the minus strand of CAXKVI010000004.1, from coordinate 112,748,687 downwards.
AACCGTTATACTAACAAAGTTATAATACCCTGTGTACAAGTACAGCTGGGTATAAATACGCCCACTTTTAATATGAATTCTAGCATACTCAAATGAAGCAACACAAAAATAGAGCCATTCCCTCTAGGAAAAGGAACTAACGAAAGCGAACAAGGCCGGGGTGTAAGAGTAGGTCGCCTCCCCGTTGGTGCACCCTGGGTAACGCTAAATGACCTACATGGCATACACGGCTAGTTTCTTGTATTGCTGGTTCTACGAGAAACGACCCGGGCCGTTTTCTTATATCGACCCGGCCAAGAGCAATACACTCGGGGTGACCCTGTCTGACATTGTGGCAGGGCTACGCCTCGCTACAACAACAACAACAACAACAACAACAACAACAACAACAACAACAACAACAACAACAACAACCACAACGACAACAACAACGACAACAACAAGGCAGTTCACCAAAAGATGGGATCTTAAAAGGCCTGCACAATTTGTGGCATACTTTAAGGCGCCAAAATTCATGTTATACGCCCCGTAATCTGCCATGTAGTCTTTATTTACTAACATTTCTCCTAGAGCATTTTTCAGCTACTTAGCCAAAAACTCTTAGTTTCCTAAAAGTACGTTATTTTTAGAAATTCCAGTTAGGCTGTTTTTAGAAATTAATAATTGCTTTTCGCTTCAAACTCGATTTGTTTGCTCGTGTACACATTTTGATATGCATCTACGCAAAGTTGTTTCAATTTCTGAAACATATTTTGTTGATTTCGTGGGAAACGAAAAAATTATGCTTGAATAGGCTCTGCTTTAGAGTGAGGTGAGCAAAATAAAAACATGAAAGCATTTTTTTGTTTTCATTTCAAATTTTTTTTTGCCAAATTTTAATTAAAATACCCGCAGAGGATGTTTGCATATGAAATTGGATATCTTGTTCGGAAATTTTTTCACTGTTAGGCATGCTATCATACTTTGAAATGATTGCCGAAAACAGATGATTGTGTGCGTCTGGCTAGGTGCCAGGGTTGGGCCACTTCAAATAAAAAAAATATTAAAATACAAAATTATTCATCATTTATAAATTTTTCAGTGTTGAGTGCCCGTTTTTTTTTTTATTCAAAAATAACATGTTACCAAAATAATCCCAAAAGCAGCTACGAAATGATTCCCAAAATGGTTCAGAAGTGATCACAAAAAATTTCCGAAATTTTCCAGAGACAGTCCCAAAATTTTACCGAAACTGGTTATTTCATTTTTTTTTGAATAACCAACAACCGATCACTCATCACTCATATTTTGTTGAGCAGTGAAGAAAAATTAATTTTTAATTTTTTCATCACTCGTCACTCAAAAATAAAAGAATGCCCCTCCCTGCTAAGCGCGTCACTTTTATATTTTAAATTAAATTTGTTCAGAACATTGTGGCTGTGTCAATGGAGAGATCGGTTTTAAGGCAAAAAAGTAACCTATGAACTAGCACAATGTCGCGCCATTATCGAATCTTTGGTTAGAAATTTGAAGTCGACAGAGTTTTCAGCGTTATGAGGGAATAAGTAGGCTGACCATTACACGGAGATGGGTATAGGTTCAAAAACTAACCTGAAAAGATTAGTAAGAAGTAGTTCCAATATATTGTGATGCTTAACAGTAAGAATAACTTTGGTATTATGACCTTTTTCGTTCCGTCGAATATGCTACATATTTCATGGTGTCCCTTGTTGAGTACAACACTTTCATGTTTCTGGCACAACGAAAATTAAAAAAAATTTACTTTGAGAATTTTTAAAAGATGATTGAATTGAAGGAACATTAACGTAAAAACTATATCAGTGAAATGAGTATCTTATAACCTTAAACGAGCTAAACTTGTATATTTGTATATCCGGACTATCTCGGGAACCGCTTGACCGATTTGAATAAAATCTTGAATATAGATTGTATGATTGATTCTATGACTATCCACTTGATGGTTGGCACCTGGGGCGGTTTACAGGTTTGTTACATATATCAATTTTTTTAATTTTCTAGCAAGATATGCATATGATATATTCAAAGGCGGGGTTGTCACCTTACCGCAATATATTTGTATATTTATTTTTTAATTTAATATTTTTTTTGTAGAACCGCTTGACCAATTGGGAAGAAATTTGGCATATAAATAGTACGATTAATTCTAAAGCTATCTACTTGGGGGTTGCCACCTGGGGGTTGCCACTTGGGAGGTGTATCTATCTAAAGTTTTTTAAATTATGGACCGAGATATGCCAATATGGGTATCAAATGAAGAGTATTTTCGCCGACATACCAACTAAAATATTTTCAATGTTGCCGCCCAGGGTTACCAATTTGACGTATTGTATTTGTATTGTATTTTTTTGGGAACATATTTGGATTATTTTAGGATCATTTAGGGGTTACTTTAGGATAATTTTGGGACTATTTTGAGATCATTTTGAGTTAAATTTTGGATTAATTTAGGAGAATTTCGGGGTCATTTTCTGATAATATTGGAGTCATTTTGTGATCATTTGTGGATCATTTTGGGATAATTTTTAGGTCATTTTGGGTTCAATTTTGGGAATATGCGGCGTCTGTTGGGGTTCGTTTTGGTATTATTTTAGGGTCATTTTGGGTTCAATTTTGGATAATTTTGGGAACATTTGGGTGTCTTTTTGGGTTCGCTTTGGGATTATTTTAGTATTATTTTGGGTACATTTAAGGGTATTTTTGCGGTCATTTGGGAATCATTTTGAGGCCATTTTGGAATCATTTTTGGATCATTTTGGGGTCATTTTGGGATCATTTTTGGATCATTTTTGCATCATTTTGGGGTCATTTTGGGAACATTTGTGGATCATTTTGGGAACAATATTATATGGGTCTTTCCATGACAAGATAGTTATGATCGACCCACTCCGACAGACTTTTGTAGGCGAGTTTCCTTTTTGTACTGTGTTGGATATTTTTTTCCATTTTTCGCAGTTTGGCATCAAAACTTCAAACACATAATTTGCATAGAAAGAACAAACAACCGAATTTACATACAAACATTTGACCAGCGTTTATCGAAGCAAAGCAAAAAAAAAAACAGGACCTTTAGGCCCAAAATCCTTTGGGGTTTTATTGACACAATGTTGAGCTTTTCTTTTTCATTGGTTTCTAAAAATTTAGTAGAATATTGTTGCATAGTCAGGGTTATTTCTAAACCACCCTTATGCTGCTACTCTAAACTTTTTATAGCCTATATATATCTTCGCTCTTCACTCGGCATAAAAAATTTAAGTTTTTAATGTGGTCAGCATAAAATAATATCTCTAGCATATCCAACTTCATAGCTTTCAGCACCTACAACAACTACAACAAAAAACTGCTACGCGACATTCATTGGATAAACAAAGTAAATTGCTGTATCTTCTCATCGTCATCAACTTTATAGCCAACAGTCAGCAATAACTCCACACGCAACACAAAGCGCAGCAGAGGAAATGTTACCCGCACATCTCCCTCGTAACAACGGCTGCAACAGGACACTTTATGTTCAAAGTATGTAAAGCAAAATTATTTTCAATGTATTGTCATGTTTCAAAGTTGCAAAGTATAACAAACAACATAGCCACGCTGCTGCTTCAACTCCGGTCACTGCACTGCATGGATGGAGTATGACGATTGCAAATACTCTGTTGCAACTCTGGGATTAGCTGACATTCGCTTCCCGCCACCAATCGTTTTGCCAGTGTCAACCCGCTGAGTCAGCAAAATCCCATTTTTACTTAGCTCGTTTGTAAAGAAATTTTGCATCAGCCATTAGCAAAGCAATGAGAAAATATTACGTTTGATGTGGAAAGTCCGTTGTTGGCAGTGGACTTGCTTTGGCGAGTGTAGTGATGTTACGGATGGAGTAGTACATGTTGCTTCAGCAAGGAATCGCTTTGAGCTGAATACACAACCCTATACAATATTTTTGTTTTTGTTGCTTGCTTTTTTGTGCGCGTTGGCCGTTTTAACTTATTTATTCGCATCCAGTAAGTCAGTGATCTTTACAAAAGCTATGCACATTTCTTTCACTCAATACGATTTTTTTTCACCAAGTTATGCTAAATGGATTGAACGATAGTTGCAACTTTGCTTGAATAATCCACTTATCATGGAGTGGCATCTGCTACGTTATACGATTTTTAAGATTTGTCTAGTTAGCATAAGAAGTTAGTAAAACGTGTGGAAGGAAATTGGACGTAAATTCAAATAGTAAGAGTCGACGGATTTATCGATTTTTAAATTTTTTCCAATATAAACTTTTCAAAATAGATTTCCTAAAAAATATCCAATGGGTGGCAACTTTATGAACCGCTTAAGTAGCATACCCAAGTAGAAAATCTTAGAATGAGGTCCATCATGGTTGGTATACGAATTAAAGTACCTTTGATTTGATACCCATATTGACATACCTTGCTCAATATTTAAGGAAAAATGAGAGGTGGCAACCCTTAAACTGCCCTAAGTGGCAACACCCACGTAGACAATTTTAAAATCAAGTTTTTGGCGCAACGAAACTTTTTAAAAATTTAATTTCTAATATTTTTTTTAATTTTCGTACGTATACGCCATGGTGTCTGTGTGCCACATATTCATGCTTTTGGCACAACGAAAATTTTAAAAAATTTTGAAAATCAATTTCATTTTGCGTTCAGTTTTGGATCATTTTGGGTCAATTTTGGGGTAATTTTCGGATCATTTTGGGATCCTTTTTGGATCCTTTTTGGATCATTTTATCATTTTGGATTAAATTTTGGATCATATTGGAAACATTTAAGGGTATTTTTGGGATTCATTTAGGATTATTTTGGGATTATTTTAGGGTTAATTTGCGATCATTTTGGGATAATTTTGGGTACTTTGGGGTCATTTTGGAATCATTTTGGGGCTATTTTGGGATCATTTTTGGATCATTTAGGGATCATTTAAGGATCATTTCGGGGTAATTTTGAGATAATTTTTGGATCATTTAGAGATCATTTTAGGGTCATTTCGGGGTAATTTTGAGAATATTTTGCGATCATTTTTAGGGTCTTTTGGGGTCGCTTTGTGATCATTTTAGAATTATTTTGGGATTAGTTTAGGGTCATTTTGGGACCATTTTGGGTAAGTAAAGTTAGCGCTTAATTAATAGCACCGAGCAAGCTCGCCCAGCCAGAGACTTCACCTTAAATCGACCACATGCAAGCTTAAACTCTTCTATTCTCTTTGTTACACAAAAAAAAAAAAAAAAAAAAATACAAAAAATCGCACTGATTGCTCCTGTTGTTGATTCTGCTGTACCTCACGCTACGCTGCACTCTCATAAAATGTGAACATACCAAATGCGTACCATAAAGGCAACGAAGGTTAAGTTGGGACCCACTTTCCCTGCAGAGTTTTTCTTAGAGCGAGTCGAAGGGATGTCGAAAAAGACTACCAGCAACAACACGTAGATAATTTTTTGTTTTCGTTGCCCTTTCATTGAGGTTTGTTTTGCATTCAATTATGGTATGCGTACTTTTGTGCAAACGCAGTAAACGGTAATGCATACAATAATGTTACAGAATGCGAAACGCAAAACGACTACATTCGATGTGGGTAACTGGACACTGTGGATGCCGGAGTTTCGACTTACATGCGTTAAATTAAAGTGGTGCGTAGGTACGAGTACTTATGTAACAAGAAGAGTTTGCGTGAAAATAATGGAAACGTTGCAAGCAAAACAAGAACAACAACAAACTGTTGCAACATCGCTATGAGATCGGTATTACAGTTTTGCCAGTGATTGCTTTATTTCGCTGCATAAATTGGAATTTTCTTGCTTTGCTGCACTTTATATCTTTCGTGTGTGTATGAGATTCGCTGGTCAAAGCAAACTTTTTGTTTGTTTTTCCTCACTCACACACACATACAAACACACACATTAACACTCACACTCTGGCACTGTGTATAACCGGCGAACAGGAAGATTCCATTTGCGCACAACATTGTTATCTTTGGCTCTACTTTGAGCTTTGGTTATTGCAGTGATGGCGCTAGACTTGTGGAGTCATCTGCAAATACACAAGCGAACGGAGACCTGCAAAG
>CAXKVI010000004.1:112717594-112740094 GCA_964058755.1 Campiglossa producta | reverse complement strand
AACAAGAAAATGTATTAAAAAAAAAAAAAAAAATATATAAAAGCTAGTTTCAAACGCGATACTCTTTTCCATGAATGCGCTACAATCGCTGCAAAGCACAAAACCTGAACGAATCGAATAGATAAAGCAAATTTATGTTTATCTACAAAACGTATGTGATAGTGTGCATTACTTCACATGCATGTGTGCATAAAACAACAAAAGCAAATTTGCATAAAAATGAAACAGCAACAACAACGCATAGCAAGTGCATAACCACATTTTGCTTTGATTTTAGATTTTATTTACGTATCTTAGCGTTGCATATCGCAACTTGAATCTATCTGAATGATAGTTTGCATTTACGAGCTTATATGCATGCATAAGTGTTTGTAAGTATGTATGTACGTGTGACTTGGTATCTACAATGAAAGTGCATAAATATATGCAATCTTCTATTTGAATTTGGTTTCGCGTGTTAGTTCTAGTTGTGAGTGACATGCAGCTGTGGGCACTTAAAATCCATTAGGTTGTGGAAGTTGTTGTTGTCGAATTAATGCATATTTTAATCGTTACCTTGTTTGGCTGAGGTAGTTATGCCAGCCCCTTAATCGAACCGTGAACTATGAATTTGATTGAGAAGAGAAGCTGATGCTGTTGGCATCTATCCATCTATACATATATATATAAAATTCAAATAATGTATGTATGTTTGTATGTATGTGCGGACACACTTGGCTCCTAAACGAATAAGCCAGGGATGTTCATAGGCTAAAACATATTTTCATATATATAAAGGGGGCGTGGCGCCTCCCATACGAAAGGAATTTTTGATTGTCCGTATCTCTGGAAGTATTTATGTTAGACAACCGAAATTTGGTGAGAGGTTGTATGAGATCGATCCTTACTAGCTCCAAAAAAAACTGAGGATAACGAAAAAAGGGGCGTGGCAGCTCCCATACTAATGAAATACTTCATAGTCGATATCTCTGGAAGTATTTAGGTTAGGCCACTGAAATTTGGTGAGGGGTTATATGAGATCGATCCCTACCACCCCAAAAAAACCAAAACTTTCTTATTCTCCTTTGCAAAAACTTTTTCGGAGGTGGTAGGTACCACAATGCAGCTGATTTCAAGAAAAAAAAAATGACTACAAAATGATCCCAAAATTACGCCAAAGTTATCACAAAATAATCCTAATATTACCCCAAAGTTGCCACAAACTGACCCCTAATTGATCCTAAAATGCTCCACCAATGACCATAAATTGATCCCGAAATGATTCCAAAATTACCCCAAATTTCCTCCAAATTGATCCCAAAATAATCAGAAAAATACCCCAAATTGTGCTCAAAATGATCCCGAAAATAGTCCCAAAGCGATCCCGAAATACCCCTAAACGATCCCGAAAATGGTCTCGAGTTTACGCCGAGTGGAGAATTGTTGACACTTTCGAAATATATATGTTGTTTTATTCATTTGAAAAAAGTATGATATGTTTTTTTAGGCCAGAAGTTGAAATTTTTGAAAATTTCATCCGGTTTACCTGTTTTGAAGTAATTTTTTTGACACTAATTGACAATGAATGATATTTTTTCGTTATACATATATCATCGAGAGGCAACTACTACTTAATTATGCCAATTTTATTTTTTTGGAAAGGATTTCAAGTTTTCAAGATATGCAGCATAATCCAAAATCTAATTTTTTGGTCTCAAGCGCCCTACAGTATATATAGTACCCATGTGTAAGAAGGTGGGCCGATATGAAAATCACCCAAGTGACTAGAAAAATCGTATTTTAGGGAGCAAAATAAGATACTTTGCCGAAGGAAGCAGACCTCTAAAACCAATTCTGATGTCCCGACTTTTTACTTTTGACCTTGAGCGCCAAAGTTTGAAATATCCCAAGTTGACCCATTCGGTCGCTTCAAAAGTGTATTAATTTTTATTTGAAGCACTGTATAATTGAGACGAGGCAGAACTGAGCGGTACAGATATCAGGTATAATTTATACATACTTTCAGAATTAGCAACGACATATACAAGCTTAACACAAAATAAAATATTCCTAGAAGACCTTACTAATAATGCATTTTGTATGATTTAACGTTATTATCAGCATGTTAAATTAGAGAAAAATTGCAAGAAAAATTGCAAGAAAAATTCTTCTTGAACTTACCTCAATTAAAGTGGCAAGCATTAAGTGATGGACGGGCAGATACATATTTATTATATGAAATCAATAAAGTCAAAATTAAGACAGCTTTAACTGAGAGAAAATTTATGTTATATGAATGTTTAACTTAAATTCTCCGAAACGTCAAGCCAAAGCAGCTTTTCGAGGATAAGTTAAATAAAAATATTTTTTTAATCATGCCATTTTCTTACAAAATAAACCAATGCTTAACTACAACAACATACTAAAAAAGCGACAAAAGAACACAACGAAAAAAGGTCAAAAAAGGGTGACCACAAAAAAAAAAAAAAAAGAAATAACTTAACTAACTACCAAACTTATCCTCAGTATTCCATTGTTAGCAATGTATTGATAATAGAGTTAAAACGAAAGCATGAAAATCAAAGCAATTGCTAACGAAATGATAGACTTAACGTCAAGAAAGTCATGCGAATACTTTGCATGACAGCAGAGAAAATATATAGCATTGCTAGAGGGCAAACAATAAAAACTACACAAGTGAGTACAAAAATAACAAGGTACTAGAAAAAATAAACTATATATTCACAACAAGTTGTGCCCTTTTTACACACCTCCGCTATGAGCTAAGCACAAGTCGACAGTCAACTTGACAAACAAACAATCGAATAAAAAGACATCATGACAAGCGGTAGACAAATCAGTTAACAATAAACAGCAGGCGTTGCAATAGCAAATAAAGGGTAGGACAACAATGAACTATAACTAAACGTAGAAAGAGACAAAAGAATAATGATATCTTAGACGTAGACGACAGGAGCAATAAAATTGTTGAACTAAAATTGTAAGGTGAAAGCGGTGGTGGTGGCGTTTGTTTTTTGAAAAGGCCGAGAGATAACTAAGAAAATAAATGTACAAAAGATTTTCTCAATGTGCAAGTTCATTTGTTTAAATTGAAATGCTTAGAGATATTTGTATGTTTTACCTAGAGAATGAAATTCGTTTGTTATTGTTTGACATTGATTCTGGCTTTGTGAGGGATCCTATTTTTAGTATGTACATATAACAGTTCATACTAATTTTTTTTTTAATATGATTGATTTTTTTGGCGCTTCGCATACATTTACATAGCTGAGGTTTTTAGCAAGAAATGTCTTTGATGGTTGACTTTTTCTAAAAACTATTGAGTGTGTGGCAAAAATGTTGCTCATACGACATGGTTAATAAAGGGCTATGAAAGCTATTCGAAGCGTTATTTCACAATACTGACTGATGGAAATATTCGCCAGCGTTCAAGGTAGTTTCAGAAAGTAGCCCCTCATCTTTCTGTAGACCACTTAGTTATCTATCACAGATGTAAAAATATCTCGATTCATTCCTTACCATTTCCTGCTGAGTACACCAACGAAAATCTGGCGTACTAAAATAAAAGTCACTCCGCCATGACACGCGAAGCTTAAATAAATTTCTATTTATACCAGTCGTATTTCGGATTTCTTACCTCATAAAATTGTTAGCTAATAAAATAAAATAGAAACATCCTATGTTCATTTGCGTTATCCACCTGGCATGACAGCAAATTATATTTGCTATTGTGTTGAGGCTTATGACTTTTCTGTTTTTCTTCAGTAAGCATTGTCTAGGCGACACCACACTCGAGGAAATATCCATTTCCCACGAATACACGTGTTGGTTAAATGCTATCTCAGCAAAGCCTACAAAATCTCATTAGCTTTATCTGAGTTAATCGGACTAAACAAATATTAGGCATTCAAATAAATTTGTTAGGAGATGTGCAGCTGCGAAAGGAAAACAAGTCACAAAGAAAAATTTAAGAACGAATGGTAATGGTATGGTAATGGTATGGTAATGGTATGGTAATGGTATGGTAATGGTATGGTAATGGTATGGTAATGGTATGGTAATGGTATGGTAATGGTATGGTAATGGTATGGTAATGGTATGGTAATGGTATGGTAATGGTATGGTAATGGTATGGTAATGGTATGGTAATGGTATGGTAATGGTATGGTAATGGAATGGTAATGGTATGGTAATGGTATGGTAATGGTATGGTAATGGTATGGTAATGGACAAAACGAAATTCCCCAACACAATTCAGTTAATCTGACGGTCGAACATGAAAAACTGAATGCTTAAAATGGTATTTTTATACCATATCATACACTCTCAGATTATATCTACTAATTGCCAACCAATTTATTTCACACCGCATACCATATATTCACCGTGCCACACGCCATACGCAACACCCAAAAAATCTCAAATCCGCAAATTAATATTTCAAAAGATTGATTTTACTTTTCGATTACTTTCAACTGAGTTAACTTCAAATTAATGAATTATAAAGCAAATCCACAACAATTGCAACTCAGTAGCCATATCAACCGACAAAGTGCAGCTATCCGCTTCATGTCTACTTCAACAAGCATTCAACCAGTTGTTGCTGCAATTACGCTGTTTACTCATCAAACAGTTACACACATGCTACAATGTATCCTAACAATAGAATCGTTGAAAATTGCGCTGCTGAATTGAGCATCGAATTGAAAATAAGCTCTGCACAGCAATTGATGGGTCGATTAATCGAAGAAGAAACGCAATAATACTCGCAGATAACAGCACAGATGGACGGTATAAGTATGCTATACGCAGTATAAAACAACATCAAACATAAAAGCCATATTAAAAACGTTAAGTACAAGTAAAACAAGAGTGGAATGTTAAAATGCTTCGGGGTTTGTTTTTGTTTTTTATTTAATGCTACAAACCATACTCTGCCGCTGTAATATTTACCATTCAGCATTTAGAGTAGACGCAATAATGGAGATGCTAGTCACTTCTATGTATGTATCTATGAGTATGTATTTGTGGTATTTGTTGTTGCTTTCGTTACCACTTCAACTATTACTCCACTTCATGCTCCATGGTGCAGCACTAATTTGACGCGACGCAGTGTACGGAGGAATGGTAATAATAAAAACAACAAATGCTGGGATACAGTTTCATGCACATGAGTGAAATATCAAATATATTGTGCAGATGTGTTTGTGTAAAGTCTTATACATATACATACATATGCGCCATATGTGAACAATTTATTTTTGTCAGGGGGTTCCAAAAAGGCCCGGTTGGACCACATATTAGTGCTATATTCAGAATGTTCAGTTAAAGTAAATAGGATGCAGCCTAGGTTCTCAAATATATTAATTATTCTTTTTTTATTTCATTTTATTTTCTTTTATTTAAATAATAATTTTTTTTTTTTGTTATATATTATTGAATTTTTTTAATTGAATTAAATTTTTTTTTGATCTTTTTTATTTTTTTTAGTTTAATTTTGTTTTGTCTGATTTTATTTGATTGTATTTTATTTTTTTTTTATTCAATTGAACTATATTTTAGTTATTTTATATTTTTTTTATTTTTATTTATTTTTTTTATTTTTTTTTTATTTTATTTTACTTCACTTCCTTTCATAACATTTTATTTTATTTTATTTTTTTTTTTATTATTTTTTTTTATTTATTTATTTTATTTTATTTTATTTTATTTTATTTTATTTTATTTTATTTTTTTTATTTTATTTTATTTTATTTTATTTGATTTGATTTATTTTATTTTATTTTATTTTATTTTATTTTATTTTATTTTATTTTATTTTATTTTACTTTATTCTATTTTATTTTATTTTATTTTATTTTATTTTATTTTATTTTATTTTATTTTATTTTATTTTATTTTATTTTATTTTATTTTATTTTATTTTATTTTATTTTATTTTATTTTATTTTATTTTATTTTATTTTATTTTTTTTTTATTTTATATTATTTTATTTTATTTGATTTTATTTAATTTCTTTTATTTTATTTTTTATATTTTATTTATTTTATTTTATTTTATTTTTTTTAATTTTATTTTATTTTATTTTATTTTTTTTATTTTTTTTATTTTATTTTATTTTATTTTATTTTATTTTATTTTATTTTATTTTATTTTATTTTATTTTATTTTATTTTATTTTATTTTATTTTATTTTATTTTATTTTATTTTATTTTATTTTATTTTATTTTATTTTATTTTATTTTATTTTATTTCATTTTATTTTATTTTATTTTATTTTTTTTCTTTTGGTTGATTTTAACTTAATTTAATTTAATTTGATTAATTTTAATTTAATTTAGTTTAGATTAATTAATTTTAATGACATTAATTTTGTTGGCTCAGACAACGTCTATCAGTTTTGTTCATTCAGTTCAGTTCGGTTCACTTAAGTAAAGCAAAATTTAGTTAAATTTAGATCAGTCCTGTTCCGTTCAGTCCAGTTCTATTAATTTTAGTTCAATTCATTTAAGTTTAATTCAGTTCCGTTCAGTTAACTTTAGTTGTGTGCAATTCATTTCACTTAAGGCCAGTTCTGTTCCGTTCAGTTCAGTTCTTTCAATACCAGTTCAGTTTAGGTCAGTTTGATTTGGTTCAGTTCACTTTAGTTTATCCGTTCTGTTCACTTTATTTGGGACTTCCTAATGCAAGAATGCGTGTTTACTTATAACTTTTGTGATGCATGTGGCATATGTTGTATGTCCGCACAGAAAATTTTCGCTCACTTGATGTGGCAGCTGTCGAAGTTGGAAACTTTGCCATGCTTACAACCGCAAGTACTCGTACCAACTACAAAATAGAAAATCGGAAAGCTTTGCTGTAACAGCGCGAAACTTTCTGCATTAGTACATTAGGGTAGGTGAATTTGTGTATAGAACGAATAGAGGCGATAGAGTGCCAAAAAAGAGTCAGATTTTAGATAAAACACTAAAAATATTCTATAGAGCATGGCTGTAAATTTCTCGCTTAATGTTGCACAATTTTACGCTAAGAAATTTTTATATATATGAACAAGTCGCAACAATTTTTACTAGATGGCTTTGAAATAAGTCACCCAACCTAATGTGAATATGTAAGCATTTGTTGTGCCCATAATTGTTGTTGTCAATGCATGTAGATTAGCATTTACATATATATTTGATTATATTTTATTTTTTAATTTCGCAGCCTGCTTTACAACTCCCTTCAATTCCAACTGCTGTCTGATATTCTGTCAAACTTAAATGAGCGGAAATGAGAAGTTGCTCCTAACAAAGTTTTTATTGCAGGGGAAGAGAGTAGAGTGTACGATTTGTATAAGCTGTTGTGCTTTTAATACCGCAGCCACTTTACCAAACGCTTGCATACTATTGACTATGAATGTAACTATTTACATATGGATCTGTATACACACTCATTTGTACGTGCATGAATAAATAAATATGTAATAACCTTACTGAATTTTGTATTCACAGAACACACACACACACACATCATTCAGTTTAGTCTCATTTTTGTGCTTATTCAATTTGAGAGTTTCAATAGGGACCTCAGAAGCATTGCTCACTTCATTCACATAAATGCAGCCTTTTGAGTTAAGTATTCATATAGTATGTGAATGGATGTATGTGTGTTTATGAGCCTTTTTTATTGCCTGGCTGATTGAAATATGCATATAATTATTTTAAACAGAATTTTCTTATTCAGTATTTTTTTTTTTTCTTTTTTTATTTCTCTCTGTTGTCTTTGGTAAATGGGCAAAGCTTTTTAAGCTTTTAAGTGGATTTTGTGATTTATGTTGAAGATCGTGACACAACCACATGTGGAATAAAAGGATGAATTGATTTACAAAACTGAAAAATATCTCTTATCTATCTAAAAAGTTTTTAAAAGATATGCTAAATCTAATACATTTTTTATTTTTCAGTATATGAACGTGCAAAATTGGTAAGTGCCACATTTTATTATTCACTTTTATCACCTTTTGTGTGACAATAGCACATAAATTTTAAACCAATAAAATAAGTTAACTTGTTAACATGCCATTATCAGCCATGTCGTAGCACAACCGGTATTGCACTTAAATTCCTTAATAGATATGAAGAAATGTTATTGTGAAAAAATATGCATATATGCATAGTGAATAACTTTAGATATGCAAGTAAATATACCTAGCAATGTTGGGTTTGTACTACTTATGGCACTGGTTACTAATATTTTCATATCTCATAAATTGACCAGCATATGCACGCGACTTTATCTACGAAATTTACATAGGATGCATTTCATATCCAACCCAATAGGCATTGAAGCCGACCTCCTCAGATGTTGATGAAATTTTTGCATAGAGGTACATTTTCAGTGTACTAAAAAAATTGTACAGTGTATTTTTTTTTAAGCTAATTTCAATACCTTGCCACGCCCAAAATTTTTCGAAAATGCAATTTCTAAAAATGAGGTTGTGTTTGGGTAGGTAAGATGTACCTCTATGCAAAATTTCATCACATTCTGAGGGGGGACGGATTAAAAATGTAAGTTTTTTTCAGCCTTTGATATGAAATTCATCATAGATAGGTTTGTTTTTACATATCGTCGCTCGCATGCCAGAAGCATGAATGTGCCAAAATTGAAAAATTGGGAAATCGTATTTGAAAGTTTATTGCTCTCGCGAAATTTGAAATTTTAGTTTTTGACATAAAGACGTTTTTGCAACTTATATCTCATTATACTCTTTCCACTGATATAGTTTTTACGTTAATATTCTTTCAATTCCTCGAGAGACGGCACATTAATTTTTTGAAAATTTCCAAAGTAACCAATTTTTTTTGCGCCAGAAGCATGAATATGTAGCACATTCAAGTTTTTGGCGCAACAAAAATAAATAAAAAATTGAATTTCTAAATTTCTTAAAATTTTCTTTGTACCAGAAGCACTAATGTGTATCAAAATTGTTACGTATACGCCATAGTGTGTGTTGTTGAGCGCAACACATTCATGCTTTGGCACAACGAAAATTAAAAAAAAATTGGAAATTAAATTTTTAGACATTTTTGTTGCGCCAGAAACATGAATGTGTAGCACATTTGTTTTACTGACACAATTTTCAGAGATTGAACTACACTTTCATGAAAATGGCATTGCAAATTTCCGGGCCTTTATTGTACTTAGTAAACTCAAGATTTTCGTCAATCTTAGAGAAAGGAGAGGTTAATCACGTGAGCCTATTAATTTGGACTATTTTAGTATCATTTTGGGATCATTTAGCAGTCACTTTGGGATAATTTTGGGGCTATTTTAGATTGTTTTAGGTTTAATTTTGGATCATTTTGGGACAATTTTTGGGTAATTTTCGGATCATTTTGGGTTCATTTCGGGATCAGTTTGGGATCAATTTTGGATCATTTTGTGATCATTTTAGGGTAATTTTGGTGTAATTTTGGGATCATTTTTGAGTCATTTTGGTTCAATTCTGGATCATTTTGGGAACATTTAAGCGTCTTTTTGGAGCCTATTTGGGATCATTTTTGATCATTTTAGGGTCATTATGGGGTCATTTTGGGGTCATTTTGGGATCATTTTGGGAACATTTAAGGGTGTTTTTGCGGTCATTTTGGGATCGTTTTAGGATTGTTTTGGAATTATTTAAGAGTCATTTTGGCTAAGTAGATTTAGCGCTAAATGGATAGCACCGGCCACACTGATACTATGTACGTTTATATCGGTGAATATAGCCTGTTTTTAGGATATCGAATATATAGTTCCTACCGGTAAAAGACCTCCAATACTCTTAGATTACAGTACAGTGCTACTAATTTCTGCTGCTGGGTAACAGTAGCAAAAGAATGAGCAACAATTGGATAACGAAATAAGAAAATAAACCAAGTAAAAATCCCATAATTTGTGTAAGCTCATAAAATTACTTTATTGCTTTTCACACATATACATACATACGCAGAGCTATGTTGCCACATATATATATATATATAAATGCACGTTTTTTATTAAAGATTTAAGGGAAGTTGTGAAAGCTGCTTTAGCGTTCACACATTTTCACATATATTACTACCTATGCAAATAGAAATAGCATTTTAACAGCGTATATGCTAGATAAAACAGGTAATTCAACGCATGAAGGTAAAACTGATGCGTTATTAAGTTAATATAAAAATGTATAAAAATATGTAAATGCAATCTAAATGAAGCTGTTTATGCATAAACAACAATTTTATTTTGTTTATGGTTTTTCTAGAGTAGCTTAACTGGGTACTTAAGTTTAAAAACATATTTTTCCTTTCTTATAAGGGGTGAGTTGCTACTGAGATACTCCCTTTTTGACCAATATGTAGTGTGTCAGTTTTGCTCTCAGTATTTTAGGGATATTCTCCACTTACACTATTATAAATTACGTAATAGCCTCTTTCCGCAAGCTTCCTAGAAACTGTTAACTTAAACATAAGTACCCACATGTCTTTCAACGTTTGGACTAATTGTGTCATTAACCTGGCCAACAACTACATTTAACTAGCAGAGCGTTTTCCAAAATAAATTACTCACCACAAATGCACCCAAAATGTGTCATCAACTTTATTGTAGTCACTTATTTTAATTTAGATTTCCATCCAATTAGACAAATACAAGGCACTTTACGCGTAATTCACTAATTCAGTAATTCGCTGACTGGCTGACGCCCACTTGCGATGTCTCGCTTAGTTTATAAGTCTTTGTTATTTGTTTTTGATCTAAAATAACGCACGACACTTATTATTTGACAATTCGCTTTTGCCGCACACAATTTGTGAGTTTCCAAAGTGTGAGCGCGCACTGTTTAGGTACATTCATTAGAGCGTCCCAAAATTATATGGAACAAATTTTGGTTCCCTCTATATCGGTGCGTTTAAGCTTAAATAACATGTATGCGAAGTTTTATTGTTCTAGATTAACGGTAACTCGTGTCAATTTTTAGTTAAAGTTTTGGCTAGCAGCTGATACTCAGTTCGCAAAACACTACAATAAGCCTATGAAAATCACAAAATTTTAATACTTTTTCCATAAATAAAGGACTGTGTAACAAATCTCCATTTTTGAATTTTTATAAGGACAACAGGATCCTTTAGAACGGAATTCAAAAAATGTATTCATCAGGTCATACACGTATGAGTATTGAAGTTTTTGTAGATATCTTCGAAACGGATTGAGACATCAAAGTAAAACCCACATTACATTGTAGAGCTCAATGCAATTCGGCACTGGTTGCCGTTTTCCCTATTTTAGTTAAAGTTTCTGCTAGCAGCTGATACCAAGTTCATAGAAAACTACAATAAGGCTATGAAAATCACAAAATTTTAATACTTTTCTCATAAATAAAGGACTGTGTAACACATCTCCCTCTTTGAATTTGTATAAGGACAACAGGATCCTTTAACACGATATTCAAAAAAGTATTCAAGAGAAAAGGATATTGTATTTTAGTGGATTGCGTAACAATAAGTTTTCTGGCAAAAATAATTGTGTTTATCTTGAAACTTTGTAAGTAAAAATATTTCACTTTTCATGCCTATGTAGGTCATACTCGGCGTATGAGTGTTCAAGTTTTGGTTGATATCTCCGAAACGGATTGAGATATCGAAATGAAACCTGCATTACATTGAAGACCTAGTGAACAGCTTTCAATTGATGTCCATATTGTAAGTAAGATTTTTCTAACAACTTCAATTGCAATTCGGCATGTCTTCCCTTTTGCGAATTACATAAAATTCGGTCAGGATACTTTTTGATGAATAATGGTCAAAAGTAGGGGTATGCGTTACAATAAAAAAACTTTGATTTTTGGAACAGTCTAACATACACACATACATACATTTATAAGTATTCAACTTTTAATTACCCCAAAGCAATGCGTCACTAAAGTAAATTCTCTTACAACGAAAACTACAACAACGTCTGCCAGTCAACTGTGATGACAGTTGTCGCCGCCAAGTCATTGACATAGTCTACTTGCTGTAATGTTTATCCAGCAGTTGTTGAATGACGGTACGAATGTAAGTAAAGCGATAGAGAATAATGTGATAGTAAGCCATAAAGGAAGCGGAAGCATATTGTAGGGCCTGCTAAGTGGCGCTAGCTCGAGGGCAGATGAAAGATATGACAAATATTAGCTTAAACTAAACAAATAAAGAATGACAAAAATTGGAAAACAAAAGTGAACAAAATAAGTCAGATATGTAAACAAGTAACTTTAGCTAATAAGCAGGAAAAGGGTGGAATATATTAGGCTTCTACAATCACATAAATATAAATATCAAATTTTTCTTTGAATTTTTATAATGACAACAGGATTCCCTACAAGGTTATTGAAAAAACGTAATCACGAGAAAAGTATATTGGAATTCGAAAAGTATTTAGTAGATTGCGTAAAAATATGTTCTTTTAACAAAAATAAGTGTATATATCTTGTAACTTTGCAATTAAAGTGCTTTTTTTATATGTCACTACACGGCGTATGAGTAACATTTAGTTATGCAAGTAAGAAAGACCCCATGAACACTTTTCTTTTGCTACCCATATTGTAAATAAGATTTATCTAATAACTTAAGCTGCAAGTCGAAACGGGTTGTCGCGGTCCGAATTGCATAAAACTCTGTCAGATAGTTTTTGATGCATAATGCGTAAAATCAAGGGGTATGCGTTTAAATAAAAAAAACTTAAATTTTTTGGGACAGCCTTATGTACATGTTTGCTTGCTAACCATTCAAATATATGTTTGTTGCTCTCACTGTTAATATCTTAGCTACCAAATGTACCCTTAATATTATTTATTGGTAAATCTCGAAAATTGGTTTTCTGTTAAGCCACGCACACTTATCATATTTAGTTTACCCCCCAAATACTCTCAGACCACAGAGACGAAACAAAAAAATTGAAAATTGAGACACGTAATTTTGTTTCTATTTGCTAAAACCCGTAAATGGCGCGTGTAATGTTGAAAGAGTGGTCTAAGATTATTTAATATCACCGAAAAAGGTGGTTAAATAAAAAAGTTTTGAGTTTTTTTCCAGCTCTCATAACTTAACAGAAGTAGGCTGACATTGTTGTTCTCAGAAGGCTTTTAAATTTTAAATTTCGGGATGCCAACAATCGCAAGGTTGCCATAAGCCCAATGCGGTTATTCTTTGCTAGAGGACAGTTAACCGCTCATCATCAAACTAATTGTTCTACTTTCTTTATCTCAGGCAAGGCTCCGGCCATCTCAAAATCCTTACGGAAAGAGGTTTTTGGGATCCCTAGAATTTTGAGCTTGTTTAAATCGTTCTCGCGGACAGTCTGACTAGTCCCAGAAGGCACTGGAATCCAATTGTACCGAAAATCCACCAAATAACTGTAAGTTTCAGCAACACTCCTAATCAAAATTCAGAAAAAGTTTGACTGTGAAACAACAATAACAAGACAGCAATGCTCACCTTCTGTGCTATAGGTATTTTTTTTTAATATTTGAAAGCATACCTCCAACCATTTTGATTAAGACGTGCTGTTTAGTATGTGGAGTGGCTTTAATATTTCCGGCAGACATGCTTCACTCAGCTTTTGCTGAAGGTATTTCCTCATTGTAACCGTTTGGCGCTGCTAATTTTAAATGCAAAACTGGTACTACAGTGGAATATTGTTTGTTTAGGGTTTGTTATCATTTTACTTATTCTCTTCCATTCTTAGAATAATAAAATACGATTTAAAGCTTATTGGTTTAGTATACTAGAATGCTTTAACTTCTAGTAAAAATTACTGAAAATATTCTGAATTTAAAAATAGGGTGATTTGCAATGAGACACATCGGGTTCCATTTCGGATAGATTATGTGTGTCGATGAGCCATTATCTAAGACTATCTTTTTTGAAATTAGTAACCAATTTTATTGCTGGGTAGCTATCCACAGATACCTATAAAACATAAACTCAATTCAAATATGAACAATTGTTTAGCCTGAGACTTCAACATGACAGTCTCGAAACGAAGGTTGAAAACTGTCAAAACTGCAATCCAATTAGTTGTTGGAAACTGATAAGCTTTTCAAACTTTGCTTTTCTCCTTACATTGAGTTATGAATGGGTCAAAACATATTTACATATGAAGCTATTATTTGTTGGCAATTCATTTAAAAATTTGTTTTTTTTTTTTCTTTATTTTGACATGGTTGCTGGTGCTGCTATTGGTTATGAAAAGATATTTTTATCCCAAAAGGGATTAAGGGAAGTAAAAGTTTTGCATATACATATATACTTAAGTCAAGGAAATTCGTTCTAAATAAAACACTTTTACTCTTAATATTAATGCTGAAAACTAGGAAGTCATATTATTTTCGGAGAAGAAGGGTATATTCTAAACCATACCATAACCATACCATAACCATACCATAACCATACCATAACCATACCATAACCATACCATAACCATACCATAACCATACCATAACCATACCATAACCATACCATAACCATACCATAACCATACCATAACCATACCATAACCATACCATAACCATACCATAACCATACCATAACCATACCATAACCATACCATAACCATACCATAACCATACCATAACCATACCATAACCATACCATAACCATACCATAACCATACCATAACCATACCATAACCATACCATAACCATACCATAACCATACCATAACCATACCATAACCATACCATAACCAAACCATAACCATACCATAACCATACCATAACCATACCATAACCATACCATAACCATACCATAACCATACCATAACCATACCATAACCATACCATAACCATACCATAACCATACCATAACCATACCATAACCATACCATAACCATACCATAACCATACCATAACCATACCATAACCATACCATAACCATACCATAACCATACCATAACCATACCATAACCATACCATAACCATACCATAACCATACCATAACCATACCATAACCATACCATAACCATACCATAACCATACCATAACCATACCATAACCATACCATAACCATACCATAACCATACCATAACCATACCATAACCATACCATAACCATACCATAACCATACCATAACCATACCATAACCATACCATAACCATACCATAACCATACCATAACCATACCATAACCATACCATAACCATACCATAACCATACCATAACCATACCATAACCATACCATAACCATACCATAACCATACCATAACCATACCATAACCATACCATAACCATACCATAACCATACCATAACCATACCACAACCATACCATAACCATACCATAACCATACCATAACCATACCATAACCATACCATAACCATACCATAACCATACCATAACCAAACCATAACCATACCATAACCATACCATAACCATACCATAACCATACCATAACCATACCATAACCATACCATAAACATGCCATAACCATATCATAACCATACCACAACCATACCATAACCATACCATAACCATACCATAACCATACCATAACCATACCATAACCATACCATAACCATACCATAACCATACCATAACCATACCATAACCATACCATAACCATACCATAACCATACCATAACCATATCATAACAATACCATAAAATCGAAATTCGTCCGGCAAATTGTTTTCGACATATACTTTCAAATAAAGTTGACACACACTACCTTTTTGTCTTCCATACAGAACGATATGTCTTAATGTACATTTTTATACCCAGCGTACTAGTACTGGTACAAGGGTTCTATAATTTTGTCCACATAACCGTACTACGTATCGGGACAAAATAATCGAGATAGATATAAAGTTACATATATAAAAGTTCTGAGGCTGAAAAGAGATGAACTCCTAAGGCATATCCGTCCGTCTGTCCGTGTATACGATAACTTGAGTAAAAACTGGTATACAGGTTAATTTCTGGTCAATAACGAAAATTTCGAAAATCACACAAAATGGCATATCTCGGCATCTGAAATGGCTAAAAAGATATAATTTTATAAATGAACCCCCCTGGTCATTCTTTTATGATTTTTCCAAAAATTTTTTATAGTGGGGCTTTTTTAAAAATTCGACTGGGCGCAACATTTAAACTGATTGCGATAGAACGATGAAATTTGGCACAATAGTATCATTGGGAGTATACCTGATGAAATTGGATTAAATCGTCCTCCAACCACGCCCAATTTCGATATCGAAAAGTTCGAAAATTACCTCAAATTGACATAATTCGGTAACGGAAATGGCTAAACTGGTATAGTTTGGTAGTTAGGATGATTTTTTGATAATTTTTTAAAAGTAGGCGTGGCACCGCCCACTTTTCAGGGAGGCATATTTGAAAATTTCACGGGTCATAACTTTTAAACAGATTAGCATAATAGGGAGTATACCTGATGTAATTAGACGAAATCGCTTCTCATACATGCCCGCTTCCGAAATGTAATATTTCGAAAATCATATAAAAATTACCGCTGGGTATTTAATCTGCGGTTTACCCGAACTTAGACTTCCTTACTTGTACATTTTCGTTTTATTTTAAACAAAATATTGTGTTCTACCGGAAATCCTTTTCTAGTTTGTTTACTAACAATTTTCGATTACGATAACTGTCTTAGTACTTCAAAGAGCACGTACTTTAACTCTTTTTAACTAACGTTAAAACCACAACTACAACAGACAAGCATTTCAAGTTGGTGCTTCTGACACTTCCTGTGTTTTTCGATGTTTTTAATTTTTTATTTCTTGTTCAACTTTGACGCCATTTTTCAGCACACGTTTAACTGTGGTTTCCAGCTGTTCTTGCTTGCGGGTTTGCTATTATTTTGTACACGTAATTATTCTGAAAAAAGAAAAAACGGAGCAATTTGAATTGAAAAATTAACAATCGGTAGTGAGATGCGTACGAAGGTGTGGTAGATATACTTCGAAAAAGTATATGGTTAACCGAGATGCACATTCAAAATTAACCCAACTTCTTTTTTCAGTTACGAAATAAAATATAAAAATTTTCATGGGATGCCGGCATCTTTGCAATACTGAAGAGTGATAATTTGCAGCACGCTGAAAAGGAACCTCAAAGTTTGTGCATGCTTTTAATCATGAATGCATGTATGTACGTATGTACTTAGGCTGTCACCCAAGTATCTTTGTAGTTAAATTGAGCTCAGGTGATGATCACTGTAGCAAGTGGCAACGAACTTGCCAGCAGACCATACCACCACTGGCGCGCACTATTTATAGCTGCCACCTTTTCCCACAATTACCTGTGCAGCACTGCTTGACTTCTCTTCCTTCTGCTTCTTTCTTCAATTTGTTTTGCAGCAAATTTCGTTTAAGCGTAGCGTGAGTGACTTTTTTGTTGTATTTCTCAATTTTCTTGTCATTTCGCAAAATCATAACATAAAATTCATTTGTGAATCTTGCGTTACGCCTTCACTCACAAATTGGACAAACTAGAAAATATGCAAATTGCCCAGCGTTTGAAAATTAATGAGTAGGAATGTCAGAGTTGCTGTGGTGTCGTATTTTTAATACCCAGTAGCCGAAAAATTTGTGATTTGAGCCACCTAAAGTTTTTTTTTAAGTTGATGAATTTTAATGAAATGAGTTAAGTATGACACGAAACGATTAACCCACAAGAAATTAAGTCTAAGTTCGGATCAATCGAACATTAAATACCCAGCGGTAGTTTTCATATGATTTTCGTAATATTCCATTTCGGAAGTGGGCGTGGTTGGAAAGCGATTTTGTCCAATTACATAAAGTATACTCCCTATTATGCTATTATACCTTGAAACAATTTCATCGTTCTACCGTAATCAGTTTAAAAGATATGACCCGCGAAATTTTCAAATATTCCTCCCAAACTATATCATTTTAGCCATTTCCGTTACCGAATTATATCAATTTAGGTGATTTTCGAAACTTTCGATATCGAAAGTGGGCGTAGTTGGAGAGCGATTTTATCCAATTTCATCAGGTATACTCCCAACGATACTTGTATGCTTTGTGCCAAATTTCACAGTTCTACCGTAATTAGCTTAAAAGTTACGACCAGCCGAATTTTCAAAAATGCTCACTTGAAAGTGGGCGGTGCCACGCCCACTGTAAAAAAAATTATCAAAAAATCATTATATAATGACCAGGGGGATTCACCTATAAAATTATATCATTTTAGCCATTCCGGCTACCGAGATGTGTCAATTTGGCTGATTTTCGAAATTTTCGATATCGAAAAAGGGGGCGTGGTTATCATCCGATTTCGCCAATTTTCAATAGCAACCTACCTTGGCCAGAAAGCAACTTTTTTTCAAGCATTATGTGGACAAAATTATAATACCCTTGTACAAGACTAGTAAGCTGGGTATAAAAATACTTCGAAGTTTGAACTAGTTTCCCGAAAACTTTCGAACTTTTAAAAAAATGGCCCACTTGACAAGATTTGAGTCAGATGTTCCAATTTCGAAAACTGGTGCAAACTTTTTGTTTTTTGTTGGTGTGAATTTTACAAACAAGTTTCAGAAAAAAAATCGAATTTCGAAAAAAGTGGCCCACTTCAATTCGAATCTCCAAAAATGGAACTAAATAAACAAAATTCAAAAAGAAGATATTTAGTCAGATGTTCGAATTTCGTAAAAGTTGCCCAAACGTATAACCTTCTTGTTGTTGTGAACTATGCCAACAAGTTATCAGAAATTTTTATCGACTGTTGATCAGAAAACTAGAAACCAAAATTTCGTTGTATTCTGGATGCGGCTTCCGTTTTTTTCAGAAGCTACCGAAACATATTTCTAGCTTCGGCTTTGCTTTCATAAAGAAGAAATATCGGTTCGGTCAAGCATCTTCAAAGTGGCTTAGGTACCATTCTCATTTGTTTCCTGTTATGATTTACGTTCTTTCACATTAGCACTCCTGGGTATAAAAACATGAAATAAAAAATCTACACAACCTACAATAACGCAACAAAAGGCATCCAGAATCATACGAAGCAGAAATTCTTAATGAAAGGCTACAAAAATGGCACACAACTAACGACCGACTCGTAGCACCTTGCGCATCCAACTATAAAATCAGTAAAGGCCACCACCAACTGGGCAGTATCAAATGTGCCTGAGCTTTGTATTGTCCGTAACTGCAAAGACAGAAGTTGAGAGGTTGATGTTCACAGGTAACCTTAGAGCAACATTAAATAACAGTACTTAAACCTTTTTCCACTCACACCTACGCTGTATTCACCTTACAATGCCTTCATACCCAACACTTTGAAAGCAAATACAAATAGTTGAACAACAACAATAGCTAAGAATTTCTTTTAGAAATTTATTCAATGGTTTACTTTTTATTTTTAGTTACAACAACAAACCTACCGACAACTAATGAGGTCTTGTATAACAAAAAATTGCCAGCAATTGGAGCATAGTTAATTATATTAAATTTATTTTCAACGGAATTCACACTTTTGTAGTAATTGCTGGCGGAGATTGGAGCGAAACTGAGAACTGTTTTGCACACTTTGAGTTTTGTGGCTTAAAACAAATGAGTGGATGTGATGAGCAAATCAAAACTGCAATTTTTCAGTCTTGATTAAAGATTATCAGTGGGAATAAATATAAATATAAATAAAACGAAAAAATAAAATAAAATAAAATAAAATGAAATAAAATAAAAAGAAGAAGAAAATAAAATAAAATAAAATACAATGAAATAAAAAACAAGTAAGGAAGTCTAAGTTCGGGTGAAACCGAACATTACATACCCAGCTGTGCACATAAAGTGGGCGTGATCGTTCACCGATTTTTCTTATTTTCTGTGGTAGTACTCTACATAAACATAACATGCCTGGTACCTAGTTTCGTAAATCTATCTCACACCGTTCTGAAGTTGTTAGCAGTCGAATTTAAAAATTGCTTGACTCATAAGTGGGCGGTGCCACGCCCACTTTCCAAAATTTTGAAAAAATTATGTAAAGAATATGAAAGTTGATGTATGTACCAAATTATATTATTATAGCGAAATCAGTTAATTAGATATGGACTTTTCAATATTTCCACCTCCTTTCAATATAACTTTTATGAAAAAGTAGGCGTGGTCGCGAAGCGATTTCGTTTATTTTCTATAGCTGAATTTACCACAACAATAGTATGTCCTCTACGAAATTTCGTTATACTAGCATAAACTGTTCTGAAGTTATTAAGAGTCAAAATTTTAAAATTTCTTCAAATATACGTGGGCGGTACCACGCCCCCTTTTCAAATTTTTTTATAAAATCGGCCTTAGAACATCTAAATCAATACATATTGCAAATTTTATCATTGTAGCTGCTTCTAATATTGAATTAACCCATTTTATACGTTTTTCGAAATTTTCGATATCGAAAAAGGGGCGTGGTTATGGTCCGATTTTACCCATTTTCAATAGCAATCTATTCTGAACCCAAATAAGTACGCATGCCAAATTTGGTGAAGATATCTCATTATTTGCTCAAGTTATCGTGTTAACGGACAGACGGACGGACGGACGGACGGACGGACGGACGGACAGACGGACGGACATGGCTCAATCAAATTTTTTTTCGATCCTGATCATATTGATATATGGAAGTCTATATCTATCTCGATTCCTTTATACCTGTACAACCAACCGTTATCCTAACAAAGTTATAATACCCTGTGTACAAGTACAGCTGGGTATAATAAAATAAAATAAAACAAAATAAAATCAAGTAAAATAAAATAAAATAAAATAAAAAGTATAATAAAACAAATAAAATAAAACAAAAAAATAAAATAAAATAAAATGAAATAAAAAAACTAAAAAAATGTAATAAAATAAAAAAATTAAAATTTAATAAAATAAAATCAAATAAAACAAAAAAAATAAAATAAAATTAAATAAAAAAATAAAAAAATACAAATAACAAAAAATAAAATAAAATAATGTAAACTAAAAAAATATTGTAAGATAAAATAAATAAAAATAAATATAAAAAAACATAATAAAATAAAATAAAATAAAATAAAATAAAATAAAATAAAATAAAATAAAATAAAATAATATAAAATAAAATAAAATAAAATAAAATAAAATAAAATAAAATAAAATAAAATAAAATAAAATAAAATAAAATAAAATAAAATAAAATAAAATAAAATACAATAAAATAAAATAAAATAAAATAAAATAAAATAAAATAAAATAAAATAAAATAAAATAAAATAAAATAAAATAAAATAAAATAAAATAAAATAAAATAAAATAAAATAAAATAAAATAAAATAAAATAAAATAAAATAAAATAAAATAAAATAAAATAAAATAAAATAAAATAAAATAAAATAAAATAAAATAAAATAAAATAAAATAAAATAAAATAAAATAAAATAAAATAAAATAAAATAAAATAAAATAAAATAAAATAAAATAAAATAAAATAAAATAAAATAAAATAAAATAAAATAAAATAAAATAAAATAAAATAAAATAAAATAAAATAAAATAAAATAAAATAAAATAAAATAAAATAAAATAAAATAAAATAAAATAAAATAAAATAAAATAAAATAAAATAAAATAAAATAAAATAAAATAAAATAAAATAAAATAAAATAAAATAAAATAAAATAAAATAAAATAAAATAAAATAAAATAAAATAAAATAAAATAAAATAAAATAAAATAAAATAAAATAAAATAAAATAAAATAAAATAAAATAAAATAAAATAAAATAAAATAAAAAAATAAAATAAAATAAAATAAATTAAAATTTAATAAAAAAATCACACAAGACAAATAAAATAAAACTAAATAATATAAGATAAAAAATAAAATAAAATAAAATAAAATAATTTAAAATTTAATAAAAAAATCACACAAAACAAATAAAATAAAACTAAATAAAATAAGATAAAAAATAAAATAAAATAAAATAAAATAAAATAAAAAAAAATAAAATAAAAAAATGAAATAAAATAAAATAAAAAATAAAAATAAATAAAATAAAAAAGTAAAGTAAATAAAAATAAATAAAATAAAATGGATTAAAAAAAATAAAAAATATAAAAAAAATAATAAAAAATAAAAAAAAAATTAAAAAATAAAATTAATCCAATTAATTGATAGGTATATCATCGCTCCCAACGAATACTAGCACGGTTCGTTGTTTGCGTGGAAGACTAGCAAGGTTCGTTCTTGGCGAGGAAGACTAACACGCTTCAGCTCTCTGCGTGGAAGACTAACACACTTCGTTATCTGCATGGAAGACTAACCCACTTCGTTGTCTGTGTGGTAGCTGTTAGTTTTCCATACAAAGAACGAATCGTACTAGTATTCCATGCTAACTGAACCGTGCTAGTCTTCGTTGGGAGCGACGATATATTCTAAAGGCAGGTAATTTTATGTTTTCATCCATGGAGTGTTGTTAGAGCCTCAAAAGGCGTTTAGGTCAGTCCTTATGTAAATGGTAGCTTTT
>CAXKVI010000004.1:112710094-112712594 GCA_964058755.1 Campiglossa producta | reverse complement strand
AGCTTTTGCTAAAGTTTGCGCTTGTTGTTGTTGACTTCCTTCGTCCATTTAACTCGCTTTTATTTCATTACCTTCTTTTTGCTAAAAAGTACAATTTGGACTTTGCAAAGTGCCTCCTTTTATAGCTTTTTATGTTTCATATCCTAATGTATGGGACTTCGGTTCTTAAGGAAAACACGTTGTTTGGGAAAATAATATCAACCTAGTACTGCAACTTATAATACAATTATCTCCCTACAAATAAGGCCCACCCTAATGCATATGGTGGTACCAAAATTTCATAGGCAGTGGAGGAAAAATCTTACATACTCACACATACAAATTTTCTTCACAAATCACTAAAAGTATTGCCACTGCAACGAACGACACTACTGCTCATGGCACTACACCAATGAATGCATTAATTATTTACTTGTTGTTTTATTATATAGTAAGGGAAACGTATGCCCAATGATTATATACGCAATGCCGTATAGCAAGAAAACACGGCGGTTACTAAATTTGTATATATTTGCCCTTAAAGTTCAAGTTCATGAACTTTTTTTTCGTAAGAAATATGAAGTTCAGGGATCGCAGTGCAGCTTAAATGGCCATGTGAGTCTTTGTGTACTTCCAAAAATTTATATTACAGAGGGAATAGCGCTGTTAAGAATAAGAGACTGCAATGGTCGCAATGATGTAGTGATTTCTACATCCACCTAGGCTATAGGTATACAGCATAGAGCTGTATTGTGAAGGCTGTATGTGTGTGTGTATATCCGAGTGCTTTTCTGACGCTTTGTTTTACGCGCAAATAATACGATCACGTGCTGAGACATGTTTTGATGTGTAAACGTCTATGTTGTGTGTAGTGTGTAGACTGTAGTATGTAGGCTGTAGTGTGTAGTACGTAGGCTGTAGTGTGTAGTATGTAGGTTGTAGTGTGTAGTATGTAGGCTGTAGTGTGTAGTATGCAGGTTGTAGTGTGTAGGAAGTATGTAGCGTTAAGGCTGTAGTGGGTAGGGTGTAGTCTGTAGTGTGTAGGCTGTAGGCTATAGGCTGTAGGATGTATGCTGTAGGTTGAAGGCTGTAGGTTGTAGGCTGTAGGTTGTAGGGTGTAATGTGTAGGATGTAGGTTTGTAGGGTGTAGGCTGTAGGCCGTAGTGTGTAGGCTTTAGTGGCTGTAGTGTATATGACTCAAAGCAAGTCATAAATGACTCGTAGAGGGGTCATAAATGACTCATGGATGTGTTTCAAAAGGAGTAATTTTTGAATTTTTGAATCACCCAAGAGTGGGTTACAACCCGTCTTTGAGTCATTTTTGACGCATCCGTGAGTCATTTAGGAGTTATCCATGAGTCCGTTTTGAATGAATGAATTATTTTTGAATCATTCATGAGTCATTTTTGACTCTTTCGTAACTAATTTTTTACTCATTTACGAGTCTTTTTTGACTCATCCTTGAGTCATTTATGATTCATCTATGAGTCATTTATGACTCGTCTTTCACGAGTACTTGGTACTCACGCCTTTTTTTTTATATTTTATTTCACTTTATTTCAACTTGATTTATTTTATTTGATATGAAAATTATGTTCAAAAATGAGTAGTCAAAAAAAAAAATACAATGCAATTATGCTTAACTTAAATAGCATAAAGTTTCTCAAACCAAATACACAGAAAATGCATTTCTCCAAATAAGAACTGAGTAATATGAGCAACACCTTATAAAGTTTATATTAAAGTTCAGTAAAACTTTATTTATATTGTTCGCAAAATACGTAAAGTTTTTTATGAGTTTTAGTCGAGTTTTATGACCGCTTTGTACTAGCACAGCTGTCAAGTGACTGTGAAAGTGTCTATTCTATGGCAGCACTGGCGAAGTATTCATACTAACATTTTACCACAGCAATGTTTGCTTGTCAAGCTACATACATACATACATGTATAATAACGCTGCATTTATGTATATTCACCTCAATATGTATGAATTAGTTTTTCATACTCATACTTTACTGCCAACGACTGATGACTGCCATTGATGTTGACGTAAATTACAAATGCTGGCTTAGACGTTGGTTGGAATGTTGAAAGTGATTGGATTGCATGTGAATGGTTTGGGAATATGAAATGAGTAAATTCTGAGTAGTGCAACAGCTATTTCAAGTTATTTTTAAATTCACATTTAATCTTTTAATATTTTAATAAAGTATGAGTATAATAATAACGAAAGTAAGTATGTATGTTAGAACTAAGAACTGGAAATGAGTTAGTGTGATTTTGGTATGTGTGTAAAATGTTAGGCACGTGTCTGGTGGCACTCAGCTTTTACTTTCATGTTAGTCCAATGTAATAAATGTCGAATGCCAACAAACTGTCATTGATGCAACCAATCATTTTTCCAATATACGTCACTTACCTTTCGTTTATAGATTACGTGTGGTATGGTTAGAGCTCTAAAATTATAGACCTCATTACTTACCATTTTAAAAGTGCTGTCATATTTAATGCCAACACATGC
>CAXKVI010000004.1:112678349-112709894 GCA_964058755.1 Campiglossa producta | reverse complement strand
CATTACATTTCCTTTCTTCCCTTCCTTTTTTCTTTTCCATTCCTTTCCTTTCCCTTTGATTTTTCTGTCATATTTTCCGTTCCTTACCTTCACTTACCTTTATTTTCCTTTTATCGATCCCTTTTCTTTCCTATTATTTTCTTAATTTAATACTTTTATTTATTTCATTTTGTTTCATTTTTATTTATTTTATATTATTCCCTTTCCTTTCATTTCCAACAAATTTTATTTTTTTACTTTCAATCACTTTTCTATTTCTGATTTTACATTTTTTTTTAATTTTATCAATTTTTTCCATTTTATTTTATTTCACTAAGTCTAGCCACGAAGGGCCTTGTGCATGATCTAGCTTATGTGTGCTTTTTTTCAGAAGCATTTGCTTCTCTGAATCCCCACGCACAGATTTTGTTTTTGTAAACACTGTTTGTACCTAAGCTCAATAAAGTTGACGCGCCGGCTCATGTTATCTTATTGCTGCCAACAAAACAACTCACCCTACTGCAATCAATGCAAACACAACAATGCAAGTGGTCATACCTACATACACCCATAACAGCGGCTCAATAAAGCGAATGCGTGTATAGCACTTGTAGTGGTGTGATTTTCAAATCATATTATAATTAAATTTTTTTTAATTTTTGGTTTGTTGTCGCACACCCTGCTCGGCGAGACATATCGATACATACCAAATTTTATATACCTTAGAATTGTGGTTATTGCAAAAAAGGGAGAACGCTGTTATGTTTGCGCATTTATATATAATAGATTTAGTTTAAGAACTTTTTCTCAAAACCCTACTACTTAAGTCCAAACAAATACTTGGAGATGTACCAAATCTATAACGAAACACCCTATATTAGGACTCTCCCATGCGTAGAATTGCGTGTAGTTGTTAAGAAACTCAAACATTCTTGGATATTTTTTACTTAGTAACATTTTGTATTATATTCTTGTTAACACATTCCTTTTACACCCCTATGTATTTTTTTTTTTTTTTATTTGAAAAGAGAAAAGTTGTTGCAGATAGTCCCAGCTACGCGTCGTCTGTTTAATTGGAATTTGCCGCGTCTCCTCGGTTGCATTTCATTGTTCAAGTGTGTAACTAAGCTGAGGCTTACTTTCATCTTGAAGGACTCACAGTCACGTTGTGGGTGAAAGATGGCACTGTGACCTACAGACCTTTTGAGACTAGCTTATAGGAATATTTTTTCTTTTAGTTAAAATAAAAATTTTGAATTTTACGCAGATAGATAGGAAAACTTTCGGAAACGAAACCCTATATTTTAGACTAAAATATAAGTCAACCTAAACATCGAGTCCCTTAACAGTTATGCAGCCTTCACGGAAGTCTAATAACGTTTTCGGGAAGACTACATCCACTCGCGCAAATGTTGACATTTAAATCTCATCTGCAACGAAGTCATTTTAACTACTTCCGAAAAGCCCAAAGTAAATTTGTAAAAATTTTCTTTTCTCCAGAAGCATGAATCTGTCGTACATTCATGTCTTTGGCGCAACGAAAATGATTAAAAATTAAATTTCTAAATTTTTTAAAATTTTCGTTTCGCCAGAAACACGAATGTGTGTGTAAAATTATTACGTATACGCCATAGCGTCTGTTCATGCGTCTGCCACAACGAAAAGTTTAAAAAATTTAGAAACTCAATTTTTAGACATTTTTGTTGTCGTAGAGAAACTAGAGATTAATCACGTGAGGCTATTAGCTCAAATCTGGAAAATTTGCACATTAATGCCTCCGGCAAGCGAGCGACGATATAAAAAGTAATCATTTTCCTTGAATAGCTACAAATGTGTGTGCCCCATAAAATTTTTAATAGCGGGAGTAACGAGCTCAAAAATTGTGCCATTTGCTATTAATTTGGCTCTAATTCTTTTAGTTTCGCTAGTAAATAGAATTGTTAACAAAAAACAAGTCTCCAAAACAACATAAATTAGCTCACATATTTCTTGTGAAATTCGCGAAAATTTGAGGTGCGTGTGAGAGCATACTAAAAGTGAGTATTAAGTACCATAGCACACCATTAGGCAGTTACACGCAACAACAAACGCTACACCCCAATCACACTGAACGGGATATTTAAACTTCAAGAGGCTTTTAATCAAGTGCTCTAAAGAAAATTTAATGCAGTTTTTGGAAGTTTCACACTTTTAGTCATAGACGAGCTTCTTCATCTATTGAAGGGCAATGGCTTTGACGTACAGGGATATGCAGAAGACTTAGTAGTCCGCGTAACAGAAATGCATGAAGAAACAGTATCCGATCACATGCAGCAAGCCCTGCGCATCGTTCAAAGATGGTGTGCTAACAAAGGGTTATCTATCAACCCAAATAAAACAGTGTTGGTGCCTTTCACGAGGCGAAGAAAGTTTTCTATGTTAGAGCCGTCCCTAGGAGGCAGCCGCATGTGTTTTTCGACGGAAGCAAAATACCTAGGAGTAACATTGGACAAAGCCCTCACATGGAATGCTAATTTGGAGGCTACCATAACTAAAGCAACTAGGGGCTTTTTCGCCTGCACTAGACTTTATGGCAAACCATGGGAGCTGTCTCCGAAAATGACGTACTGGTCATTTAATACAGGTGTTAAGCCAATAGTCACATACGCTTCTCTAGTCTGGTGGCCTAAGACTGCTCAAAGAACAGCGGCAACTATGTTAAGTAAGCTGCATCGGCTAGTCTGTGTCGGTATAACAGGTACAATGAGAACGTGCCCTGCTGATGGCTTAAGTGCCTTTGTGGGAATAGGTATTTCCTTATTCTGATAGAGAAGGCCACATTTGCTTCATTAAGACTTCAAAACAACGATCTAAAAATCGGAAATATGACAGGACATATGAAATAGTGAAGAATTTCGTAAATAGTCCTATATTGCAAGTAAGTTATGCAATAACTCCTACGCTCAGGATCATGAGAAGCTTTGAAAGTGCTCTGGGACACAGGCAATCCTTATGCTGAATCCCATTCAGAGATTTTGCATACGGATGGATCGAAGCTGGAAGATGGTAAAACGGTATCTATGGACCAAATTTCAAAAAATCGGTACCGATGGGTAACTACCCCACTATCTTTCAAACGGAAATCCATGCAATAGAATTATGTGGCAGAGAATGCCTCCGAAGAAGACTATCCTCTAGGCGAATCTACATTATGTCGGCCAGTCAGGCCGCCCTACGTGCCTTGCAGTCTTACACTATAACTTCGAAGCTTGTCGATGAGTGCGTCGCAGTCCTTAATGATCTGGGATCCAAAAACAAAGTTTTGTTAGGTTTGGTCCCAGGGCATGACGACAAACGGAACTCTTTGTCGACTCACGAAGGCCCACGTAAAGGAGACCATAAGCAACTGGAAAAACCAAACAGTTTAGGCAGCATTGGCTTAACAGCCTAGGACAGAGGTAGGCCAAACTCTTTATAGAACCCTCACAAAGAGGATCGGCAGGCGAGTAACCTCCAAACTAATAGTGGGATCCAGTAGCAATTCGTAAATTAAAATGAAAACTGCTTAAGTTTAAATTATATGGCAATATTAAAATCCTGCTACTTAGCTATTTGGCGAAGCAAAAAAATGTTCCACTCAGTAAATAAAAAATTGTTTAAATCACTTAAATTGCGAGTATGAAAACACACTTACAAAATATTAACCAAACACATTTATTCTCGTTTTAAGACTACACAAAGAAGTATTTCTATTCGTCGGCTCAGTAGTTTTATATTTTATTTTTTATTTTTCTACTTCTGCTCCAGTTAAGTACCGTCTGGCATGTGAAATTAACATGAATTTTGCATTTAAAAGTGACGTAAAACGTCACTTAAGCATACATAACACATTTGTATAATAGTTACATATATTCATGTGTACTTACATATACATATATTTATTCATATGCACACTTATGGGAATTAAGTATTGTGTGCATATAATCAACAAGAGTTAAAATCCATTTTAAATGTGTCGAAATTGAGGGTTCCTTTGTTGGGCAATGGGGTAATATTACTTTATTTGTACTCGTGCGCCTCTCAACTACATACATAACTCAAACGCAAAGAACAACAAATCGCATTAAATAAAATAAAACAAATAAAATTTCAAATAAATGTCACAAACATAAATATTATGCGCGCATACACACTAAGCCTCTTTATTATTTTAACTACCCTGTAGGAATTCGGAGCAGACTTGGTCCCCACCAAAAACTACACTGTAAAGTTTGTAACTAGTCCAAAATTTCCTCCAATCACCTGTAAAATTCTATTTACGTTTAACATTGAATGTCCTAGACACGGACCAATTGTCCCCTACTGCATTACATTGTAACCAATTTTAGGCCAAACGGTACTTGGAGCACGAGGAAAAACTCACATTTTGTGCATTACATTCGGGGTACTTTTAGTACAATTCACCTGCGTTGCATTACATTCGGACCACTTTTCGTACAATTCACCTACTTTAATTTACGTTGCACACATTTTTTGGACAATCCTTGGTATAGATACAAAGCTACTATACCTAGGGTGGTATTTTTGAGTGATTGGACCAATCTTTCCTTCAGGGTAAGCATACAAGAGACTACACACATACAAATATATATATAGACACACGTTTGTTTTCACGTAAAATTAAATTACGTTGTAACAGCAGTTTTAGCATCAAAATTTAGTCACTCCATATCTGAATGTTTTCACAATATCATTAAATGAAAGCAAGCATAAGCCGGCAATCACGCGTTTGGCTGTTAGGCAGTCAGACAACAGGCAGAAGCTGTCTCGTCTGGTGGTGGTAGGATCAAACATTTCAGCGAAATTGGTTGATTCTGGTGCAAATTACGCACGTTTCGGTTTAGTTTACAGCACAAAATTTAATATATTCAACATAAACGTGTAGGTAGGTAGGTACGTTGCGTATGAGCAACATTTTAGTGCACACGCTTGTGTAATCAATTTGAGTGACATGAGATGGTATTAGTGTTTTGCAGTAACCCTGAAGGAAATGGAACTGTCTCGAAAAGAACCGTGGGAAAATCTGTGGTTCTCTTGTAAAATTAAATTAAATTAAATTAAATTAAAATAAAATAAAATAAAATAAAATAAAATAAAATAAAATAAAATAAAATAAAATAAAATAAAATAAAATAAAATAAAATAAAATAAAATAAAATAAAATAAAATAAAATAAAATAAAATAAAATAAAATAAAATAAAATAAAATAAAATAAAATAAAATAAAATAAAATAAAATAAAATAAAATAAAATAAAATAAAATAAAATAAAATAAAATAAAATAAAATAAAATAAAATAAAATAAAATAAAATAAAATAAAATAAAATAAAATAAAATAAAATAAAATAAAATAAAATAAAATAAAATAAAATAAAATAAAATAAAATAAAATAAAATAAAATAAAATAAAATAAAATAAAATAAAATAAAATAAAATAAAATAAAATAAAATAAAATAAAATAAAATAAAATAAAATAAAATAAAATAAAATAAAATAAAATAAAATAAAATAAAATAAAATAAAATAAAATAAAATAAAATAAAATGAAATAAAATAAAATAAAATAAAATAAAACAAAATAAAATAAAATAAAGTAAAATAAAATAAAATAAAATAAAATAAAATAAAATAAAATAAAATAAAATAAAATAAAATAAAATAAAATAAAATAAAATAAAATAAAATAAAATAAAATTAAATTAAATTAAATTAAATTAAATAAAATAAAATAAAATAAAGTAAAATATAATAAAATAAAATAAAATAAAGTAAAATAAAATAAAATAAAATAAAATTAAATTAAATTAAATTAAATTAAATAAAATAAAATAAAATAAAGTAAAATATAATAAAATAAAATAAAATAAAGTAAAATAAAATAAAATAAAGTAAAATAAAATAAAATAAAATAAAATAAAATAAAATAAGTTAGCATGGAAATTAAAGAAATGTTCTATATGGAAGTATAAATATATGCATAAATGGATACTGAGAAGGGTTTACCTTCAAGCTGGGTAGTGGCCTAAGGTGCTAGACCTTCTAGCATACAAGTCACTACAGTGTTGTGAGTTCGACTCTCACAATGCCGGGAAGAAAAGTCCTTGAAGAGATGTAACTCCAGTATCATCGAAACATATGTCGGCTTGTCTGGTTCCTGCAGCGCGTAGGTAAATTTTTCTCAAAAAACACATTTTCATACAATCCCGAAAATTGCTTGCAAATACCGTCGGTATTTACAGCAATAGACTACAAGTCAAAAAGCAACAAAGAGTTTAAAATGTTATAAATGGAAAAACATTCGTGCTTAATTAAGCATGGAAATTCTTTCATAGGTTTCACACCAAGTCCTAATAATTCGCAAATCTCTCATATAAGTTAGCATTGAAATTAAAGAAATGTTCTATATGGAAGTATAAATATATGCATAAATGGACACTGAGAAGGGTTTACCTTCAAGCTGGGTAGTGGCCTAAGGTGCTAGACCTTCTAGCATACAAGTCACTACAGTGTTGTGAGTTCGACTCTCACAATGCCGGGAAGAAAAGTCCTTGAAGAGATGTTACTCCAGTATCATCGAAACATATGTCGGCTTGTCTGGTTCCTGCAGCGCGTAGGTAAATTTTTCTCAAAAAACACATTTTCATAAAAAAAATAAAATAAAATAAAATAAAATAAAATAAAATAAAATAAAATAAAATAAAATAAAATAAAATAAAATAAAATAAAATAAAATAAAATAAAATAAAATAAAATAAAATAAAATAAAATAAAATAAAATAAAATAAAATAACATAAAATAAAATAAAATAAATAGAAGTAAGATAAAATAAAAAACATGTATTAATGAAAATGGTGACTGCATGTGGAAATTTTATCAAATAATTCAACTTGTTTGGCGCTTGCGACTTAAGGCAGCTAAGGATTTAGAGGCAAGCTTTGTTAGCATCCATCACATTCGCAAGCTTATCTTTTCAAGAAAAATCTCTTTTAATGCAATGTGTAATTTAATGATTTTCATCCAATTATCCACTCGTGCGAAGCTTTTCTGTGTACACAACACAGTTGTACGTTAGCAGTGAAATACTGAGCAATACATTCAATTTAATCTATAATCTGTTTAATTTGCGTCAGCTTATATGTGGCTGACGCCACATGACGATTTCTCAAAATTTTAATTTTGGCACATTCATGCAGACGCATGAACCAAAAAAGTTAATGCTTCCAAAGAAAAAGTACATGGATTTAAAGAATTGTTCATTAAAAACTTTCCAAAGAACTTTTTCATAGAAATTTAGGAATATTTCTTAGAATTGAAGTATCTTTCTTGACTGAAAATTATGCTAGATATCTAATGTGCCGGCAAAAGTAACATCAAAAATTATTTAGAAAAACAATTTTTCTAAGCGGGGTCGCCCCTCGGCAGTAGTTTGGCAAACTCTCCGGGTGTATATCTGCCACGAGAAGCTTCTCAGCAAAAAATAAATTTGCTTTGCAAGTGCCGTTCGGAGTCGGCAAAAAACTGTAGGTCCCGCCAACTTGTAGGAAAAACTCAAAAGCAACACACCACAAGTTGGAAAGAGAAGCTCGGCTAAAAATCTCATTAGAGGTTATGATAACCTGTTGGTATCTAATGTGGCAATCAACATTACTCTAACGATAGAGACTGTGTTTGGGCATCTAACTACATCCGCGCTTCCCTGGTGGTGAGTACGTAGATGATTTAATATTGAACTATATAAAGACTTCGATTTAGTTAGTTCAACGAATCTAACGACGGAGGGACCAAGCGGATAACGATTAACGCCAGCTGACAGAGCGAAGAAATTACTATTATGTATATCTTAATTTAATAAGTTTATAAAAATCAAACACTGAAGATGGCGGATCGCCGAAACCGGTTTGTTACAGAACCAAAATTGACAAGGGATGACGAAAAATCGTTCCAATATACATCTTATTATTAAAACTTATAATTAAATTTAATTAAATCAAATATGTAGGTAATCACTATTATTTTACTTACAAAATATCCAGTGGTAACTTCACCGAACAATCGCGCAAAGATGATTGTTGTTGTTGATGATGGCGTTGTTGGTGCTGGTACTGTTGCTGTTGTTGTTGTTGTTGTTGTTGATGACGCGTCTGATGATTTTCATGTTGTTGATATTGTGTATTATATGTTGAGGTATGATGTGAATACTGTTGTTGTTGTTCATACCTGTAGTGTTGTTGTACTTGATTTTGCTGTTGCTGTGGATGATACAGCTGCTGCTGGTATGAATGACGTTGTTGTGTGCTGTGATATTGTTGTTGCTGTTGCTGTGGACGATGTTGCAAAAGATGTTGTTGTTCAGAAACATTATTATCGTTGTTATTGTTGTTGTTGTTATTTGTATTAATTGTCGCGCTATTGCTGGCGCGTCTTTTGGCGGCGGTCATCAGTGGGAGAGAGAGTTGAGCTTAACTATGGGTTGGGGTGAAACAAAAAAGCCGAATCGATGTGAGGGAGAGAGTGTCTGTACAGGCCGCTTAAGGAAACAAAATATGATTGTGGTGAGTTTGACAGTTTTTAGGTAACTAATTAATTAAGTTATTTCTTCGAAAATATAAGTTTGTTTCGCAAAAAGTAAAGTTTCACAAAAACAACTTGCGAAAATAATGCAATTTAAAGTTGCTGCTTCTGTTATTAATATTTTTTATTTCCAATATAAGCTTCTTAGTATATGAATCTTTTCGCAATCCTTTTAGTACATGTATGTTTTGAGCTTAAAACTTGTGAACTTTTTCTTTTTATCTTAGTATTCGAATTGGGCTTAGAAATTGTGTAAGCTTTTCGTATCTTCAATAAGGTGCAGTCCTCTTAGTTGCTTAGTATAAGAAGCTTTTCGAGAGCTTCTAGTATGTACATATTTCAAGCTTACTACATTCTCAATTTTCTTATTGAAATTTAGCATTCAGGAAATTGGTAAGCTTTTCGTACATATCTTCAATTTAGTTAAGCTGCTTTCTTCATACCTTGGTTTAAGGTGCTTAAGTATTGTAGTATAGTCAACCTTAGATCGGTTCTCGATGTTTCAAGGTGTTATTTGGTTCTCTTACTGTTTAACACAATCAGTTTTGAGTTAAAAGCTTCTCAAGCTTATGTACTCTGCAGTGCTTTCAAAGCTTTCTACCGTGCTTTCTCTTTAAGCTTTTTTGAGCTTTTCTTATCCTTCAACCAATGCCTTAGTAGAGAGCCCTCTGGTTTGTTGACGACTCTTACTTGAAGAAAGCTTTTTGTTAAAGTTCATTTTCAGAGCTTAAAGCTCAATTCGAGTTTGTTTTTTATTTTAATAGCTTGAAAATCATTACACTTTCTTTTAGCGGGGTTTCTGCGTTCTGCTGAGATTTGTTAATAAAAAGCTCTTTGAAAAAGTAATTTACAGCAAAACTCTTTTATAACTACGCTTCATGCTACGTAACATTGTTATTTTTTTTTTTTTTTGTTGCATACATTTATTTTTGGCTTTAATATCCAATAAAGTGCAACTGAGCACTAAATAAACGATCTTTTTTTATTTTCTGCCTTACTCCTCCATTTCAAGCAAGTATAAGCTGGATTTTTGGCTTTATTTTTTTGTGTCTTTGTTTTATATTTAAATTTTTATTTAATTTGTTCAACTATTGGCTTAATTTTCTCAGTTTTTCTTCAACTACTTCACTATTAAGATGAAAGCTTTTGTCGCTCATCTCTACGACAGCATTTTTACTCTTCAGGTTTTTAAGCTTTTTTCTTTTTAAGTTATAGAGGTTTCGCGCTACCAAATAAACTTTTGGCTCTACACATTTTAGCGAATGCTCTGAATAATCAACCCGCAACACGCATTTAATTAAAAGCTTGCTTTTTGTTGATCTTTAGAATCAGATTTTTCAATATAACTTCAAGTCTCATTTCAACTGCTGCTACGTATATGAAGAAAACTTCGCTTTATTTTAGTAACCAAGATTTTGTAGAGCTTTCAGTTTTTTTATATATCAAGCCGTTTAGTGCAGAAAAGCTTTTACTATTTTTGGTTTCGAGATATTTTTTTGAAGTTATGAAGGTCTTATTTTTGGTTTTATGTTTTAAAGAGTCGTGCTCAAACTAAGCTTTTTGAGAGCCATTTTTATATTTTTTTAATTTTCTTTTCTTTTGTATCGAAGCTTTTATTGGAGCTTTCTGTTTTTTCAAGCTGTTTTTTTTTTTGTAAAGTGTTTTGTTAAACTGCCTTTTTAACAAAAATTATTTTATTATTCGCAACAATACTGTAATATAACTTCACGTTTGTGCTTACTTTTGTTATTACTTGATTGTTATTGTTAAGCGCATCAGCGATTGAATAGCATCAGTTTACACCGGAATCTAAATGGTCACGTTAATTTCCGTCAAACTATTTCCGCTTCGCAACAAATTGCGTTATTGCATTAGTTTGGTGGCAGTTGCAGAAGCCACTGTGAACAATGAAAATTTTGCCAATTATGGTTTTACACTAAGTAACATACACTTTCACCACTTATACCGCTAATATCACTTTAGTTCAGCGGTGAACATGTCATGCGTGTGTGTTCAAATGTGTTAGTTACTCTCAGCATGTAAGTAGTGATTTTCTGCGCTTTTGTCTTTATTAATGCCTTTTGTTGTTGAGTGCTTGAAGTTTTTGCTATTGTTGTTGCACAATCAAATGCTAACTTGCTCACCACTTGACGGCAAATAGCCGCAATTTTACTTGCTTTGTTAGTGTCTGCAATGTGTGCCTAGCTGTCTGCCTGTGTTCCTTGCTTTTGCCTGATGATATGCTCGCTTCTGCTATTTTAGCAAGTATGTGTGGAATGAATGACTGCGAGTGCTGTTGTTGTTGTTCGTCTTTTTGTTGTTGTTGTTGTTGTTGTTGTTGTTGTTGTTGTTGTTGTTGTTGTTGTTGTTGTATGTCTTTTTGTTGTTGTATTTTAGTTATTGTTCCCTTGCTTGTATTAGTATGTTATTACAATCGCTGTTGCGTATAATTAGATTTAGTGTTCGCTTCCTCGTTTTCCTTTAAAGCTTATTTGCTAGTGCCTTGGGTAAGTGTAGTTGTTGTTGTTTTAGGCTTACACAGTCAACTGCACTTATGCTCAAAATCACACACACACACACATTTACAGTTTATTAAGTGTTGGGCTTGTTTGCTTTACGCTAACTCTATTTATGTTTATCACCATTTCATTCAGCGTTGTTGTAATTGCTCGATACTCTGTTGGTATTTGCTTTTGTAATGCATCTGTTAGCAATACTCGCAGTTGTTATTTTTTTGTTGCTACTGTTATCTTTGTTGATGCAACTTCTAGTATATAACGGAGTTACTTTTACTAGGAGGTGTTTTGCTGGATTACTTGCTTGTTGAGGTTGTTATTCCTACAGCTCGATTGAATGTTGTAGTTGTTGTTGGTGTATTTTTTTATTAAGTTTTCCTGTGACTTCAGCTGCTGTTTACTTTCGTTCTTCAGCTTTTTTTTTCCTTCTGTTGCGCTTTTCCGTCTCTTTTTATTCCCTTTTTTCTTAAATCTGGCTCGATTTCACCCTTTTTTGTTGTATTTTTCGCAGTTTTGCTCTTTGTTGCTATAACTTGATCTCTTGCCACTGTCTCACCTCTCAAGTGTATACCTTACACTTTATTGCTTTAAAGCCTCACTCTTTCACACCTCCTTTCAGTTACGCTTTCACGCCTCCAACACTTTTTATGATGCCTCAGGTGGTCGTGAGTTTAGTACTGCTTTCCTTGCAGCTATCGCTGCTTCCGTTAATTTTTCAGCTCCCCTCGCTCTCTTCTACTCTCTCTCCCTCAATTGTTATTTGCGTGCCTTCTTTTTTGTTGCTTTAATAACGCTTTTGTTTTTCTCTAAAATTTATTTCGCAGTGTTTTTGTTTTTAGTTGGTTTTGTTGTTATTACTGTCATTTACAATTATGCTGTCGTTTTTATTTGATTACAGACAACCATAAACAAATTCAAGTAAAACACACACACACGCTCATAGGCAATTATTATTGCTTTGTGTGTGTTCGCTCTACATAAAATAGTCGTGTTTCTGTTTTTTCCAGTTGATTGCAAATATTACTCCAATTTAATTTTTCTTTGTACTTTTCTTCTTAAGTATTAAAACTTAATTATTTCATTTTTAGCTTGCTCTATTTGTGTTAGGTATTGTTTACGTTTCTTTGTTTATTTGCATTTCACTGCAAATTGGTTTTTAAACCTTTATACTCTCAAGTTTTTACTACCGAAAAAAACAATCCTTTGTTTTCTATTGTTAATCTAAAATGTCTAAGTATTTGCTTTTCACAATTTCGCTTTGCTTTTCATTACTTCTTAATTGCTATTAACCTATTTTCAGTTTTATGTTTGTGGCACTGTTGATATGTTTTGTTTGCATATTTGCTTTAGTTTTGTTTTTGTTGTTGTTTTAAGCTGTTTTTATATTTTTGATTGCATTTATTTGTGAGCTGAATGTATTAAAGATTTTCGCTTGATTCAGCTGAAATGACAAAAGAGGAGAATACTATTAAAGATTTTAGCATGAAGAATTATTTCATAGGAAATTCTTGTTCTCAATAAATATTTATTTTTTTATATAAGAATTTCGCTGAAAATTGAACAAAAAATTGAGCTTTGAATTAAAAGTCATTATCGAGAAAGGTTTTTTTATTCCATTTTCTAAGAAATATTTTCTGAAACATAAAGATAAGATTTACTAACTGAAACAAGTACGGAGTTTAAGCTCATTACAATAAACTTAATTAAATAAAAACAAATCAAACCAAATTTATAATTTTGATGCTTAGAGAAAATTGACAAATAATTACACAGCTATGGATACCATGACGCGTTTCGGAGTTTCCAGGCTCCACATCAGATGGTTTTAATTAGATTAAAATAAATTACAATAAATTAAACTAAAATGAATTAAATCAAATTTATGAATAAAAAATAAATAAAAAAATAAAAAAAATTTAATTTAATTAAATTAAACTAAATAAAAATGAACTAAATTAAATTTAATTGAAACAATTTTAACTGAAATAAATAAAGAAAACTTATTTATTTAATTTTTTTATTTCATTTCATTTTATTTCATTTTTTTATTCTTTTTTTATTTTTCATTTTATTTTATTTTATTATAATTTATTTAATTTTATTTTATTTTTTTTTTATTTTTTTTATTTTTTTTTTATTTTATTTTTTTATTTTTTTTTAATTTTTTTTTCTTTTATTTTATTTTATTTTTTTTTTTTTTATTTTTTTTTATTTTATTTTATTTTTTTATTTTTTTATATTTTATTTTATTTTATTTTATTTTTTTAATTTTATTTTATTTTATTTTATTTTATTTTATTTTATTTTATTTTATTTTATTTTATTTTATTT
This sequence comes from Campiglossa producta, assembly GCA_964058755.1. NCBI lineage: Eukaryota > Metazoa > Arthropoda > Insecta > Diptera > Tephritidae > Campiglossa > Campiglossa producta. The sequence goes on along the minus strand of CAXKVI010000004.1, from coordinate 112,696,453 downwards.
TATTTTATTTTATTTTATTTTATTTTATTTTATTTTATTTTATTTTATTTTATTTTATTTTATTTTATTTTATTTTATTTTATTTTATTTTATTTTATTTTATTTTATTTTATTTTATTTTATTTTATTTTATTTTATTTTATTTTTTTTATTTTTTTTTTTTATTCTCTGGAAGTAATTATGTTCGACCACTGCACGGAGGGAAATCTATGGATGGAACATCCATAATTATTGATATCACATTAAATAAAAATTGATATTTCTGTCCCATCAATGAATATGGATATTTCATCAATGCTTTTTTGATAAATCACTATTGAAATGGTATCCATATAAACTATTGATAAATTCTAAATAGTTTAAAAAAACAAAATTTTATATAATTTGACATTTGGTTTCAGTGAGACTCGAACCATGCTCCTCTGGCACGTTAGCCCAGTATTCTACCATTCGGCTACGGCATATTATACAATTTTTAGAAAAATGTTCAATCATAAGAAATTCAAAAAATTTTGAATTAAAAAAACCGCTCCAACAAATTGTAATATTGTTAGAAAATCCATAGTAAAAATTGTTGAACTATTATGATTATGCGTCCCAGAAAAATTTACATTTCGTCCATATATATTAATACGCTGTCTCTACCATTATTACTATGTAGTAAATATGGATATGGATATACCGATAATAAAATTCATATCACGACCATAGATATTGACATGCCGTTCAAATATATTAGTATTCTATCCATAAATATAAAAAATAGTACAGCATATCGAAATGGTTGACATGTCATTTTACTTTTTATTGGGAGCAAATAATATTTGATAACTCGCTCATTCTGAATGAATATTGCATCAAACTCGGCGCTATCAATAGTGATATTGTCACAACATTCAATGCATTTCTCTCAGTGTGAAGTTTTGTAAGGCGTTATATGTGATCGATCCCTAGTACCCCCAAAAAAACTGGAGATAACGAAAAAGGGGGCGTTGCACCTCACATACGAATGAAATACTTCATAGTCCATATATCTGGAAGTATTTACACCGCCTGCTGGGGTCAGCTAGTTTTATTAATAAAATAGAAATCGCTATAAAACCCTTAACACTTACTGGTCAAATTAAAAATTGCAACTATATCGAATAAACTGTTTAACCTCTAATACCATTTAGAGCCGGTAATTCCCTCAATCACAAATACAGTTACAAATAAACTTTGTACAAATGGCGCCGTCCAACATCCTGCAAAGCAACATATTGACTGAGTTCAAATTGCATTCAACAAACTGGCTTTACAGCTTGTTTGTTTCTCACTTTTCCTTATTGGTTGTTTCGCCAAGTTTTCGCCATTTCCACTACATCCCATAATACCACATTTATACATACAAACAATGATATGTATGTACCAGTAGAGCCACTTGTCTAGTGGTAAATTCAATTTCATTGTTATGTCAGAATTTATACAAGGAAAAGGGAAAAGATAAGAGGAAAATTAAGTGAAGACGCCACTGACAGTGCACTTCCGGTATTTCACTTTTACAACTATTTGCTAAAGTAGAAAAATGTGTTGGGAAATATTATAAAAGTATGAGCATTAGGGTTGTTGTATATGTATGTAGGCAATTTTTTGTAAAGCTACAATGCAAGATGTACCCGCTTAAAAGACTTCCGTTTGAAGCGCGTTGAACTGAAGAATGAGGAAAAATCCCTGGTATAGGGAGTTTTTGTCCCAAATTTTGAAGTGGGGACTGCTGACAAAAAATTAAGCTAGTGCGAGTTGCAAAAAAAAATTAAGATAGGACGTTTGTCAAAAATATTTTGACAGAGAGTGATCAGCCCTCAATACAGATTCTTGATAAATAAAAATGTATTGTCTTTGAAAAGTGCTAGATCCTCCTATCATTGTACCCCACTTTCTTTCATTTACACAGAAAAATAAACTTATACACAGGAAAAAATTACACTGGTAAAATACACATCTCGTATTGTTATTGTTTAGGCCCTGATTGAATGTTGAATCAGCAGCATTGAATAATGGATAAGAATTGAGCGTGAATTTTGTTGATTGAACCCATATTTTGATTGATATTACCAGCTCATTTTTCTCTGTGTTTTCACCGTAATTTTCTTAAGGTATCCCAATAGCATACCTTCGAAGCTGTAGCGCTTCAGATTTTTACTAAAAGTACCCTAGGCACGTTTAAGCCTACTGAATAATCCACTGTAGCTTACATATACATATGTGTGTGTTTCAATTTTACATTTCCTGCATGGTGTGAGAAAAATTAAACTTTTCCCACTTGTAGCATAAGCTAAATGTGTGACACTCGTCTTATAAATAGAATAAGTACACATTCAGTGTATAGTTATTGCGTTTTGGTTTGGAGCTCCTCACTTCTCCTTTGAAATGATGAGTAGCTGTAGGCGTTATATTTTTCTGTTAGAGTAAGTATATCTACTCAAAGAATTTGTCATGCACTTAATACTTGTAAATACTTAGTTATTCTCTTTGACAAAATGCTTTATAGGCATAGCAATTTATAGGTATTTACGTATGGTTTTTGTATGCTTTATAAAGTACGTATTCGTATTTCAGTATTGCTACAACAAATCTTGACTAAAAATAAAGTCCCAGGACCGGACATCATTTCAGCAGAAGTCATCATTCTCGATACAACAGGGAAACTTTGTGAAAGGCTACAACATATTGCGGCCGTAGAGCAGGCAGAAGGGCTATCGCCTAGTCAACCCAGTTTCAGGCCTAGAAAGGCACTTTGCGCCTAATTGAAGACATAATCGCCCCAAAAGGACTTCAGCAATGCCTACGACTTAGATGCTAAATTTTTAACGGTTAAACAAAGGCTATATCTGCCTAGATAGCTACATCCCTCATCTAAACCTACTACATTTCGACTATGCAAACAGCCAGCCCCTGCGGGTTAGGGGTTTAGAATATGCCCGAGGTAGGCATACCTGTCGTAAGAGGCGACTAATATGCACATACATAGGTAATGACGTGCTACTCGATGGTTGATCTACGGATATGATTCCTCTCACCTCTCATTACCCATCTTCTTCTTCCTCACGGATGGAGGGATGACATGACCTAGAAGGTTCCACTGGTCATACCAAATCGCTACCACGACAGTCGGGCAGTACCGCAAGGGAGTACCGCAGCGTACCGGGGTCATATCCGGCCAAGGACTGTCAACTTCGACATCACTCCCCAAAACCTTCGGGGAGTGTTTTGCTGTTAACAACAACAACAACAACATGCAAACAGCCCAATGTGTCTGAAAATATCAAAGAAAAAGGACTACAAAAAAAGTTCAGAAAAGCATCAGTAAAGGTCTTCAAACAAGTAAGGCAATCTGTCTTCAGCTGTGCCGAAAGCTATATACCTTTAATGAATAAACGTCACGATTTTCACGCAGTTCACTTGAAAAGAGTCATAAAACTCTCCGTATTCAGCGGATTGGGAGTCTATTTGGATTCTTTTTTATGACTTTTTTTATGGTGCCCGAGTAGAACGATTTTTCGCTCAAATTTTTGGGCTCATTGTAAAGCTTCGAAAATTGTGCAATTTATGGTTTTGCATGGAATCGTATTTTTCTACCTTTGATTAGGTAGGATATATCTTCAATGACATAGAAATCGAGTTGATTGGATTAACATAAAAAAAAATTATGCGGAAGTACATAAATCTTTCTGCGGCAACAAACATATCTAAAAATTTAATTTCCAAAATTTTTAAAATTTTCGTTGTGCCTGAAGCATGAATGTGTTGCGAATACGTGACAATTTTACTACACATTCGTGTTTCTGGTACAACGAAAATTTAAAAAAATTAAGAAATTTAATTTTTAAATATTTTCGTTGCGCCGAAAACACGAATGTGCTACTGAGTCATGCTTCTGCGCAACAAAATTTTTTTAAAATTTACTTTGGAAATGATGATTTTGGGGAATATTATAATAACAAACCATATCACTGGAAAGAAAATAATGAGAATAAAACTTGCAAAAACATATTTATGTCAAAATCAAAAATTTCACATTTTGCGAGAACAATATCTAAACTTTCAAATACGATTTCCCAAAATTTTTTTTTTTTGGCACATATATGCTTCTGACAATCCTAAATTTCGCGGAACAAAAGCATTGATAATGATGTGAATACACATATGTAGGTACGTACTTTATTCAAGCAAACGTATAACAAACATGTGCACATGTCTACCAAAATGTGCACATGTCTACCAAACATCTACAATGCTCACAAAGTGATATTGATGATGTAGTATATTATACTGTCGTGCCTTCATAAACTTTTCAACTATCTTCCCTTCCATTTAATGTTACGTATACGCGGTGTATAGCCCAAAGTCAATGATTTGGCGTCGGTATATTAACCCCGCACAAAAATTACTTGCCTACAAATCTAAATTGACGTGCGTCTACAAACAACAAATCAGTATTAAGTTACACAACATGCATCCCAACATTATTGGGTCACAACGTTTTATAGGGCATCGACTTGTCTGTCTGCTTGCTTTTTGGTTTTATTTTTCGTTTCAACGTGAGCATAGGCTTTCTGTCCAAGTTTTGTGCGTCCGTTTTGTTTTCGTGAAATAGATACATATATGTATAGATGTTACATATATATGCGCGTCTATGTTTACTTGTCTGCAGCACATAGTAATTGTTAGACTACTCGAGTTTAAGAGCAATTTTTTCTGTCAGCAGGTGGACTTTAGTGCTTAAATTTGTAGATAGGTATTTTGTGTAACATAGTGATTGGAGGTACATATGAAAACTATTAATAATTTTTACATTTTTAATACATGGGACGATCAATATTTATGTTAGCTTTGAGCATTCTTAGATAAATACGTAAATGCGCTTATATAATTATAAGTTGTATGTGTAGGTAAATACGTATGTACGACAGTTTTATGTCACCTTAATTATGTAAGTCAATTAAAGCACTCCATAAACCACAATACGGTTAAGCGTATACTTATTATGTATACATATATTTCACACATCACAACTTCGTTAGAAATAAAACAATAAGAACCTCAACTGCTTGGTTATGTAGCGTGTCCTTGAAGAGAGATCATCACATTCAATGACCAAATTTATAGATCAGGTATAAAGTATACAAGTTTACGTACAAATACAGGTTTATGTCATCTGTTGCTAAATCTAATCGAATCTTGGCTTGCGTCATTTATTGACGCTTAACCGCCTAGGGGATTTTGGTCGTTTCGTATCAAAGCACGCCAATCATAAATTTTTAGCGATAACTGACGCCTATTGGAAACCCCAAAGGAGTTCAAGTCATTCTCCACTTGTTGTTTCCATCGCAGTCGAGGCCTCCCCCTTCCTCTGCTACCGAATTCGGGTGTCGATAGGAAAACCTTCTGTGCTGGAGCTTCTTTGTCCATTCGCATAGCATGACCCAGCCAGCGGAGCCTTTGGGCTTTAATTCGCTGGACTATGATCAGATCTGCGTAGAGCTCGTACAGCTCATAGTTAAATTTCCTTCGATACTCGCCGTTGGCATCAAGGGAAGGACCATATATCTTCCGTAGAACTTTTCTCTCAAATACTCCAAGGGTCATCTTATCTTCTCTTGACACTGTCCATGATTCCGAGCCGTACATCAGGACTGGTATTATGAGAGATTTATAGAGCGTGATCTTCGTTTGTCGAGAGAGGACTTTTACTTCTCAATTGCCTACTTAGTCCAAAGTAACACTTGTTGGCAAGAGTGATTCTCCGTTGGATTTCTAGACTGACATTTATTTCGGTGTTAATGCTGATTCCCAAATAGACGAAGCCCTCGCCGTTTCAAACTTGTAGCTATCAACGGTGACTTGGCTGCCAAGGCGCAGGTGCGCCGATTCTTTCTATGATGACAGCGGATACTTCGTCTTATCCTCGTTCACCGCATGACCCACTTTTTTCGCTTCTTTGTCTAAACCAGAGAAGGTAGCACTTAAAAGATTGTACCATTGCGGTTTAGCTCTGCTTCTCGAATTATCTTCTCCAGCATCAAGTTAAAGAAATCACACGAAATGGAGTCGCCCTGTCTGAATGAAGCCTCGTTTCGTTTCAAATGGCTCAGAGAGGTCCGTTCCGATTCTGACGGAGCTGTTGGTATTGGCATAGTCGTATAAGCTTTGCAGGGAAAATCTGCTAATTATAAAATTTTTTTAAATATTATTTCATTTTCTTTTTTATTTTATTTAATTTTATGTCTTTTATTTTATTTGTTTTTTATATTTTTTATTTTATTTTATTTTATTTTATTTTATTTTATTTTATTTTATTTTATTTTATTTTATTTTATTTTATTTTATTTTATTTTATTTTATTTTATTTTATTTTATTTTATTTTATTTTATTTTATTTTATTTTATTTTATTTTATTTTATTTTATTTTATTTTATTTTATTTTATTTTATTTTATTTTATTTTATTTTATTTTATTTTATTTTATTTTATTTTATTTTATTTTATTTTATTTTATTTTATTTTATTTTATTTTATTTTATTTTATTTTATTTTATTTTATTTTATTTTATTTTATTTTATTTTATTTTATTTTATTTTATTTTATTTTATTTTATTTTATTTTATTTTATGTTATTTTATTTCATTTTATTTTATTTCATTTTATTATATTTCATTTTCTTTTCTTTTCTTTTCTTTTCTTTTCTTTTCTTTTCTTTTCTTTTCTTTTCTTTTCTTTTCTTTTCTTTTCTTTTCTTTTCTTTTCTTTTCTTTTCTTTTCTTTTCTTTTCTTTTCTTTTCTTTTCTTTTCTTTTCTTTTCTTTTCTTTTCTTTTCTTTTCTTTTCTTTTCTTTTCTTTTCTTTTCTTTTCTTTTATTTTCTTTTCTTATCTTTTCTTTGTTATCGTATTTCATTTTATTTTATTTTTTATTTTTACTTTTTCTTTTGTATTATTATTTTATTTTATAGTTTTTTTTCACTTTTTTATTTAATTATATTTTATTTTATTTATTCAATTTAATTTTATTTTTTATCGTATTTTACTTTATTTTTATTTTTTTTTTTTTTTTTTTTTTATTTTTTTTATTTTTTTTTTTTTTTTTTTTATATTATTATTCTGCTTTATTTTTTTTTTTTTTATTTCACTTTATTTGGTTTATTTCACTTTATTTTTTTTTGTTTTCAAATTTTTTCTTTTTTTTTTTTTTTTCTTTGATATACCTAGTTTTATTTTATTTTTTATTTTTTTTTTCTCTCTATTTTTTTATAATTTCAAAACTGCCAGTAGGTTGAAATTATTTTTTAGCAAAACTTTGTTTTAGCTATGATAAAAATATATACGCCATCAAAATTTATACGAATCGGAAAGGGTTGTTTTGAAATATCTGACGAAAATCAAAGGTCTAGCCAAAATCAGTAAACATTTCATTCATTTTTGCAACGATAAAAATCTCTTTATTCAATAGAGCATATTTTTATGATCTGCCGGCACCGCCCAGTTTAAATGATCCTAAGGCAAGATATTTTTTTACTATATATTTTTTCTCTCTCCTTCTAACTCATAAAAAGTGCCAAACTAATCTAGTAAAAATTTAAGAATCCCAAAGGCATACCCTGAGCAAAATTTTACACAAAGTAACATTACGCACAGCTGCAAGCTGCAACAAAGTTTGTACAAGGAAGTCCTGCAGTGCAGACAAGCGTCATTAAAGTGCAGGAGATGCAATTCTTTACGCATGGCAAGAAATATAAAATAATATTGTTTCTTACAAAGTTTTTCGTGCAACAACAATAATGTTATATTTTCATGCACATATACACATACACACCAACATATAACAGCCATATTGATTGTACCAGCAGCCTGAACTGAAGATATGTTAACAACCTACAAAGAGATATGAAGAAGTATGGGTGAGCGCGCAGTACCAGCTGTCATAGATGAATCTAACTTAACAACAACTTCAATGATTTCTTAATTAAATTATCAAGTTTCTAGTTTCTGGCGAAATCTGTTGTGAATTGTTTGGGGAATATATTTCGTATGTGCTTGAGTGTGCGTATGTGTGTGTATAGCTTACAAATTTAGTTGAGAAGCTTTGGGTCGTAAAATATTTCAGTTTTAGTTTTCCTAGAAGAAAAAAAAAAATGATTTTTATGCATAATTTTTAATTTAATATAAGGTTATATGAGTTTATTTACATAAACTATATTTAGCGTAGGTACTTAAGCTATAAAGTTCAGTGAAGGTAAAATGTCATAAGTTAGAAAATTTGGTTAGGCCTTTTTTTTTTAATTAGTTGTATTTACTGCTATAATGTATATGTTCGGCATTTTTCAGGGTTGCTACATAATTAAGTGAATTTCAAATCTTTTAACGACCGTTCCTTTATTACTAACATTGGTATATCTTATTTAATTTTTTTTTTAATTTCAGATAGCTGGCAACTCTGTAAAAATCTGCTAAGTGGCAACACTTATGTCAAACGAGCTTAGTTTGTAGCAGATGAGCTATACACATATTTTTTATAAATGTGTTAAGAGGTATTAGCGGAGGTGCGCAAAACAAATTATAATGGGAATAGGTGGCAACCCTAGGTCTTAACCCTAACTAAAAATATTTTTTGAAGTAAGACGAGGTATTTCACGTCTTATACCCACATTGGCATATTTCGCAAAACTAAAATAAATATTTTAAATAGGTGGCAACCCTGTAGAAACTTTCTGGTTGTAACACTTCCATAAGGGAGCTTTAAACACACCATAGGCCTTAACCCTTCAGAAATACTTTTATTTAGTGAAAACACTTATATAGAAATTCTGACGATTCCGAGCCGTTTTCGAGAAATCCGGGATATAAAATATGCTCGGAAAAGCTTCTTTTAAAGTAAAAAGCATATAAAAACAAGTTTTCCAGAACTTCATTTTCATATTCTGATCTGAATATTAAAGTAGATCGTCTGTAAAACGCAGAACTTAACATACATACATACATATAAACGTACAAATTTTCAAATAAACCATTGCATTCCGACAAGCATGGTAGCTTTCACATACTGACACAGCATTTGTACTCCGTACACTTGTTTGTCATTGTAAAAGTGCGCGACGACGTTGTTTTCTCTTATCAAAATTCAACAGCTCAACTGGGAAATTATATTTTTCAATTTGTCTATCGGAAGAGAAAACCAAATGAAAGGAAAATAAGAAAAATGAACAAACATGATTTCGTGAGCTAGCTGTTACTGCGTACACCCAGCAGTCAACTAGAGGTCGGGGTTCCGCTGAACTGATGCAAATTCTACTGTACATTTACCTACTCTGGTTGGTCTTCCAAGTGAAAAAATGTATTGGTTTTTGTGGCGTTTGAATGGCATGATTCCGCTGCTTGCTGTTCCCTTTAATTTTTCCTTCAACATAAAACGATATTAGGGCGCGTATTAGTACCTAGGTGACCGAGCTTACGCTAACTTTACTTACCCAAAATGATCCTAAACTAATCCCAAAAACAATCCTAAAATGATCCCAAAAAAGACTCTTAAATGTTCCCAAAATGATCCGAAATTGAACCCAAAACGACCCAAAAATGATCCCAAAATGGCTCCAAAATGATTCCAAAATAACCCCAGAAAGCCCCTTACATGATCCGAAAATGACCCCAAAATTATCCCAAAATTTTCCCAAAATGACCCCAAAATAATCCAAAAATAATCTTAAAATAATCCCAAAACGACCCCAAAAAGACCCTTAAATGTTTCCAAAATGATCCAATATTGAAACCAAAAAGAACCAAAAATGATCCGAAAATGATCCCAAAATGACCGCAAAATTACCAAAAAAGGATCCCAAAATGATCCAAAAATGATCCCAAAATGATCCAACAATGACCCCAAAAATGTCTCAAAAGATCCAAACTAGAACCCAACATGATCTCAAAATAGCCACAAAATTATGCCTAACTGTCCCCTAATTGGTCCCAAAATGACCCCAAAATATGCCAAATTTCATCCCAATCAGTCAAGCGGTCCTCAAGATAGTACCGGAATACAAATATATTGTGGTAAGGTGGCAACCCTAGATCCCCCTACTTGAAAATATTTAAGGGGGCATGTCGCCGAAAATAACTATTATTTGATACCTGTATTGACAAATCTTGCTGCATAATTCAAAAAAATTAGATAGGTGGCAACCCTGTAAATCGCCTCAAGTGGCAACCCCAAACTGGATAGTCTTAGAATCCATTCTCTATGCCAAATTTCATTCCAATCCGTCAAGCGGTTCTCGAGATAGTACCGAATATACAAATATACTATATTATGGTGGCAACCCTAGGTCCCCTTACTTGAAAATATTATTTGATACCCATATTGACATATCTTGCTGCATAATTCAAAAAAATTAGATAGGTGGCAACCCTGTAAACCGTCTCAAGTGGCAATCCCGAGGTGAATAGTCTTAGAATCAAGCATACTGCCAAACATCAAGCAACATACATATGCCAAATTTACAGATATACAAATATACAAGTTTAGCTCGTTTAAAGTTATAAGATTATTCTAGAAGTCTCGATCATTGTTACAGAATTAGTTTTTTCAAGTTACTATGGAAATAGTCTTAGAACTAGTATTGTGTATATGTATATGTGCTATATTAGTCCATTTCTCCACAAGGTATATTAGTTTCAGTTTTAGAATGAAATTGCCCCTATTTTTCAAGGCAGCACTTGCGAACTTTTCGTATATAGCCCTTTTTGATCATTTCTATTTTAATTCTTTTATTTTATTTTTCCTATTTACTTTTGGCCTGCAATTCATTGCTGTCAGTGCGCCGATAGAAGCATGTTTAAACGTAATTTGTGGTCGGAGGTTACGAACTCTGCTATCTATGTAGTTCATTGTTTTTATTTTGCCATGAAATATTAGAACTATTTCAGCAGCATATCTACGAAATTTTTTTTTGATGTTTTTTTATGTTTTAGCCTTTTAACTAGCTACCACTTTTTGCTTATTTCTTTCAGAATGTTATTGCCGTTGTTAGTATTTTTACGGCAGTTATTTATGTGCATTTGTGTTTATGCAAATTCAAATGTCATGGTTCTGACTCATTAGCGGTTAAGCATTGTAATGCGAGTTTTCGATAGCGAAGGAATGCGAGAGAAAAAATTCGGAACTTGGACTCCATATATATGTATGTACATAAGTTTGGGAAGCGACTATTTTTAATCAAAGAAAAAAGTAGCCGGAAAAAACAAATTGGATAGGCATAGATTAAAACGATATCGCTGATGTGTTGGCCAAGACGGGAGCGGGCCTTGATGAGTATATGGTAAAAGTTTAAATGAGACTGGGAGAGTTGAAACACAGGCAGGAGCTGCAAATCATCGACCAGATAAGAAAGCTGTAGACTCAGCCTCGAGGTACAAAGTCTGCTAGACCATACCCCTGAGGAATGCAGTCTAATAATGGCCGTACTTACAGAGCACAGATGCAGGAATTGCGGACTGAAGGAGGAGATGTCTGAGCATCTTAAGATTTAGGGTCTGACTATTAGAGGAGCACAGTTATTTGATCTCGTATCAGCAAGTAGGCTGCGCCCTAGAAAGTTCCTAGTATGTGGAAAGATGTCTTGATGGGGTTGTATATCCTACTCGTATAAACAACTGGTCACATTATTGACTTTTTCAATCTATGTGAGGTCTTTGCACACTGGCCATTACAACTTAAGCCAACCACTTCAGTTTTTATTTCCGGTTTAGCTTCGATTTCGATTTTAAATCAGTCTACCGTTAAGTTTTCGGTTTCAACTTCGGCCAAACGTAGGGTTTGTGTCAGCCCTAATCTCGGCTCAGTTTTGTTTCTGACTTCCACATTGGCTCGATTAAGAAGTTGGTTCCCATTCAGTTTATGGTGTCAGTATGGGATGCAGTTCCGTGTCCGCTTTGGTTTTTGCTTATGACTAACTTCTGGTTCAGTCTCGTGGGAGTCCCAATTGAAGCTTGGCTTAGGCTTCAGTTCCCATTTTGGTTTTAGTTACACACTCAGAGTCCAGTCTCAGCTTAGATTCTGGTCTCAGCCATTCTTCAAGTTTCGGTTTCAGTCTAAGTTTTTGTTCCGGTCTCTGTCTTGGCCCGAATTCGCTTCGGGCTTTGATTCCGATTTTCAGCTAGACTAGTTCGCGGTTTGCGTCTCAGCTGTGGATGCGGTCTCACGCTTTTGTCTCAATTTCGATCTTCATTTGGGCTTTGATACCATTCTCAGAATTGACCTCAGTTAACTTCCAGTTAAAAGTTGTTCGTTTCCCGTGGCGGTTTTCGATTCAGATGTCTTGTCGGTATTGATACCTTTCCCGATCTTTGTTGCGGTCTTACTTTTGGTATCAGCTGAAGTTCTGATACCAGTTCTAACTTCGATTTTGGTGTCCATATTGGTTTTTCTTCACAACTAAGATTTCTATAAGAGGTTTGGCTATAAAATTTTAAATTCACTAAAAACATTTTCAACAGCTGCAGCTGCTCTTCAGCCGTCCTGTGCAAAATACAAAACAAAAATAAATAAATAAACCCTCAACATCCGTTTATCCACCATCACACAGCCTGAACTAGAAAATTTGTTTACGACAGCGATTTTTATTTTAACAGTTCTCCATGGTATTATCAGACAACCTTTTTTCTTTGTTGTTTTAACGTTTGTGGTTGCCAAGCACAGAGTCCTTCAATTCAGCCAAATTCTCTTCCGTGTCTGTAGTATTGCATTCATTTATGTATTTGTTATTTTTTTATATCTCTGCGCAAATTTTTGCATATTTTTTTGCGGTAAAACCACAGCCATTGAGAGTTCATTGCATCGCGTGATGTTGATTGTCTACTTTTTTATTCAACTTTTCACGCTTTATTTCCTATCATGCCATTTGTTTTTGTTTTCATACTTCCGTTGTGTATTGTTCCCATGCAAAACATTTGTTGCGTGACTAAGAAAGTAGAAAAATCGTATGAAATATGCAAAAAAAAAAATTGAGCAAAAAAGTTGGACAGCTTATTGCCACGGTCATAACAGTCTGCCTAAACCCCTTTCTGTGTGGTGGTGTAAATGACCTCGAAATATTTTAGGAAATTATGACTAAGGTTTATTATACATGCAAGAGTCTAGCTGTATTTGTGTTCATTCAGGCAAGAAATAGTTTTAATTAACTGCCTTCTGATTCATCATTTATTTAAATACTAATTTTTCATTTCAGTTTTTTTTATATGGCGTGTTGATTGTTGTGGGCTTGTCTAAGTAGCAAGCTTGTGAAGGTGCCTAGTAATTGGCAAGCCTTTCAGCTAAATGTTTGAAGAGTTTGTAGCTGCACCTAGATGATGCCTTATGCCAGTGATTCAAAATTTACCTCACTAATATACTCAAAAGTAGAGTAAAATTGTGAAAAATATTAAAATACAGTACGAAAAATCCTTGAATACGAAATACTTAAAACAGGCGTGTGTACATCGGAAATATCTGGACTAGAACAACAGATGCTAAGGCAAACGTTTTTTATTTTTTGTATAAAAAAAAATAAAATAAAATTAAAAAAAATAAAATAAAATAAAATAAAATAAGTTTGTTTTTTTTTTTTTTTTTGAGAAAAATTTACCTACGCGCTGCAGGAACCAGACAAGCCGACATATGTTTCGATGATACTGGAGTTACATCTCTTCAAGGACTTTTCTTCCCGGCATTGTGAGAGTCGAACTCACAACACTGTAGTGACTTGTATGCTAGAAGGTCTAGCACCTTAGGCCACTACCCAGCTTGAAGGTAAACCCTTCTCAGTGTCCATTTATGCATATATTTATACTTCCATATAGAACATTTCTTTAATTTCAATGCTAACTTATATGAAAGCTGGGTAGTGGCCTAAGGTGCTAGACCTTCTAGCATACAAGTCACTACAGTGTTGTGAGTTCGACTCCCACAATGCCGGGAAGGAAAGTCCTTCAAGAGATGTAACTCCAGTATCATCGAAACATATGTCGGCTTGTCTGGTTCCTGCAGCGCGTAGGTAAATTTTTCTCAAAAAACACATTTTCATACAATCCCGAAAATTGCTTGTAAATACCGTCGGTGTTACAGCAATAGACTACAAGCCAAAAAAAGCAACAAAGAGTAAAATAAAATAAAATAAAATAAAATAAAATAAAATAAAATAAAATAAAATAAAATAAAATAAAATAAAATAAAATAAAATAAAATAAAATAAAATAAAATAAAATAAAATAAAATAAAATAAAATAAAATAAAATAAAATAAAATAAAATAAAATAAAATAAAATAAAATAAAATAAAATAAAATAAAATAAAATAAAATAAAATAAAATAAAATAAAATAAAATAAAATAAAATAAAATAAAATAAAATAAAATAAAATAAAATAAAATAAAATAAAATAAAATAAAATAAAATAAAATAAAATAAAATAAAATAAAATAAAATAAACTAAAATAAAATAAAATAAAATAAAATAAAATAAAATAAAATAAAATAAAATAAAATAAAATAAAATAAAATAAAATAAAATAAAATAAAATAAAATAAAATAAAATAAAATAAAATAAAATAAAATAAAATAAAATAAAATAAAATAAAATAAAATAAAATAAAATAAAATAAAATAAAATAAAATAAAATAAAATAAAATAAAATAAAATAAAATAAAATAAAATAAAATAAAATAAAATAAAATAAAATAAAATAAAATAAAATAAAATAAAATAAAATAAAATAAAATAAAATAAAATAAAATAAAATAAAATAAAATAAAATAAAATAAAATAAAATAAAATAAAATAAAATAAAATAAAATAAAATAAAATAAAATAAAATAAAATAAAATAAAATAAAATAAAATAAAATAAAATAAAATAAAATAAAATAAAATAAAATAAAATAAAATAAAATAAAATAAAATAAAATAAAATAAAATAAAATAAAATAAAATAAAATAAAATAAAATAAAATAAAATAAAATAAAATAAAATAAAATAAAATAAAATAAAATAAAATAAAATAAAATAAAATAAAATAAAATAAAATAAAATAAAATAAAATAAAATAAAATAAAATAAAATAAAATAAAATAAAATAAAATAAAATAAAATAAAGAAAAATAAAATAAAATAAAATAAAATAAAATAAAATGTTATTTTAGCGACCTTTATTTTCTAAATTGTGAATTTGGCTGGCTCGAGGTCGATGTTTTTGCAAAAAACTAATAAAAACACAAAGTTTTTCTTTTCGCCAATATATTTCAATTACCGTCGGTAATCTTCATCAGGGCAACTAACAACAACATAAAAACATTTATTTAATAAATAATAATTAATTAACTAAACAACAATATTTTTGTACATACATTTGTTTACACGTTTGCACAGTTTAACGTGGAGTAAGATACTGTCTATTTTGTGTTAACAAGTGTTTATATGTCTTTGCTACGCTCTCATAATCAGATTTATAATTTATTCTTATGTTTGCCGGTGTGTTGATGATGTGCAGCATTTCTAACGAAAATCTCTTTTTGTATTGTTTCTCTTGTTGGAGTATTGAAGCTTCGTTAAAGTTTGGAGCGTGCTCATTG
The DNA here is from genome assembly GCA_964058755.1 of Campiglossa producta. NCBI lineage: Eukaryota > Metazoa > Arthropoda > Insecta > Diptera > Tephritidae > Campiglossa > Campiglossa producta. Next base: position 112,680,819 of record CAXKVI010000004.1, on the reverse strand, counting down.
TTTGCACAGTGTGCCATTAGGGCTGTTTTATGGTTGTCTGTATGATGGCAATGTTTAAAGTCGGATTTATGCTGTGCTAATCTGGTTTTTAACTTTGACTTTGTGGTTCCTACATAAATCTTGTTACAGGCTTCGTCATCATTGCCTTTGCAAGGTATTTTATATACTACATTACTTTTTTCTATTTCCGGTATTTTTGTCTTCGTTCTATTAAAAATATTTTTCAAAGTATTAATTGGTTTGTGGGCTATTTTGAACTCGCTATTATTGTAGCAATCAGATTTTGCAAGACGCTCTGATAACTGTGGTACATATACAACCGATTTGAATATCTTTGGTTTATCTACTATTTGCTGCGGGTTTTCCGATACCGATTTTCTTATTAAGGAATTTATAACATTATTCGGAAAATCATTACTTTTTAATATTATTTTGATTTCATTCTTAATCTCTCTGTGGTAAGCGTCGTCAGATATTTGTAACATTCGTCGAATACAGCCCCTTGCTGTATTAATTATCATTGTTTTTGGATGTTTCGAATTATAACTAATGAGTCGTCCTGAAGCTATAGGTTTCTTATACCACTTGAGCTTTATTTGATTACCATGTCTTATTATTATGGAGTCGAGGTAAGGAAGTTTTCCGTCCTTTTCGAGTTCAGTAGTAAACTTTATATGTTTATTGAAAGAATTTAATGCGTCAAGTGTATTCTGAATTTCGTTTTCATTTACTATTGCAAATATGTCATCAACGTATTTCGTAAGTAATCTAGGTTTTTTATCGAATTTTTCAACGGTATTTTGAAGCAATTTCTCCATAACGATATCTGCGATGACTGGAGACGTTGGCGATCCCATTGGCAATCCCTTTATTTGTGTGTACACTTTATCCTCATATATAAAATATCTATTTTCTTCGATACAAAATTTTAATATTTCTAAGAACAGTTTTTTTGGAATTTTAGTATGTTTTTCTATTATTGTGAATTTTCCTTGAATAACTTCAAGTGCTAGTTGTGTGGGGACACTGGGAAACAGCGAGACAACATCAAAAGAAATTAATTTTTCGTCTTCATTGATATGAGTATTATTAATCTTTTCCTTAAATTCTAGGGTATTTTTGACATTGTAACTAGAGTCTAATGTTACTTTTTTTAAAATGTTTGTAATATATTTACATAGACCGAACGATGGTGAGCCCGTGGTTGAACATATCGGCCTAAGAGGTGTCCCTTCCTTATGGATTTTCGGAAGTCCATATATTCTGGGGGATACTGACGTAGTAGTGATCAGACTGTTTCTTTCCGCCTTTGAAATTAACTCCATTTTAAAGATTTTATTGACCAAATTATTATTTTTAGTTTGCAATTTTGACGTAGGGTCTTATCTTTGTACTCTGTACATCGATAAATCATTTAATATTTCCTTCATTTTCTTATCATACTCATCTTTCTCCATAGCTACAGTTTTATTGCCTTTGTCCGAGGTTAGAATTCTAATGTTGTCATTTTGTCTAAGTAATTTACGTGTTCGGCCCACTGTGTCAACTATTACACTATCCATTGCACTCAGTTTGTTAGCTTTTGTATGCTCTTTTATTATTACACCAAATTTTGAGCGAGCCTCTTCTTGCTCTTCTTTGTCTTTGATTGTTTGTACAAGTTCTTCTCCATCAGCGATGCATTCAAATAGAGGAAAACTTTTATTATTTATAGGTAACGCGAACTTTGGACCCTTCGCTAAGAGCGACTTTATGTCTGATGGAAAGCTAACCGTTGTTGTGTTGATAAACCAATCGTGGTTTTTGTTGTTGTCAAAAATGTTGTTGCGCTTGCTTTGCAGTTTTAAGAACTTGTTTTCTTGTTTCTCTTTCAATTTTACCTTTAGCTTTCTTGCTATATTTTCCTCACTCATTTTCAATATTTCAAAGTCATCTGCGCTCAGATGGTTTCGTAGTGTTTTTGTAATTTCATCAATTCGTTGCTTTTGTTCTTTTAATGCTGTATGTTTTTGCTTAATTAGTAGACTTAATATTTTTGTATGAAAACAATATGTGTATCTATCTAGTTTTCTATCTATATTTTTGTGTGTGTTATGATTAAAAGTAAATAACTGGTAACATTTAGTTGTGTTTTTAATAAAATTAGGAATTAACCTAGATTTCCTACATTTTAACAGAAATTTCATACTAGACTCAATCTTTACCACTTTCTTCGAAATAACCTGATATTTATTTATTGTTGTTTTAGCGTTGCTATTGTTGTTTTTTATTTCTGCATATCCCATTTTGTTGTTGTTTTTGGTATGCTGACGGCGTGCCTTCCGTTTATGTAAAATGTTATTTTAGCGACCTTTATTTTCTAAATTGTGAATTTGGCTGGCTCGAGGTCGATGTTTTTGCAAAAAACTAATAAAAACACAAAGTTTTTCTTTTCGCCAATATATTTCAATTACCGTCGGTAATCTTCATC
>CAXKVI010000004.1:112653437-112678149 GCA_964058755.1 Campiglossa producta | reverse complement strand
AAATAAAATAAAATAAAATAAAATAAAATAAAATAAAATAAAATAAAATAAAATAAAATAAAATAAAATAAAATAAAATAAAATAAAATAAAATAAAATAAAATAAAATAAAATAAAATAATATAATATAAAAAATAAAAAAATAAAATAACACAAAATAAAATAAAATTTAAAAAAAAAATAGAAAAATATAAAGTATATTGAAATAAAATAAAATAAAATAAATAGTATAAGCAACAAAGACATATTGATGAAAAACGAACTACAACACCGCTCTGGCTGATAAAAACCTTTGAAGAAATATACTGCGTGGTTGTTTTTTCTTTCTTTCTTAAATTAGCAAAATATAATAAGGTAATTTTAATTAAATAAAAAAAATTTAAATAAAGTAAAAAAACAAAATAAAATAATAAAAGTAAACTAAAAAAAACTAAAAAAATTAAAATAAATTATAAATAAAAGAAGAAAAAATAAAAACAAAATAACATAAAATAATATAAAGTAAAATAAAAAAAAAAATACATGACATAAAATGAAAAAAAAAATATAAAAGTAAACTAAAAAAAACTAAAAAAATTAAAATAAATTATAAATAAAAGAAGAAAAAATAAAAACAAAATAACATAAAATAATATAAAGTAAAATAAAAAAAAAAAATACATGACATAAAATGAAATAAAAAATATAAGTAAATACAGTTTTTTGTCCACCCCAATATACATATGTACATACATTTACCATTTTATAAAAATAAACAAAGCCATACACAACCTTATAAACATATATTTTCTAATAATGAATTTATTCATTTTCCCCATTTCCGCTTTCTGCTCTTTTTCTCTTTTATATATACCTTCACTCAGAACATTCGAGGAGCTAGCCATATTCCCTAATGGCACGGTGAATGAGTCCTATCGCCCACTAACCATATCTCTATATCATTTGCATTTGCATCGTTGGTTGGAAGTCTTCCCGCGTGAGCAATTACTTGTTGTCAATGGTGATCGATTAATTGAGGACCCCGTTTCGCAATTGAAGCGCATCGAAACATTCTTAGGTAAGTTTTATGCTACGTACATATGTATCTATGTACGTTTGTATATAGCCGTTAAATTGCAGATGGCACTCACGCCACCACACCAACATCCACACCATTACTTTCTTGTTATGTATGAAATTTTAAATTATCACACTGTGCGTTTTTGAATGTATCAGTCGCTGAAGTTGTGCTAATTGTGCCTGTACCATTCAATTAGATTAAATTGAGCAGGTGTGCGTATATGTATATGCGGGGTGGCTACACTTGGCGTCATTGAAATAGTGACACTAGTAAAGATTGAAAAAAATATATACATATTAGGGAATAGTTACAACGAAATTATGAAAAAAAAATTTTATAAGACTGAGAAAGGAAATCAAATTCAAATAGATAAGAAATTATAAAAACTGCTGGGGATCTAGGGGTTGTTCCATTAAAAATTCTACACTACCACATCTGCTACAGTTTATTACAATTTAAATTTACTCTCTGCTAAATTAACAGTTTAAATGTGACTAATTGTTGCTAAAGGTATTGAACACAAATCTCTGTGGTCTCTCATATTGTGGTTGCCAATTTCTAATTATTTCTTAGTGGCATTTCTAAGCGATAAGTGACAATAAGCAGGCAGAATTATAGGCTTAATTTATATGATTGAGTGATTTGCCACCACATTATGGGCTGCTGAATTACTTTGTGGATAGGTCAAACAGATAAACGAATGCGTAATGAGCAAATGTGGACATAAGGGGTTAGCAAAGCTATCAATAAAATCAAAAATGTTCTGAAAATTCGAAGAAAAAACTTTAAAATATTGACAAAAATTCGTCGAGTTATCATACATGCTCTAAATTTATTCGAATTTTTAATATATTCAAATCCTACCGCTAATAATCTCTGGTTATTTGAATTCGTCTGTGCCACACATTCATGTTTCTGGCGGAGCAAAAATGTTTAAAAACTGAATTTGTAAATTTTTGAAATTTTTGTTTTGCCAGAAACATGAATGTTTAGCAAAATTATTACGTATACGCCATGGTTTCAGGCAAAACAAAATTTTCTTTGAAAATTTTTAAAAGATGAATTTGCGAAATCGCGATGAATTGAAGATATATTAACGTAAAAACTATATCAGTGGTAAGAGTTTAATAAGAATATAATCTACAAAAACATAATTATGTCAAAAATTAAAATTTAAAATTTTGCGAGAGGAATAAACTTTCAAATACGATACAAAATGCTGTTTTTCAGAGCATTTTCCACAGAAATGATCTCTTTTCGAAGCGGAAAATGAAACGCGAGCACACTAAACGGAGTTTTAATAAAAAAATCCAAATCCGAAAAATATGGAGTGTTTTATAAAATTTGTGACGTCTTTTTAACCTCTTTTTGGGCTGTTGTAATTTTTTTAAGATATTGCATAGATTTTATCGCGGGCTTGGCACCTAAATAAAAAAAAAAAACGGAACGGATATTTGTGAAAAAAAAAATCGAGAAGGTTCGGAAAGGCTCGAAAAGGTTCGGTGTTGGCAACAGGCCGAATACATAAAATTGGATCTCTATCATAAATTTAATGTTAAAGTTAACCTTAACTTCGACTTTGACTGGACTTTGACTTTGACTTTGAATTTGACTTTGGATTTGACTTTGACTTTGACTTTGACTTTGATTTGACTTTGACTGGACTTTGACTTTGACTTTGGCTGGACTTTGACTTTGACTTCGACTTTGACTTTGACTTTGACTTTGACTTTACCTTTGACTTTACCTTTGACGTTAACTTTGACTTTGACTTTGCCTAAAAATGGATATGTGCGTGTACGATAACATATGTTATTATGTATATGTATTAGATACATCCCGTGCGCAAGGGAGGATTTTGAAATTCAAGACCCCCACCGCTGCGTACGGGCCTAGCATAAGTTGATAATATGCAATAGCTTTACCGCGGCAGTTCACGAGTGCTACACGTCCTTTTTTTCGAGTCAGATTTTTGAGTCAGATTTTTGGGGTTTCTGATTCTTTTATGAAAATATTTATATCCGGATCCATTAAAAATTTTGTTGGTAAATACAAAAGGGTCTACTAAGGTCCAAATATTTGAAAACGGAATGGAAAAACTTTCCATCAAAATTTAAGATCCCTCTATGTTTTCTCTCCTCTCTGGTACCTCTTAATATAAGTAGGCTTAATGTCTAACTAACTTCAAATACAACACAATACATCGAATTAAGCTCACATCAATACAAATGTACATAAAAACATATTTACATATCTTCGAATCCAACGAAAACAAGCACTGTTCAGATGAGTAAGACAGAGTAAGAGTAGCACATCTTCGGTGGGTGTGTAAAGCTACTTAATTTTTGTAAGTACAACATTTGTCATCCAAACAAATAGTGAAACATGCTTGTCTTCTCTGGATGATATATCCATTGTTCGCATCTAAGTATGTATGTTGATTAACTTGTATATTCATATATATGTATTTTTCCTTCTTTCTTGTATATGAAATTGGTCTACTTTCCTTTGGACTACCGCATTGCTGACACTTTGGCTTCCACTTTCGGCTGTCACTTACCAACGCTATGATGCATTGCTACTGACTTCTGCCTACTGTCAATTGTAAACTGTGACGCATTAAAATTTTATATTGCGGCTTCTGCAATTACTTTCAACTTGGTTGGACTACTGCAACATTTCAATTCCAACTCGATTTGCAAAATTCACACTGCAAACGACGTCACCAACATACGTTAATACATATGCAACGCATCGTACAGGCGTCGAGCATCGTGTGACCAACAGCCATTTTTATTTCAACGAGACAAAGGGTTTTTACTGCTTACGTTACGATAGTGGTGACCGTTGCTTACGCGAAACAAAAGGACGTAGGCATCCGCATGTTGATCCTGTGGTCGTATCCAAGTTGCGAAAATTCTTTGCCGAACATAATCAACGTTTTTATGAATTGGTTGGTGAAGATCTTGGCTGGCCGGAGGAGTAAGAATAGAGCGCGGAGACCTAAAAAAAAAAGCACAAAAAAAGATAGCACTGCATGCGATTGTATGCAAATGTGTGTCTGTGTGTGTGTGTGTGTATGTGAAAGGTGGAAAAATGCAATTGCAGGACAGTTGTTTAAAGCAATACTTTACACACACATACAAACACATAAGAATAGAAAAATGAAGTCAATACTTTTGGAGTAAAAAAAGCGAACATTTCAGCGACGTATACATTTAAATTGCTACCAACAATAACTGTAATTGAGAATTAAGGACTGATGGGATAAAAAAAGTTTAAGTTAAGTATTAATTGTTAATATCTTTTAATGTCTGCAGCTGTTTGTTTGTACAAGTAAAAGCATATTATTATTTATATTCATGAATGTCTACGTATACATTAATTAAGCAAGCGTAAGCTGCATTAACGTGTTTGCTCTACAGAGTGCAAAGTATTACGCACTCATTCATATGCCGATTTTAATTATAATTTTAAATTTAAGCAAAATTTTTTTTTATTTAAAGAAATGTGAGTAAGAAAATATCTGCAGATTATGCATAAAAATAGGAATGTAAGCTGTTTATATGTATGTATGTAAGTCGGAGAGTGTTTGCTGAAATTTGTTTTTATAAATTGTATGTGTGTGTGTATGTGTTTATGCACATTGTTAGCAAGCACGCTTTTTTTTGTAGTCTATGCGCAGTTGCTTTATAATTAAAACGGGAAGCCGGCATATTTTTTTAGCGGAAAGAATTTGTGTGTGCATTTGCGGACTTACATATGTACGTACGTGTGGATACTTCCTGAGGTTGCGGTTGAAAATTTTTTTTTTTTTTTTTTTAACGAGAATAACAGTGAAATAAAAGCTTTCATGTTTGCACCACTATTTTCATACGAATTAGTGGAATCGCAAAGTCTTTTTCGGTAACTTCCCGTTAAGCTAGACACTTGAATCTTGGAACATAGTTCAGAACCCCGTGACAATGCAAAGTGAACGAAAAAAGTATCCGCTAGGTGGCGCACGGATCGAGTTATTTCGAAAACTCGTTCGTAATTGAGATTCTTGCGATCGACTTTTGACTAAACTCCTGGCAACCAAGGGACTTGAAACTTAGCACGTATTTTCGAGCACGGTGACAGCACAATTTGTCAAAATCAAAATTTCGATAGGTGGCGCGCTGGTCGATAAAATGGAACATCTTTGAAACACAGAGGAAATCTTGCGATCGATTTTTGAGTAGCTTCCCGATAAGCTATAGACTTGTCAGAACCTGGTGACAATGCAATCCCTCATCAAAACAATTCCGGTAGGTGGCGCACTGATCGAGATATTTCTTTTAAAATTGGCAATCTTGCGATCGACTTTTCACAAATTTTCCCTAGAAACTTTGCAAAACGGAGGGAGTTTGAAGGCGTGGGGGTTGAAAGTGGCTTCAAAAACGAATCGAGCTACTATTTTATTGTAGGCAGTACTAAAAAATAGATAATAAAAAGATGATAAAAAATTTGTAAGCACAACCTTTATATGAATACTGTCAAAAAGCAGCAGCAAATTACTCTCGGCGACCGACACCCTGTCCCACTAGAAATTTGCTGCTGCTCTTTGACAGTATTCATATAAAGTTGTCCTTAAAATTTTTTTTATCATCTTTTTGTTTCATCTTTATAATTTTATTATATTTTATTTTATTTTATTTTATTTTATTTTATTTCATTTTATTTTATTTTATTTTATTTTATTTTTTTATTTTTATTTTATTTTATTTTATTTTATTTTATTTTATTTTATTTTATTTTATTTTATTTTATTTTATTTTATTTTATTTTATTTTATTTTATTTTATTTTATTTTATTTTATTTTATTTTATTTTATTTTATTTTATTTTATTTTATTTTATTTTATTTTATTTTATTTTATTTTATTTTATTTTATTTTATTTTATTTTATTTTATTTTATTTTATTTTATTTTATTTTATTTTATTTTATTTTATTTTACTTTATTTTATTTTATTTTATTTTATTTTATTTTATTTTATTTTATTTTATTTTATTTTATTTTATTTTATTTTATTTTATTTTATTTTATTTTATTTTATTTTATTTTATTTTACTTTATTTTATTTTATTTTATTTTATTTTATTTTATTTTATTTTATTTTATTTTATTTTATTTTATTTTTTTTACGTAAAAGACCTGCAAACCAATTAAGTATCTCACAAACTTACCCATTTGCATACATATTAGCGTGGGTCGATTTGTATGGACGCAAGTCAACCCATAGCGTGCCATCGATTTTTTGACTCCGCAAAACCGAAGAAATATTTTTTTTTTTTTCTAAACAGCCGACATTTTTGAGTCGAATAGGGTATAAATGAAAATTTTAGAATCATGAAAAAAACCTTAAAAATCAATGTCGCAAAAAAATCAGAAAAGTGAAATTTCGCAGGCTCGAAAGTTATTTGTTTGGGTATAGGTAGTGGAACTTTTTTCCTGAGCCCAAAACCTATCGAAAAATCGATGGCACGCTATGGGTTATTAAATCGACCCGCCCTAATACATATATATTAGTAGATAAATTTTTATACCTTTCATGAACATGAAATGGTATTATAACTTTGGTCCGATGTTTGTAAATATGAGAAGAAGAAGAGATAGACCCATCAATAAGTATACCGAAATGATCAGGATGACGAGATGAGTTGATTTAGCCATGTCCGTCTGTCCGTCTGTCCGTCTGTCTGTTTGAACGCAAACTAGTCCCTCAATTTTTGAGATATCTGGCTGAAATTTTGTATGTGGCTACCATTTTGTAATATAGGAATCATTTGTCGGAACTGACAAGATCGGACCATCGGGCAAATGTAACATATAGCCCCTATACAACCGATTGTTCAGATATAAGGTTTTTTGGCCAAAACTTCTGCAATTAAAAAGTTAGGAACGTAAAATTTTGCAACTCGAGTACTGTCTATTTATGTAGTGTATATAGTGAAAATCAACAAAATCGGGCAAATGTAACATATAGCTCCCATACAACCGATTGTTCAGATATAAGGTTTTTTGGCCAAAACTTCTGCAATTAAAAAGTTAGGAACGTAAAATTTTGCAACTCGAGTACTGTCTATTTATGTAGTGTATATAGTGAAAATCAACAAAATCGGGCAAATGTAACATATAGCTCCCATACAACCGATTGTTCAGATATAAGGTTTTTTGGCCAAAACTTCTGCAATTAAAAAGTTAGGAACGTAAAATTTTGCAACTCGAGTACTTTCTATTTATGTAGTGTATATGGTGAAAATCAACAAGATCGGGCAAATGTAACATATAGCCCCCATACAACCGATTGTTCAGATATAAGGTTTTTTGGCCAAAACTTCTGCAATTAAAAAGTTAGGAACTTAAAATTTTGCAACTCGAGTACTTTCTATTTATGTAGTGTATATAGTGAAAATCAACAAAATCGGGCAAATGTAACATATAGCTCCCATACAACCGATTGTTCAGATATAAGGTTTTTTGGCCAAAACTTCTGCAATTAAAAAGTTAGGAACGTAAAATTTTGCAACTCGAGTACTTTCTATTTATGTAGTGTATATGGTGAAAATCAACAAGATCGGGCAAATGTAACATATAGCCCCCATACAACCGATTGTTCAGATATAAGGTTTTTTGGCCAAAACTTCTGCAATTAAAAAGTTAGGAACGTAAAATTTTGCAACTCGAGTACTTTCTATTTATGTAGTGTATATGGTGAAAATCAACAAGATCGGGCAAATGTAACATATAGCCCCCATACAACCGATTGTTCAGATATAAGGTTTTTTGGCCAAAACTTCTGCAATTAAAAAGTTAGGAACTTAAAATTTTGCAACTCGAGTACTTTCTATTTATGTAGTGTATATAGTGAAAATCAACAAGATCGGGCAAATGTAACATATAGCCCCCATACAACCGATTGTTCAGATATAAGGTTTTTTGGCCAAAACTTCTGCAATTAAAAAGTTAGGAACGTAAAATTTTGCATCTCGAGTACTTTCTATTTATGTAGTGTATATAGTGAAAATCAACAAGATCGGCCAAATTTAACATATAGCCCCCATACAACCGATTGTTCAGATATAAGGTTTTTTTGGCCAAAACTTCTGCAATTAAAAAGTTAGGAACATAAAATTTTGCAACTTGAGTACTTTCAATTTATGTAGTGTGTAGAGGAAAATCAAGAAGATCGGGTAAATATAACATATATTTAGCCCCATACAACCGGTTGTTCCGATATAAGGTTTTTTGGCCAATACTTCCGCATTTAAAAAGTTAGGAACGTAAAATATTTCACCTTTAGTACTTTCTACATATGTAATGTGTATAGTGTAAGTCAGTACAATTGAACACGTATAATATATAGCCTCCATACAATCGATTGTTCCGATAACTCGGATCCTATTATTTTGTAAGTTTTTTTTAAATTATAACAAAGATGTGTAATGTGTATAGTAAATATAGTTAAATTGAAACAGGCTGTACTGGGGATCGAACAGTGAAAATCGTGACGCTTATTCATGAAAGGTATTTAGCCTTCGGCACAGCCGAAGACAGCTTTCCTTACTTGTTTTTATTTTATTTTGTTTTACATATTTTATCTATTTTACATAAGATAATCTTATCGCTCACATGAAGATTCAATTAATCCCATTTGCCACATTCAATAACGTTTCTCATTTTTCAAATTATGGTAATTGAAATTGTTTTATGTTCTGTGTTTTTATGAGATATTTTAATAAAATTATTGCTAATTGAATCACTGCTAAAGCCGAGAACGCAAATTTGAGCGAATAAATAGACCCTTAAAAAATCTCTGCTTTGCATGTCAAAACAGTTACACCACATCAAATTATGCTTAAAATAAAATCTGTATAATTTTTTAAGCAGAATGAAATAAAAAGTGAATGAATTTAAAGACATTTCAGATTTATACGCGTTACTAGTATGACCATACATATATGCATTGTAACTTTTGTATACAAACGTAGATAAATGCATACAAACATATGTACCTATGTATGTGAGGTGAAAAAAATTTGCATATTCCCATTAAAATTTGTTTTTTTTTGGAGTATACAATACAAAAGCGTGACTTGCAACAGTTGAAATCACTTGCACAGGGCTGATGTGCACATACACATACATACATACATGCAGCCATGCTTAAAAATGTAAATGAATGTGTCAACTATTGACGTATGAGTGTGAATGATTACAAATTCATGTGTGTATATATATTTACATGTATAACATGTTTAAGCGCATATAGATGTGGTATTTCGAGTGTAATATAAATACGAATGTTTTATTTTATGTTGTACGCGAAAAAAATGATTTTTCAACGTCAAATTTTAAATTGAAAAAGTGCAATAAAAACAAAAGACATGTACGAAATATGTTAAAGAAAAAACTGCAAAGGATGTGCTAGTCATTTGAGAATATGTATTCTGCAGTCAAATACACAAGTTGCCAGCAAAATAAAACAGCTTAAAAATAGGGTTTTTTTACCCTTCTCGAACTAGTCCGATATGTAGCAAGCTTTTACTAGCTACAAACTCAGATTTACTCGGCAAGTTAGTCACCAATATGCTAAACAGGGGTAACCAAAAATATCTTCCCAAAACCAAAAAAAAGTGATCATGAGTGCTGGTGCCTACCAATAAGGCAGTGCCCAGTTAATACACCTATTAATATGGAGATTTCTCTTCTCCTTAGGCCATAAATGTGTCTTGATCTTTTATGATCCCATTTGGGCCAGGTTTCTTTGGATATCTTTCCGGCAGGATTATATTTGGAAACATTTCCAGAGTTTTTTTTTTTTTTTTGAGTGCATTCGGGATTAGTTCGGAGCTTTTTTTAGGGTCATTTTTGAAATTTGTCGGCACTATTTCGGGATCATCTACCGAGGTACCAAAACTACCCGAAAACAAATCCGAAATTACTCATAAAAATTTCCGAAATGACGATGAAAACAGCCCAGAAATTACACAGAAAATGGCCCCAAAACAAACCTTATGTGCTGTTCATGCTGAGCCTGCATTTTGCATTTCAGCATTTAGCCCAAAAAGCAGCATTTTTTCTATACAACATTGCAAGCTAAACGCAACTTTCTGCACTAGCTTTAGTATCTTCGAAGATACAGTATGAACAAAAATTTCCTTGTATGAAGAAAAAGTGAAACAAATGTTGCAAACTTTTAGGCGAACCGCTGCTTATATTAGGATATCTTCTCACTAAGCAAGTCAACGTACTTAAGCCATAATTTTTCCTGTTAAAAGTTGCAATTTTCGAGGTGAAGTGTTTCCAAGTTTGTTAAGAAAGTCGGTTTCTTTACCCACGAAGTCACTTTTTAAAAAGAAATGGAGTTTATCTGAAAAGGCAAGCATACTTCCACTTGCGATGTAGGAACGCACCTTAAGCATTCGAAAATTAGCCAAATGCGTCAGCATGAACGCATCTTCGAAATGTACGAGCGAAAATTCTGCGTTCAAAACTCAACAAAAAATTGACGAAATTATCCCGAAAAAGTTACGAGACAAAACTTATTCCTAAAAATCCCACAATCCCTGAATGAACCCGAACAATACCAATTAGTCGCTATCATAGTAAAAGGAGGAAGATTTCGTTAGGAAATTTATGTAAATAGAAAAATTTCTTCAGTATTGTCAAAAACATACCTACATATCATTACCTGTTCTGATCGTAATCTGTGCTGACGTCTATTAAAATATTCTCATTCAAAAAGAAACAGCTAACTAGTTATATATAGCTTCCATGCTACATGTGAAGTAGTTACCAACTAGCTTGTTTGACTGCAGCGTACTAAAACCTATATGTACCAATATACAAAACTATACATATCTTGTTAAAGTTTACGGCAATCAGTCCATCAAGTATTCACGTACATACATATATATCAAACTTAAACAAGTTAAATTTTTACATAACGAAAGATGTACAACCATGTGTGAAATTAATTTAAATATCATCACATATCAAAATGTAACTTATCTACAAAACCAAAAGTTTACCTACTTAAGACTAAAGTAATCCATACATATCACAAATATATCACGAAACTGCAAAAAGTATGTACGAAAACAAAAATTCAACCTATTAACTGCATGTATGCAAAATTCTATCATAAACAAAACAATTCGAAGATGCAAGAGTTTAAGGATTAAATTTTAATTCGAAGCAAAAATATCTATGAAAAAAAGAAAATTAAACTATACATATGTTTATATAAAAAATGAAAAATTAATGCTCATAAAAAACAAATTTCAAAAAAAAAAAATCCACTAAACTTAATCCGAATTCCCAACATTATTGGCATGCTAAAATATTTATGAATAAAACAGAAATCAGATTATAAATCGTTAAAGAATTTATTTTGTTTTTTTTATGTGTAATTTTCATAGAGTGATGCGGATTTCGATGCAGTTGTTAAACGATTAATTTGTGTTTTTGACTCTACATTTACATATATTGAGAGTTATAAAATGGTTACACATATATTTCTGCATGATTTTCAGCAAAAGTATTATTTTTGGAGTTTACAAGAAGGGGGACTAAAAAGGGTTCTCCTTTTTAGAATGTAAGTAATTTTTAGCAGGTTTTTTTTTTTCAAAAAGAGGGGAACGAAAATCGACACTGACGATGGCGCATTGCCGAAACCGGTTTGTGCGAAAGCCGAAATTGACAAGGAATGACGGAAAATTGTTTCAAAATAATTCAGTTTCTTTCAAAAAAATTGTAACCAACCTTCATTCGCTGTGCCTCGGAAATTAGTGAAATGGAAATTTTGGTAACGCAACTCAAACCATTAAAGTCCATTAACTTGGGAGTGTACCAAAAAAACTCACCACTCATACTGCCACATTTTCCGTTTCAACTAAAAGACTTAGTTCATTACTTCAAAAGATTTCCAAGTTTAGTCAAAATTTCAAAAAGAAACCAATTCACAAGCTCACATGACCGTGTGTTATTACTCCATAAAGAGTGTTGTCACTCAACTTAAAACAACTGGAATCCAAGTCCGTTGAGATTTCTAAGATTTGTTTTGGGTTATCCCATAAGTGATAGGGCTGCAATAAAAAGACGTATACTTGTAGCAATTTATATCACTCCCAATTAGAGATGGGCATCGTGCGTGTTTTTGACCATGACACGAAATTCGCACGCGTGTGCACATGTGCTCATGGTTGAAAATGCGATTGCGTGTAGTGGTCGTGCGTGTTCGTGATGAGTCTAAAATACAAAAAAAAAAAAAAAAAAAACAACACGAAAGGCATATCTGAACGAAAATTCAATGTATATTTTTAGCTGAGATAGGTTGTTTTTGAATGAACTTCTCAGATGGCTTGGTGCTGCAAAAAACTGTGAAATATGTGAGAGTGGGGTGATTTGTAGGGGAGCGGGAAAATTCGGAAAATCGCCAGAATGGAAAATGTTTTACGGATCAATTGAGAAACTTTCATGAAGAAGCTATACAGTTTTATTAGTTTTGTGCTTGTCGTGTCTTGTTTTAGTATTTTTTTACCGTTCGCGTTAGTGCCTTTTTTCGAAAGTCTGCTTCGTGACCATATCGTGTCGTGCCGCAAAAATTATGTACGCACCCATTTCTACTCCCAATCAAACAATAAAAAAATTATTGAATTCATCCGCGACAGTTTAATAAGATAAACCGAGGAAGTGTCACGAATGCTTTGGGGCTGCGTTAGTCTTCCTTATCGCTAACGCCATACCAATAATGCTAATCAGCTGTTCCGAATCAAATCAATGTAATCGATTATACTTGGCATAACATAATGCTAACGCGTTTACATTGATTTGCAGAGGGTGATTGGAACAGCTGATTAGCGTTATAGGTATGGCGTTAGCGATAAGAAACGAGCGCTGTGTTTCGATTGATTATTTGCCAATTCGAAACTAAAAAAATGATCATAACAATAGCTTTACTTTAAGGCAACGCAAACTATATCTTGTATACAAATTACTCTAATGAAGATCTTTTTTTAGTCCCCCCCCCGTTTTATAATTTAATATTGTTCATACATGCCTACCATGTTGTAATTTATTACAATTATCTAGATCAAACACACTCTCGAATATCTCTGTCAAAAAATGCAGTTTTTTTACAAATCTATTTTGAAAGTATATATATTAAACACAAAATTCCGTTACGCATATGAAAACATAATACCAAAAATATGTTGATACTCGTATTAAAACGATAACGATTTAAAAGCAATATTTAGCAAAAAAAATATATATGAAATTTCAGAACCCAGCCTAATGGCCTAATTATGTATTGCGAACGATAGCTCAGACGAACGATTCGTCTGCTCACAATATTGCATTTTCTTTCATTTTCGTTTTTTAAGTCAAAGAAAAGTCGAAAGTATTTAGAAAAAAACTATGGAGCGAACAAAAATGATGGATAATGCTATATCTAGGCGATATTGTAAGCAGACGATATTGTATTTCGACTGAGCTATCGTTCGAAATACATAATGAGGCCATAAAACTAGTCGCTTGTGTCAACTAACATGTTTTTATTTACAATTTGTTGACACATACAAAATAAAAATCATTTTTTATGTTTCGGAAAAGTGTGAAGAGGTTTTTTGATTGTGTGTTCGTATGTTTTGTTTTCGGGCGAAATAATACTTTTAAAAATGTATTTTAAAGTAAGGAGTGAACAACTTTTTAAGCAACTAAATGTGATTTTTTAGCGTATAAGTGGATATATTTTAAGGAAATAAAAAAATTAAAAATAGTGTAGTTAATAAGATTATGATAAGCCAAGAATAGAAAAATTAATGAAAATATTAGAAAATATGTATAAAAAATTTAGTAAAAGTAAACTGTAGAAACCATGAGATATCAAGATAAAAATATTATTATTTGCATATTTTTATTATTATTATATTATTTAATGAAAAAAAAGGCCAGCTGAAGAATTTTTTAAAAGATGCTGCTGTTATGGCCAACTTAAAAACTGGCAAAACTAAACCATAAACATATCAAAACTTAGGCTGAATACAATGGTGTGCATAGATATAGAACTACATAGTTTTAAAACGAATATATGTGTGTGTGTGTGTACGCATAAGAAATATAACATAAAGATAAATACTTACTAATACATATCATTAATATTTAGTAACCTAGCACAATGTAGTTCAATTTTAGTTAAGTTGATACTTGAGAAAATGAACTTTAAATACATTTTTGAAATTGATTTTCCTTACACAAATCAAATCACATACATACATTAAAGAAAGAAATTATAAAAAAAAAAAAAAAATTATTTATAAGATTTAGAAAATTTAAACTTTTTTTTTTTTTTTTTTTTTTTGTTATGGTCACCTTGTATTTCAACTGCAAAACTAAAATTAAACTAGATTAAAATCAGCTTTTAAAATATATTTGTGTGTGACAAACAATGCATATCAACCATGAAATCGATACATATCAATTGCCGATGGCAGTGAATACCAATTTAATATACCTATACTTATCTACATAAGCATAAATAAACCTTAAGCAAAAATAGAAAATATTGTATATAGATTAGGTATACAAAAGCTTATTTACATTAACATATATATAAACAAATAAATGCTGTTTAAAATTTTGAAATGCATCCATAAATATAAAATAAGTAGTAAAGCGCAATATTAAAACATATCACTACTGATAGGTAAACATTTATTTAAACTAGCTATTAATAATGTAGTTTGTGTTTATACAAATTAATGCAAAATCTAACTTTTTGAAAACACTTTAAACTAAAATAAAACTTTTCGAAGCTATTAAGAAAATTAAACAAAATATAAGTTTAATAAATGTAGAAAATAATTTAGTTTTATCAACAAGTTTTTGGAAAAAAGGAAGACATTTTTAGATATATAAAAAAAAAAAACCTTTTGGATATTAATTCACTGTAGAACAGGGCCCGTCAGATGAATTTCTACTGTGAATTGTTATTTGTTTTTTCTCCGTGGCTCACTCGCAAGCACCAAAGCGACATCGTATGTTGTTGAGACGTTGCTTGTCAGTTAGCGACTAGGCATAACCAACGACGTCCACTTATTGGTCAGTGCGATCATAGCGCTCTCACAAGCGCACCAACAATTTCATTGGTTCTCAGATTTACGGACAATCTGCCGGGACTATCTGTCGGGGCTTGCTGTAGAAGAATTGTAGTATACTTGAATAATGATTTTATTTAAGGGTCTTCCATGTCAAATCGTTAGGTCTATAATGATTATAAAATATAATTATTCAGTACCTGGGTGCTATCAATTTTCCGCTAACTTTACTTACCCAAAACGATCCCAAAATGAACTTAAAATGAACTTAAAATAATCCTAAAATGATTCCAAAATGACACTTAAATGTTCCCAAAATGATCCAAAATTGAACCCAAAACGAACCAAATATGATCCCAAAATGACCCCAAAATTAGCCTAAAATGATTCTCGGATGACCCCAAAAACACCCTTAAATGTATCCAATTTTATAAAGAGGATTATATATGGGTCATTCCATGCCAAATCGACAAATATTTTTTACCTTTTGCTATCTTTTTCTACCCCCGAAAGACATTTTTCAGAATTTTTTTTTCTTCAAATAAAAAAAAGTTATGAACTTAAAAAAAAAAAACTTTTTTTTTCTAAAAATGCTCTTACTTTTTCAAAAGTCGACCTTTTGGAATCTTTTTTTCAAGTTTTGTTTTTAAATGTAGTTCTCGGAAAAAAATAAACAAATTTTTAAAAGCCCAGATACATAAATTTTTTTTTTTTTTAAAAAAAGTCCGACCCATTTTTATTTTTATTTTTTTTTGTTTAACTTCAACTAATTCTGGAATAAGTCTCGCTAATAACAAGATATGCCGACAATCGCTTCTATTTTTTTTATTGAAAAAAAATTTCATTAAAAAGTTGTATAAAATGAGCCAAAGTTGAAAAATTTTTTTTTTCAATCAAAAAAAAAATAGAAGAGGTTTTCGGCACATTTTGTGAAATAAAGGAGCCAAGTTTAAAAAAAATTTGTTCAATAAAGACAAATAGAAGCGATTGCCGGCACATCTTGTTATTAAAATAAAAATAAAAATAAAAATGAAAAAAGGGTCGGACTTTTTTTTCGAAAAAAAGAGATTTACCTATATATGTGGGCTTTTAAAAATTTTTTATTTTTTTTCCGAGAACTACATTTAAAAACAAAAATTAAAAAAAAGATCCCAAACGGTCGATTTTTGAAAAAGTAAGAGTATTTTTAGAAAAAAAAAAACGTTTTTTTTTTAAGTTCATAACTTTTTTTGATTTGAGGAAAAAAATTTGAAAAAATTCTGAAAAATGTCTTTCGGGGTATAGAAAAAGATAGCAAATTTTTAGCGAAATCGAAGAGAGTCAGGTAAAAAATTTTCGATTTGGCATGGAATGACCCATATAAAAGTGGTACTCTATAGACTACTCCAAAGCAAAGCGAGAGCTGAAGTAGCTGTTCCTCTCTCGCTTTGCTTAGTAGGTACACCAAATGGAGTAATCTACCTTGACTTTTTTTGTAAAATACACTTGTGTGGGTGTTCCATGGAGTACCGATTAGGTGGTCAAAACCTACGGCATCGCCACGTAAATCGGATCACCTTTTTTATATCGAATTTGACTTTCTTGGAGTAGCATGGATACTGGAACATTTTTTACAGGGTACATACATACATGTAGGTTTTAAATAAAAATTTAAAAAGGAAACTCTCCACAAAATTTCACTTATTTCTGAGGATTTGACATGAAATTACCACACTATTGTTAGTGATTTATTAACAGCCTTATTTATTTCAATGTATCATGTTTATTAAGCTCTAGGACGCAAATTAAGTGTTTGATATGAGAAGTTTGACTTCATCTACCCGATCGTTTATTGTTAATGCCTTTAAAGCGTTATTTTTTTTTGTTCTCATAAAACACTTAAAAATAAATAAATGTATGCTAAAATCTTACAACTTTTCGCTGTGTTTTTAAATTTTTTAAATGTATTTGATCTATTAGCATATAAATCTAAGCAGAGTAATACTCCATTTTCGTGTAAATATAACTTGTATTTGTTAATTATATAAAAAACAAAAAATGAAAACTGTAGGCAATACGAAATAACCCAACCAATTAGGAAACTTAATAGAAACAACGAAATTTAATTTTTTATAATTTTTATACATAACAACTAAGTAATTATTTAGTGGAACAAGTAAGAAAAAAAGTTTTTTTAGTAAAATAAATAAATTTAAAATTAGTTTAAAAGTTAGCCATAAAGAAAACAAGATAATTATAAATGTATGAAAAAAACTGGTAAGCACCAGGGGTTTTTATAACAGCTGCGTCTTCAAGTTATTTGGTGAAAAGTGCTTGATCTGCAGTGTAGTTTCTTTTTGTAAACTAGCTAAATAAGAATATATCCATAACCTAACAAGCAGGCATACGTGAATACCCCTAATGTGTTTTACAGAGTATTCGCTTGCTACTTAAAACTGTTAACTATATGTTTTCAAGAAAGTTTCTAATCAGATTTTCTGTTTCTTTTTTCTTAAAAATAATTGTTTGTGGCACAAACAAGTTGAAAACACTTATAACATTTAAAATTTAATACCAAAATTATAAAATCTTTTTGATCTGCATATTGTAATTAATGTACGAAATTTTGAAATTTTTTTAATTTTAAAAAACCACTGAGAACTATCGACCTATCTCAGAATTTGCAGAACATTATATATCATGTTAACTCTTTACAAAGTTCCGAATTCTGAAGCGTTTTTTACTAACAAGTTTTTTTGGAACAGGTTTTTGTATAGGGTGTTTCGAAATCGAATTCTCAGACAGAACATTTTATAATAAATTCTGAGATAGGAAATATTTCAAAATATTTTTTGAGATAGTGTTTATTTGAACCGGCTTTCGAGATATAGTGATCTTCTACTCAGCGAAATATGACAACATTTTATTAACAACATTTTCCTAAAGATTTTTTTTTCTTTTCTTTTTAAAAAAAATTCAGACAACCAAACAAAGCTAAATCTAAATTTTCATACATACATATCTTAATACTTAAATGTTAAAAATAATACATAATAACAAAAAAAAAACTATATATTAATGTATGTATTCTCTCATCACATATTCCCTTTTTCTTTGATCTCTTCGAAATAAATTTAAAAAAAAATTTTAATATCTAAACTATAATGTACCTAAGAAACTACATCCAAAGCGCAAAATATTTAAAAAGTGAGTAAATGTAATATAAAAAAAAAATTATAATAAACAGCATAAGTCTAAAAAATAGTAAATGTTAGTTAAATAAACAAAGAAATAAAACTTTTGCATTAAGAAGACGTATCGTAAAAATTTAAGCATCAACTATTAAAAACCACTTGCATTGTTTCTCTAAACTTTTATGAAATTTTGACGTCTAATGTTAATTTAAACCTAATAAAAAAAAAAACAATAAATGTGTAAAAAAATATTACGAAAATTTCTGAAATTAAAAAATAAGGCGAATAAATGTATTTAAAAGTGAATGAAAATTTCAAAATTGATTTGTTTTATTATCAATATTTTTTAAGAGAGAGGTAAGTAGTCGCATAGCGTTGGAAACTTTTGAGCCCTGCACAGAGTTTAAAAAAAAGTGTCAAGAGAAAAAAATGTATTATTGCTGCAATTTCTAAAACACGAAGTTCGGGTCACATTAACATTTACGTGCCTGCATTTTGCAATTTAGCATTTAACCCAAAATACAGCATTTTTTTCATACGATTTTGAAAGCTAAACGCAACTAAATGCTACTTTATATCTGCATTAGCTTTAGCATCTACGAAGATACAGTACGAACAAAAATTTCCTTGTATGAAGAAAAAGTGATAAGAATGTTGCATACTTTTGGGCGAACCGCTGTTTATATTAGGATATCTTCTCACTAAGCAAGTCTACGTACTTATGCAATAATTTTTCCTTTTAAAAGTTTAAATTTTCGAGGGGAAGAGTTTCCAAGTTTTTTTAGAAAGTCGGTTTCTTTTGCGCATTTTCAAAATGCGGCAGCATGAACGCATCTTCGAAATGTACGACGGAAAATGAAAAATGCTTCTCTTAAAACTCAGCATGAACTCTACATAACATTTACGAAAACTGTTAAGTTAAAGCTAATGGACACGCAAACGTGCTGTACCTGCTCGACGATTAACCGAGTACAGTACATCTACTATTTCTTATGCACTCGAACACCCTGCGTCATTTTATCGCCTAATAAGGAACAGATTTTATTCAGCAACTAGCTTATATACAAACCTTCGCCAAAAGCTCTTTTAATGGTACAGTACGAACGAACAAAATGCGATTATACCCAATAAGCACAGAAAAAAATATTCTCAAACGTTCTCAAGTTGAGTTTCAACCATCCTTACCAAATGTGATTAAGCGTTATTCTCAAACCTCAAACTTGAGATTCTTTTGATAAACTGTTAACAAATTTCTGACAAGACCTTGTATATTTAGATTTGTGCCTAATCAAACCAATAAGTACTCACTCAGCAAAAGAGTTGATACTTACTTACTAAATTAAAATAGCCTTTAAGCGCCTAGGCCAAGTAATAAATTAATGTTATTGATTTAAATAAAAGTTATCCAAAAATTTACCTTTTATTCCATTTTTTCTTCGAGGGAAAGCTAATGATTCACTTCTCCACTTGAGAATCAGAAAAATTGTAGCTGTAAAATTGCTTATGTTGTTGCATTGTCTGACATTTTTAGTTACAAGGAGTGTGTGCGTGCGTGTAGGTCTGAATTCGCTCGAATACACCTGTATGAATTCGCCTTGGTGCGGGGGCATATTCGACATTATGAATTGTGTGCTTGGGTCAAGCTTACCAAATTGGGCGCTCTTTTCTCAATTTTCGTGCTTTGAAACTTAAAGAATCGCAAGTGGCGCGTTTGGGCGCTTTTTTGATTTTGGGAGATTTTTTCCCCCAAACGCAATTACCAAGTTTTCATAAAATTGTTCACATAAAATTCACTATGGAAACCGAGAAGGACGGAGAACTGAATTACCTGGACCTAACGATAAGAATTGACCGACTAACAAACAAGTTTAACTACGACATCTACAGAAAACCAACAACTACGGACACCATAATTCACTCTACGTCAAACCATCCTCAACAGCACAAGAATGCAGCATTAAGGCACCTAGTGGACAGACTTCAAAGAACACCCCTCACCCACGAATCATAAGGAAGAAGCTTACCACCATATACAGCATAGCAACAAGCAACGGATACAAAAAAAACCCTAGTGGACAAACTCCGAAGGAAACATGGATCGCAAAAAAGAGACAACAAAGAAGAGAAATCCAAGATGTGGACGGCGATGACATACACGGGAAACACGACATACAAATTGGCAAATTTTTTCAAGAAACACAACATCAACACAGCGTTCAGAACATCGAACAACTTAGGACAAAACCTAAGAACCAACACTAACTCGGAAGAGCCGTTTAGCGAAAGTGGAATTTACAAGCTTACCTGCGAGTGCCAGCACAGCTACAAAGGGCAAACAGAACGAAAAATAAGTACACGATTTCGAGAGCACATCAGGGACTACAACAAGAAAGCACGGAAACCTACCATTACACCAGAATCAAACTATGCAAATCACATGTTCGAAAACAAATGCTCCCCGGCCAACATCAAAAACACAGCCGAAATACTTCACATACAAAGAAAAGGCCGACGCTTAAATGTGCTGGAAAACATGGAAATATACAAACTAAAGACATTTGACGGGAGAATAATAAACGAACAAACAAAAACCATCTCTGACGCAATATTTGAACCGCTAAAATTAATTTACAAAAAACCAAACAATACCGCAGGTACAATAACCAAACGAGTAACAATAAACGAGCGAACACACAAACCCAATCAAAAGACGAAAATCACCGACTTCTACCTGACTAACGAGCGTCAGTAAGCAACCTTTAAACACACACGTACCTAACCTAGCAGCGACAAGCGAATTAACTAGTGTGAAAAACAACCCTTATTACAGGTACCTGTTCGGAAACATTCGTAACACACGAATCATATACACGAGTACTAACATTACCGCATACAGCGTCCAGACTATAAATACATGACAACGGATAGACACAAAGTCAGAACGAAATCAAACACTGAAGATGGCAGATCGCCGAAACCGGTTTGTTACAAAACCAAAATTGACAAGGGATGACGGAAAATCGTTCCAATATACATCTAGTATCCACCCTGTCGGAAAAACACAAAATCAACTCAAAAATGTAGATTATATAGCATAAAAGGCCATTTTTGGGAGACTGAATGAAAAATATCGACGAAATTAAAAGAAAAGAGGTTTTGATTGAGAATGAAAGTATCAAAAAACATAGAATAATTTTTTAAGTTTTTTTGTATATATTTAATATTAAAAATTACATTGAAAATTTTATGTTTAATATCGTATTTTAAAATTCGAGTAGCTAAAAAAATGTTTTATTCTATGTTAAAAATATATAAAATTAAGTAAATAGTTTGTTGTTTATTTCTCAACGTCTGTTTCGGTTACGGTATCGTTGTTGAAATTTTTGTTGCTGCTGTTTGGAGTTTTGCGATTTCGGTTCAGGTGCGTTTGGTTTAAAGTGCTTGGATTCAGAGTATACTTCTTCAACATCGACTGAGTGATTTTCATTTGGTGATGCTAAAATCATGGGAATTATTTATAACATACTGCTTGTACGCCAAATAATTATTTTAATTATTTACTTACCTTCTGCGTTAATGGCGGCTAAAAATGGATTCTTCATCGCATTATTAAAACGACTAAAATCCGGTGGTGAGCCTTTAAAACAAACAAAAATAAAATAATATTGTGAGTATATGCCAAAAATTTAAATGGATGAAGATGGATGCGATTGAATTGGGTGTTAGGTGACAAAAATGTTTTGATGGGTGTTTTTGGGGAAGGTGCAAATGGGGCTTTAGATTGTTGATTACAGAGGTGGAGATTGTTGAAACATAAATCTACATATCTATAAGAATTTCAGTTGCTTTTTGCGTTTTATGAAATATGTTTATTAAGCTATTGCATAGATTTTATCGCAGGCCTTGGAGGTGGAAGTGAAATGAAAAAAATGTTAATGTTAAAAAAGATCGTAGTAACGGACTTTCTTCAATGTTAAAAAGTGCGGCGTTAGCAACATAGCTTGACAAAAATAAATATAAGCGTTGCCTACATTTAATAATAAATAAATAAATTGCGGTTAGGTGGCAACCTTAATAGCAACCCTGTTTAAAATTATCTTATTTGGAATACGGTCTAAATGCCTTTAATTTGATACCCATATTGGCATATCTAGCTCCATATTTAAAAAAAATATTGGAATGGTGGCAACCCTGTAAACCACCATAAGTGGCAACACCAATGAATTCTGCTCGGCCTAACTATTACATTTTGTGAAATGTTGGCTAGATCCTAGAATTTCACCTCCTATTTGATTTGCACAGCTAAACATCGTGGTGAAAATCGCCTACGCCTGAAAGTCGGCTACAATTTCTGTTTACGTTGCATAATTTCCGTTGCATCATAGGCCATTTTCTCAAGTTTTATCAAAACTTCATATCGCCGCCTGAGAAGTTAACTTTAAAAATTAAGAAAATTACACGTTTAAAGGATAGAAAGAAAAGATATTCAGAGAACTGCATTGACTATAACGATGATAGCGTCATTGATCATTTAATAGTTTATATCTTGCGTATTGAAAGGGTTAAATAAATTTAATAAAAATACCTACATGCAATTGGAAATAGTTCTAAAATGTTTGTGGTAAAAAAAAATTAGCGAACTTTTATTATTCCCTTGGAAAAATGCTATGAATGTGCAATGTATACGTGCTGTATGTACAAAAAAAAAACCTGACACACACCGTATGGACTTTGATATATATCCTCCGTCGACGATGTTGCACTGAGTGAGGGTGTTGGTGTCGGTGGATCACTACGACCCTCAACATCAACTGGCAAATCATCACTAGTCATAAACGAAGATAACGAGGAATTGGAAGAGGTTGTGGAACAAGATGAAGACGAATATAACGAAAGTGGTTTTGGTAGTGGATTTGACATTGTTGCTGGTTTATTGGTTGGTTTATTGGCTGGGAATTCATTAAGGTTACCAAAACAATCAGCAATAGCATCTACGAGCATTCCAACTGTGGTAGGATCTTTTGGGTTCAGGAATGATTAAACATGTAAAGGGAATAACAAAAACAAAAACAAAATACTAATTTGATTAAAAAAGTTAATAAATTATTTGTATATAAAATAAATATTTAAACGATAATTACTTGCGTTTGCAATGTTGCCCAACAATGGTGGTGGTAGATGCGGTTTGGAGTGGGCGGCGGTTTCATGTCCGGGTGTAGATTTCTTTTGCACCTCAGCGTGACCATTCAAAAGATTAACAAACAGTGCGTTTTGAGGTTTTGCAACTTCTTGCACTTGTACTAAATCAAAGGAAGAGCAGCACAAATTTCTCAGTTATGTGAGTTTTTCAGAAATAATTTTGAGTAAATTTAGAGAAAGTTTTATAACCGAAAACAGAATTGAAATAATTTTGAAAAAAAAAAATTTATTTATGTTAAAAATGTGCTTTTTAAAATAACAAAAAATTCTTAGTACTATGTTTTAAAAGCTGTGCTGATGGTAATGAATTGAAGCAAAATTCTGTAATTGCGAATGTTTGAAAAAGTAAAGTATGATTTTTTAATTTGAAATTTTTTTGTTCCCCAAGCTTGAAGCTTATCTACATATGTGAACTCAAAATTTTTTTTTTTGGTTTTTCATCAGATGAACAATTACCAGACTATACTTTGTTGTATGTATGTAAATATGCTTGCGTATGTATAAATTTGTGCGAAAGTAAAAGCTAATTTATCACAAAATATATAGAAGGTTTTAAACATTTTAATATCCATTACCGACTTCAACCGCTGCTGCCAGCCCACCATTGTTGGTTGCTCCATTATCCATCGGTGCCAGCGGTGTTTTCATGTTATTCCCCGAAATTGTTTCCATATTGTTAGTTGCTCCATTATCCATCGGTGCTAGCGGTGTTTTCGGTGATATGGTACTTGTTTTTATGTTATCTCCCGAAATTGTTTGCATATTGTTATCATGATCATCATCATCAGTATTTTTCAAATCTGTTATAAAAGTTTTATTTGCATCGATAGTTTTGAATTCAAATACAGGCAACAATATTGAGCGTTTTGGTGATTTTGTCGCTTTTGTTTGATCTTTTTCGGTGAGGCTAAGATCTTTTGCATTTTCATCGCTCGTGTCCTGATGTAAGAAGATTTGTTTAAATTATAGTTTTATTGCTGTAAGATCTAACAACTGTTAACTATTTTTTACTATTCTCTATATGTAGATCTTTGAGACAATAAGTCAAGGTTGAATGGAGTTTTATCAAACCGTTTCAAAACAAAACAACACTTTGGAAATGCAAAACGAAAATTGTCTACATATCGCTACCTCAGAATACATACGTCTCCTG
>CAXKVI010000004.1:112638437-112648437 GCA_964058755.1 Campiglossa producta | reverse complement strand
TACTTAGTTTAGCGAATATATAACCTAGGCGTTCCTCGTCGGCAACTTCTGTACAAGAATCAGTTACTATGTGAACAAATCGCTAAGTATTTTGAGAATGGCATAGAAAATCTAAGGCTTTTCTTTAATACAGGGTGTTGGCTTTAAATAAATTCGAATAAAAGTTGGTGTCGCAGGTTAATGGCTTATATGGATGAAATATGACACGGGTTATAACCTTTACAACAATATATTGCTCGTTGAAATCAAGGACGAAATAGAAAAGTTATAAGTAAAAAACGAATTTCGCTCTTTTTACAGGGTGCCGACAATTTTTTTTCCATTTTTGAAATCACCAACAAGTAAACATTCGACCCAGAGGGGAACATTTTAAACTTTTTTCAAAAAATTGAGAAACTACGCAATTTAAAATTGCAGCTAATATAACGAAGCTTCGAAGAATGGCAATACAAAGCGTGTTGACCGAGCACAGGCAACTCGGTACCATTCCCCTTCAGTCGTCGCTCCCTCTCCCACCATTCGCTAAAAAGCAAGCTGTTGCCAGCAAGCCCTTGCCTTGTTTGAGTGCAGTCAAACGATTTATGAACTTTTGCATGAGTTTCTATTTTATTATGTTTTAGAAATTTTCCAAAAATTGTACTGAATGAAATGGAGTACTCTTAGCGTATCTGCACACGGAGCCAAACGTCATAGACGCGTATTAGACACTACATTCGATTTTTGTACGCTTTGTTGCAGAACACATACATTTGCATAAAGAGCTGCACACGATTCGACAGCTGCACGAAAGTGGCAAATCATGTAAGCTACATGCTGGTCATCGTATGACAATGCTGGTCGAAAGGCGTCGTACGCTTAGAAAAGGTGAAGAAGAAGCATTTGTTTACATTTTTCATTTTCGATTTTTGTGTGCCGGGGCTTTGCTTTCCTTTTTCAAACAAAATTAATTGTATCTTTTGAAAGAAAAAATAGAAAATTTTCAAAATTTGCACAATCGGAAGAAATATGTGTTAATAATGTGCGGAAAATGTGTTAATTAAAAAAATTGCAATTTTGACAGTTCTTTGTGTGCTTTTTTCTGCAGCGTCGTGTGCAGATCTTGAAACGCAGGGAAATTCGTGCTCAGTGAAATAACGAGTACGCGTCTATGACGATGCGCCCCGTCTGCGGACAGCCTTAGTTTCGATACACTTTGATCTTCGCCTGTTGATAATGTTTTCAGTTGTCTTTCGTATTTTTTTGGTTGTTTTTATATTTTAGATTTTGGTGCACTTTTTTATGCTATGAGGTAAATGCTAAATATAAAATTTGAATTATAGCCTTTAGAGAATGTACTGTACATACATATGTTAGTACATACTTGTGTTGTTTATAATAACTTCTAAACCAGCATTCTGTTTCAAGTGACATGAAAAGGTTCTGCCCCAACTCACTAAAGCTATAGCCTTAATAGCGTCACTCAAAGTAGAGCTTAAAAGGGGAGCGAAATTCAGACAGCATTCGTGTCAGTCAGCTTTTCATGCTCCTTACATTTACCCATTTCGGCGTCTTCTTATACCTTTCATGAACATGAAATGGTATTATAACTTTGCTCCGATGTTTGTAAGTATGATAAGAAGAAGAGATAGACCCACTAATAAGTATACCGTTATGATCAGGACGATGAGTTAATTCGATTTAGCCATGTCCGTCTGTCCGTCCGTCCGTCCGTCTGTCCGTCTGTTTGTACGCTAGTCCCTCAATTTTAGAGATATCGCGATGAAATTTGGTAGAGAGGCGTTATTTTATATGAGAATAATCATTCGTCGGAACCAGCAAGATCGGACCAAAACTACTCATAGCTCCCATACAATCGATTGTTCCGGTAAATGGATTTCGGGCTTTCTGTAATTAAAGAGCTAGTAACGTGAATTTTTGTAGGTATTGATGTTTTCATATGTGAAATATCGATGTTGGAAATCATTGAGATGGGATAAATATTTCACATAGCCCTCCATACAATCGATTGTTCCGATAAACGGATTTTGGGTTATAACTCCGATAATTATATATGTAGGGTCGTGAAATTTCGTAACTATTGCTCTGTTAGAAAGTGGAATGTCGATGTTAAACATCAATGAGATTGGACCAACAAAACACATCGCCCCCATATAATCGATAGTTCCGACAATTTCGGTATGAGCTAAAGTTAAATTCACACAGGCTGTACTGGGGATCGAACAGTGAAAATCGTGACACTTATTCATGAAAGGTATATAGCCTTCGGGACATTAAAAGACCCATAAAGAAAAGTACCTAAAGGGGACCGAGCTCGCTTGGTAATTTCGATTTTTACATTTTTTCCAATATTTTACTTACCAACATGATGGATGGATGAATGGATTTTCCAAAAAAATATCAAAATTAAGTGGCAATTCCCAGTAGAAAATCTTGAAATGAAGTATACTATCCACAAACAAAATTCCATCCAAATCGGTCAATGTACGAAGAAACAAAATAAAAGGCTGTAAGGTGGCATGGTTGGTATGCGGCTGATTTGATAACAACATTGACATAACTTGCTGAATATTTAAGAAAAAATTAGATAGATGGCAACCCTGCAAACCGCACAAAGTGGTAACACCCAAGTGGAATGTCTTAAAATCAAGCATACCATATCTATGAAATCGGTCAAGCGGTTCAAAATGACCTAAAATGATCCGGAAATGGCACCCAAATGAACAAAATGAAACCAAAATCATCCAAAAATGATCCCAAACCTACCTCAAAAAGACCCTTAAAAGTTCCCAAAATGATCCAAAATTCAACCCAAAATGACCCAAAAATTATCCAAAAATGATCCTAAAATGACCCCAAAATGACCCTAAAATGATTGCAAAATTATCCATAAATTATCCCAAATAATGCCAAAATGACCCCAAAATTGGGCCAAAATTATCCAAAATGATCTCAAAATAGCCCCAAAATTATCCAAAGTGAACCCTAAATGATCCTAAAATAATCCAAATATGATCCCAAAATATACAAATACAATACGGTAAAATGTGTCCTAGGTGGCAACCCTAAATTGAGATAGGTGGCAACTCAGTAAACCGCCACAAGTAGCAGCCCCGAAGTGGATAGTCTTCATGCTATCTATATACCAAATCGGTCAAGCGGTTCTCGTGATAGTAACAGATATATAAATATACTGCGGTAAGGTGGAAACCCTAGGTAGTAACCCTACTTGAAAATATTTTAGTTGGCATGTCGGCGAAAATACCTTTCATTTGATACCCATATTGGCATATTCAGCTCCATAATTTAATAAAATTGAGATAGGTGGCAACCCTGTATCTCCCCAAGTGTCAACCCCCAAGTAGATGCTCTTAGAATCAATCATACTATCTATATTTCAAATTTCATCCAAATCTGTCAAGTGGTTCCCGAGATAGTACCGGATATATATATATATACAATATTAGCTCGTTAAAAGTAATACGATTAGAAGTTGAATTTTTTTATTACTTTTCTAGTTAAAGGTAATCGAGAAAAAAGTGCAACCCACTCTAATGTAATTACAAAAATACAAACATACCTAGATGAGGGTATTTAGAAAAGAAAATACGATGATCAAAGTTACCAGACCGTTGCAGAGCGCCTTTGCGTCGGTGACAACAGCTCAAGAATCTGTTGGCTGGCGTCAATCCATGCTATCTGTTGTCTTTTCTGTTGAGATTATTCAGCAAACAATAAAACGAAATATAAAATTAAAGATGGCCGAAGAAATGTGAGAAAATATAGAGAAACAAAGAAATAGAAAACAAAAAGGTAATCAAGAAAAATGCAAGTGATAAAAAACGGGGAGAAACCAAAGCCCATGTGAGTTAGGCGCGTGACTCTCAAGAGGCCGGCAAGGAGGGAAAGAAAGGAGGGAAAAAGAATGTTACACGCGTTGAGAAAAAAACACAAATCTGCAAACTAAATGTCTGGATTGGGATCAACTTTCAAACTCCTCCATCTTCTAAATATTCCGCTGTTATTTTTTGTATTAAAATTCAGAGCCTCCAAAACTTAACTAGACAAACAAATTGTATGTTTTCTCTTTGCCCACCCGAAGACTTCGTGATCATAATTGTATTTTTGTATGCAACACAAAAACGGCAACAACAGCATATAACTAACTAGGTACTGTTATTCGACTTCGAAAATGATGATGACATGCAAATAAATCGCTCGTTCCATTGTAAACAGATGTATTTCACAATTTTAATTTTTTGGGAAAACGAGTTCAAACATTTATTTTTTGATCATTTTGCAATTTAGAGAACAATCTCACTAGTCGGTTATTTACGTTTATCATAAAATCCCGAAAACGAAAATTTTGATTAACATCTTTTTACTTTGGAACGGGCAAAACATTATAACTTCTCTCAAAAATCAAATATGCTGTTAGTTTTTTTTTAATGCAATTCTGTAGGAATTTTCCTCGCAGTCTTTTGGATGCTAACATAATAAAACATTTTGAAAAACACAAAAAAAAAATTAAAAACTAAATCACTTACCGTTAGACAGTTTTAATTTTATTTAATTTCTTGAATTTTCACTAACAAACACACACAAGGACGATGAATTTACCACTGCACTTTTTTATTAAAAGAACTCGATTCAATGTCTACTAAAATTTTTTTTTATTAGTTTAAAACAAGGTCTCTTTAATGTTTTTTCAAATTCGTTTACAGTTTAACAAACGTTTGAAACAGCTTCTGCATCCACCTGAACACGAACACGTTTCAGCAACTTTTGTTTAGTCGTAATTTTTCGCAAACTTTTGATGGGCGAGGATGTTCGCACTTAGATTTGAATCCGCTTTGTTCTGGTTCGGCATTGCCAACAACATCGGCAAAATCATCGGCACCCACTCTCTTTGATGCATTATCATTTGCTTTATCAGCAACGGCGCTAAGCTAGGCTGGGCGCTGGAATGTGATCGCTCTGCCGACTTTCCTTTAGGTAAACAGTACAATCGTGTACATATTATTTTTCGAGTTACATATGTACATTAGGGTGATTCAAGGTATTATTTTTCTAGGTATTACCTTCTCAATATTAGTAATTGCTAAAAATAAGCTCTGTAACTTAACAACTAGGGTTTTTTTTTTACCTACTTATGATTTTTTTCAATTGGCTGTATTTATGTTATGATAAATGGGTGTGATAAATGGGTGTTACTATTTTATGTATAAAACCTATAGTAGGCTTTGGATCAGAATAATTTTTGTCATATGTAGCCTTTGTACTCATCTATCCATCGCTATCAAAATTTTTTTCTAAAGATGCCACATTACCACTCAAGAAGGCTTTTAAATCTATATGATTTCCCTAAAATTCTGCGAATTGGTTAGTGCTACAAAAAAATTATATATACACGATTAATAGAGGAATAAACAAGGACTTGTGCTGCACTAACAGTATCTTGCTGGAAAAGTTTTTTATTTAACAAATATAGATTTTAGTTTTGTTCGGACGTTCCCGTTCGGACGTTCCAGTTTTGTTCCATAGAAAAACATAAACTTTTTTCAGAACAAAAAAAATATTTAGCACATACTTTATTCTAATTGATATATTAAGCAGAAATTTACATTACTTGCACATTATAAACATCACAATGACATACATTAGGGTGATGCTAAAATCTAACAACATTTAATTCTTGGTAATTAGTTAATTGACTGCAAGGGATAAGTTAAAGAGCTCATTTTTTGCAAGGTTTTCTTATCAATTACCAGCTTTTTAGGGGATAACACCAAAAAAAGTTGTTTTTTTTACCCACCCTAGTACACGTACATAAATCAAAATTTTGTATGCAGGGCTGGGTCAAGAGTTGCTTCCTAAACAGATTGACCGATGATATCTAAATTTGGAATACTAACTTGAAGTTTTCCATACATTTATATTGAGAATTTTTTTTTTCCGTTAGGACGTTCCAGTACACTTAATTCGAGAATCCTTCCATTTTGGTGAAAAGATTTTTTGCGGCCAGAAAGAGCATAACTACTCAGCTACAAAAAAAAAATTATTGATGATAGTAGGAAGCACCTAAGTTTTGTCAGAACCGGTGTTCCAATATCTATCAAATTTTGCAAGGTGATATGTGACATACGTGCATTCATAATGGTATCAAAAAGTTTGGCCTAGTTTTATTTTCCAATTTTTCTCTTTGCTTGACACATTTTCGGAAACACCCATATGCTTATTTTCGTATCAATTACCAACATATAAGGGTTTAAGATTCAAACAAAATTAAATTTTTTTAATCACCCTCATGTACATACATTTTTACATCTTTATTAGGGTGGGTAGGAACCAATTTTTTATTTTTGGCACTTGGTAACAGTTCGTACTTATCAGTAGGGACATTTTGATTCAGGCATACTACTGTTGAGTAAGTTTACTGAAAAGGTGGTAGAATGACGAACATATAAAGTCTCGTAACCTTTCCATATACATATGTACATATGTATGGGGTGAAATTCCTCAAGCGGACCACATAAAAATTCGATTTGAATGAAATTTGGTGCAAGTGATCTGCTATGTAAGAAAAAAATATCACCAAAGATAGCGTAAAAATATTGGATTTTTGCCGAGATATACGGGTTTGAATTCGCACTTTTTTCTGCGTAAGTATTTTTCTTTATATTAGAAGTCCTGTAATTGACGTGCTAAGAAGGAACATGTAAACCGTTTTCTAAAGTATTCTTTCCGTTCTTTTCGAATATGAATTAAAAAAAAAAATTATTGAAAAGTTGCAGTAAACATTTTATAAAAAAAAGTTTATCAATTTTTTTTCAAATTTCGATATTTAAAAAAAAAATGTATTTTAATTTAAGCTTGATTTTTTGCTTTAAAATGATACCTTTTTTGTAATGGTTTTCCATAGCTTTTTTCTTGGTACTTGAGGGTAAAATGTTCGGATCACCCGAACTTAGGTTTGCTTACTTGTTTAGCTTGGAATTTTGTCACGCACTTCAGTTCAGTCACAGTGTAACCCATACAAAATTTCGAAAGCTACTACTGGGTATACTAATTTTCGACTCTATCTAAACTCGGACTTAATTGTAAAATATATGATGATAAGAAAGAAAGACCAGAAGGTACATACATACATGTCGTTATCAGTATTATTTTATTCAAATCAAATATGTTTTCATATGCTCTGTATTACTTGGTTTTCCATTTCCAGATTTAGTTAGTAAACGTCAACAACTTTGTCTTGAACACAGCATACAACCTAATTTTTAAAGTACATATAAGACAAACAGCAGCTGTATTCTAAAAATGTTTACAACAAAATATAAATTGAAGCAACTTTCATATGCCCTGGGAAGATTTCAAAACGGTTTACGCTTTTCCTCAACAAAAGTAAAAGCTGAACAAACAGCTTTATACGATTTTCATTTAAAGCATGGTGGAAAAATGGTAAATTTCGGTGGTTATATATTACCGGTGCAATACTCGGATCAGAGTATTATAGCATCACATTTGTGCACCCGACAACACGCCTCCATATTTGATGTATCACATATGGTACAAACATATGTGCGTGGTAAAGATGCGATTTCGTGTTTGGAATCAATTTGTACGGCCGATATAAAAGCAATGACGGATGGTAGTGGCTCATTAACTGTTTTCACCAATGATAATGGAGGTATTTTGGACGATTTGATTGTATCGAGAGTGAACGAAAAACTGTTATATGTCGTCTCAAATGCTGCTATGAGATCGCAAGATATAGAGATAATACAGCAAGCGGAGGTGAGAAAAATGAAGGAGATTTTTGATTTTTCAGATTTAACTTGGTTATTAAATTTTATCAAAGGCAAAATTCACAGCAAATGGCAAAGACGTACGCTTCGAATTTTTAGCAACAGAAAATCAATCACTCATTGCTGTACAAGGACCTCAAGCTGTCAGAACGCTAGCGCAGTTACTACCGAAACAGATAACTTTAGACAATCTCTACTTTATGAACACGACTGTTTGTGAGATAGCTGGTGTGCCCGATTGTCGTGTAACACGTTGCGGCTATACTGGAGAGGACGGTGTTGAGATCTCAGTGCCATCAGAGCGTGTTCAACATGTCACCGAAGCCCTGTTAGCTGTAGATTCAAGTGTACGCATGGCAGGATTGGGTGCACGTGATTCACTGCGTCTGGAAGCGGGACTCTGTTTGTATGGCAATGATATTAATCAGCAAACCACACCCGTTGAAGCAGGCCTCGCTTGGCTAGTTGGTAAGTGAGCTTCATATCAGGATTTTTTTTCGCGAAAGTTGCTGACTCTACTTTAATATTTTTAGCACGTCGTCGCCGCAACGAAGCAAATTTTCCAGGTGCCAATAAAATTATATCTCAACTACAGTCAGGCTCTACAGAAGTAAAAAAACGTCGTGTTGGTTTCATTATGCACGAAAAACAGGGAAAGCAGTCGCCACCAGCACGCGCAGGTGTGGAAATTTATTTTCAAAATAACCGAGTAGGTCAAATCACAAGCGGTTGTCCTAGCCCAAGTTTAGGTAAAAATATTGCAATGGGTTATGTTGCTGAAGAATTCAAAAAGCCAGATACTTTGGTGCAATTAAAAGTTCGTGATATTTTATATGATGCCACTGTTAGTCGTATGCCGTTTGTTAAAACTAATTACTATATGAAACCGAAAATATAAAGTTAGTTATTAATATTTAACATATTCTATGTTTCAATGAGACCATGAGACCTGGGCATTTTTCAAGGCTGCCATAAAGTTAAGTTTGTTGTATAGTCATTCTGGTCGGTTTTGTTTACCGTTTTGCTTACTGATCGTGTGTATTGTTAAGTTCGTTAAACTAGTTTTCGAGATAATGGCAGATATCGAGAAATTGGCATTATTAATTTCTTTTGAAGACCGCCAGAGAGCGGTTCTTTTCTTTTTTATTGGATTCAAACGACTTTTTTCTGAAAATCTGCAATATTTTCGAGAAAATTTCCTAAATTTTACTTTTTGAAAACGCTCCCCATTTTGGGTTATTTCAAATTTAAAACTGCGTTATACGATAGCCAAAGTTATTGGATTTTCGAAAAAAAGGAGTTAAAATAACGAAAATAAAGCAAGAATGTCCCCTCTGGTGTCCCTCAAAAGATAAAAATTATTTTTAGACCTCAAAATCCCCTAAAAACACATTTTGGCTTGTTTTCAATACTGCTGCCAACAGATGAGTGACTGTTTAAAAAAAAGCTAGATAGAAAAAATCGCTGGCTCGAAATTCATCATAGATTTCTTTTGGCAAAAAGGCTTGAGATGGCCGAAGTAATCATAATCGCTGTTTGCCTCTGTGCATATAATTTTGGGCCCATAACCTATTTGGAAATAATTTTGTTGAAAAGCGACAAAAACACCTTCCATTTGAACATTTATTAACATTTAGAAGGTGTAAAAATTTCTAGCAGGTGTAAAAATCTAGAGGCAACGCTTAAGTGAGAGAGATTGAAATGTACCATATTACCTAGGTTCGTCCGAATTCGTCAAGTGATTTTCGAGTTAATAACTGATATGCCAAAAAAG
Organism: Campiglossa producta; assembly: GCA_964058755.1. NCBI lineage: Eukaryota > Metazoa > Arthropoda > Insecta > Diptera > Tephritidae > Campiglossa > Campiglossa producta. The sequence continues at coordinate 112,638,858 of CAXKVI010000004.1, read as the reverse complement.
TAAGTATATTGGGATAAGCCAGCATCCCTAGGTGGGGAAATAAAATACCTTTCGTTTGATACACATAATAGCGGATATGCCAGAACATAAATATAATCTACATAACAGTTGTTTTATAAGCATTTTCATATGTTCAAGTAAATATTATTACAGCGTAGGTACATATTGTTGTATTTGTTTGTAAACAATTGCTTCAGCTGACAGTCAAATAAATGTAAAATTGTTGACCATAAAACATTAAACGAATATCGAAAATGCCGATGCAGAAAAACAAAAAAGAAAACTAAAATTTGCAAACAAATTTCCAAACTTTATTTGTTTATTTCTGAGGTTATTTACATTTTTGTGGGCAACCATCAGCGATTTTTTCCTGTGCGCATAAGCACATGGTGGGAGAGCAAGCAGCAGAGAGTGAGAGAAA
>CAXKVI010000004.1:112575937-112633437 GCA_964058755.1 Campiglossa producta | reverse complement strand
GCCTAGTTATGGGTGTAGCAAGCGGACTTTTCCACCGAAAGAGGATAACCAATCTCTTCAAAGGACATGCTCGAACAAAGGGATAAAATCCACCCTTTTGCGACTCATCCTGAACTCATGCCAGAAATGGCAAATTCGGATTTCCTAAGATTCAAATCGACAGTGCTAGATATCATGCAGAAGTTTTGGACCGGATTGCAAACAGTTTAGGCGTGATACTGGGTGGTCATTATGAACGTATGTTGTTGTTGTTGTTAACAGCAAAACACTCTCCGAAGGTTTTGAGGAGTGATGCCGAAGTTGACAGTCCTTGGCCGGATATGACCCCGGTACGCTGCGGTACTCCCTTGCGGTACTGCCCGACTGTCGTGGTAGCGATTTGGTATGACCAGTGCAACCCTCTAGGTCATGTCATCCCTCCATCCGTGAGCAAGAAGAAGATGGGTAATGAGAGGTGAGAGGAATCATATCCGTAGATCAACCATCGAGAAGCACGTCATTACCTATGTGCATATTAGTCGCCTCTTACGACCGGTATGCCTACCTCGGGCATATTCTAAACCCCTAACCCGCAGGGCACAACCTGTTAAACGTCTAGATCGTACCACTTGTCATACTAGTCCACGAGTTTGACATTCATTCCAGTTGGTGTATTAGTCGGTTAAGTTTCTCGTGTGTATCAAGTTTATTCTTTAGAAAGCAGCTTCTATTTGTATTTACCCTAACACGAAAAAGCATCTGTTAATTACAGGAGAAAAAAGAAGCAAATGAAAAACTTCAAATGAATTTTGATTTCGATCCACAAATTATAGCTCCATACCAGTATGTTTTCTGACAAGGATGGTATTGATTGGCTTAAAGCTAATCAGCAATGAATGTATTGTCAATAAGCTAGAAATTTTTCTGAGTAGTTTGCCATTGACTGTTTTGAAGCTAATCAACAATGAACTTGTATGCATATGCCCTCGTGCAAAACCGCTTGGCTGTTAAGCTAAAGGGCTACAACTTTATATACGATTTATCTATACGAGGTGCAACCGGTTATATATATGTTCATATATTAGGGTAGTTCAAATCAGGGTTCAAAATGCTTCAGCAGAAATAGCAAAAGCAACGAAAATTTGCTGTTGCTGAGCTTTAAAATTTGTCTTGCTGGAAAAGCAGCATGTCTGCTTTTCATTTTACTTGAAAACAACGAGCAGCCACAGTAGCAGCCTAAAAATGCTGCGAAGCAAACGATCAATTGCTGACATTTTATAATTGAAATTTAGAAAGCTTTGCTGTTTCTGGCATATTTAAAAAAAAATAAAAGAAAAAACATCTCAGGAAAAAAATAAATATGAAAACTTTTTTATATTCAAAAGACAGACAACAGACGTTTTTGGCCGCTTTCAATTAAATAATTCCAACAGCAATCACATAGACACAGAGTTAGTAAACTCTTTTGTCAGCTGCCGTCCGGTGAATTCCATTCTGCAATCAGAAGCACCTACAGCTTTAACTCTTGCCTATCGAAGCTGAACCCCGACGTGCTGGATGAGTGTCCGACATGCGGCTCGTCTCCCCACGATACGAACCACTTTTTCGCCTGCATGGCGGAGGAGAATGTGATCTGAAATGATCCCAAAAGTGTCCCATAATGATCCTTAAACGGTCCCAAAACGGTATCAAAAAGATCCAACGTTTACATCAATCGATTTAATTATTGCTTACCCGCTACCACGCAGTCGCTATTCACTATTGGCAGTAACAGCAACCAAAATATATCAAAAGCCTCTCCATTGCTTTTGCTGTGCTTCTGACATTTTCAATAAGCAAGCAACAGCTAGCTCGTAGGCTGCGAAGCATTGAACATTTGCTTAATAGTAATCAATCAATTGCTAACAGCATTTTTCGTGCTGTTGCTGTCGCTGTGGGTTTTTTGTCAAGCAAAAGCAAAGACATAATGCTGTGCTTTAAAAATTTTTAAGCATTTTTGAACCCTGGTTCAAAATGAAAAAAGTTTTTTTCGGGCTTACTCACTGTAAATGAACCGTTAGGAGTGGCTATTTTTCGCCCGAAAATGGGAGTCTTACATAGTGATTTTTCTCATAATGTTTGAAATTTTTTTAAAAAACCTTTTCATATCCTCAAAGAGTAGACTTTGAAGTTTTCAAAACAATAATTACAGCCATTTCATATTCACTAGATTTTGTATTTTACCCGTGCATTTCCCATACAAAAGGCGAAAAAAATAGCCACCTCTTTTTGGGGGGTAAGACCAAGTCGACATTTTTTTTAATCACCTTAAGGTATATGTATACAAATTTAGGGTGTTTTTGCTTGACGAGCTGGCTCAAAAACTACTGAACTGATTTTCATAAACTTCACAGTTTATTCTTTGGATAAGTCCTTCGACATGGGTTATATTTCCCCACGCTAGATGGCGCTGGAGTCGTTTTATTTGCAAAATTATTATTTATAATCCGATTCTGTTCGGTTTTTGTATGTATATTTGATACGAGATCGAAAACTCTGTTGAAAAAAATAAACCCGCTAGGTGGCGCTGGAGTAGAGATATTGAAGCAAAACTTTATATATATGTTCCGATTTTGTAAGTTTCGCATAAAGTCGCAGTACCCATGCATATATATTTCCCCTGTTTCGAGATTTCGGTAACGCATTATTCAAGTATGCACTTCAAGTGGTCACCACAAAACTGCAAATCGTCAACTTTACGAAGTGAAAAAGCTTTTAAATTAATATGCACAGTCCACTTGACATTTTTGTTTTATTCAAACGCAATTAAAAACATGTTGACTAAAGTGCAATGACTTTATGGAAATGTTAAAACGAGTAAAAACAACTATTTAAGTGCACTTACATCAAAAAGAATGTCCTTGTTGTTTTTGTGTGGGTGTGAGTATTTAATTATGATATTGTTGTTACATTCGTGCTGAGGAAAGTGTTTAAAAATAATTTGATGCAAAGCCAAAAGCGCAAGAGCCAAAGTAATGTTATTTGCTTGAAAGCGGTTAAAAAGCCATGTAAAATATAAATAAATATGTTATTAAAGGTAAGTGCATGTGTGAACAAAAAATTCCGATACTCGCAGATAACCACAAATAAAATGTGTACCTTAGAAGTAATATGTTACATACCATTGAAAATTAGTTTACTAATTGTCATTAAAGTATCATGATAAAACTACTAGCAATTACCTTATAAAGCAGGCCTAGGCACCTAGTGGGACAATTGTCCGTAAACCTGAGAAGCAAATTCACACAGATTATTACGCTCTATGCTTGGCCTCTCGAACAATGAAATTGGTGTTGTGCTTTTGAGAGCGGTATGATCGCACTGACCAATCTATGGATGTCGTTGGTTATGCTCAGTAACTCACTTGCAAGCAACGACTTAACAACTTACGCTGTTGGCTTCGGTACATGCTAGTGGCCGAAGAAGCAAAGACAAAGTTTGACAACTTTTGTGCAGTAAACAAAAAAGATTGTTTAAGTACAGCTTTAAGGGGCGCATGTTGTTGTTGTTGTAGCAACTTCGCCCTGCCTAGTCGGAAGATCCACTTATAAAAAGTTACATGACGGACCAGAAAGGGTTTCACTGATGTTGACAGTCCTTTGCCGGATAAGAATCCGCTAAGTTCCGGTGAATAGCACCTTGTGGTACTAGCCCGACTGTCTTGGGAACTTGTTCGTTGATCCCATAGCTGGAGTTGAAGTAGATTTTAGTCGCCTCTTACGACCTACCTGGGCATATTCTAAACCCCTCACCCACAGGGGTTCATTTATTCGAACACTGACACTTTGGAAGTGAAACTAGCAGACCCGGCAGACATTATAACGCTCAAATGTAGACCTGTGTGAACCTTAGATCCTTTTCCCATCTCACATTTTAGGATATATCTCCGAAACCGAGTGAGATATTCAAATAAGAATTATCTAAAATTTTAAGTAAAACATCTACTAATACAATGGTGAATGTTTCCTTTGATTTTATTCATGAAGGATACGACCAGAAACATACAGACATATAGAAATACAGACAAACAACTGGTCGTAAAAATAACGCTTTAATACGAGGGCGGCTTGAAAGTTAAGTAAATTTTTTAAAAATAATAATTTAATTTTTTTTGTACAAATAATCACCCTTTTCCCTTCTACATTTAGTCCAGGGTTTTTCCAACATTTGTAATGTTTCAGGGATAGAATTTTCATTTGAGCCGAACTTTTTAACACCCAAACATTCAACCACTTTTGTTAATGGGAAAAGAATTACACAATTTTTTGTTGGCAAATAAGCAATACAACCATATTTTGCATGTCATTTGGCAATCACAAGGTTCAGTCACGTTCAACTACATTTTTTTTTTGCCAATCACACATAGGGAATTGCTTTACCCAGTAAACAATTGTTTTAAATTCCGAAGGAGTTTACAGGCCAAATTGTAGAGAATACAATTTGAAAACTACCCTGGAAAAAATGCGAGCAGTCTAGGTTCAATCCGACCTATAACAGGTCTGATCCCTCTTACAGGTACAAACAACGCCATGTCCATAAGAGTCTAGTTAGCATCAACTATAGCCCATTGTGAATGAAAGGCATTACTCGTGGACAACTCTCTTTTGGAGATCCATCTCACGTTTTTTTTTCAGAGTGGAATGATCATCAATATAATCCTAACTTATTTTTAAAAGTCCCCCGTGCAACTAATATGCTTTGGTTTGTCAAAAATCCTTTATTTTTCCAGGCAAACATCATTTTGATTAGGCGAAATCCTAGGGTGAGATTTGAAGACGTTATTCGTTGCTCTCGTTCTCTTATCTCTTTGTATGAAGATCGAGCGGCGTTAAGACTAGTTCGTTTCCTTCAATGTATTGTTAGCGGTGAACCAATTATTTTTTCCCTACATGGTCGAAATTGATATCATTGTACATAAATAATATATGTACATCCTGTTTTTTACGTGCTCAACTACAAGTTGACCTTTGGCTACAAACATGACCCCATGTGAACTCAATAGGGTCTTTTTTTATCAATTTAAAAAAAGAAAATGTTTACACAAACTTTATTCGGGGTGGAAGGTCAGAATTTTAGGATTTTTTGGACTTTTATCAAAAAGGCCAAGCTGTAGACCAGCGTTGGGCCATTTTGAATAAAATATTATTCAAATAAAAAATAATAAAAAAAATGAATAAAAATTTATTTCTTATTTTTGCGTCACTCATCCCTCATCCATAAGGATACAATTTTATTTTTGAGTGACAAGTGACGTAAAAATTAAAAATTAATTTTTATTCATTTTTCGAAAAAATTTGAGAGATGAGTGACCGGCCATTTTTATTCCAAAAAATTAAAGTGATGAATAACTTATTATTTTTTATTTTTTCATCACTCGTCACTCAAAAATAAAATATGGTCCATGCCTGCTGCAGACCTTGAAATTATCCACAAATATGGTCCTAGCATTTTTTCTCTAAGAGTAACCAGTTCGCGATTGTAGAATTGGCTCTGGAAGTTATATGAAAATATATGCCACGTATGGACTTTTCAGAATTTTTCTCGAAGACTTTAGTATGCTTAGTAAAGTTTTGTTTTACCATTCATTTCTTACGAAACTTCCCATCGACAAAGAAATGACAAGAATTGAAGGCAAAGTATGGGGAAAGGAAAGGAAAGGAAAGGAAAGGAAAGGAATGGAAAGGAAAGGAAAGGAAAGGAAAGGAAAGGAAAGGAAAGGAAAGGAAAGGAAAGGAAAGGAAAGGAAAGGAAAGGAAAGGAAAGGAAAGGAAAGGAAAGGAAAGGAAAGGAAAGGAAAGGAAAGGAAAGGAAAGGAAAGGAAAGGAAAGGAAAGGAAAGGAAAGGAAAGGAAAGGAAAGGAAAGGAAAGGAAAGGAAAGGAAAGGAAAGGAAAGGAAAGGAAAGGAAAGGAAAGGAAAGGAAAGGAAAGGAAATTAAAGGAAAGGAAAGGAAAGGAAAGGAAAGGAAAGGAAAGGAAAGGAAAGGAAAGGAAAGGAAAGGAAAGGAAAGGAAAGGAAAGGAAAGGAAAGGAAAGGAAAGGAAAGGAAAGGAAAGGAAAGGAAAGGAAAGGAAAGGAAAGGAAAGGAGAGGAAAGGAAAGGAAAGGAAAGGAAAGGAAAGGAAAGGAAAGGAAAGGAAAGGAAAGGAAAGGAACGGAAAGGAAAGAAACGGAAAGGAAGGGAAATAAAAAGAAAGGTGAGAAAGGAAAAAAGGAAACTAAAGGAAAGTCAAGGAAAGGAAAAATATATCGAAAAGTAAAGGAAAAATAGTTAAATCAAAGGAAAGAGACTTCAGGAAACGTAGTAAATTATAATAAGGTTTTATGCTTGAATTTCAACCACTTAGCAAACTTTAATAAAATATAAAAACATACAACAACAGATCACTAAAATTATTGTACTTCTATCGTAGTTCAAGACCAAAGCTAGTTTCAAACAAGGCGTTTGGCTATAGTGCCATTTCCTGGAAAAAATGGTTCATAGTCACAGTCGAAATATAGTTAGCGTCAGTTTTCTTGACAGATGGGCTGTTGAAAATGATTTTGCCCCATATTTATGTAAGTATATACATATTTAGAGCAGGCTCGCAAATAGCGATAAAGACCATTTCCCTCTTTATAATTAATGCCAATAACCTTCGCTTTGTTGCCGTTTAAAATTGCCATTAGTCGCTAGATACTTATTTTTCGTTTTCTCAAACACTATTTATCTAAGTTAATCCTTTGTAAGTATGTAAATAATTTAACTTGACATTTGTCCCATCATCAAATAGAGCAAAACCATTTATTCCGCGTTGCATTTAGTAGTGTACGTGCGGTTGTTGTTATTGTTCATTGTGGTGCGAAACGATTTACTTTGAGCTATTTATAGCCACTTTGAGTGTTTGCAATTTTCTGGTTGCTTAAAGTCGCAATAACTACTCATCGGCCCCTTAATAAGGAAAAACGCTTCTCTAATTTTATAAAGGTTGTAAATTGTTAGTTTAATGGTTAAAAATTGCTGAGGCTTTATCTGTAAAAATAAACAATAAAAATGTTGAGAGCTGGACCCAGTAAATTGCTATAATTACAAACTCAAGTGTCTCTATCGAGTTCGTTTTTTTGCAAGAAAAAGTTATTTCATAATTTTAATAATTTAACAATAAAAATACTTTCTTTTTTTACCTTTTTGAATTCAGTTTATTAGAAAATGAATGCCTTAAATGGGATTAAAAAAAATTAAGACCATAGGACTGTTGAGTAAAGCTCTACGATTTTTTTCATTTCATACCATGCCATACGGCATAGATTTTACCCAACGGAAATAAAAAATTTTATTTGATGAAACAAAGTCTGCAATAATTTTTTATAGTTTCTCTAACAATAAGGTCTATCAGCTATTCCGGCGGAGCTCCAGTCGGAAATAATACGGGAGAGTCGATAGGGGTTATATCGACTTCATCGAAATCCACCCCCAAATTCTGATGAATCTATTATCTTTTCCTTCGTCGTTGTTGTTGTGGCAGTACTTCGCCCAGCCTAGTCGGAAGATCAACTTATAAAAAGTAACTTGACAGGCCAGACAGGGTTATACTGATGTTGACAGTGCTTTGCCTTATATATATCCTGTACGTTCCGGTGAATAACACCTTTTAGTACTAGACTGATTGTATTGGAACGATTTCGTTGACCCCGTAGCCGGGGTTCAAGTGAATTTTAGGTGCCTCTTACGACCGGCTTACCTTCCTCGATCATATTCTAAACCCCTTACTAGCAGCGGTATCTTTTCCTCCGTCGGTAGCTTCACAGTAATAGCTGGCAACCCTGTAAATCGTCTTAAGTAGCAACACGCATGTATATAATCTTAGAATTAATCAAATTGTCTATATGCCAAATTTTATTCAAAGCGGTCAAGCAGTTCCCGAGATATACGAGAAAATAAATCAATTGCGGTAAGGTGGCAACCCTGCTTGAAATTATCTTATTTGGAATACGGTTGAAAATGTCTTTCATTTAATACCCATATTGCCATATCTTGCTCTATATTTAACAAAAAAATTGGGATAGGTGGCAACCCTGTAAACCGCCATAAGTGGCAACACCCATGAATTCTGCTCAGTCTAAATATTACAATTTGTGCAATTTTAGCTAGATCCTAGAATTTCACCTCCTATTTGATTTCCACAGTTAAACGTCGTGGTGAAAATCGCATACGCCTAAAAGTCGGCTACAATTTCTATTTTCGTTGCATAATTTCCGTTGCATCATCATCCATTTTCTAAAATTTTACTCTCAATTAAAACTTCATATAGCCGCCTAAGAAGTTAACTTCAAAAACATAAGTAAAAGTTACAAATCGTTATATTAAATTCCAGAGGTCTAGCTTAGATTGTTAAGGTTTAATTCAATTTTAAGTATAAAACTGTCCCAAAAAACACTATCAATGATAGACCTCTAGAAGCTGATGTAACTTTAAAAGTATTTTTACAACCAGAAAAGTGAGTGAAATACATCTACAAAATTTTCTTGTTTGTTTTTGAAATTTTCAGAATTTTTTCGCCAATTCTCAATGCTCAAATAACTTGCCTTGTCATAGACTTTCACTTTGTCTTTGACTTTACATATTATAATGAAATCACCACCATCATCAGCATCATGACTATCATAAATATTTAAACAAAATTATATCTCCTCATCTCGCGCTCCATCCAAATTTAAAGTAGGAAGCATCGATTCGAAGAACCCTGCATCGAAATTTATTTCAAGTGTAATTTTCGACATCTTTTGAGTCTGATTGGAAGACTAAAATATTTTTTATAAATAGTTGAATATACATTTATGTTTGTATATTAACACATTCTTGTGGCTTACATATACTCCTCAAGCTTTATGGGAGCTTACATATTACATACTTATTTATGTAACTTAAGCAGGTTTTACACGATATGATTTGTCAGATGTATATGTCACGTTTTGGTGTGGATACAAATACAAAAGAGAAATATCTTCTGCAAATTATATGTGCAAACATAAGCAATATAATGGTTTCTATTTCCATCTGAGATAGCGTATAAACGCAAAGCAAATCAATACATATCGTGTATAACAACCTTTAAACAAAGCTATGTATACATATGTGCAACCATTTCGAAAGTATAGTAGACATATCTGGAGGTGACAATTCAATTATCTTCATTTAAATAACAATTATCTCCCAAATTAATGGATTTTGTTTGGTTGGAAGGTTTTGTTGAATACAAGATTTGGGAATTGTTTAGGAATTTTAAGTTGTGCTCTGTTGTTTAACCTAGGAAAGAGATTATAACACCAGCAGGTAACAAGTAAAAAGTTTCGGAAACTTCAAAGCCTCCATTTTAAGATTATGTAAAATTAAAAAAAATTCAACATTTAGTAGAAAATTCACTTATAAAAAAACACAATTTTTTGCATATTAAAATATGAATACCTGGGTGACCGAGCTTGCTCGGTAGTATCAATTTAGCGGTAACTTTACTTGCCCAAAATGTTCCAAAAATGACCTTAAAATAATCAAAAAATTATTCCAAAGTTATCCCAAAACGACCCCATAAAGACCGTTAAATGTTCCCAAAATGATCGGAAATTGATTCCCAAATAGTCCCAAAATAATGCTAAAATAATCCCAAAACGACCCAAAAGAAGACCCTCAAATGTTCCCAAAATTACCCGAAAATGATCCCAAAATGACACCAAAACGATCCGAAAATGATCCAAGTTAACCCAAAATTGAACCAAAAATGATCTCAAAATATTCCCAAAATTATCCCATATTGACCCCTAAATGATCCTAAAATAATCCAAATATGATCCCAAAAATATACAACACAAATGCAATACGGTATGTCGGTGAAAATACCTTTCATTTGATACATCTTGCTCCATAATTGAAAATTTTTAAATAGGTGGCCACCTTGTAAACCGCCCCATGTGGCAACCCCCAAGTGGATAGTTTTATAATCAATCATACTATCTATATTCAAAATTTCATCCAGCTCGGTCAAGCGGTTCCTGATATAGTCCGAATATAAAAATATACAAGTTTAGCTCGTTTAAAGTTATAAGATACCTTTGCCACTTTGTCAGAGAATATCTTTGAATTATAATAAATTCCATTTATTGCTTGGTAGCGATTTGTATGCCTTAAACTTTTTCATTAAATTTCATTTTGTAAATTCTCACTAGCGTGCTATCACTTTCCTATTGTTTAGTCTTTACTTTCACTTCTTTTCCTTCGCCTGCAAAAGCACACTTCTCAAATAGGTGCGCGTCTTAGGAAGCTGTCGGCCATTGAGTTTTAATTAGAAACTGCGCTTCCTTCTAATTTAATTACTTTTAGGGTTGTAAAAGTTGTTGCCGGCAGCAAAATTTCCACAATCGGCAAAAAATTTAAGTATGTTCCCGCAATGCAGCAAATAACTACATACATACTCGTATAAGAGGGTGTGGAGAATCGAACATTTATGAACGTCCTACTTAATAGAGCAGCGAATATGGTGTGTTCACAGTTTCAAGCTATTACTTACAACGATACAAACACGTAGAGAAACATGTGTACAGAGACTACTAACTTTTGCTATTATTATTAATAATGGCCACGTGGTATGTGCAAATTCAATTTAACAACAACAATACAATTTGTCAAGCATTTAACGACAATCGGCTATAAACTGATAATAGTAAATTTACCCATACTTAAGAATATCTATAGCTAATATTATAAAATGAAAAAAAAAAAAAAAAATTTAATTAAAAAAATTAAAAATAAAATAAAATAAAATAAAATAAAATAAAATAATAATAATAAAATAATAATAATAAAATCATTCTCGAATGCATTCTGGAGCCAATAGTGATAGGGACTTTATTCTTTTCATTCATCTTCATAAACGAATGCATATGTTGCCTGGAACGCTCTTCTTGTCGTTTATTTTCAGAAAGGAATTCATATGTTGTATGGACCATTCGCAGAAGTTTGGAGAAGGTAGTAATACAAAAAATTTCTATTGCAGGTAAACCGAACGAAATTGGAGCAATGGTTTTATTGGGGAATGTGTAGAGATCATTTTGGGGACTATTTCGGAAATTTATCGGAAACAGTTTAGAACTTTTTCGGGACCGTTTCAGGATTGCTTTCAAAATCATTTCGCTTTTGTTTTCCAGATCATTAGCTGAAGTTTGGAGTAGTAATGCATAAACATTTGTTGCAGATATACCGACAGAAATGGGAACCAAACAGATATTTTGCTAGGACTTCTTGGTTTTATTCGGGAATTTGTAGGGATTTTTTTTTTTTTTTTGGGAACATTTCGCAAATTTTTAAACCCTGTCAGGATGGGGTTTCAAATCATTTCGGGCTTCTTTTTTGTAATATAACGCATTATCCCTTGGTGGATAGGTTGGTGATGTCGCCACCATTCCAGATCCCACATACGATATGTTGTCAATAAATTAGTTAAGTATAGATTTTTATAAATTATTTTTGATTAAAAATTAGTTACAAATAAATAACTTACCATTTCTCAATTCCTTGAATTTATTTGCAGTCATAAAAAGTATTAAGGAGCATTATGTGCACTCATCGATTGCACTTGTGGCTTCGCTTTGACAGCACTGAGGTATAAAGCTATTTACAGCCATCGTAAAGCAAAGGTGGCAAAAATCAAAAGGGACAGCAGCATATGACAACCAAAACAACAGGCATACGTTGGCATAAAAGAGGGTGCCTATGTAATGAGTTGAGGGCATGCAAGCAAATACTAATACAAAAACAACATGTTAAAAATTACACGCAAACATGAAAACATGCAACGCAACGAGCTAAAAGGCAAATTGGTGTTATGAGTGGTAATTATGGCGTGATTGCAACACATCAAATGCAAAAGCGAAATCAAAACAACAAAGAAATTGTGATAGAAGTCGTCAGTACCTACATACACGTTGTCTGGTAAGGCAAAGCGCAACAATGAAAGGTGTCGTGGCAACACTTGTGGAAAGTGGAAAAGACAGAGTTGAATTAATAGCAAAACAGGATTGAAGTGAGAAAAGAAAGGAGTGAAATATAGGGGGAGGAAAGGAGTATAAAAAGCTTTCGTGATATAAAATATGATAAGGAGTTCTGTTAACTAATATATGTAAATGTGCTACCCTAGCTCTAATTATAACTCGAAAAATTGGTTTAATTTCAAAAGGCAATATTAACCAAAACAAAGTAACGGTTAGATACAGATTTGTGTAAACATATACTTAGATAAGTATAAATAACAAAATTTAGAAACAAAAGCCACGGTACTAATAAATAGCAGAAGGTAAAGCGAAACTTAAGCTAAATAAAACAACAAAAATAACCGTGAAACACCTGCTGCTACGCTCACTCCCACAGCAAGGCATTAAATAGTCATAGAACTAACAAACAAGTCTAGAAACCATAAACCGCTAACAAAACATCAACAAAAAACTGCGTAAACAAAGTTAATTCAATCAAATATTTAGCTACATATATACTCGTCACTTCGAGCACATACGTGGCAATACTATTATCCTTTTCACAATTGCAAAACATTATAAGGCAGACTTCAACGTTAACGTGAAAATGTCATCGTCTGAGCACTTTGCTGCACCAACTTCCTCAACAGGTAAGTTTTTGTTGTTTTTGTTTTTGTGGCCAAATTGGCTGTCACTTCATTTTACTTATGCACCTTTGTTTCGAATTAACTGACAACTTCCGCTTTAACGCCGCATTTATTTCCGCCTTTTCATGCTTTAGCTCAAGGGAATGTCGGAATGTGTCTGTTGTGAGGCATTTTTTGTGCCAATACTTATGAGTACTTTGTTGTAAAGGGTGTTGAATAGATAGAAGTATCTGTTTATTTTTGAGTACAATGAGCAATATATCGTCGCTCGCTTGCCACAGGAATGAAAGTGTCAATTTTCCAGATTTGAGTTAATAGGGTGGCGTGATTAACCTCTAGTTTATTTACGATTCACGAAAATCTTGAGTTTAAAAAGTACAAGGAATCCCCGGAAATTTGCAATGCCATTTTCATGAAAGTGTAGTTCAATCTCTGAATACACTATACACTCATGTTTCTGAGGCAACAAAAAGGTTTAAAACTGAGTTTTTAAACTTTTAAAAATTTTCGTTTTCCCAGAAACATGAATGTGTAGCAAAATTGTTACGTATACGCCATTGTGTCTGTTTCTGGGAAAACGAAAATTTAAAAAAATTAGAAAATTCAATTTTTAGACATTTTTGTTGTGCTAGAAACAGGAATGTGTAGCACATGTAGGTAAATATGTAGGTTTCAAGAAGGGTTGCCATCTAGGGTTGTCACCTAATCGCATTTTATTTTTTATTCTCTATATCTCGGGAACCGCTTGACCGATTTGGATAAAATTTGGCATTATAGATAGCTTGATTCATTCCAAGATTATATGCGTGGGTGTTGCCACTTGGGGCGGTTCACAGAGTTGCCACTTATCTCCTTTTTTTAACATTGAGCAAAATATGCCAATATGGGTATCAAATGAAAAATATGTTCGACTCTATTGAAAATACATATGTAAGTTACAAGCAGGCCTGTCATCTAGGGTTGCCACCTTACCGCATTTTATTTATTTTTCTTTATATCTCGGGAACCGTTTGACCGATTTGGATACAATTTGGCATATAGATAGTTCACAACTTCGAGGAATATCGAGCAAGCACGGTCATGGGGTAGGAGATAGTCCCGGAAATACAAATATACAAGTAAACAAATATACAAATATACAATAATAGCTCGTTTAAAGTTATTAGATATATTCATTATATGGAGACGAAAATACACTGAGGGTAGAACGAAAAGCCGTGTAATCGAAAAAAATTCATTAAACGAAGAGCTTCATTATATAGAAGTTCACTGTAAAGAAGTTCGGCTGTAAAAATTAAATTTTGACAAATTTTTACTCTTGAAAAATTCCACGAAATATGGCGCAACGGCGGAACCAGTCTGTTAATATCTTATGTGCTTAGTACTACTTAGGGTCATTTTGCCAAGCCCACTTTAAAATTTATCTGCCTGGTAAACAAAAGTTTCGAGTTCAAAAAATATTTTTATCGGGCAGATAAATTTTAACGTCCACCATAAGGGCGATTTTTTGATGCAGCCTTTAACAAACATTTTAAGGTTAAAGTTTTTTTCTTAAAAAACCTAACTATTCTCAGCTCTTTTGCTAAAATAAATAATGAAACAGTGGTCTAATAAATACTTAACTAAGTGCACTAATATATTTTAATAAAAACGCGTGCATAATAGCAGACAGAAACAAGTAAGGAAAGCTGTCTACGGCTGTGCCGAAGGCTAAATACCTTTCATGAATAAGCGCCACGATTTTCACTGTTTCATCCCAGTACAGCCTGTGTGAATTTAACTTAAGCTCATACCGAAATTATCGGAACTATCGATTATATGGGGGCGATGTGTTATATTGGTCCAATCTCATTGATTTTTAACATCGACATTCCACATTCTAAAGTAGCAACAGTTACGAAATTTCACGTGCCTACCTATATACATAATTACAGGAGTTATCTACCAAAATCCGTTAATCGGACCAATCGATTGTATGGGGGCTATGTGAAATATTTATCCCATCTCGATGATTTTCAACATCGATATTTCACATATAAAAATAGTAATACTTAGAAAATTTCACTTTCCTAGGTGTTTAATTACAGGAGTTATAGCCCAAAATCCGTTTATCGGAACAATCGATTGTATGGGAGCTTTATGAAATATTTATCCCATCTCAATGATTTTTAAACATCGATATTTCACATATAAAATCATCAATACCTACAAAATTTCACGTTACTTGCTCTTTAATTACAGAAGTTATAGCCCGAAATCCGTTTATCGGAACAATCGATTGTATGGTAGGTATGAGTAGTTTTGGTCCGATCTTGCTGGTTCCGACGAATGATTATTCTCATATAAAATAACGCCTCCATACCAAATTTCATCGAGATATCTCTAAAATTGAGGGACTAGTTTGCGTACAAGCAGAGACAGACGGACAGACGGACGGACGGACGGACAGACGGACATGGCTAAATCGAGTCAACTCATCGTCATAACGGTATACTTATTAGTGGGTCTATCTCTTCTTCTTCTCATACTTACAAACATCGGAACAAAGTTATAATACCATTTCATGTTCATGAAAGGTATAAAAAGTCCAACAAAGTTTATAAGCAAATATTGTTTTTATATTATTCCCAAAGGAGCAGAGAAAAACTAAAAAATGTGCAAATCGCACATGGAATAAACTCGACAACTCTGTAGGTATATATATGTCGGCGGTGAATGTGATAAACATAATATGGAAAAAGGCATAACTAACATATAGCGTTAAAAATTGTGATAGGCTTCTGCACGAATCTGTTTTAGTATCGCCATATACGCGGCATTTCAAATTCTTGATAGGCCGTTTAATTTTTTAACCGGCTTCACACATATGGACTTAAATGAAAGCTGAAAATTTGTTAGTCATTTTTTTCTACCGTTCATTAAAGCAATCGAAAAGCAACATGTCCGTATGCAAATGACTATTATAAAAGTATAACTGAATTAACATATGCTAAACATATTTTGGAAAACACATACATAAGTAAGGTCGTTGTGTTCAAACAAGTAGCAGTTGGTACTAGTACAGAAATATGCCGGCTTCATATCCGGAAAGAACTGCCATCATCGTTAAAACTCACATAAACCTTCAAGGAGTGTTTTTTTCCTTGTGCCGTTGCTCCCGTTTCCTATTCAAGTTTTGCGGAAATGAAAAGCATGCAACGCTTAGTTGGCCAATGGTAATAAAAGTGATGTAATGCTGGTTGTTGTGCTAATTAATATGCGTAACAGTTCATTTAGCAAATTGCTTTTTGTCTACCAGAGATGATGACACAGTAGCCGCATGAACATGTCATGTGCGCATGGGAACAACAGAAGGCTAAGTTCACAATCATGATTATATAAATGATTAAGGACAACTTGGCACCTAATGTTTAGTTTATAATTTAGGTCAAATTTTTCAAACAGGATCGACAAGCCTTCTAAGTGGTTTACTTACCTTGAGCCAATAAACTCTACCTTACAAAATTAAAGAAGAAGCTCAGGCTGATTTACCTGAGGGATATATATATATATAGTCCAGGCAAAAACGACACAAAATAGACTGAATACGGAAGTGATTCGGACCTTAGGTTTTTTAAATTATAGAATTCTTCTGCTAATGGACATGAAAAAATAAAATAATAATCCATAATATAATAATTTTGTTAAAGGTAAAATTTTCTTTCACAGTTTTGTGATGGGGTGATTCTACATCAAAAGTATCTTAACATTTTCTTGTCAGATGTGACTAAAGATTTAGAGGGCTAGGTTGCCAATTCTTGCTGAATAATATAGGGTTTCTGTCGGGACTTCTTGGATCTATTCGGATCTCCGTAGGGCCCCTTGATCACTTCAAAGCCATGCCGGTATCGCTTTGTAAACTTTTGGAGATTATTTTGGCACCAGTATCAGTACAATTTCTTATCATTGCTTGGGTAGTTTTGGGTTCGGTAATTCGGTATTGTTTTCGGAACATATCCGATATATTTTTCGAACTTTCTCAGCATCCTTTTCTAACTGTTCTGGCACGATTTCTGGATCATTTGCAAATGAGTTCAATAGTTCAAAGTATCAAAGCACTCCAGCCATTCCTTTTTAGCGATAACTGATGCCAATGGAAACCCCAATGGAGTTCAAGTCATCATCCACAGCAGAGCCTTTGAGCTTTAATTCGCTGAACTATGGTCAGGTCAGCGTAGAGCTCGTACAGCTCATAGTTAAATTTCCTTCTCGCCGTTCGTATCACGGGAAGGAGCATAAATCTTCCGGAGAACTTTTCTCTCAAGTTTTGCAGCTAACAACGGTGACTTGGCTGCCAAGGCGCAGGTGCGCCGATTCTTTCTTTGATGACAGCAAATACTTCGTCTTGTCCTCGTTGACAGCAATACCTACTGTTTTCGCTTCCTTATCCAGTCCAGAGAAGGCAACGCTACGGCTCGGTTGTTAAGGCCAATGATATCAATATCACTGGCTTGAGCCAACAATTGCACGCTATCCAGCATCAGGTTGAAGAAATCGCACGAAAGGGAGTCGCCCTGTCTGAAGCCTCGTTTGGTTTCAAACGGCTCAGAGAGGTCCTTCCCGCAGCTTTGCAGGGAATTCAAATTCAGACATAGCGGCATGGTGCGTGTCGATTCTTTTAACATGGGTCTTCTCCAGGATTTGGCGTATCGTGAAAATCTGGTCGATGGTAGACTTACCAGGTCTAAAGCACACTGATAAGGTCCAATCAATTTATCTACGATGGGCTTCATTCTTTCACACAATACGCTAAAAAGAAAGGTCGTATTCTGCATACGAGCGGATGCATGCTTTTTACCAGCCCTTTGCCTCCGTGTTTGTACAGCTCGGCGGGTATTCCGTCTTTTCTAGGCGCTTTGTCGTTTTTGAGCTGGGATATGGCTATCCTCACATCATCATGGTGGGACGACTTTTCCATCGTCAGGGATTAGGGTATCGGGTTCGACGTCCCCCTCGCCATTTAGCAGTGACGAGAAGTGCTCACTCCATAATTTAAGGACACTCTGTACGTCGGTTACCAGGTCGCCATTATTGTAATTACAGGAACTTGCCCCGGTCCTAAAACCTTCCGTCATCCGCCGGATCTTTTCATAAAATTTTCGGGCATCATTCCTGTCAGCCAGCATCTCAAGCAAGTTTTTACGTTAAAATTTCTTAAATTCCTCTCGTTACGGCACATTCATCTTTTAAAATTTACCCCCATATTTATTAAAAAATAAATAAAAATATTTAAAATGACATTTTCATACAAATTTTGAATAATAAGAGCTTAAGAAACCTTTTATATTTTTTATGAATAAGGGAGTTAATTTCTAAATTTTTAAAATTTTCGTTTTGCCAGAAACACGAATGTGTAGAAAAATTTTTACGTATACGCCATGGCGTCTAGTGTCGAGTGCAACACATTCATGCTTCTGGCAAAACGAAAATTCAATTTTATAGACATTTTTGTTCTGACAGAAACATGAATTTGTAGCACATTCTATTTTCTGGCACAATTTCCAGAGATTGAACTACACAGTCATGAAAATGGCATTGCAATTGTACTTTGGAAACCCAGGATATTCGTGAATCGTAATCAAATCCAGAAAATTGGCACATTCATGTCTCTGGCAAGCGAGCGACAATATGATTATGTCTCAGAAATAAAGACATTTATTTTGTGTTCAAGATACTTATCATAAATTAATGAAATTTTCCACCATTTAAGGTGTGAAGCTACTTTGACAAAAAACCATTAGAATCGATTCAAGTAATCGATAATTCAGCCAAACGGGTTGTGGTCACGCTCTACTTGTATTAAAATTTGCAACGCAATAAACCCCCCATACGCATTTTCGCAGTTGGAACTTCGCAAGCGCATGGGGAGTCTCTTTGGCTTCCTGCCGTTAGCTGGATATGTATGAGTTTTACTGCCATTTTATTTAATGAAAAAAAAAACTAAGTTTTTCCTTCTCCTGCTACGTGGTTTGACGCTATTACTGTCTTCAAAAAAAAAAAAAAAAAATATAAGACGCCAAATAAGTTTCTCAGAACATCATACAATTCCGCTCCTATGAATTTAACGTTCTAATATCTTTTGAGAGCTCATTGAAATAACAAACGAAATGAAGTCAGTCCGGAAGGAATGCATTCAAATATTTAAATTTTTGCTCATTATAATTTCAAAAGTTTTTTACAGGGTAATTTTGTACAAGTTCAAGTTGTTGCATATGTAAAACCTTGTTTGAGCTCATGAATGAATATGCACTTATACATAAGCTCACTACATTATATACTAAGTAAAATATGCATCCCAATTTCTTTAGCGAAATTATAAAGCTTTTGTCATACAAATTTCTTATATTCGCTTGCCTTCGAAGTAAGCACGACTGCAAAATTTTTCACATGCGCATATATGATTGTGAGTTCATGCTTAAAAGGTCTTAAAAAGGATTTTCTTTCTAAATTGGTTCATCTAAAGAGCGGTGAATGCACTCAGAAACAAAAACAATCACAAATACCTAGTGAAAGTGAAGCATACCCAATGGCAGAGGAATGCAAACTATGAAAAGCACCATTGAAAATCCCACAAACAAACATACTTTTAGCGTTACATATGAAGGCATATTAAAGGCATCGTTTGGCTGAGTACGAGTCCTCGTTGAATCGGGTATTTTAAACGGTTATACAGCGTTCTGGTAACGTGACTTTCGACTAGGTCAGGGAATTTTTCAATATTGGCTTGTATTTCAAAAATGTAGATATAGATATCGGTTTTTGGTAACTTGAAAATGTTTTAGAAATCTATATAAAATTCCCTTATCTACACTCTATGTAGTTGTTATCTAATTTGAAAAACCCTGGAAATTTCGGGTGTTTATAAGATCCAATTATTCGTGTCTGGTTCGTCAGTGCTATATATCTCTAGTAGATAGATATTTGTTTGTAAGGAAAATTCGCATGCACTGTTTACAAACATACATAAAATGCACATTAGACTGGAGCAAATAATATATAAGCTTTTTTTTTAGTTGTATGGCGTCTTGAAAAAGCGTTGGTACTTTTTAAGAGAATACTTAGAGGTAATCAAAAGTTATAATAAAAAACTTTAAAATTTCTAATATTAGCAATTTTTCAATTCTTGAAAATCGTAAAAATTAAAATTGTTTTTTATGTCTCTGATTTATTTTTTTTAATTTTAAATAATCTTTTTTTAATTTTTTATTTTTTTATTTTGTTTTATTTAATTTAATTTAATTTTTATTTAGTTTAATTTTAATTTATATAAAATAAATTTTATATTATTATGTTTTTTGTTTTTTTTTCTATTTTATTTATTTTTTATTTTATTTTATTTTATTTTATTTTATTTTATTTTATTTTATTTTATTTTATTTTATTTTATTTTATTTTATTTTATTTTATTTTATTTTATTTTATTTTATTTTATTTTATTTTATTTTATTTTATTTTATTTTATTTTATTTTATTTTATTTTATTTTATTTTATTTTATTTTATTTTATTTTATTTTATTTTATTTTATTTTATTTTATTTTATTTTATTTTATTTTATTTTATTTTATTTTATTTTATTTTATTTTATTTTATTTTATTTTATTTTATTTTATTTTATTTTATTTTATTTTATTTTATTTTATTTTATTTTATTTTATTTTATTTTATTTTATTTTATTTTATTTTATTTTATTTTATTTTATTTTATTTTATTTTATTTTATTTTATTTTATTTTATTTTATTTTATTTTATTTTATTTTATTTTATTTTATTTTATTTTAGTTTATTTTATTTTATTTTATTTTATTTTATTTTATTTTATTTTATTTTATTTTATTTTATTTTATTTTATTTTATTTTATTTTATTTTATTTTATTTTATTTTATTTTATTTTATTTTATTTTATTTTATTATATTTTATTTTATTTTATTTTATTTTATTTTATTTTATTTTATTTTATTAATTTTTATTTTATTTTATTTTTTTTATTTTATTTTTTTTTTTTATTTTATATTATTTTATTTTATTTTATTTTATTTTATTTATCTTTTCTTTTCTTTTCTTTTATTTTCCTTTCTTTTATTTTTTTTACTTTTCAATTAAAAAAAAAAAAAAAACAATAATAACTGTAAACAATTTTGGCACAGTCTATGCATATGAGTGTGATTATCTACTCACGAATGCATATTCATGTCCATATGTATGCACTTTCACTTAAACTATGTAGCACTTTTAATAATTTTCACTGCAACATCATAGGCAGCCACAACAACAAATATAGACCGCCTAAAGTTATGCTATATATTTTCGTAAATATGTACGAATGCATAAAGGACGACAATTGTAGTTAATATATAACTATAATTTTACTACATGTCCATTTGTACATCTTTATGAATTGGTTTTGTAGCAAAAATTGCTTGACACATTGCAATACAAAGGATAAAACTCATTTTCCCAGAC
The DNA here is from genome assembly GCA_964058755.1 of Campiglossa producta. Classification (NCBI taxonomy): domain Eukaryota; kingdom Metazoa; phylum Arthropoda; class Insecta; order Diptera; family Tephritidae; genus Campiglossa; species Campiglossa producta. Next base: position 112,612,272 of record CAXKVI010000004.1, on the reverse strand, counting down.
GGCTAGGCATGTCGCATAGTGGGCAGCGCAGCGGCTGTTTAATGACACTTACATACATACATATATACATACATATGTATATACATAGATGAGGTCATATGGGTGGTATATGTGATATCGTCGCGCATCATTGTCGTCGTCATCATCGTCACTATCATCGTCGTTGACACACCACATCACGGCGCTTTTTATGTTAACGCTTGTAGCAGTCTTTTAGGCGCTTCGCAAGCAACCGGTTCAAATTAGTGCTTAACACTGCGTGCGAATTTTATTTTCTTGTTTGTCGCGCCAACGCTTTCAGATTAATTTAAAAAAAAGCAAAATGAATATCTTACAATCTGTCACTTGATGCAGAAAAAGTCAAAGTAAATTGTATGGCTACATTATAAATAATAAAAAAAATTTGCTTTTGAGAGAGTGCAAGTGAATAATCGGGTGACAGTGCGTATGAGTGATTTTTTGGAATGCGAGTTCTGAGAAATTGCATCAATTACTGAATTTATCGCACGCTATTCAATACGTTTGTGCATATGCAGTGTTAGCATAAGGAGCTTTTAAAAACTTTATTCTTTACAAAAAGTGAAAAACCTAGAAAGTCTTTTCGAGTGCAAATTAATATTGACTAAATATATACATACATACATATCGTCGATGCCTACGCAAAACCACCTATCTACCAAATACAAAACCACCTATCTGAAAGCAAGCAGGACAGCTAAAAAACAAATTTCTTTTTAATCCCATGTGTAATTATATTTTATTATATTTTATTTTATTTCATTTTATTTTATTTTATTTTATTTTATTTTATTTTATTTTATTTTATTTTTTTTTTTTTATTTTATTTTATTTTATTTATGTATGTATGTTATGAGTTTGTGGTCATTAATTGGAGAATCTTTGAAACTTTGGTGGACTTTTGACCGTTTGTGAATAATTTTTCTTAAATTATTCTATGTTTTTTATTATTAGTGAATAAAATGGAAAAGTAACAACAATTACAAGCTACCATGATTACGTAATTTCGGCCTTGCTCAAGGGCACTTATCAAATGGCTTTGTGTTTAGAAATTTTTCATCACCTTTTGTTGGTCATCGAACCAAGAACCAAGGGGATTAGGAATTTCTAAGCCCGCAGTGTGTACCTCTTACACCAAGCTGCGTTGAGATTATTGCTAGCTTATATCCATCATGTTCACTTAGTATGTATTCATTTTATTTTGTTTGTTTGTTTTTATACTACCTTATCGACAACTAGAGCGACATCAATCGACCGCCATTTATACTAGCAGTGTCAAGGATTTTAGTGCACCCCGTGATCATCAAAAGTCCACCAAAGTTTCAAAGATTCTCAAATTAATGACCACAAACTCATAACATACATACATATTAATCGCAGGACACAGCGAAAAAAGCCACCCTGTGAAAATAAGCTGCAGCTGTCAGTAAAATGATCACGGGGTGCACTAAAATCCTTGACACTGCTAGTATAAATGGCGGTCGATTGATGTCGCTCTAGTTGTCGATAAGGTAGTATAAAAACAAACAAACAAAATAAAATGAATACATACTAAGTGAACATGATGGATATAAGCTAGCAATAATCTCAACGCAGCTTGGTGTAAGAGGTACACACTGCGGGCTTAGAAATTCCTAATCCCCTTGGTTCTTGGTTCGATGACCAACAAAAGGTGATGAAAAATTTCTAAACACAAAGCCATTTGATAAGTGCCCTTGAGCAAGGCCGAAATTACGTAATCATGGTAGCTTGTAATTGTTGTTACTTTTCCATCTTATTCACTAATAATAAAAAACATAGAATAATTTAAGAAAAATTATTCACAAACGGTCAAAAGTCCACCAAAGTTTCAAAGATTCTCAAATTAATGACCACAAACTCATAACATACATACATATTAATCGCAGGACACAGCGAAAAAAGCCACCCTGTGAAAATAAGCTGCAGCTGTCAGTAAAATGATCACGGGGTGCACTAAAATCCTTGACACTGCTAGTATAAATGGCGGTCGATTGATGTCGCTCTAGTTGTCGATAAGGTAGTATAAAAACAAACAAACAAAATAAAATGAATACATACTAAGTGAACATGATGGATATAAGCTAGCAATAATCTCAACGCAGCTTGGTGTAAGAGGTACACACTGCGGGCTTAGAAATTCCTAATCCCCTTGGTTCTTGGTTCGATGACCAACAAAAGGTGATGAAAAATTTCTAAACACAAAGCCATTTGATAAGTGCCCTTGAGCAAGGCCGAAATTACGTAATCATGGTAGCTTGTAATTGTTGTTACTTTTCCATCTTATTCACTAATAATAAAAAACATAGAATAATTTAAGAAAAATTATTCACAAACGGTCAAAAGTCCACCAAAGTTTCAAAGATTTTATTTTATTTTATTTTATTTTATTTTATTTTATTTTATTTTGTTTTATTTTATTTTATTTTATTTTATATTATTTTATTTTTTATTTGGCTCGAACTGAGAGCATTTATCGTGTTTATACATCAAAAGGTTTTTTTTTAATTTTTTTATGCTTATATCCATGAAATATACACGGTTAAAAAAAATGAGCCTAAACTTTAAACCCGCCCCGATCTGGAAGCATACCGGGCACAGCAGCCCTGCGTCTAAGGGAAACGTCTGACTGGGGCGCAAGCACAACTGGACACTCCAGTATTCTGGGATCTTACAGTTTTCTCCCTCTGAGACAGATCGCTGGGCGGCCACAACTGTTTCTAAACAAACATTCCCAGTAGGGAGGAATGAGAGAGAACGGATCGTTGCCCCGCTACTAATGGCGGCATTTCTGTTTACACTGACGGCTCGAAGCTAGACGGCAGAGTTGGAGGAGGGGTTTATTCAAGGGATCTAGAACTTCAGCTCTCTTTTCAGCGACAGCCAAGCGGCCATCAAACTCTTGGCACTTATTTGTTCAACTCTGAACTGACGCTCAGCTGTCGTCGATATCTTCAAGAGATAGCTCAGCAAAACTGCGTGCGCATCACATGGGTCCCGGGACACGGGACATTGATGGAAACTGTAAGGCAGACGAACTTGCCAGGCAGGGTATGACCAAGCAGGTTCTTCGGGATAAAGAGCGCTTAGGTATGCCGTTAGCCACATGCAAGCTAATGCTGAAGGAGAACACACTCCGTCAAGCCAACGAAAGATGCCAACAATCCTCAGGGTGCCGGATATCTAAACAAACTTGGCCTAAATGGGATCATAAAAGAGCTAGAGACATTCACGCCCCAAGAAGGAGAGAAATCTCCATATTATTAGGTGTTTTAACTGGGCACTGCCTTATTGATAGGCACGTAGAAAGGCTAGGTATGCCCTACCAACGATGCTGTAGGAGCTGCAAAGATGATGAGGAGGAGGAAAAGGTGAAGCACCTCATCTGCAACTGCCCAGCTTTAAGCGGTGCAAGAACGCGCTTTTTGGGAGTTCCCTTCCTGGTTACCTACGCTCGATCGCGGAGCAGGACATAAAGGACTTGGAGGAGGAGGAGTAACGGTGTCGGTTTAGGAGCGTCAGTCCCGGGATTTTCCATATGGCCGGGTACTGGGACTGACTTTCCTAGCGGTATCACAAGGGGACTTTCAAAACTGGCCTAAGTGTGCCTCTGGGGCAGCCAATTGAATCTAACCTAACCTTAAACCCGTCTTAAGTTTAAGCGATTTTTTAAATTTTTTTTTGGAATATTTTAAACCTTACAAAAGTTTAAAAAGAATTTAAATTTCTTTTGCTTTCGATCTAAGATCTAAATGAAAAAGCAGTATAATTTTTTTTTTTGTTTCAATGTAATTGAATTTTGCACACAAAAACTTTATGTGTGCCATAGCTCAGCGGTAAAGCAGTCTGCTATGGCTCCAGAGCGATTTCGTTCGAATTCTGCTAAGTGCAACATGTTTTTAATTTTAAATTTTTTCGGTTTAAAATTAAAACTTTTTGGTTTGAAAATTTAAAATTTTCGGTTTAAAAAAAAATTTTTGGTTTTAAATTAAAACCATTTCGGTATACAAGGTTGAATTTTGCCAACAACATTTACATATGTGCTCAACGTAGCTCAGCGATAGAGCAGACGGGCATGATGCGGGGAATCTTGGTTCGAGTCCCAGCCAACGAACAAAATATTATTTTTTCTTTAGAAAATTGTTAAAACAGTTGTGGTTTAAAATTTAAATTCCTTTCATTTAACCAATTTTCTTGAAAACTGGTCTAGTTTAAATTTGAAACCAAATTTGGTTTAATATATGCAGTACAAATAAGTTTAAAATTTAGGTTCAAATTTTTAACCGTGTACTGTATGCAAATTTGTTGGTACAGTGTTACACAACCCACTTTCCTATGATATGGTAATCATCTGCTTTAACCTTGTCCACGTTTACCTGCCGCATATGCTTACTTTGACTTTTTACACCTTCACTTTCTTTTTCGCAAAAACATTTCTTTGACTAGTTTCGTGGTTTTTCTTTTCGGCACGTACACGAAAATCTTGTGCTTAACAACCAAGGACTGAAACCGAAACCAAAACCGTAACCGTTACCGATTAAAACCGATTAATTTTTCAAAACCGAAACCGAAACCGAAACCGTTATATTGATCTGAAAAAGAACGAAACCGAAACCGTTTCAAAAGCCGGCACCGGTTCCAAACGGTTTTGAATTTTTTTAATATCTAATGAAATAAATGTTGAAGAACGAAACCGGAACCGAAACCGAAACACGTTGCAAAACCGAAACCGAAACCGGAACGTTATTTTAATCGGTTTCGGGCCTTGTTAACAACTTATGCATATGTACATAAATTTTTAGAACAGTTGATGTATAAGAGTTTACGCCCTTCTGGCGAGTCATACATCATTTGTAGCTGCTCTCGTGTTAGCAAAATACCTCTGCATTAAGCGTAGTTCAACTTGAGTTGAATTTTATGCATCATGACAGAACCACTAACCAACAAAGTTAATGTTGCATTTAAATTAAAGATATACATATATCGCAATGTATGTATGTATGTTCTGTTGTGGCAAATGATACACATTATTGTAGTTTTTTTTTTAATAATACTTAAATAGCTGGAAAATTGCAATTTTTGTATGCTCCATGAAACAACTTCATTATCAAAATTAATGGGTAATTTCATGACAAATCGTCAGACAGTTAAAATGTACAACACTTCCGATTTGAGAAAATTTTGGTTAGGAGTTTTCTTTTGTCGTAAAGTTAAAAAAAAAAAAAATAAGGCCGACGGGCTTATTTTTGCGGACTCTTTTTAACTGCACCGCATATCTATCCCTGATTGATTTCTGTTCAAAGTTTAATGGCTAAATTAAGCGATGTAGACTAAATAAAAAAACGAATAAAAAATAATAACAGTTGGAAGTAGACTATTATATGCTATCAGCAAATCTATAAAGAAGATAAATGTGCGCACATAATTCACCAACAATCATTTTATGTACATACGTGCATCGCATACCTATCATGTTTGATATGTGGTTTTTCTCCGCTGAAATTCGTTTTACAATCAATGCTAGACACAAAGAAAAAAGTGTGTAATTTTGTGATTCAATATTGTTTATGGCAGACAAAGGAGTATTGTCGAAAAAGTTTAAGAAAACATTGAAATGTCCTGCTGCGCTTTGTGCTTGCTGTCGCCCAAATAAAATTCATCCAGGTAATTGTGCTAACAACACTAAACAGGAAAATATTTGAATTATGTGTTAGGGCTGAGATTATCTGAGAGAAGTTTTTTTTACCTTCTTTCAATTAGTCAAAATTTTTTTACATTTTATGAATCAGCACCTGGGTGATCGAGCTTGCTCGGTGCTATCAATTTAGCTCTTAACAAAATGATCCCAAAATGATCCAAAAATAAAAATAATAAAATGATCCCAAAAAGACCCTTATAGGGCTGATACATTAGCGCAAATTCCGAATTAACTCCGCTTTTGGGAGTTAACTTGAGCATGATCTTCATTATAAACTCCCAAAAATTAAGAAGATTTGAGCAGTTTTAAAAAATTTGCACTGGTAACACTCTGTAGATAAATAGACAACAACAGCAAGAAACACTAGGAAATTAAGGGTAGCTGACAGATAGGCGTCGCGCAGGTTTATGAAATCCGACTTTTGACAGCTATATGTCGCTGTGGTAGGTAAAAATATGGTGCAATAACAACCAAAGTAGTAATTCTCAATACTGTTAATCTTCAATTTTGTGTGTGTCAGGGTAAAATTTGGATCTGATTAAAGAAGATTTATTGGAGATAATCTCCGTGTGTGTATCCATAGCATTAAATGTTAGCAAAATGATAGGAAATTCACCCAAAACGACCCCAAAATGATTTACAAATGACAATAAAAACACCCTTAAATGTATCCTAAAATGATCCAAAAATGTTCTCAAAATTATCCCAAAACGACCCAAAAAAAACCCCAAAATTACCACAAAATTGTCCCAAATTAATCCAAAATTGAACCCAGAATGATCTCAAACTAGCTCCAAAATTATTCCAAAGTGACCCTTAAATGATTTCAAAATGATCCTAAAATAATGCAAACATGATCCCAAAAATATACAATACGGTAAAATGGTAACCCTGGGCGGCTAACCTACTTGAAAATATTTTAGTTGTTATGTCGGCGAAAATACCCTTCATTTGATTCCCATATTGGCATATCTAGCTCCCTAGTTTACTAAAATTGAGACAGGTGGCAACCCTGTACACCCTCCAAATTCCAACCACCAACTGGTTAGTCTTAGAATCAATCATACTATACATATGGCAAATTTCATCCAAATCGGTCGAGCGGTTCCCGAAATAGTGCGGATATACCTACAAATATACTGCAGTAAGGTGGCAACTATAGGTGGCAACCCTACTTGAAAATATTTTATTTGGCTTGTCGCTGAAAATACCTTTCATTTGATACCCACATTGGCATATTTTGCTCCAAAATTAAAAAAAAAAATTTAGATAGGTGGCAACCCTGTAAACCTTCCCAGGTGGCAACCCCCGAGTGGATAGTCTAAGAATCGACCGTACTATCTATACTCAAAATTTCATCCAAATTGGTCTAGCGGTTCCCGAGATAGTCTGGATATACAAATGTTCAAATGAGGACTGAACAAACAAAACGCCTTATTTCCACTTTCAAAAATTTTTCAGAAACCGAAAAAAACTTTGACAGATTCAAATAACCACAATTTAAAGTTTTAATTTGGCGTTACTAAAATAAAACAGCTACGGCCAACTGGGGTCATTATTTTTTTAAATTTTTTGTTTGTGTAAAAAATCAACAAAATAACCTTTTGCTGGAAAATAAAATATTGACCTTTCAATTTTTTTTTTCGGCATATCAATATCTACGGCACGATATAAGCCTTGCCCAGTTGTTTTGGTGCAAAAATTTCCACGCACAAACAAATGAAAAGGAAATATTTCCGATTTGTACGAAATTTTGATTTTCACGGATCTTTTTTATAGGAAATAAAACGTTTTAGTAGTTTCTATTGAGTACATCATGTGTAATGTTGTCTGGAGCACCAGATTGCATCAAACCATTAAAAAAGTGAAAAATGGAAATAAGGCGTTTTGTTTGTTCAGTCCTCAAATATAAAAACCTTTATAAAAACCTTTCCAAAGAATTTTTTGTTGTCGCTGTGGCAACATCGAGGAGTTATATGAAAAAAAAAAAAAATATTCTCACATAGGCACCACAGTCTCAAAGCAAAAAAACAAAACAAAATCCTCAACCTTCTTTTACGAATGGAGTCAATAGTCAAGGTCAATTACATTTATTCAGTATCACTAATCTACTTACAACAACGTTACTTGGAGTGATGCCAAACGAAAAATAAGGATGCAAATACTTTCAAAGAAGGAGAGTTTGTTCACATACTCGTAAGTAAAATGCGGTATAGTAAAAAAAATAAGACATGGAAATAAATAATCAAAGTTTTAATGAAAATTATAAAGGTAATTTTTCTCTTTCCACTGATATAGGTTTTAGGTTAATATTCCTTCAATTCCGCTTTTCTAAAGTATATTTTTTTAAATTTTCGTTGTGCCACGAAAATGTTTAAAAATTGAATTTCTATATTTTTTTAAATTGTAGCAAAATTGTTACGTATACGCCATGGTATCTGTGGTTAAGTGCAATACATTCTTGTTTCTGGCTCAACGAAAATTTTTAAAAATTTAGAAATTCAATTTTTAAAAATTTTTGTTTCGCCGGAAACATTTGTTTTTCTGGCACAATTTTTAGAGATTGAACTACAAATTCATGAAAATGGCATTGCAAGTTTCTGGGGGGTTCCTTGTACATACTTTGGAAATCCAGGATTTTCGTGAATCGTAGAGAAACGAGAGATTAGTCGCATGCGCCTATAAACTCCAATCTGGAAAATTTTCACATTCATGCCTCTGGCAAGCGAGCACTAAATCACCTGTGACTAATCCACTCACGTGTTATTCAATTGAAACAAAAAAGCTCCACCAGACATGATTCAACTGAATAAGCATATTTCACATGCATTTTTAACAACACTTAGCTAGAGTATGTGATGTGTATTCTGCTTGGGTAATAACTGGAATTTCAATCTTTGCATGTGGTAGTGAGCACAATGAGACGCAAATTTCTTAAAAAATCCTTAGCACCAATTTTAGAATTCAGGTAGTGATTTTATCGTTTAGTAAGATGCAGCACTCGTAAAAGGAAAACATTTATGCAATTGAATGGAACTTGAAGTGCTTTTTTGAATATTAATAGGTAAAGGAGAGAATGTGTGTGCGCCTTGCCGAAGGCTTGTAGCATTTAATATCATGTAAGGAAATGCATAGCAGTTGTAGAAATGAATAGGTTTCTTTGCGAATTTGAAATATTTTTTTTTAAAGACTCACATCGGAGAAAATTATATCTCATAGCCTGTTAGAAAAAGAGGAAAGCAAAAATTTTTTTTTTTCTTGGCTCAATGACGGTTTATTTTACTATCCATAATCTATATATAAATACGCCACATGAAAAACTATAGGAACCTCCTGTGAGAGAACCGTTTGACCGATTTGAATGAAATATGCATCGATGGAAAGGAAATTGAAAAAAAAAAACTGAGGTATAGGCGTAATATTTTCAGGGGCGTCCCCAAAATGCAGTTATGGGGGGGTAAGGGGCTAGCGACCCCACGTCCCCTTAAAGGTTTTTTTTGGTCGAATTTTCGATCACAAGCGATACTAGTAAAAATAAAAATAAAAAATAATCCTGAACTAAGTATGCGGAGTTTTGGCTAAAAACTTCAAATAACTGCTCACTTTCAAATGTAGACGTTAGTGGAAGAAGGGGCTATGTCGCAAAACCACTCAAACTCTATTTTTTGCATTGGGGGATAGTCTTTATGCATATAAAGATTTCTGGCTTATCAGATAACCGCTATCATGAAAATTTAAGAAAATAAATCATGGATGAAGGGGCTATGTACACAAGCTTTAAATACGAAGTGGGTGGCAACCCCAAATTTTACCTCTACCCAGAAATATTAATTTTAAACACCACGTGAAATACCGTTTGTTTGCTACCCACACTAGCATATCTAACTAAATTTAAAAAATATTAAAATAGGTGGCAACTCTGAAAAAACTTACTAGTGGCAACACCAAAGTAGGAAAACTTAAAATTTAGCATATTACGTATGTAAAAAAGTAGGTGAAGTCACTTTCGAGATAATAGCGGATATGTAAAAAGAAAATATAATGCAGTGGTAGCCAAATCCAAATTCTAATGCAAAATTAGGTTCATCTTTTTACTGCTTTCTCAACTACCTTTTTAACTAAGTGATTAACTACATAATCTCCACCATCCCATTTGATTTAATCTAATATTCATATATATTTATATATATATATATTTTTTTTTTCATTTCAGCTCGAATCCATTACAGCGAAGATTTGCTGCCAGCTGGCAGTGGCAGAGGAAACGGTCAATACACGCAATATTACACAAACAGTAACAGTGGTCAAGCATCAGAAGGCACGACACCGCATAGCTCACCGCAGCTTACACAACGACTAGGCCGTCATTTGAGTAAATCCGCATCGGAATTGAATGGACACGATTGTGACGTTGAACGTAACTCACCACACACTTCACCAAAACGTGCCAAAAGCGCAACAGCAGCGCACGGTGTCATCGCTGCAGGAACCGCACACGCTAGTAGCGGTAGTGTACTTCATAAGACTCATGGATTTTTTAATACATTAAAACATCGTTGGAATCGTGCTAAGAGTAAGGATCGTTCTGGTAGAAAATCACCAAATGATTTTCTTGAAGAGAGCACAGATTATGCAGCCGATTATAGTTCCGATTGTAGTTCAGTTAATCAGAGTCCGCGACATCGTGCCACAACGATAGGTGGCTCGCCGTTAACTAAAGATTTTAGTGCTTCGGCGAGAATGGCGCAAATGATACATCGTTTTGGTGGTTCAATGGAGGCGCGTATCGAAGAGCAACCTGAGAATGGTAGCGGCGGTGGCGGAAGTGTTGTGGATACGGTTGGTGGTACAGCGGTAGATGGTTATGTGTCATCAAACCAATTTGAATCGTTGCAGGTGAGTGTTGTGAAAGGTAATTAAAAATGTGCAATTTATTGTTATAGGCTGTCCTTACGCTGAGTTTTTTTTCGTCTTATGAAGTAGAAAACTGCTTTGCTTGGCGTTTTCAAGAGATATATAATTACCTGTGCTGTGTTATTGTTGTTGTATCCCAACCTTTGTAGCCATTAAAAAAAAAGTGGAAGAGACCGGCACGATCTTTCGGTATTTATCAACAGCTTTTCAGAAGATGGTCTAATCAGGAATCTCACAATAAAGGACCACCTGTATAATCGGACAAAGCACAAAGCCAAAGAAGAAAATACTTTCCAACTGCCTAAACATTTTCAGCAGAATTTTGTATTGTCTTTCTCGTTGGACAGAGCTACCATCAAGCCAATAGGCAAAAGGGCAAATAGATAATAATAAACTTATTTATAGGTTCTGTCTAGTCATATCAAAGTTGTGAAAATACTAAAGACCCTATTGTCCAGAACTAATTCTTGAAAAAAAATCCATAGGTAGAGATTGGTTCCGGGTTTTGAAATGGTTTCGGTTTCGTTCTTTTTCAGAACAAAATAACGGTTACAGTTTCGGATTCGGTTTGCGATTAATTTGTAAGTAACTTCTTGATAGAGCATTGAAACTTGATACTAAGATCAAGAATGAAAATTCCATTAGGTAGCGCGCTGCTCGTGATAACTGAAAATGACTGAAAAAAAGTCGAGGAATCTCGCGATAGATTTTTGAGTAAGTTCCCGGGGAGCTAGAGAGTTGACAACACACTTTGTGTGGTGAGCTCGCCTTCAACGCCCTATATTTGTATATCCGATTACACTGTACAACAAAATTTAAGTTTTTGAAAATCCCACCGGGTTTCTCAACGGTTTCTGAAGCTTTTGAGTGTACTGAATACGAATCTAAATTTAATAATTTAACAGTTTATCAAGGAACTAAGTATAATTAAATTTCGGTGTTTCTATTTGGCAGCATACAGATGTTTCATAGTGCAAAAAAAGAAAGTTGTTAAGTAAACAATTTGAAAAAAAAAAAATATTTAAAAAGTTTAAAAATTTTTTTTTTACTACTACCGATCTCTGAACAAACTACCCTCTGGAGAGAAACCTAGAGTGACCCGAAAAATCTGACTCAGCACTCCCAAAAGTTGTAGGAACCAATGAGAAACCGTCTGGAGTTTTTCGACTGTTGTACATTGTTATTAGAAAACGATAAACAAACAGGGGTTCATGGTCACTGTGAAGGCAGGCTACTAGTATTCACGCTATAAATTAAAATTACCTTAGTCTAATATTTAAATGTCTTGAATTATAATCGCATAGCACCTTCACAATGATTTAACCTTTTATCATTTAATTCTCACACAATCGTTCTCATACTTCGCTTACTTTCCATTTTACATTTTCCAGTAACTCACCTAACTACGCAAACTTAATTCACTTTACTTTCTTTTTCCTTTTCCCAGGTACGGAAAATAGTTATACTTTTTTTTATTGGCGCTTAACCGCCTAGGCGATTTTGGCCGTTTCGTATCATAGCCAGTCATTAATTTTTAGTGATAATTGAGTTCAAGTCTTCCTCCAATTGTTGTTTCCATCACAGTCGAGGCCTCCCCCTTCCTCTCTGGCCTTCTGGGCTGGAGCTTCTTTGTCCATTCGTATAACTATCAACTATGATCAGGTCTGCGTAAAGCTCGTACAGGTCATCTTTAAATTTCCTTCGATAATCGCCGTTGGCATCACGGGAAGGACCATAAATCTTCCGTAGAACTGTTCTCTCAAATACTCCAAGGGCCATCTCATCTACATCAAGACTGGTATGATGAGAGACTTATAGATCGTGATCTTTGTTTGTCGAGAGAGGAGTTTACTTCTCAATTGCCTAGTTAGTCCAAAGTAACACTTGTTGGCAAGTGTGATTCTCCGCTGGATTTCTAGACTGATATTGTTTTCGGTGTTAATGCTGGTTCTTAAATAGACGAAGTCTCTCGCTGTTTCAAATTTGTAGCTGTTAACGGTGACTTGGCTTCCAAGGCGCAGGTACGCCGATTCCTTCCTTGATGGCAGCAGATTCTTCGTCTTTTCCTCGTTGACTGCAAGACCCACTTTTTTCGCTTCCTTATCCAATCCAGAGAAGGCAGCGCTTACGGCGCGGGGTTCTTAAGGCCAATGATGTCAATATCATCGGCATACGCCAGCAATTTCACGCTCTTGTAAAAGATTGTACCATTTCGGTTTAGCTCTGCTGCTCGAATTATCTTCTCCAGCACCAGGTTGAAGAAATCGCACGAAAGAGAGTCGGCCTGTCTGAAGCCTCGTTTGGTTTCAAATGGTTTCCCGCTTATGAGGGAGCTGTTGGTATTCCTCAACGTCATTTTGCAACGTAATTTTTACATAGGAAATATGAAAATGGAATTTTGGCTAAACAATTTGAGCTAACAAAACTCTTACGTCATCCTAAAAATATTTTATTGAAAATTCAACTTTAAATAGTTGTTTTGTAAAAGTGTATTTATGAGTTTAAACTGAAGGCACTTATATTTTCCTACAAATTTTTTATCATTTACATATATGTATGTAGTAGAATGTTTAGGGCGAACCCCCGCATAAAATAGTCCCTATTGCTGAGTAAAAGTGATCATTATTTTCCGTCCCTGATTTTTCTCCACCATCCACTTTTTTCCGCCTTTTCCGCCATTTGTCACCACTTTTGCAAAACTAATATCGCTTGTAATCTTCTTCACCGTATGCTTACTAATTACTAAGCACCCTAACAAACTACTAACATTGCTATTTGTCAGGCGGACGAGTTGCGCCGTAAAAAGGAAGCACAATTACGACAGTACGTCTTCTTTCAGTTGCGCGTACATTTGAAGAACGGCAGCGATTTGATGGCCATGGACAAAAATGGTAAGTAAGCTGTGAGCAAACATTTAATTAACTTCAATAGTAAGCAAGTTTTTGCATTCTTAATTATAAATCGATTAATAAATTTCTATGCTTCACCGCATTTGAAAATTAAATTTTAATCAGTTTTCTCCTTTTGTTTTGCTTTCATTCTCTTTGGTCATTGGCAAACATTTCGCCAGGTTTAAGTGATCCTTATGTAAAATTTAAAGTTGGCGGCCGTTTGCTGCATAAATCAAAAACCATTCATCGTGACCTGAATCCAATGTGGGATGAAGTGTTCATTGTACCCATCGAAGATCCGTTTTTGCCTATCAATGTGAAGGTGAGTTGAGGCTTTGAGCTCATAAGTAAATCAGTATAAATTTGTATTTATACTCAAAATATTTTCACAGGTCTTTGATTACGATTGGGGATTGCAGGACGATTTTATGGGTTCTGCGCAAATTGATCTCACCCAATTGGAATTGGGCAAAGCTGAAGATGTGTGTCTACCATTGCATGACACCAGCCACCCAGAACGTCAAATGGGTGAAATACTCGTTAATCTAACACTATGGCCGCGTAGTCAAGAAGATAAGGAAATGGCAAGTTTTTAATGATAATTAAAATCGCATTTTACTCTTTTAGGATTAGTCAAGTGCGGATATAAAAATTAAGTGCGCATTAAATGAATTGAATTACTTACACCGTAAAATTGAGTATGACTAAGTGGTTACTTTGTCGGAACGAAATGAAAAGAGCAGAAACAAATGGTTGGTAACACCTTTCGCAATAATTAATCATTGTTGGTTGGTGTGAGCACGACATTCGCTAATTTGTTAAACAAAATATCGCAGTGAGTCTTGGAGTCAGGTATGGTAATGATATGGACCATTTGAGAAGTCTTCTGTGATTTTAGACAACATTGGTTTCTATGCGCAAGATGCGCACGGTTCCATCTAGTAAGCCCATATTTAATTTCGTTCCATTGTTTATTTACATTATAAATGGTTATATAATTAATTAAATTCAACAACACACCTATAAACATGCTTATTCTAATTATACTTTTTTCACGGTCGCATCAAATACGTACTCATATTTTTTCAAATTTAAATTTCATCGCACCACTTGGTGCTAAAATTATAGTATTGACATATTTCATGGGCTCTTCGCCAAACCAAGTCACACGATAATTCCGAAACAATCTTGCCAAAACGATTTCCATTTCCATATCAGCAAGACGTTTTCCAATGCAGGTGCGTGGTCCAAAACCAAATGGTAGATAAACAAATGGGTTGTGCTTTTTAGTTGTTGGACAAGTGGCCTTCTCAGTTTTTAACCATCGCTCAGGCAAGAACTCTTTACTCCTTTCAAAGTACTCATCACTATTGCAAAGACCCATTGTAGCCATATAAACGCCTACACCTCTTGGTACTTTATAACCCGAAAGCACTAAATCGCGCCCGGCTAGACGAAAATTGGCCGTTGCTATAGGCTTAAAGCGCAATACTTCCTTGATGCAGGCGCGTAAATAAGGCATGCTTTTAGTGTTTTCATCCGTGAGTGCTGTATGCGGCTCAGGTAATATGCGCTGCAATTCTTCGCGTAAAGCTTCCTGTTTCTCTGGATTCGTGCCAAGGTAATATAGTGCAGAAATTAAAACAGAAGAGGTCTACCGAGGGAATAGGCAAGTTTTGAAATAAACATGGATGTCGCTAGAAACTATTCACTTACCGTATCCATGCCAGCCATAAGCATATCCATTGCCATAACCATCGCTACCTTCTTATCTATGCGATATAACTTTTCTAGCACACTTTTTGCTTCGGTATTTTGCTCGTTTGCGAACTTTTCCATAGCTCTCTCGATATAGTACGTTGTTACCTCCGTAATATTTTCATAAGCTTTTAAGAGTTGTTTGAAGCCTCGAGTCTCATAATATCTCCAGAGCGATGGAGCAACATCATAGTCATAAGCTTTTTCGAAGAACACCGCCATATTATCGGCAAGCTTTTTAGCATTTGCATCTACTTTATCTCTCGAAAGCAGGCCCATGCGGGTATTCAGCGCTACATAAGCAACAGACTCGAAAGCCCACATTTTGAATTCTTCCATTATATCGGCGCTAAGTTTTCCAGAGCGTGGATCTATGAGTTTGTCAAATCTGCAGCAAGAGAGGAACAGTGAAAAGTTTATTTGATCTAATACTTTTAATTAATTAATGTTTATTACTAAGTTTCTATCAACTTACCTTTGTAAAAACTCTATAGAAATTTCATCGATCGCCGGCAAGTTCTGTCTGATATTTTGTACTTTCATCATTATCGGATTGACTTTATTGCGTGTGTCACCCCATGATCGACCTTGTCTATGAATATTTAAATTTGAATATACAAAGGTTTTTTTTTTTGTTACAATACTTCACCACTTACGATGTAACCAGACCCACTTCTCCCTGAAATATATCAGGGCGTACATTTGCCCGGTAGTGTGCAAGACTTTCTATACCCGTTCGAACCGGCCAAATACCTTCATTCCGATAAACTGTTTCGAAGTCTGCTGGATTGAAATCGAGTACAACATCAGGCTTACCAAATATGCGATTACCATTTATACGAAGAATGTCACCATATCGATCACGGTAATATTTTTCCATTTTTACTATATCGGCATTATGTAGCGCACCTGAAATGGGACCGAAAATTTATACAAATGTCATACATCTTTATATACATACTTCAATTAAATAGGAGAATTAGATACCTTTTCAATCAGAATATTTTGTATAGCTTACCTCCAGGCAAATATGATCTAATCATTTCCCAAGTACTTGGACCAGGGATTTCTGTGTAATCCTTTGCATTGAGCCATTCTGTATCGTCTCTCGGTTTGTCTTTTGTTTCGAAGTGCTCCAATAGTGCCTGGAATATTTGAGATATTGTTAGAGAACATTTATTAGGTACATACTGATATATAGTTATACTATATTCGGACGAATCGAAAATTATTCCATATTAATTTCTTAGTTTCATATTTTAATGCCTTAATGGTTTTATCGAGCAAAGTAAACAATTATTTAGAATCGGCCTGATTATTTTCCTGCTGCACATACGAAAATTTTACATTCGTACCATCCCTGTCATAAATAACACTGTAAAACAGCCAAAAAAATCCCAGAATTTTTCTCGTCGGTCTCTAAAGCATTTTTTTACAAATACCGATCCCTTTACAAACCTTTCTCTGGAGAGAAAACCTTGGGTGATCCAAAAAATCCTACTTCAGATTCGGATTCAGCACACCCAAAAGCTTTAGTTTTAGAAACCATTGAGAAACCTTGTGGGATTTTCAGAAACTTCGATTTTGATGTACAGTGTAATTCTCTGAAAACTGCAGAGAGAATTGTTGTTTTTATGAAAAAATCAGTGAAATGGCTATATTTTTTAAAGTTCTTAAGAGAAAAAAGTGAACTCCAGAAATAAAAAAAAGTTAGTCACTTAACTGATTTTATCACTCAAAGTGCCAAAAATTGTGATTTTTTGATTTTTTTGTATGGGGACCCCCAAAGGTGGGGTCTTAGGGGGTGCGCCACTGGCATGCGTGGGTCGGCCTTAAAAAGTTAGTGGGGGTCGGTCATACATTTCAACACGATTGGGGCACTCTAAATGGGTAAACTTAAGATTTTTCAAACTTTGGCACTCAAAGTACAAAGTCGGGACATCAGAATTGGTTTTATAGATATGCTTCCTTGGGAAAAGTATCTTATTTTAATCCGTACAATACGATTTGCTTGTCACTTGGGTGAATTTCAAATCGACCCGCCTAATTGAACACAGTACCTCTGTAGGGCGCTAGAAACCAAAAAATTTGATTTTGGATTATGCTGCATATCTTGAAAATTTGAAGTCCTTTCCAAAAAAATTAAACTGGTATAATTAAGTAGTGAATGCCTCTCGATGACACATGCCCAATAAGGTTCATTCATTGGCAATTAGTGGCAAAAAAATGGCGTCAAAACCTGAAAAACCGAAAAAAAGTTCAAAAAATTCAACGCGTGAAAAACATGCCATAACCTTTTCAAATGAACAAAAGACTATACATATTTTCGCTCTACCCAAAACCTTTGTGAATTTCAAAATCGGTTGAAAGGTTGATTTTTAATGATTTTTTTTTCTCAACAAAAATTCTGAAAACCCGGTTTTTTGGCCTTATAACCAGACTTTGGTGGTGTTACAAATCTTTTGAAAGATGTTTCGTGTATAACTCGACCAGTACTGCGTTTCTGTAACTCAATTCGATCGATCGTCTCGACTGAAATATTCGATTTGACGTCATATTGACGTCACACTCATTTTTTTGTTTCTGTAAAAAAGAAATTAGATTGTCGATTTATTTTCTCACTTGCTTTTGAGGTAATGACAAATTTTTTTTTTCAATTTTTTTGTGTAATTTTTACTTTATTTTTTGCGTAACTGTTGCTATATTTTTTGCGTAATGTTTACTATATTTTTTGGGTAATTTTTTTACTATTCTTTGCATAATTTTTAACATAATTTTTTTGTGTTGCTATATTTTTAATGTAAATTTTATTAAATTTTTTTGTGTAAGTTTTAATATCTTTGTGTAGTTTTTATTTTATTTTTACTTTTTTTTTTTCTGTAATTTTTCAATATATATTAAAAATCTAAATAAAAAAATTTTTAGAAAATACTCTTTAAATTTTAACATGTCGATTAAAATCAAAAAATTTTTCAAATGCCGAAATTAGATTTCAAATAACTTAAGCTGTTTTCTCAATAAAATCTTCACGTTTTGCGGCATGTATGTAAATGTGTGTGTTTATGTGGCGGTAATAATTCAAAAGGTAGAGAGCATTCAAATAGCTTTTTTCTCTCAAACGCGTAGTTTATTGTGATTTTTGGACTTTTGCGTAGCTTTATTTATGCAACAAAAGCTCCAAAAGTTGTGCAAATTATGTATGAGTTGCAGTTGATAATCTTAGTTAAGAAAGTATCGATAAATGTCAAAGTAGCTGGACGTGTTTCTCTGGTACCGGTAAATAGTCCCAGCTGAAATTTTTTTATAACAGCAGACTTTGATAGTACAAGTTCTTCTGTTACTATGCATATGTTTTCTTATTCTTATTTTACTGCAATAATATAATAACATCACAGTTTGCAAATTCGACAACAATGTATGTTGTATATTCTTCTTCTCTCATTTTCTTACATATTGTTTACACGGCGAGGTAGCAGATAGCGGTCTCACAAACAGCTGATTTGATATGCATTTTGTGACACTGAGACCATCAACAAACAAAACTATAGATTTCTTTGACAACATTGTAATAACGTTGTAACTAGTGCGACATTAAATAATCTCACAAGAACTTTAGACTAGTAGAAAAAGCAAACACAACCCACAAGGCAGATAGCGAAACTACAACTCTTAGATACAAACAAGTATTATATTATTCCCATCGAATATGAATGGGAAAATATAGTGACATGCAAGCTTTTACACTATCAAATATAGGGTGTGGCAATTGTTGTTATAAGAAAATAATAACTAAAAAAGAAAGCTAAGCGACAACTACATAGCTGCTATAGGGAATATTCTTAATGTGACACCACTATATACATTAGGGTGATTCAAAAAATATGTCGACTTCGTCTTACCGCCTAAAAAGTTAGGTATTTATGAGAAAATAAGCCTTGCAAAAAATTAGCGCTCTAACTTAATCCTTAGGGGTGGCTACTTTTTTCGCCCTTTCCCATACATTTTTTATACGGGGAAAAATCGCAATTTTTTTTTTCAAAATGAACTTTCTTTTAATTTTTGAAACTTTTGACATACTCTTAAAGTTGAAGCTAGAAGCTTGCAAAATGGTAAGCCAATTTTTTTCAAGGCTTATTTTCTCATCAATACCTAACTTTTTAGGAGGTAAGACCAAGTCGACCTTTTTTTTTAATCATCCTAATATACATACATATGTATAGGCTGGTGCAACTATTTTGCAGAATTTATTTTATTTTGTACACGGAAGCTTTAACCTGGGAAAGGCACCATGCGGCTGGTTCATTTACACTCTGTCCAAATATGCTATGAAAAGGTTCGTGTCCATTATTTTACTATCTCTCTTCTAAAAGATTTGGTATATCTCAAAGACTAAACAGGGCTGAAGCCTAACTAGACCGTTCAATGAGCTTTTAGACGATTACTTAGCTTCAGATTTTTAGGAAAAGAAAAGAACATTATACGACTACTCACTGGAAATAGCCCTATCTTGCTAGCTCTATTTAAGGTTTTTTCATAATGCCGTATTTCAAAATGAACGCCATATTTCCTTTTCCTCCCTCTTTACATCATTCAGTAATATAGTTTCAGTGTTGATAATTATTTATTCTTCTTAGGTCGTCTTCATACGTATTTCTTTCCTTTCCTTTCCTTAGCATTAATTTGCTTTTATTTCCTTTCCTTTCCTCTCCTTTCATCTCAATTTATTCTCTTTGCTTTTCTTTCCTTCTCTTCCCTTTTATTTCCTTTCCTTATCTTCTCCTTTCTTTTCCTTTTATTTTCTTTTTCTTTCCTTTCCTTTCGTTTCCGTTGCTTTAGTTTCCTTTCATTTTATTAATTTTTTTTTTGCATTTCATTTCTTTTCTTTTATTTTTTTCTTACCTTTATTTTCTTTCACTTTTTTTCTTAAATTTCCCTTCCTGTCATTTCGTTTTCTTACCTTTCCTTTCCTACCGTATCCTTATTTTCTTTTGTTCCTTTCCGCAACTCCTTTGCTTTTCTTTTTCTTTCATTCATTTCCTTAACTTATTTTTTTTAGCTTTTCATTACCTTTCTTTCCTTTACTTTTCTTTCTTTTTATTTTCATTTATTTTCCATACCTTCTTCCTCGCTACCTTTTCTTTCCCTTATTTTTTTCTTCTTTCCTCTCTTTGTCTTTCTCCTTTTGCTTTTCTTTTCCACTGCTTTACCTACATTACATTTCCTTTCTTCCCTTCCTTTTTTCTTTTCCATTCCTTTCCTTTCCCTTTGATTTTTCTGTCATATTTTCCGTTCCTTACCTTAACGTACCTTAATTTTCCTTTTATCCATCCCTTTCCTTTCCTATTATTTTCTTAATTTAATATTTTATTTATTTCATTTTGTTTCATTTTTATTTATTTTATATTATTCTCTTTCCTTTCATTTCCAACAAATTTTATTTTTTTACTTTCAATCACTTTTATATTTCTGATTTTACTTTTTTTTAATTTTATCAATTTTCCATTTTATTTTATTTCACTAAGTCTAGCCACGAAGGGCCTTGTGCATGATCTAGCTTATTTGTGCTTTTTTTTTTTTAAATTTGCTTCTCTGAATCCCCACGCACAGATTTTGTTTTTGTAAACACTGTTTGTACCTAAGCTCAATAAAGTTGACGCGCTGGCTCATGTTATCTTATTGCTGCCAACAAAACAACTCACCCTACTGCAATGAATGCAAACACAACAATGCAAGTGGTCATACGTACATACATACACCCATAACAGCGGCTCTATAAAGCGAATGCGTGTATATCACATGTAGTGGTGTGATTTTCAAATCATATTATAATAAATTTTTTTAAATTTTTGGTTTGTTGTCGAACACCCTGCTCGGCGAGACATATCGATAGATACCAAATTTTATATACCTTAGAATTGTGGTTATTGCAAAAAAGGGAGAAACCTGTCATGTTTGCGCATTTATATATAATAGATTTTGAGATAGGCTGTTTTTGAAAAATAGTTTGTTCTTCCAGTTAACGGTTGATATGATATATCAAGAGGGCTTATGCCCTCGTAAAAACTGGTTTCATTCGATTATTTTTTATATTGAAACACCCTGTTTTTATTTCATTTAAATATAATTATGAAAGCTTCGAAGAAAAGCTCGTCAATCATGCAATTTTTTTATATACTAGAAAGTTTTGATATTTTATAAACGTATTTTCTAGTTTATACATCTCGCTGAGGTTACACCAATAATATGCGTTCCTACTATACGAATGTTCCAGATTAAAGTCAGAAAGGTAGTAAAATATATTTACTTTAGACAAAATTATAAAAATCATAGCAATATTTGTAAAGTCCTGGGAGTATTTTTCTACTATGAGTATTTTTTATCTTTGACAAATTCCATTGGTAGACAATATTAAAACTGTAGATCGCACCAATTTGTAGACAAAATTAAAGGCAGCACACCCCAATTGCACGAAAAGTTTGGCCTTAAACCACTTGATTTACGTCGCCCCAAATTATTATTATTATTAAACAAGGTGATCAATGAGAATTGAAGTGCGTCGTTAAAAGCTTTATCATAGTTAAAAGTTTAAAACTGCTTATCACACAAATCCCAGCAGGGACCAAAAAATATTTCAATGTTTCGGAAAGGCATGTAAAAAATTTCCAATATTTGAATTTGACTTGTTGTGAGGGTGGATATGTAGTATTATATTACACTATAACTACCAGATGATCCCGAAGTTGTCTGTGAAACTAGTGCAAAAAAATATAGCCCATGTCCGGAGGGCTTATCCAAAAAATTAAGTAGATATTTTTGAGAAAATCAGTAATACAAAAACCCTTTACAGTTTTATATACATGACCACATTTGACCGCCATTTTGTCAATTGAACTTAAAAAGACGAACCATAAATACAGTTTTTAAATATATCGACTCCAGCGCCACGTATTGGGTTTCTTTTTCCCTGCAAAGTTGTTGTTTACACATCAAACAAACTTGACAAGGGCCTATACAAACCCACTGTTCAAGGCAGAGATGAGCATTATTTTATTTTTAAATGAAAAAATTATAAATTTTTATTCATTATTCAAAAAATATTTGAGTGATTATTTTTTTATTAAAAAAATTTAAAGTGATGAATAACGAATTATTTTCATTAAAAAAGATTCTTGAATAAAATGACTTGTTATTCATCATTCCAGAAATTTTGAGTGATGAATAACGAGTTATTTTTATTTATGGAATTCTTGAATAACGATTCATTTTCAATCGGTTATTTACAAATGAAAAATTGTCCCTAGCGACCCCGGAAAATAGTACCAATATGCGCAATATATTCGGCATAACCTTGGGACCATTTTCGGGATCATTTCCGGACTATTTTGTAATATTGGGGCCATTTATGGGTAATTTTGGAATCATTTTTGGACCAATTGGAAATCATTTTTGGGTAGTTTGGGGGTAATTTTGTTGGGACGAGTTGGGGATCATTTTGGGGCCATCTTGGGATCATTTTGGCCTAGTTTTGGGGGGCCGTTTCTGGCAATTTTGGAATAATTTTGGGATCAATTAGTATAATTTTAGGGTGAGTTTTTTTTTGAATAATTTTGAGATCATTTGGGGATCACTTTGGGGTAGTTTTGGGACCGTTTCGGGATGATTTTGGAATAATTTTGGATTTCATTTGGGATCTTTTTGGGGTAATTTTGGGGCCATTTTGGGACCATTTTGGCCTAATTTTAGGGCCGTTTCTGGCAATTTTGGGATCAATTGGGGATAATTTTGGGGTGATTTTTTTTTTTTTTTTTTTTTTTTGGAATAATTTTGAGATCAATTGGTTATCACTTTGGGGTAGTTTTGGGACCGTTTCGGGATTATTTTGGAATCATCTTGGAATTCATTTGGGATCTTTTTGGGGTAATTTTGGGGCCATTTTGGCCTAATTTTAGGGCCGTTTCTGGCAATTTTGGGATCAATTAGGGATAATTTTGGGGTGATTTTTTTTTTTTTTTTTGAATAATTTTGAGATCATTTGGGGATCACTTTGGGGTAGTTTTGGGACCGTTTCGGGATGATTTTGGAATAATTTTGGATTTCATTTGGGATCTTTTTGGGGTAATTTTGCGGCCATTTTGGGACCATTTTGGCCTAATTTTAGGGCCGTTTCTGGCAATTTTGGGATCAATTGGGGATAATTTTGGGGCTATTTTTTTTTTTTTTTTTTTTTTGGAATAATTTTGAGATCATTTGGTTATCACTTTGGGGTAGTTTTGGGACCGTTTCGGGATAATTTTGGAATCATCTTGGAATTCATTTGGGATCTTTTTGGGGTAATATTGGGGCCATTTTGCGATAACTTTGGGTTCATTTCGGGGTAATTTTGGAATTATTTTAAGATCAATTGGGCATCATTTTAGGGTGATTTTGGAGCCTATTTTTTACTATTTTGGAGTTCTTTTTGAATCATTTTAGGACCAATTTTTAGTGAGTTACACTATTTTTGGAACACATTTTTTTTGTTTCAAAATTGTAAACCTTTTTTTAGTGTTTGAATATGATAGTTTTACATATCGGATATTTGTTCTATCGCAGTGACATTGTGACGTACTTTTGCATTTACTGTGTTAGAGATTACGATTTCAGAGTCCCGGAAACAAATTTGTGGTGTACTGCTTTTTCCTACAAATTGGCTGGACCTACGGTTTTTTGACGACTCGATTCCACGTGTGCTAAAAAAGTTATTCGGGGTTAAAAGTGGAGAAAAATCCAAGTTTGAGGGGGTCTCAGATAGTTTTTCGAAAAAAGCATACCGTTTTCGAGAAAAATCCAAAAACCCAAATACTGACTCTTGACCCCAAATAATTTTTGTAGTACTCTTTGAATCAATGGCGACTTTTGAATTAGGCTAGGTGGGAATTATTGTTATTTCAAATGTTTATTTTGATCGTACCATTCTTGCTATTGGATGTAAATGAAACACAAAAAAGAAATATTAAAATCCCGGCATAGCTTAGTCGAAAAAACTGAATTCTCTAATATAAACAAATGTTCATTTTGACTGGCAATGTAAACAAAAGTACAAGCGAAAAAAATAAACACTTTGCATAGCGCCGAATTTCAGATAACACAAGTGCATATGGTAATGTGCCAAAAACAACATTGACACACCCTTCACACATGAACTTGCTAATAATGATCATAAACGCTATATACACGTTTCCGAGAACTACAAATGGTATGGTTTTTCAATAGTGACTAGTTGTTGTACTGCCACAGCGTAACACATTGCTTTGTAGTACATACCATGTTTGTTTTATTTCGTGGTTTTCTTTATAACTTTGGTGATTTGGCTTTTTGGTGGCGCTAATAACTGACATATGTAGGTACAAGTTGTTGAGTTGGCTGTTGTTGATGCCCTTTTCGAAATTTAACCCAACCTGTATACATGTTACGACTTTAGCGTCAAATATTAATGAAAATCTGTACACTGAAACTGTATCGTTTTACTTTTGGTATTTCCTTCAGGGTAACATTCAGTAGTCCAGTCAATACTCTTTCAGGCAAAATTTTCTCCTATTGAAAACTGCTTTTGACCACAGAATCCAATTTGTTGGCACAAAGGTTGTCAAGGTTACTTTGACTACAGAGATGAGTGAAATGAAACAATTTCTCTTATTAAATTTAACTTCTCAAAGGTTTAAACAATGTGAATAAGCTTACGGTATGACTGGACATAAATGCACAATTTTTTTACAGATATAAAAAATTTTTATAAAATACCTACTGCAACTAGTTACACATATTAGAATATTTACTAAGTACCTAATTGGCTGTTATCAATTATCCATAAACGCGGCAATTTTCTGTATCGAAAGTAGATATAGTTGACATTTCAGTATGTAAATTTATGTGACTCGTAGTAAAAATCAGTACTTAAAACAATATGAGTCATAAAAAATCCCTAAACCTTTACTTTTCTCATTTTCTTTGTAAACAAATAAGGAAGTCTAAGTTCGGGTAAACCGAACATTAAATACCCAGTGGTAGTATTCATATGATTTTCGAAATATTCCATTTCGGAAGTGGGCGTGGTTGGGAAGCGATTTCGTCCAATTACATCAGGTATTCTTCCTATTATGTTAGTATACCTTTTACCAATTTCATCGTTCTACCGTAATCATTTTAAAAGTTATGACCAGTCGAATTTTCAAAAATGCCTCCCTTAAATCGAAATTTTCGATATCGAAAAAGGGGGCGTGGTTATCATCCGATTTCGCCCAATTTCACTCGATTCCTGGAATGCAGAGTTACCAAATCTCATTTTTGCTATTTTCGTAATTTGAAAGGTTTTGTATAGGCATCGACGATATAAATAGATCTATCAGACATATAGATATGATTGAGCCGATCGTTCCAAATTCCACGCGCTATCAAGATACCATTAATTGTACTTGCACTCGAATTATATACGGATATCTCTAAAACTAAGGAACTAGTTTTGGAATTCGTTTGAATCGCCTCATCCTATACCAATAATTATATTGTTATAAATAATTTAATTTTTCAGCAAGACCCTAATGCACATTTGTACTTGCTTTGAAGCGATTGTTGCAGTTCTCGTTGTTATTGTTTAATTTGCATTTACTCGTCATATGTGACATTTCAATCGCATGTATATGTCCTTTTACAACAACCGCCTAACTACAAGATGCTAGAATAAAAAAAAAAGTTAAAACAGGTACTCGAAACAATAAATTAAAAAAAAAAAAAAATTAATTTTGTCGTAAGTATATTGTTTTTGTTTGTTCACACTTTTTAACAAAGGCAAAGTGACTGTTACGTCTTTTTTTCTTTTGGCGCTTACGTCTTTTTGGCTCACACCGCTCGATATGTTCATATCTTTCTTTGTATGCTTGTTTTTTGTATTTTATTATAACCAAAGAATAAATTAGTGTTGTTGCAACGCATCGCTTTATCTTTATCAGTGTTGTAAAAAAGTGACACAATTGTACCAAAACACTGCATCTTTGTATAACGCTTGCTTATACCCATGGATTTCACCCCAAGCCCACTTTTCTCTTTTTCTCGAGGGGCGACCCCGTTTAGAAAAATTCTTTTTCTAAATAATTTTTGATGTTACTTTTGCCGGTCATCGAACCGCCACGACTTGGTGTAGAAGGCCGAACACTTAACCGCTACACCACGGCGGCCACCGTGAGATACGAGATATGCTCTATGTAAACTCCGAAATACCGGCTTTATCTTATTTTCCATTTTTCTGAAGTTGTTTGAGATTAACTTCGTATATCTTCGTAATGAGTTTAAGTCGTGAATCAATAACAGTTCCAGATATATGCATTATTTAAAATCGTATTTGTACTTTTTAGGTACCCTGCCCCCTATTCAACTATTGTCCATTTTTCTGGAGTTGTTGGAGGTTAGCTTCGTATACATTCATACCGAATTTCAATTCATTTGACACAGAAAAATGTAACCTTTCTTGAAAGCATTTTTGAAAAGGTTTAAATAGGTCGAATAAAATTTTCTTTCAAACATTTTAGAAAGTTAAAATGGTCTATGGTTAAGTATTTCGATGGAAGTTTTTATTTCGTTTCAAAATCTTAAGTTAATTTGTGTTAATCTTACTTTACTTTTTTAGGGTCCAAATTTTCTATTTTCCCAATCTCTCAATGAATTAAAATCATTCGCTGTGATGAATATCAATTTAATACTTACTTTCCTATTGTGAATTCAAGTAATTTGGTACGAAAAAAGGTGAAATTCTACATCACTACTGATCACACTGTGTGAGCGGTTGACTAAGCACGCATATGAGTTCGACTTGAAATTAGTACAGTGCGAAAGCCGAGCGACGTCAGTAGCACATTGCGGAGCGCTGTGAATTAGCAACGAATGTAGAAAAAATAAATGAAATAAAAAGTAGTTAGTGGAAATTGAAATTTGTATTGCTTTCAAACATCGCTCCCATGGCGGCTAATGAAATATTGAGCACAAAAAAAATATCCCCGGAAAATAGTGTCGTATTTAATTGTAGTACAAATGATGTCGAAATTGTTGAAGACAACAAAAACAGTACCTCAGCTAAACACAAAAAAACGAATAGCCTGCATAGAGCTAGTAGCGTCAGACGGCTTTCGAAACGTACGCCAGAGTCATTGATGCAACGGTTGCGTCGTAAGCGCAGCATTGTACGACAGAGGTTGCAACTGGAGTTCAGTGAGATAATGGAGGTAAAAATGGGGCAAAACAGAAGTGTGGGTTCGCACAAGCAATGTGAAAGACAATCGGTTGTGGCTTACTTAGTTAATCGGTTATTAGGTCAGTCGTACAGTTTCTAAATGCATCAGAGTATGGTTCAATGAATTGAGTAGACTTTGTATTGCAACCTTGAAAACTTTTCATTTATTTGATCTTCACCACTCTACATTGTGTCATCTTGAATGCTTTAATACGTTTTATTTGCGCTATTTATTTACAGCACTTTCAACGAAACAACAAATTAGCCGAGTCATCAAAGCGTTTAAAATCACAAATATGGAGCTCGGTCGTCACGATATTGTTGGTCAAAGCCAAAGATCTGCCATTTGCTGATGATGGCAGCAAACTCACCGATATACACATAAAATTCAGGTAAGTTTGAAGCACGTTTAGTTAACCAATAAACACAGTTGCTTAATAACTGTAATTTCCCATTATTTTCAGACTTGCCAATGAGAAGTACAAAAGCAAGCCATCCTGGACCGAACGCTGGTTGGAACAATTCGATTTGCATCTCTTCGATGAAGATCAAAATCTTGAACTCTCTCTGTGGAGTCGTAATGCTCTCTTCGGTAAAGCAAATATCGATTTAAGTGGTTTTGAACGTGAAACGACACATGGCATTTGGCGTGCCTTTGAAGACTGTCAAGGCGAGGTGTTTCTTATGTTAACAATAAGCGGCACTACGGCTCTTGAGACAATTACCGATCTCAAATCGTACAAGGAGGATCCACGTGAAATGAAAATTGTTCGTGATCGTTATCGTTTGCATCGCTCTTTTCACAATTTACGTGATATTGGTCATTTGACGGTGAAAGTGTTTGGTGCAACGGGTTTAGCTGCAGCTGATATTGGTGGTAAATCGGATCCATTTTGTGTGCTGGAGTTGGGTAATGCACGTTTGCAGACACAAACGGAATATAAGACGCTGACACCAACGTGGAATAAGATTTTTACATTGTAAGTTGGGGAAAATAGTTTCGAAGAAAAGTATTTCGAGGATATAAATATTCCGGACATCATGAAAAATTAGACCCACAACGGACATTTTGGAATCTGACTTTATTATGTGACAAAATTTTGAGTCTAAAGAAGTGGAAAATATACCGAAAAACTACTTATTCTGAAAGATTAAGAAGTGAAATAGTCGGCAAAAATAGTTTGATGAGAATTGATTAGAATAGAGTTAATTGATCTCCAAAGGTGGGGTTTGTAACTTTTTTTCTGGTACTAGATAAAATAGGTCAATGTCAAGATATGAAAGAAGATATAAGCAATCCCAATCAGATGTTTCACAGTAGGACAAATTTATAGTACTTCGGCGACCACGAAACGGCATCTTACCCAAAAATTCGCTCTCCGGAAATTTCCCTGCTCAATTTTATTCCCATACCTCTCATGCTATTCGTATTTGTTGTTGTTGTTGTTGTTGTTGTTGTTGTTGTTGTTGTTCACACCAAGAACACTACCCGAAGGTTTTGGGGAGTGATGCCGAAATTGACAGTCCTTTGCCGGATACGCTGCGGTACTCCCTTGCATTACTGCCCGACTTTCATGGTAGGGATTTGGTATGACCAGTGCAACCCTCTAGGTCATGTCATCCCTCCATCCGTGAGAAAGGAAAAGATAGGTAACGACCATTTTTTATATAATGAATGCTTCCAGAGAGCTTCCAGAGATATGCAGTAGTAGATTTCATTTGTTGGAAAGTTGCCACCCCCTTTCTCCCTTCTCCACCTTTGCTCTGAGCTGTTAGAGATAAACTCAATTACATCCTCACTAGAGATGCCAATTTCCAAGATTTCTTGCCTCTCGGAATTTGAAAGTGCAATCCTGGGTTTGTCCCGAAATTTAGCCTGCTAAAGTTATTCAATTGTTTTACCCAAAAACTGCACCCCATATCTGTGTAAAAAAGTAAACTAAATTATGGGGCTGATACATTAGCGCAAATCCGGAATTAACTGCGTTTTTGGGAATTAACTTGAGCATAATCTTCAATATAAATTTTCAAAAACTAAGAAGATTTGAGCAGATTCAAGAAATTTACGCTCGCAACACTTTGGAGACAAACCCTGCATGGAAAACAACTAGTTGAAGTACTTTACAACTAGTTGGTGCACCGGTCCCAACTAGTCAGTGTTTTGTCTTTTTTCCATATAAGCAACTGGTAATTTTTACGTGTTGATGTCCTACGAAATGTCAATTGTCAGATTTCGACCAGAACATACCAGTCATCTACTAGTCATGATATACTAGAATTATACGAGTATGAAATATACTAGTTCCATACTAGTCCAAAAAGCATTGAACCTGGACTAGT
Source organism: Campiglossa producta (assembly GCA_964058755.1). Lineage (NCBI taxonomy): Eukaryota > Metazoa > Arthropoda > Insecta > Diptera > Tephritidae > Campiglossa > Campiglossa producta. Next base: position 112,582,376 of record CAXKVI010000004.1, on the reverse strand, counting down.
ATGATTTCAACCAGAATTTTCATGACTTACCCTTTATTTTATCATTTGCCTTTATTTTCATGTTTATTCTTAAGAAAGCAGCGACTATTTGTATTGACCCAATCACGAAAAAGCATCTGTGAATTATAAGAAAAAAAAAAGCAAACGAAACGAATGAATTTTGTATTTTTTAACCGGTATGATTTCATCCAGAAAAATTTAGTTGTATACTAGTATGGAATGGATATTTCCTGACTAGTATGAGTTCAGCCAGAAAAAGTTAGTTTTATACTAGTAGGAAATGGATATTTCGTGACTAGTATAAGTTCTGCCAGAAAATTATTGTTGTATACTAGTATTTTTCTGACTAGTTTGAGGTTTCGCTGCAGGGAAACTACCGCTAGTTGTCGCGCTAATGTGTAGATTCCCACTATTTTGTCGCGGTAGTGTGTTGATTTACCGCTAGATGTCGCCGAAATTTGTTTATTTATCCAAGGGTTCCGGGATGAATCCCGGCATCCCTAATCTTCACCCATTTCCAATATTCCACCGTCAATACTTCCAGAGATGTCATTTGAATGGGAGCTGCAACGCCCACCCCATTCAATGGTCCGATATAAGAAAGGAAGGCTTTTTAGGAAGGTTGGAGTAGTAAATTGAAAAAAGGTTGCGTCGACGACCAAAATTACCAAATTTCACGAAACCTCTTTTCCGAAACCGGAACGCTTGCAAACAACTTAACCCCTTTTTATGTTTTTTTTTTTTTATTTCAGCAACGTCAAAGACATAACACAAGTTCTGGAAATCACCGTTTACGATGAGGATCGTGATCATCGCGTAGAGTTTCTGGGCAAACTCGTGATACCGCTGTTGCGTATTAAAAACGGAGTGAAACGCTGGTATACGCTGAAGGATAAGAATCTGTGCTCGCGTGCTAAAGGACTATCACCGCAGGTAAGAAAGAAATGTGTTTCTTTTTATTTTTTATTAAAAAATCGAAAGCCCACCTCGAGTACATTTTTTCCGGTTTTTTTTTTTTAATTACAAAACCAAACCCAATATGCGAAATTATTTTATTTCCAAAAAAACTAATTAACATACTTATGCAACCTAACAATAGATCTGCCTGGAAATGAGCGTAATTTGGAACGATATTCGCGCCATTTGTCGCATATTGCAGCCAAAAGAGGAAAAACTGATACAACAGGAAGCAAAATTTAAGCGGCAACTTTTTCTGCGCAACGTTAACAGACTGAAAGTGGTCATAATGTACATTGTAGATGCAGCACGTTATGTGCAGTAAGTAATAGATAATAACACAAAAATAAAAAAACAAATTGTCTAATCAGCACTATGTAACTTGTCCGATTGACAGGCGCTGTTTTGAATGGGAGTCACCAGTGCGTTCGGCCATTGCATTTGCTCTATGGATATTAGCTTGCGTTTATGGAGATATATCAACTGTTCCATTAGTGCTACTATTAATCATCCTCAAGTGCGTCTATGATGCTGCAACAGCTAACTTAATTGTTTAACTAACGATATTTAATGTTTGTTTTTTTTTTTTTCGACAGAAATTGGCTGGTGCGCATGATCACCGGTACGAGTAATGTTCCTGCCGCTGGCTGTTATGACTACGATTACGATGAGGATGACGATGATGATAAAGAGAAAGAGGAAAAGAAATCGATTAAGGAGCGTTTACAAACCGTACAGGAAGTATCACAAACAGTGCAAAATACAATCGGTTATTTGGCGTCCTTGGGCGAAAGCACAAAAAAGTTTGTTAATTTGTTATTCATAGAAACTAAAATTTTAATCATTCTTCTTTTCTTTATCATTTTAGCACTTTTAATTTTTCCGTCCCGGAACTGACATGGTTAGCGGTGGCGTTGCTTGTGGGCGCTATTGTCGTCTTACACTTCATTCCAATACGTATTCTACTACTATTTTGGGGTATCATGAAATTCTCGCGCCGCATTTTACGTCCCAATACTATACCGAATAACGAGCTGCTAGACTTTCTATCACGCGTGCCAGATGATGAGCAAATTGTGAGTATTATGAAACAAATTTTACGTAAAGAACGTCAGAGGGAAAGTCAAAGGAAAGGAAATAGAAAGCGTGAAAAAGAAGAAAGGGACTTTCAATTATGCTCCTTTCCTTGCTTTCTAAATGTTAAGGTTTAAAATAAGTTTGGAGTTACAGCTAAGTGACGGTTAAGTTTACGGTCAAGGTTGCGGTTAAGTTTACGGTCAAGGTTATGGTTGATTTTACAGCATAAGTTTTGGGTTAAACTTAAGGTTAAGGATAAGGTTAAGGAAAAGAGTAAGGTTAAGTTTAATATCACGGTTAATTTTATAATTAAATTCAAGCTAAGGTGTAACTTTAAGGATACGTTTAAGGGTGAGGTTAAGGTTTGAGATAATGTCAAGGTTAAGTTTAAGGTTAAGGTTAATGTTAATGTTAAGGTTATGGTTAAGGTTAAGGTTAAGTTTAAGGCTAAGGTTAAGGTTAAGGTTAAGGTTAATTTTATGGTTAAAGTTAAAGTTTAGTTAAAGTTGGAAGTAAAGGTTAAGGTTAAAATCATTTCTAAAGTTGTATTTAAGGTTACGGTCTTTAAGGTTAAGGTTAAAATCATTTTTAAAGTTGGATTGAAAGTTACGGTCTTTAAGCTCAAGGTTTAAGATTGAGGGTAAGGTTAATTATAAGGTTAAGGTACAAGTGAGGAATGAATTTCCTATACATTTTTAAATATTGACAAACTCTGATACATTTTTCGCTCTTTCAGAATCAATTCCGCGAACTGCCACCCACCGCTCTCGCTGATCAGTTACGCAACAATCCTAAAAAGAAATTCAAACCATCATAGTCCATTGCCAACATAAACACAACTGGTGCATTACTACCCTTCCAAAACGTGACGTTGGCGTTGGGCCAGCAAACTATCGGTACTGATGGCGGTACTGGCATGATATCGCAACATGTTGCAAGTGTACGCACGGTACGTAACATGTTGAAAACGAGTCGCGACAACATCAAACAACAAATCAATAAGGCTTATGGAAAAAGTGTAAAAAAATTTAATTAGGCGAATTTGTATAGAGAATGAAAGTAAAAATTAATTAATCTTATTCAGATAAGTTGGTATAAAAATTTAGCACAAATTCGTAAACTTAAAAAAAGTAATATTTAATTGTTATCTATTAACTTAATCCATGACTGTTCTTCTCGAAAAACTAATCAATTTCAGGAGAAAAGCAAAATAGTAAAAACAACGCACTTCCAAGTTCCAAAACTCACCTAATTCCAAATTTAAACTTATGCAATTAACTGATTACAACTAATTAACTAATTAAAGAATTAATATTTTACTTACAAAAATATCTGTTAAAGCTCATATGTAGATGCAATTTCTCATATAAAAAAAGTTATTAAAAAATTAATAACTATGTATTTACAAACATAAAACTCAAGAATACTTGAACGTTTTAACTTGATTTGAAAGCAAATAATATTTTTAACACAACAAATTCAAATCTCTGCTACACGTAACCCTAACCATAAAAGTGGAATTAAATATTGTTTTATTTATGTATATTGGGACAATTTTCTGTCATCCCTTTGATTTAGTTCTCTGAAGATGGCGGATCGCCGAAACCGGTTTGTTACAAAATCAAAATTTTCAATGGATGACGGAAAATCGTTCCAGTATACATACATCTGTATCCACCCTGACGGAAAAAAACAAAATCAAATCAACTCAGCTTTTTTTCTTGCTAATTGCATCATAAATATTCCATTTTGTAATTATTTCCAAATTAGCTATTCCCATTAAAAGCTCTGTTGAAAGTTTATTATTTGAAGAATGCAAAAATTCCTAAGATAAGCTAGTACTTTATTGCGAACCTTCATATACATATATTACATATGTACACAATCTGTATTATACTTACATACATTAAGATCAAAGCGATTTGTTAAAAAATTGTGATATTTTCCAAGATATATTTATTAAAATCGTATTTAATAGGTTAAGTTAAACATTTTTAAGCTTTATATATGTATGTATGTATGTATGTTGTATCTAAACCCAATTGTTATAAAATTTGTATGCATAGTCATAACTGGATTACAAAACTATTACAGAAATATCAATTCAACTTTTTTTTCGTTGTGATTACAGTAATAATCCCCTTTAATCGCACAATTATCAGTCATTTTTAAAATTCGAATCTGAAGTCAGATATTTCGGGTCATCTTCTTAGGTTTTCTCTCCAGAGGGTAGTTTGTAAAGAGATGGTCTGTTGTAAAAAAAAAAAAAAAAATTTTGATAATAACTTAACAATTTTTCTGGGCTCAAGGAACCATAACTAAATTTTGCTCTTTATATTTAGCGGCATACTGCAAGAGCATAATGGCTCAGAACGCAAACGCAAATGAACTACGGTTGTGATTGAGTTGTTTTGCTTTCCCAATTTCTTGCGGTTTCGTCTGTTCGTTGTTTGCAGCCTTATTATTATTATTTTTTTTTTTTTTCGTAGATATATTAGAGAAAAATTTTGAGAAAATGAACTATAGAAAAAGATATGTTGTGTAGAGGCGCAATTATCCCTGACGAGAGCAAAAATAGTCCACAAAAACCTAATAAAAATAACACTTACATTGATACAACACAGATGCGGAGAAACAATACAGGGCGCCCTTCTCTTTCTGAATGTGTGAGTTATTAGAGAGTTAACATATGTAGGAACACGAACGAAGGTCAATTCTCTATTGTCTAACTTTTCTTATTGGCGCTTCTCCTATTTTATTAGGATTTTGGTCGATATCTCTAAACCATTTGGAGAAGTCGACGTGCCATACGAAAACTAACACCAGAAATTTTGTGTCTGAGGAAAACTAACACTTTCATTTTCAAAAAATAAACCCGCATGTTTGGAAACGAGATATTGAAAAATCTAGTATTTATGGTCAGGAGAGAGAGAACCGAATAATGGTAATGACGTTGAGCAATATGTAGATAATTGTTAAGGACCTTTTCGAGCCATTCCAAACCAAATGAGTCTTCAGACAGGGTGACTACTTTTGTGCGATTTCTTTAATCTGATGATGGAGAAGATAATTCGAGCAGCAGAGCTAAACCGCATTGGTACAATCAGCGTCTGGAAACATTCACTCTCGTTCACTCACACTCACATACATACATGAACATTCAAGAAAAAACGCCTACAAAATCCACACCTTTCACGTTCATGAATGCATTCGCGAATCATTCACTAATGCATTCTCGAATCTATGTATGAACGTTCTTTTTATCGTTCATCTTCATAAACTTATTAGCAAGTTTCATTAAAAACTCTTGCGTGAATAATTCACGAATGCATTCAAGAACGGTTACTGAATGCATATTTTGTGTGGCCATATTCACACAAGGTTGTAGTAGAAAATTTGAAAAAATGCTATTGCGGGTATATCTACCGACGGGAATCTGAACCAAAAAATCGTTTGACGGCACTTATGGGTTTTATTCGGGGATATAAAGGAACTTTTGAGTGGTCATTTCGATAATTTTCCGGGACTATTTTGGAAAGGTTTTCAGGACCATTTTCGGGATTGTCTTCGGGACTTTTTGGAGATTTTTTTGGGACTTTTTCGGAATTGGTTTTGAATCATTTCGGGATAGTTTTGAGATTGTTTGCGGATCATTTCGGGATTGTTCTCGGGATTATTTGGAAATTTTTCGGCATTGTTTTTTAATCATTTCGGGATAGTTTTGAGATTGTTTGCGGATTATTTCGGGATAGTTTTTGGGATTTTTTTTTTACTTTTTTGGGATTGTTCTTGGATCATTTCGAGATCACTTTGGGACTTATTCGTGATCATTTGAGAACTTTTAAAGGGCTGCGTTCGGAACTTTTCCGTAACCGTTTCGGGCTCGAAGTGGTCGTATTAACTCGTTTTGAGAGTGTGGCGCGTACCAAATTGATATTATTTTTTATATAACTTTCTTCCGGTCTGATTGAATAATTTTTAAATGTAGTTTAAGCTATGCAGATCTATTATTTTTGGTGCAAATAAAAAAAGATTTAATCCACCTTAGAGCCCGACGTTTAGCCAAATATCCTTGTCATCTTCAGGGGCATGGCAATTTGATGGAAATTAACGAAAAACACAATTTATAGTAAAAATATTTGAATATTAGAAGGTTAAAAAAGTTAAAAAAAAAATCGACATCACCCTCATGCGGTAAACTTGCCGTATATTTATTATTTGTTTTCATTTCACACTATCTGTCAGATTTGATATTTGTAGCTGATAGCAAAAAGTATGACTGATAAACAAAAAACTGTTGCCAAGTCCTCCAAATCTGATACGAACAAAACAAAACAAAATACAAACACGATACTGCAAAAATAATTGTTTGCTAAATATATTTCCAATTTTTAATTTCCTTATA
>CAXKVI010000004.1:112550937-112570937 GCA_964058755.1 Campiglossa producta | reverse complement strand
TCGATCGTCTCGACTGTTGCAGCCGATTTGACGTCATAATGACGTCACACTCATTTGTTTCTATAAAAAAGTAAATTTTTTGTCGACTTATTTTCTCACTTGCTTTGGAGGTAGTGACAACATTTTTTTTTTTTTAATTTTTAATCGATTCGAGTGTGATGACAACAAAATAGAGAATTTTGGCGATTTTATACAGAAACGGGGTACTGTGGTCACATTTATTCGGGATCACGCTACCGAATACCCATGGAGAGAGATATACATATGCACACATAAATATATACAATTTTCTAAAATAATAATGGCGCTCATCCAGTGTTGCCATTTCATACGTAATTTTACAAAATATTTGCTCTTATAAATTTTGTTAGCTTTTAAACGTTTACAATTTTTTTTTTTAATTAAATCATAACAACAAATATCGTTCTATGGGGAGAGTAGAGAGTGTGCCAAATATATTTTTCTATCTTTAGCACATCATAATTAAGTTCGCTTCATTTTACAGTACAATGAAGAGCGGGAAAAATGTGTGCATTTAAAGAGTGTTATTCTGATCACATAAGCTTTTTTATGCTTGAAAGCTTGGAATATATGTATTTATGTATGTATTTTAAAGCATTTTAACAATTTTAAGCTAAAGCTTTAAACAGACAAAAGGTATCTTCATATGTGTGTAGCTACGCTGGGCTTTTTTATACTAACATTAGGGTGATGCCAAAAAAAAATTTTTAATTCTGAGCTCGGGCAGGCGATGGAGATTTAGCAAGGAAGAGGTGCGGACCATAGGTGACTTGGGTCATCTCACTCTCTGTATGTAAGACTGCTAGTTGACTAGGGGTACAAAAGTTTTAAAAAAATATAAAGATCAAACCTTTCTGCAGCAATTAAACATTTTTTTTTTTGTATTTTTTTTTTATTAATTATTTTCTAACGCTACATGTATACTACCTTAATAATATACCACCCTATATTTTTTTTATCTCAAATTTAATAAGTAAATTTTTTAAATACTAAAACACTAAAGATACCTTAAGCTGCAAGAAGCTTTTATAATTTCTACAGTCATATTACAAAAAATAAAAAAATAAAAACATTTTTATAAAAACTCCATTTAAGATATGTAAAATAAAATTCAACAAAATAAAGAAATACTAACACAAAAATATTAATTGCCTTTATGCTTCCTTCCTTAAGCACACAACAAATACGTATACAACAAAAAATATTAGAAACATAAAAAAAATCACAAATGTGCATAATAAATGAAATTCAGCAACTAATTAACATATAATAAAAATATTAAAACACGCCTAGCGCGAGCACAAAATTGCTTACAAAAATTTGCCCATTTATGATAGATAGAAATCCGTTCAATGAAAATTATAGTACCTTATTACAATTGTATAGCAAAACAAGTTTACTCTCGTATTAAAAAAAAAATGTTTAATATTAGCAGCGCACATAAAAATACAAAAAATTTGTTTTTTTTGGCATTAATAATGAGTGTAAAATATTTATTCCAATTTAAAAACACTCCAATCGAAATTTATTGTTGAATCTTTAGCTAATTACTTTATTAAATTCCTTAACAGCCGCAAGGATGCACCATAGCGATGTATTACACTCATACGTATGTATATGATATATTTACATAAATTCATGCATTTTACATTAGAACATACATTTTTACAATTTACAAAAAATAATAATTTTATAAAACATTAAAATCGTAAACTTGTAAACTAAAATAAAAATAATATAATGATAACAATTGTTTAATAGATGATAGAATATTTGAAAATAAACTTCAGATGTATTAAAAAAACTTAAATTAGATTTTTGTTTAACTTTGCAGGACGCGCTCAGGTAAGTTCTTAATAACATAATTTTTTTTTAGATAACCTTGCCTTTTATTTATAACAGTCCATATGAGAATCATCTCAGATTACGTAAAATTATGCCACAATGAACTAGATTCGATGATGTGTGATATCAGATGAGATCACTTCGTACAAATTGATATCACATCAGTATTTAACAAGAGTTGTCATTGTCACGCTGACTTAACAAAAATTTTATCGATTTCGCTATTAACTACAAGTTTCTTTGACAACATTTGTTATCGAGATGTCAGCTGTTATTGTTAACGCGAAATAATTGTCGACCTCTAACAAAGAGGCTTGAAAATAATAAGAGGAACCAACGCAATTCAGCAGGTCGCGGGTAAAACAACAAATAGGTAATTTTCTTATATATTTTAGCTGAGACACCTCTATGTTTTGCTATGTGTTAGCTGAGACAATCACCTATTGGAAGTTGTTGAGGAATATTGATTCTGTGCTTAGCTAAGAATCTACTACGTTTTGCTATGTTTCACCTGAGACAAAGACCTTTTTGTAATTGTTAGGGACGAGCTACAGAATCACCAAATCGATAGTGCAAAGTGATAGTCAGGTAAGCCCTTATTTACGCAATTTTTTTTTTTTTAGATAACCCTGCCTTTTATTTATAACAGTCCAGATAAGAATAATCTTATACGGCTGATACATTAGCGCAAATTCCGAATTAACCGCGCTTTTGGGAGTTAACTTGAGCATAATCTTCATTATAAACTCCCAAAAATTAAGAAGATTTGAGCAGTTTTGAAAAATTTGCACTGGCAACACTCTGTACATAAATAGACAACAACACCAAGAAACACTAGGAAATTAAGGGTAGCTGACAGATAGGCGTCGTGCTGGTTTCTAAGATCCGACTTTCGACAACTAGATGTCGCTGAGGTAGGTAAGAATATAGTGCAATAACAACCAAAGTAGTAATTCTCAATGCTGTTAATCTTCATTTTTGTGTGTGTCAGGGTAAAATTTGGATCTGATTAAAGAAGATTTATTGGAGATAATCTCCGTGTGTGTATCCATAGCATTAGACTACATAAAATTATACCACACTAAACTAGATTCGATGATGTGATATCAGATGAGATCACTACATACAAATTGATATCACATCAGATGTCATTAGAGGACTTCATATGATATGGTATGTCAAGTTTATAAGATTAAATAATTTTACTAGATCTTAAACAGCAGCTTAGTTATGTCAATTAAATTGAATAGAAACAGATCATCACTGTGTGATGCTCTCGGATGACATCACATCATGTACTACGATATCACATCGAACTAATATCTATAACCGCAAATCACACTGGGACCTGCATATTACACCATATTACATAACATGATTTGACAAAATATGGAATCAGAACGAATTTGCGAGATCTCACAAACCAATGCGCCTATCCTTCCCCAAAATATGGCAAAATCTGGAATATGATTGACAAATGTTTAACTTACTTCACTGTTCACCAAACAACCGAAACGCAGGTGGCGCATATTTTCCAGCAAACCGCATCAAAACTATGTGAAAGATAAAAGCTATACCAGAAAACCAACAAAGACACCAAAAATATACTACAATGCTTTTGGAATCAATCTATTCGGCTTACATGTATCGAGCGTAAGTATATTTTTTTTTTTCTTTTGTTGTAAAAAACCGAAAAAATATGTTGACATACTAGTGGTCAGCAATTGAAAAGACAGGCAGACGCAGTATAATTTTTTGCCATGACATGAAAACAAGAAAAGAAGCAATACAAATCGGAGTAATATAAAAGAAAAATCATGCAATGATTTTGACTTACTTATTTGGATTACCAACAATTTCAACAGCAGTCAAGCGAATTAGGTGAGCACGAAAAGTAGATTGATATACATACATAAATACGTATATACAGAGACAACTGCGTATATATGTGTGGATATGTTTTAACTAGGCTTAATAAAAATAAGAATTTCGAAATAATAAAATATAATTTCAAAGGAAAGTGGTTGCACACGAAGAGTTAAAAACTTATCAATAAATTTTGTATTGTGAAAATATTGACTTGAAGCTAATTTAGTGTTCCCGAGATAAGAGACATGAAAAAATTCCATTTAAAATATTTACAACATTTTTCGAATTCCTTATTTTGCAGGTTTGTATTGTATCTATGTATGTACGTATGATCAATGGCTTTGTATTTAAAATCCAACTCCACCAACCTAACGGCACCCATCCTATGATTTATTTTGGCTGCGTGATTTTCACCTCATATAGGTGATATAGATATCAAGTCTGATACGATAAGTCGTCACACAATTTTATGTAATATGGTATAATATCGTTATCGGCACTGTGTGATTTGATGTTATAGGAATTATTGCGATGTGACATGGTCCATTTACATGAGGTGATGTCATATGATAGCATATATTGACCAATATGATTATTGGGCTGATACATTAGCGCAAATTCCGAATTAACTCCGTTTTTGGGAATTAACTTGAGCATAATCTTCATTATAAACTCCTGAAAATAGAAAAGATTTGAGCAGTTATACAAAATTTGCACTGGCAACACTCTGTTGATAAATAAACAACAAAAGCAAGGAACACAAGGAAATTTAGGGTAGCTGACTGATAGATGTCGCGTTGGTTTGGAAAATGCGACTATCGGCCGCCAGATGTCGCCGAGGTAGGTTGAAAAATGGTGCAATGACAACCAAAGAAGTAATCCTCAATGCTGTTAATCTTTAATTTTGTGTGTGTCAGGGTAAAATTTGGATCTGATTAAATTAGATTTATTGGAGATAATCTCCGTGTGTGCATCCATAGCATTAGATTTATAGAAACTAATCCAAAATTATGTGGTGTTACATGATGTGATGTCCTATCATATGACACTGATGATCTAATTATATTAGATTTATTTATTATTATTAATAATCGACTGATCATACATATCCATATGTTTACCTGATGATGACTTCTGACTGAAGTCGAAATATCGATTTAATAAACATTTTAATAATACCATTAAAAGAAGTTTTTTCAAACCCTGGCCTACAGCTTAATAAAATATCAAATTATTTATTTTTTCTATTTATTCATATAACTGAGGTTATCATTTCAATCTTGTGATCCGCCCAAACTGTTAACTATTGCCATCTAATGTGATATAAATATGATTCACCTTCTTTTGTATAGATTTTCCGACATTGTGAGTAGTAGATCTATACTGGAACGATTTTCCGTCATCCATTGTCAATTTTGATTTTGTTACAAACCGGTTTTGGCGTTTCGCCATCTTCAATGCATAACTTATTTGAAATAATCTCATCTGGTATCACGTGATCGAATCTAGTCCAATGTTTTGCACGATGTGATATGATGTGATGTCATCTGACAGCATATGCAACTCACTTTTTAAACCTTATCAGTCATTTCTAATGCCATCTGATATGATATAAATTTACTGGGAATTGTGTCAGCTGATATCACGTGATCGAATCTAGTCCAATGTTTTGCACGATGTGATATGGTGTTATGTGATGTTACGCTATCCAAATGAGCTGTTGAATGCAATCAAGTAAACCGTAATCCCCTCACACTAAATCACTTGAAATATTTTCTAAAACGGGTTTCTCAACAGTTTCGGATATATTTTGTTGCATAGTGTAATTGATGTGATATATCTCCGGTCGCAAGTCATAATCTTCTTAGTTGAGAGCTTAAATGGATTGGCTTTCGGCACCCATATTTATCAGTGGGCTAAACCGATGTCGCGGATGAGATGAAAAAAAAAACAGAGGGGAGGATTTGGCCTCCTTTGGTGGCTCATGACCCAGTGATGTTATAGCGCGCAGCTTTTACTGGTAAAGTTGGTTATTAGCCTTATATTAAACTGAAGATGGGATCTGATGTGATTAAATCATGTATGATATCATTTAATTCCATGGTCTTTGGTTGTCATATGACTTGAAGTACCCTCATCTGATATCACATCCTCCACAGTTATTTCATACGATGTCAACTGAAATCAGTTGACATTTATCACATATTAAATATGTTCTGATATAATATCAGCCATTTTCACCTTATCTTAGGCTTTCTTTTCCCACACTGCCATTTAGGTACCACACAGATGAAAATTCCAATGATTTATGATGTGAATTCAAATATAACTGCAAAAATTATGGGTAACACTTATTTGTTTTTCTTTTTGCAAAATGTAGAGTTAGCTTTCTGCTATGTTTAAAATGAAAGCATTAAGGGAATGAATTTCTAATGTGCTCCGTTTTATACAGAGCGATTCACACACAAATCAAATCAAACGAAACTTCAATCCCGTCAAGCTGTCAACACGAAATGTGTGTCAATAAATCCTAGAAAAAGTAGTATGGAGTCGTAGTAAGTGGTGAATGATTGACAAGTTATAGGTAAATACAACTAGGAAATGTTTAGTTCGCACATAAATTTAGATGTCAACACAACAATACAATGTATTTCAACTGTAAATCGAAAGACTAAAGCAACGAACTTTGCCAGACAAAAATTTTATTTTTGGCGCATATTAAATTTACATAACAATTAACCACTGTGCACATTTCGATTTTATTTGCAAAAGTTTCGTTTATTTATTTGTTCAATATAAAATAAACCCTCAGCTACTGTGTAAATCAACAAAAGTCAGCAGTCAATTAAAAAGCTCTAGGCACGCACTCCCAAATTGATTTCTATTGAATTTTCGCTTTCTTTCACACGAGTACCAAAACGTTTGTAATATCGCTACTTAATTTGTTATTTTAAGCCATGCAGCGCAAAAATATTTATGCACATATATATTGAGTAATTAATGTTTAAAGCAATCCTTTGTATTAGCGTGTACAAATATTTGTAGATAAAAGTGAAAAGGTTTCTGACCTACGTTAATATCCCATTAACCAAATAACTATATATGTATCTGCATAATCACTTTAATATGTTAAATTTTATTATACAGGCACTTGCTACTGTTTATCAGTAGCGTAGTAAAAATGATACTTAAAAGTTTCGAATTATCGTTTTCTTTTGTTGCGCACGCGCCATTTATTATTTACCTTAAAAGTTATATTGGTTTCAAAAGTCAAAAAAAAGTTTCAAGTCAAACTAGCTCACAAAGCGGTGCTTACCGCAGTATGTGGTTGTAATATCAGGCAGGTCTACCTACTTTTTGACACTACACTCCACTTCCAAACCGATAGTTGTCTTTAAAATTAAATGCAATGTCATTCATTTAAAATTAAATGCAAATTAAAATATGTGTCTGTAGGCTTGTGTGTCATTTATGTATCTATCAAAGTTACTGGATTAGCGGTGGACAGCGTTTAGTTACACCTGTTTGAAAAGTAAAATTTCATTTCCTTGTTAATTTTTAAGGAAAAATAACCTTTGTTAATGAAAGTTTTTTTTGTTTAATTTACTTATCAATTTTTATTTTTTTTATTTCTATTAATTTTTTAATTTTATTTTATTTAATTATTATTTATTTATTCTGGATTTTTTATTTGATTTTGATTTGTTTTTTTTTTATATATTTTTTCATTTAATTTATTTGAATTAAATTAAATTGGATTTTATTTTATTTTATTTTAATTTTAATTTTAATTTTAATTTTTAATTTTAATTTTAATTTTAATTTTAATTTTAATTTTAATTTTAATTTTAATTTTAATTTTAATTTTAATTTTAATTTTAATTTTAATTTTAATTTTAATTTTAATTTTAATTTTTTTTTTTTTTTTTTTTTTGTATTCGCGGGAGGAGGAAATGCTTTATGCACTAACCGGGGTTAAGCCCTCGTTACTAGATGCTCTAGCATCGGGACTCTCCGAGTGTGGGACTCCCTTCCTATGTTAAGGTATACCGCACTAAAACCTAACCTCCCACGGCCCGCGCATTCTTCCTTACCTGGGACCGCGCTTAGCATTACTTCAGGTAAGGAAGCGCGTTACGTGAGCCCTGTGGCTACTTCACGCTAACTGGCTAGACAACCGTCTTCCCGTTTCGCAAGGAGAACGTTCCTCGCGTATCGCCTCACTATATCCCATCTTGCATTTTCAGAGGTCATCTTTCGAATGACACTGCCTGGGGAAGGGTTGGGGTCAAAATTCTGCTTTTTTGGAAATTCTGCATTCATAATTCCGGAAGTCGAAACACCGGAAATCAAAATTATGGAAGTCAAAATTCTGGAATTCAAAATTCTGGATAACGAAATTCTAAATTGCAAAATTCTGGAAATCAAAATTCTGAAATTCAAAATTCTGTAATTAATGATTAAAAATGCGTGTTGATAACAAAAAAAGTGCGCACTTTTTTTGTTATCAACACGCATTTTTAATCATTAATTACAGAATTTTGCCTTTAACATTTAACTGGACTTGTTCTGAAGGAATTAAAATCAAATGTACCGTGCCGATTGTCACACAATTTCATGGCTGTGAACATGTTATATGAAAGTGAAATGAACATTCTCATAATCCATGTGCGCATAAAAAATCGGCTGCAGAAGCAAATAATCTGGTTAAAAATATGGTTCGCTCGAGTTTTCTGCAGCCTAGCCAAATAATTCAGCGTTCGGTATCTATAACAGAAAAACATATGTATTGGACATTATCTGCCATCAAGAAATGCCCTTAAGTTAAGAATTAGAAGACAACGGAACGGTTTAAAATGTTTTAAAGAGCCAACTTATGTTGAAAAAATAGATATTCCCTTATTATAACTTTAAATGTTTTGGAAGGTCAACTATTTATTTTAAGTGAGAAAGTTATTAAAGTTATGGCGAATGCATTCTTATTTTTGGAACAAAATTTTCACTGCTGTTTTTAAATGAGAGCGACTGCTGGATTATGGACGGTACACTTGACGTTGTTCCAATGATGATGAGGCAGCTATTTTCCATATACGGAAGAGTAGAAACCCAACAAACACAGTCTCTAACGTTAGAGAAATGCTCGCCTTTACGTTATATAACTAGCGTAATTCTCTAACTATTCTCTATTCGAAGGCAACCATAGAGAACTACACTACAACTCGATTGGAGATAGGTTAGAGAACTAGCCAAAAGGTGAGTATTTGCAAATTCACATTAGAATCCCATTAGAAAATGACATTAGAATTCGACTCGAAAACTATAGTTTTCTCGATTTGAGAATTATGTCCCATTTTGTTAAAGAACACTGTGATTCTCGAGTCGTCCTCTAACGTTAGAGATTGGAGAATGGGGCTAGTTCTCGAATGTACCTCGAATCGAAATCTAGCTTCATGGTTTGTTGGGAAGACAAATTGTTCCGCTGGTTTTCTGTCTTATGACCAAAAAATCAAAGTCAATGTATATATCTTAAATATAAGCAAATTTATTAAAATACACGATTTTGCTCAAATTTTGGGGAAAAAATTTCCAGAATTAATTCTGGAAAACGTATATTCCGGAATTATGAAAACCCAGAATTTTGAAATACAGCCAAAAAAGGCGAAGGAAGTGCGGAATTCCGATTTCCAGAATTTTGTCGACCCAGAATTTTGATTCCGGAATTTTGACTTCAGAATTTTAATTTTAGAATTTTGACCGTTTCCGCCTGGGGAAAGCTCGCCAATTGTCTCTTCCACCCTCCTTCTTTCTTCAGTGAATTGCTCGCATTCGAAAAAGGTGTGGCGTACATCGTCTATGGCTCCACAGTAGGTGCAGTTCGGGGTTTGAACCTTGCCCATTCTGTGCAGGTACTCACGGAAATAACCGTGCCCGCTTAAGAATTGGGTCAGGTAAAAGTCGACGTCTCCATGCGGCCGATTCAGCCATGGTTCCACTTCGGGGATTAAAACCCTGGTCCACCTTCCAGCAGTACTGTTGCTCCATTGTAGTTGCCACCGCCGGATCGATTCACCTCGCGCCTGTGTTGCAGCAACGTCTCTACGTATCTCTGCACGAGTGTCGTACATAATTTTTCTTTCCTCAGCGAGGAGGTATATCGGTATGGTCCCCGCAATGACCAGAACAGCGTCTGCGGAGACCGTGCGGTATGCTAATTTTAATTTTAATTTTAATTTTAATTTAAATTTTAATTTTAATTTTAATTTTAATTTTAATTTTAATTTTAATTTTAATTTTAATTTTAATTTTAATTTTAATTTTAATTTTAATTTTAATTTTAATTTTAATTTTAATTTTAATTTTAATTTTAATTTTAATTTTAATTTTAATTTTAATTTTAATTTTAATTTTAATTTTAATTTTAATTTTAATTTTAATTTTAATTTTAATTTTAATTTTAATTTTAATTTTAATTTTAATTTTAATTTTAATTTTAATTTTAATTTTAATTTTAATTTTAATTTTAATTTTAATTTTAATTTTAATTTTAATTTTAATTTTAATTTTAATTTTAATTTTAATTTTAATTTTAATTTTAATTTTAATTTTAATTTTAATTTTAATTTTAATTTTAATTTTAATTTTAATTTTAATTTTAATTTTAATTTTAATTTTAATTTTAATTTTAATTTTAATTTTAATTTTAATTTTAATTTTAATTTTAATTTTAATTTTAATTTTAATTTTAATTTTAATTTTAATTTTAATTTTAATTTTAATTTTAATTTTAATTTTAATTTTAATTTTAATTTTAATTTTAATTTTAATTTTAATTTTAATTTTAATTTTAATTTTAATTTTAATTTTAATTTTAATTTTAATTTTAATTTTAATTTTAATTTTAATTTTAATTTTAATTTTAATTTTAATTTTAATTTTAATTTTAATTTTAATTTTAATTTTAATTTTAATTTTAATTTTAATTTTAATTTTAATTTTAATTTTAATTTTAATTTTAATTTTAATTTTAATTTTAATTTTAATTTTAATTTTAATTTTAATTTTAATTTTAATTTTAATTTTAATTTTAATTTTAATTTTAATTTTAATTTTAATTTTAATTTTAATTTTAATTTTAATTTTAATTTTAATTTTAATTTTAATTTTAATTTTAATTTTAATTTTAATTTTAATTTTAATTTTAATTTTAATTTTAATTTTAATTTTAATTTTAATTTTAATTTTAATTTTAATTTTAATTTTAATTTTAATTTTAATTTTAATTTTAATTTTAATTTTAATTTTAATTTTAATTTTAATTTTAATTTTAATTTTAATTTTAATTTTAATTTTAATTTTAATTTTAATTTTAATTTTAATTTTAATTTTAATTTTAATTTTAATTTTAATTTTAATTTTAATTTTAATTTTAATTTTAATTTTAATTTTAATTTTAATTTTAATTTTAATTTTAATTTTAATTTTAATTTTAATTTTAATTTTAATTTTAATTTTAATTTTAATTTTAATTTTAATTTTAATTTTAATTTTAATTTTAATTTTAATTTTAATTTTAATTTTAATTTTAATTTTAATTTTAATTTTAATTTTAATTTTAATTTTAATTTTAATTTTAATTTTAATTTTAATTTTAATTTTAATTTTAATTTTAATTTTAATTTTAATTTTAATTTTAATTTTAATTTTAATTTTAATTTTAATTTTAAATTTAATTTTAATTTTAAATTTAATTTTAATTTTAATTTTAAATTTAATTTTAATTTTAATTTTAATTTTAATTTTAATTTTAATTTTAATTTTAATTTTAATTTTAATTTTAATTTTAATTTTAATTTTAATTTTAATTTTAATTTTAATTTTAATTTTAATTTTAATTTTAATTTTAATTTTAATTTTAATTTTAATTTTAATTTTAATTTTAATTTTAATTTTAATTTTAATTTTAATTTTAATTTTAATTTTAATTTTAATTTTAATTTTAATTTTAATTTTAATTTTAATTTTAATTTTAATTTTAATTTTAATTTTAATTTTAATTTTAATTTTAATTTTAATTTTAATTTTAATTTTAATTTTAATTTTAATTTTAATTTTAATTTTAATTTTAATTTTAATTTTAATTTTAATTTTAATTTTAATTTTAATTTTAATTTTAATTTTAATTTTAATTTTAATTTTAATTTTAATTTTAATTTTAATTTTAATTTTAATTTTAATTTTAATTTTAATTTTAATTTTAATTTTAATTTTAATTTTAATTTTAATTTTAATTTTAATTTTAATTTTAATTTTAATTTTAATTTTAATTTTAATTTTAATTTTAATTTTAATTTTAATTTTAATTTTAATTTTAATTTTAATTTTAATTTTAATTTTAATTTTAATTTTAATTTTAATTTTAATTTTAATTTTAATTTTAATTTTAATTTTAATTTTAATTTTAATTTTAATTTTAATTTTAATTTTAATTTTAATTTTAATTTTAATTTTAATTTTAATTTTAATTTTAATTTTAATTTTAATTTTAATTTTAATTTTAATTTTAATTTTAATTTTAATTTTAATTTTAATTTTAATTTTAATTTTAATTTTAATTTTAATTTTAATTTTAATTTTAATTTTAATTTTAATTTTAATTTTAATTTTAATTTTAATTTTAATTTTAATTTTAATTTTAATTTTAATTTTAATTTTAATTTTAATTTTAATTTTAATTTTAATTTTAATTTTAATTTTAATTTTAATTTTAATTTTAATTTTAATTTTAATTTTAATTTTAATTTTAATTTTAATTTTAATTTTAATTTTAATTTTAATTTTAATTTTAATTTTAATTTTAATTTTAATTTTAATTTTAATTTTAATTTTAATTTTAATTTTAATTTTAATTTTAATTTTAATTTTAAATTTAATTTTAATTTTAAATTTAATTTTAATTTTAATTTTAAATTTAATTTTAATTTTAATTTTAATTTTAATTTTAATTTTAATTTTAATTTTAATTTTAATTTTAATTTTAATTTTAATTTTAATTTTAATTTTAATTTTAATTTTAATTTTAATTTTAATTTTAATTTTAATTTTAATTTTAATTTTAATTTTAATTTTAATTTTAATTTTAATTTTAATTTTAATTTTAATTTTAATTTTAATTTTAATTTTAATTTTAATTTTAATTTTAATTTTTTTATTTTGCTTTACTTTATTTAAATTTATTTTATTATATTTCATTTTATTTTATTTGGTTTGATTTTATTAATTTTTTTTTAATTTTTGTTTTGCTTTTTTTATAATTTTTTTATATATTTTTTTTTGTTTTTTTCACTTTTATTTCATTTTTTTATTTTTTCTTTATTTCATTTTACTTTATTTAATTATTTACGTTTTTTTAAATCTCGTAATATTCCATAAAACAATCCCATTTACCACATAAATCGCAGCACAGCACTCTAGCTAGCAGTCACCATATTTTCACATGTACTCACTTAAGCCAAACTAGAAAAATTGCGTAATCTAACCTAACAAGTCAACGCAATGCGAATAAACTAAAATCTAAAACATCTGTGGCTAAATCTATGCCAGCCTCTAAAGTAGGAGTTTATGGAGTTAACAAATTTTATACCAAAGGCAAACATGCATCGTAACGCAATGCAAAAAATTTGTCTATTCGATTATGCACACACTGAAATATTTCTAAGTACTGCTCTGGCGATTTCACAAGCTGGACGATAAACTAACTGCAGCTACTATGCAGTGTAACCATAATTAAATTTGTAACAAACTCGTATCTTCAAAGCAGGAAAGTGGTGTGGCAGGCTAGCAGCAATAAACACTTCCTGGTGACTAAATGGACAGGAGAGTAACAAAAAAAATTAATAACTGCAAAAAATGTATTTACTATCAAAGACGTTGGCACAGTGACCAAAGTCTGTATATATTTAAAGCTAGATTGGCAGGAGTGTGTCCAACAGGACTGTCGTGAAATTCGAATGTTACCGAATTTTTGGTTAAGATGTGTTTTTTCATATTAAACTCATGAATGAGTTCCAGTTTAAAAATGCAAGGAATCAAATGCTATGCTCTCATAAAAACAAAACGAATGGGGCAGGAGCAAAAGCTTGTCTCAGAACTGTTGCTAGAGAACTTAAAAATGCAGAACACATGTGGAATGATGTCACGCGAAGAACAACGAAGAGAACACCACTCAAGTCGGTGGTCACGCCCTATGTTCCCAAAGAAGCTAAGGAAGATGGTGAAGAGTGACACACAACAATTAAAGTTCAATCCACTGAAATTATCCCTTTTATATGCCATGGGCTGCCCTGCTCTGAGTAAAGTTATTCACCTCATTGTTGATGTTGTTACTTGAACCAATGACATTTCGGTATAGTAGGACACCACACTACCTAGTGTAATGTTTGAACAGTAAATTCTCTTTTATCTTCGGGACTAGGTCGATTTAAATATGTGTATTTTAATCGCCGGTTCGAGGCAATGGTCTTTTTGCTGGCTGCTAAACTCCTGGTACAACGATTTCATTATAAATTTCGGGTTTCACGGCCAACGAAATATCTTATAACTTTAAACGAGCTAAACTTGTATAATTGTATATCCAGACTATCCCAAGAACCGCTTGACCGATTTGGATGAAATTTTGAATATAGTTAGTATGGTTGATTCTAAGACTGTCCACTTGGTGGTTGCCACTTGGGTGGGTTACAGGGCTGCCAACTATTTAATTTTTTTTAAATTATGGAGCAACATATGCCAATATGGGTATTAAATGAAAGGTATTTTCAACCGTATTCCAAATATGGCAATTTCAAGCAGGGTAACCCGTAGAGTTGCCACCTGACGGCGTTTATTTATTTTACCTTATGTATATTTGTATATCCAGACTAGCTCAAGAACCGCTTCACCGATTTGTATGAAATTTTGAATATGGATATCATGGTTAATTCTAAGATTATCCATTTGGGGTTTGCCACCTGGGGCGGTATTTTCAGCGACATGCCAAATATTTTCAAGTAGGGTTGCCACCTTACCGCAGTATATTTGTATATCCGGACTATTTCGGGAACCGCTTGACCGATTTGGATGAAATTTGGCACATAGATAGTATTACAGATTCTAAGATTATCCACATGGGGGGTGTACAGGGTTGCCAACTATCTTAAATTATGGAGTTAGATATGCCAATATGGGTATCAAATAAAAGGTTGTTGTTGTTAGGTAAAATATTTTCAAGTATGGCAACCGCCAGGCTTACCATTTTACCGTATTGAATTTGTATTGTATATTTTTGGGATCATATTTGGATTATTTTAGGATCATTTTGAGATCATTTAGGGAAATTTTGGCGTAGTTTTCGGATCATTTTGAAGTCATTTTGGGATCATTTTGGGATAATTTTTGGATCATTTTGAGAGTTTTTTTTGGGGTAGTTTTTGGATTATTTTGGAATTATTTTGGGAACATTTTTGGATCATTTTGGGATAAATTTTGGGTCATTTTGCGATCATTTTGGGTAAGTAAGCTCGCCCACCCAGGTACTTAAGCCTTATATAGGGTAGGTTCAAGTGGCTGCCTTATATAAGATGATAACTTTTAATGGTTATTTTATTTAGAGTGGCTCGAGATTTATCCCTTCTGCTTCACTGGTCGAAAGTACATACTTCCTAACTAGCATAGTTGCGATAAGTAAATTTAAATAAAAATTAAAAGGATTTTCTTTTGTTCACAATATAGAGTACATGCTTCTCTGGTACTCATTCCATAGTAATCCTAACATAATCGCATTTTCTGCAGGGTATATACGCGTTGTCACAATAAATGACCGAAAGAAAATCGAATCAACAATCAATGTTTGTACCACATAAACTGCTACCATCAAATTTGCAACAGGTTTTATGTTGAACTCGTACCAGAGCAACGTCGGCTTACTTCCTTGTTTTAGTGGCCCAAATTGATATTTTTTAATAACTTTGATTACCAACAAAGTGGGGAAAGTTCAAATAAAAATCGTGGAAAGAAAATATATTTCGTTTTTAGTAAAATTGAAAGAGTTAAATTATTTTTTAAAACTATTTTTGTGTTCTGACAGTCAGGCTAAAAAATTCATTATATACTATTGGCGGATGGAAAAGTTGATCAGGCATTTCCTTGCAATCTTGAAAATGACTTCAGACTGAAGTCGAAATATCCACCAAATAAATTTCTGAATATTAACTGCGTGTTTTATTCAAATCAAGGCCTCGAGCTCATTAAATTCTACATTTTTAAAAAATGAAAGTGCATGAAAGATCTGAGTTCACAGACATCTCACTTCTAGATTTCTCAAAGTCGATAAAGGACCATGTGACAATTTAAATGTAGTATTGGCCGACATTCAGCACAAATAGAGTTTTTACATTGCATAGGAATATGCGTAAATGACATAACGCCCGCAATAAGAAAATTGTATGATGTCTATTACAAAATTTCCATATGGTGTAATGCATAAATTAAATCCATAATTATGTTTAAATGAAAATATGATTTCATTCATTACTACATTCAAAATTACCAGCCATACTTGGAATATTATGTCGCAATCGATTACTAAATAAATAAAGCTTATGCTGCACATAAACAGCAAACATGGGCATATTTTTTTGTTTAAAATGTCTCAATTAAGAAAGTCAATGCTTTCCCTCTTCACTTTCAATTTAAACAATCGTTTTCACCATAGACTTTGGCACGCAACCCTACTTCAACATGTCGCATGCTTACATATATACATACATACATAGTTTACATAGGTACTTAACTTTTCATCAACATCTAAGTATTTAAGTTTTCGATTTTTTTTTCGATTTCTATTGAACTTTAAGTACTTCACGTTGAGCTGCGTTTGGCGCACCAATGGTCAGCATGGCACAGTTCATGCATGTTAATGACTTTTAACGCATTTACAGCGCAATTTTCAGTCAAAATTTACTTACAGCCATAGTTGACGTGATTACATTTATGAAATGAAAATGTTGTATGGCATACCCAAAAACTGTAGAATTTTGTATTTGTACATTGTAGGTATGTACATATGTATATTGAAAAGGGAAATTGTTCAAGCTTCAAATAATACTTAAACGTTATTAAAATATAATTAGAAAGAAATTAATTTCACTTTCGATTCAACATTATTACACGTACGTTTTTGAAGCTCTTTTGTATGCCAACATGGACAAATATAAATAAATTAACACTTACGCTTTCTTGTAAGTACTTACATTTGTATATTGTGGGCTTATATTCAATCAGGGTTGGGCCATTTTGAATTAAAAATTTTTCAAATAAAAAAAAAAATAATTCATTATTTTTTAAATTTTGAGTGAGTAATTCTTGAATAAAATGACTTGTTATTCATCACTCAAGAAATTCTGAGTGATGAGTAACACGTTATATTTATTTCTTGAATAACGATAAAATTCGAGACCCCGAAAAATTATACCCATATGCGCAATATATTCGGCATAACCTCGGGACCATTTTCGGGGTCATATAAGGACTGTTTTTTTTTTTAAGTAATTTTAAGGTAATTTTTGTGTAATTTTGGGATTATTTCGGAGTAATTTTAGAGTAGGTTTTGGGGTAATTTTGGGATCATTCGGGGTAATTTTAGGATCACTATGCGATCCTTTCGGGGTAATTTTAGGGTAATTTTGAGGCAATTCTGGGATCATTTCCGGGTAATTTTAGAAAAGTTTTGCGGTAGTTTTGGGATCATTTCGGGGTAATTTTGCTATCATTTCGAGGCTATTTAAAGTCAATTTGGGATCTTTTTGCGATCATTTCGGGGTAATTTTGGGATGTTTCGGAATTTTTTCAGGATCGTGTCGGGATTATTTTGGGGTAAGTTTAGGGTAATTTTGGCATCATTTCGGGGTAATTTTTGGACCATTTCGGTATTATTTTAGAGTAATTTTGAGGTCAATTTGGGATCATTTCGGGGTAATTTTAGGGACATTTTAGGATCATTTCGAGATAATTTGAGGGTACTTTTCGGGTAATCTTGGGATCATTTTAGGGTAACTTTGGGGTAGATTTGGAGTTATTTTAGGGTATTTTTGGGATCATTTCGGGGTAATTTTGGGATCATTTCGGGGTAATTTTGGGATCAGTTCGGGGTAATTTTGGGATCAGTTCGGGGTAGTTTTGAAATCATTTTATGTAGTAATGATTCCAAAACTACCCCGAAATGATCCCAAAACTACCCCAAAATTAACCTGTTTTTTCGCGAAAAGATATGAATGGAGTTGAAATTTCTTAAGAAATATTTCACTAAGAGCCGGAAAACACAGTCATACCTCATACATTTCTCAGTTGAGCATATTAAAATTGAGAAGCTTTAGCGATAACTTACGTCGTAAATCGGAACTCTACTTGAATTTGTATTCTTTCAAGATTGGGCTTCTGTATTAAAATGCCAGGTCTACCATGTAATAAAGAAACAAATATTTGTATCCAGTGTTTTGAACTTCCTTCACAGTCAGTCAATTTTTTAACCTTTTCTACATAACTACAACAAAAATAACTTTCACCACACCTCATATTGCCATTCTGCATAAACTTCTTCATTACCTCATAAGCCGATTGCATAAGACAAAGTTGACGAAAAATTTATTATCAAAACCAACAACAAATATGTATGTATAACCAAAAGATACTTACACTTTCACCTACACATTGCATTATCGGGGTTGAGTAGAAAGTAGTGGAATGTGGCGTTACGTGTGTTGTATCCAAGAATACAACAGGTTATAAATTAACCAAAAAAAATTTAAAAAAATTAAAAAAAGGAAATCGAAATTCAAAACGAAAACGAAAATGGACACAAAAACAGAGCGAAAAGCACTCAAAAACAAATTTACTCAAAGTGAAAAAACAGCTCGAAGAAATGTTAAAAAAAAGATATTAAAGAAAGTAGATCGATTTACTGCGGTTGCCACAAGAAAGAGGAAGGAAGAAATGACCAGAAGTGCAACAGCAACTTCACACAACTTCTGCGCTTATAAACGTTCAATTTGAACTATTGAGGTGAAGCTAATTTAATTATCTAAGACGTTGTTCGGTTCAATCTAAAAAAAAAAAAATACTCGCTTTTTCTTTGTTTAATTTCTTGTGCTTTTGACTGCAGTTTGATTAATTTTAATTGCCAACTCTGCGAAACTAAGTCAACGCTCTCTTAGTGGCAACAATGAACGCAAATGACTTTTTTCTGTTTATTGTTTTTTTTTTCATGCTATTAAAATACATAAACTTATTGTTGGAGAAAAATACGATCCGTGAGTTCGTTAAAAGGTGACGACGACGACTTACAACGTTGGCATTGCTTGAATCGACGAATGAATGACCTTCACTGTGATATTTATGTTTACCTGGCTGCTGGGGCGGGCGTTTGGTGTGTTGTTATGTTTTGCATTTTGTGTCCGCCACAAATACCACACCGCGAGCGCAGAAAGCAGACACCCGCCACAAGGTGTTTTATATTTATAAGCACGAGTATGAGTTTCTTATTGTTTGATGAACTTTGCGTTTTATTTCTCACAACATTTATGATTTTCACATAACGATATGGTTTTTAAGTTAAATTCAAGGAAAATACTTAGTATAAGTTAGAGGTATTTATAAATTAAATGCGGAAAATGTTACACTTCGTGATGTGTTTATGTTTGAAATTTTTTTTTTATATTTAAACAAAGCTAGACTTTGGGAATTCTAGTTAATTCAATTTGCATAAGAACAGAATTTAGTTCAAGTGAACAAGAAAAATTTGTACAAAATATTTTGTCTTAGCCAATTATACGTACTAGCCCTACTCTCACATAATTCAGTGCAAAATAAGAATTATAAAATAAATTGTTTTTGGAACTGAAACAGTTTTTTATATATATATTTTTTTTTATTTGATTTATTTATTTTTTTTTTCATTTCATTTGATTTTATTTTTTTTATTTCATTTCATTAATTTTTTTTTTTTTTTCATTTCATAAAATTTTTTTTTGAATTCTTTTGTTTCATTTTATTTTAGTGTCTTTTTTATTTTCCTTTAATTTTATTTATTTTATTTCTCTTTTTATTTTACTTTTTTATTTTTTTATTTATTTTCATTTTATTTTAGTTTATCTTATTTCATTTTATTTCATTTTTTTAATTTTATTTTATTTTATTTTATTTTATTTATTTTATTTTATTTTATTTTATTTTAT
>CAXKVI010000004.1:112543437-112548437 GCA_964058755.1 Campiglossa producta | reverse complement strand
ATTGATATCTGTGGCATGTGCCGCTATACATAACATAAAGTAAAAACATTTTTGGAAGATTTTCTCCCGAACCTGTTTGACAACATAAAAAACTAAGGCAATAAAATATATTTATAAAGCTTGTAAAAAACCAAAAAAAAAAAAACTGTAATTTGTGAGACAGTAATAAATGCTAGTGTTTAGCGACACTCAACAAAATGTAATTTTCGTTGCAATTTCAATGAAGCATACAGGCAAGGAAACATAACTCATCATGAATGGAGTTAAATGAAAAGAGTTAAATGAAAATTTTTTGTAGATTTTGTTCACGATCAGCGTTATTTTATCTCCAACTTAATAATTTTAACCCTTATCCTGCCGGTTGTCTACATTTGTAGCATTTTTGCAAACAAAGTTAAATAAAACAAAACTTTGCTTAACATCAAAACTTGTGCTTTTCTGTAGCTTCCTAAATATCTATTCTTAGTAAATTAAGCGCATAAAATCCACAATATTTTGTTTTTATCGACCCCAATACCCAACTTGAAAAAAACAACATCTCCTGGCCGGTTGTCTACATTTGTAGACAATATATGAAATGTATGGAAAACAGTATTACAGTGCATGCCGCGACATGTATTTTCGTAATTCTTATGTATGCAATTGTATATATACATATGTATGTGTGCGCACTTGTAAAATTTGAATTTGATTACGCAATAAAATAACGGATCGCAGTACACTTTGCGCAGTTTAATTTTGGCGTTCATGCATATCGGTCGTGAATTTATTTTACAGGTGCACTTATATTTTTTTCGAGTTGTGGAATCAAATCTAAAGACATGTCAAAACGTGTTATTAACCAGAATCAGCGAGTTGTTAAGCGGTAAGTACATATTTTTACGTATATGTGTTTTATGATACGTACTAAGAAAAAATTGACTATCAGTCTAAGATACGAGGATCTGCAAGAGCATGTGGAAAGCATATTGCGGGAACTTGATGAAGAGGAAGGACCCTTGAACGATGAAAATGATTGGGAAGAGACCAATCATGAGAGTTCCAGTACAAGCATTATTCCCGGTATTGCTACGAGCGGTATAATCGATGGAATATCGAATATTGAAGAATCTGATGCCGAGAATGAACTAATTATTGAAGAAGATGACATTCGGAACGATGAGCAGCAAGCGGGCGCAGTGTTTGAAGAGGACTTCGATGATGAGTTTGAAACTGAAGAAACAGTAACTGGGGAACTGCAAGGGGCGTTTATAGCGAAAGACCAGACTGCGTGGTGTACGACTTTTCCTAACCAATCAGTTCGCACGAGCTCACATAACATTTTTCGCAGCACTTGTGTTGGCCCAACTCGGGCAACCAAAGGTCTTATTGAGTCTGCAATTTTTGGGTTGATATTTACGCCATCGATGATTGAGCAAATTCTCACTGATACTAATAACAAAGCTGAGAAGACTTTCAAAGTATGGAATGAACAAAACCCCACCAAAATAGAGAGAATCTGGAACAAATTAACTATAACGGAATTCAAAGCATTTATAGGCCTCTTATTACTTATGGGAGTAAATAAATCTAACGATGAAGATGTAGAAGTGTTATGGAGTAAATAAAGCGTTTGCTACTACCGTGCTACGATGCCAAGATCGCGCTTTAGGGAAATTATGCGATTTATAAGATTCGACAGTGAACGTACTAGAGCGGCTAGACTAGCTGAGGATAAGGCTGCTCCAATTTCTGCATTGTGGATGCAAAAGAACGAAAATCTCCGAAAATACTACCAACCGTCAGGAGAAATAACAGTGGATGAGCAACTATTTGGGTACCGCGGAAGAACAAGATTTACGCAATATATACCATCCAAACCCGCGAAGTACGGCATTAAGATTTGGTTTGCATGCGACGCTAAATCGTACTATCCACTCAACAGCGAGATTTATACCGGAAAGAATGCAGATAGAAGTCGAGCAGTCAATGTGGGAGAAAATGTTGTGACGAAATTGGTACGGTATTGGGAGAACACTGGGCGGACCATAGTATGTGATAACTGATAACCAAAGAAAAGACAAGCGCCGAATTTTTTTTGCGAAGCTTAGCCAATCAATTTATTATGCCAGCTATTGAACAACGCTCCTCACTTCCGCACGTGATGGGCTTTCACCAAACACGTCTAGCCATAGAAATGGCCCTAGGACGTTCTCTTCCTAATACTTATAATGAGAGCGCATGCAGTTTACCTGATATTTCTAACGAAAAGCAGCCGAAAACCCCTGTTCGTTGTCATTTTTGTGACATTGGGAACCGAAAAACAACGCGAAAAATATGCTCTTGGTGTAAAAAAACCAGTTTGTGACATGCATGCTGAGACTTATACTTTGGGGAAATGCTGTTTAGATGCTAACAAATAATTTATTTTCTTGCTTAAATCAATAACTTGAACTCAGAATGTACTTTAAATACAATAAAAATAAAATATTTAACATAAAATACTTAACAGAAGATTATTTTCTTGTAAGTCATCCTGGTTTTCCATACAGTTACATGCCTGCTACAAATGTAGACAACCGGCAGGCTACGTAAGTTTTATAAACCGGCAGCATTAGGGTTAAAAAAATTTAAATATTTGAGTTGGGTTTTATTTACATACTCTGAAGTATACAGTTTTGGATCAATGCAGTATTTTTCGCATTCCATTTTTTTGTTTTTAATATGAAATATCGCTCAATATTTTTATTTAATTTAAGCTAAATGAAGCACTAAAAGATGGTGGTTTTATTTGGTATGAGCAATTTAACTGAATTTTCAAGGAAAAAGCTCAACTTTGAAACATTAACTCAAAATTGTAATTTCCAAAAATTTATGTTAAGGCATAAATATTGGTATGAATTTTGTATCTACATGTAAATTAACACAACTTTGAGCACCGAAAAAAAAAAAAACAACTTTGCGGAAATAATTTGCTTGGCAAAACTTAACAATGGAATGTATGCCTTACATAATATCCAAAATTAATTATCAAAAAAGTTCCCAGGCTTTGTCGGAAATTCTTAAAAATGATGCAATAAAGAAGCGGAAAACAAAGACCGTTTGGGAAATATTTTTGCACTACAAGCAACTGCTGTGTTAATTGTTAAATTAGTTAAAACATCATAATTTGATAAGAATAACAAAAAGCGGCCACCTTGGTACACTTGGAATGAGCTCGGCTAGCATAGAAGTTCCCAGGATCCCATCCCTGGAAAAGTAATATCGTCGCTCGCTTGCCAGAGGCATGAATGTGCAAATTTGAAAGATTTGAGTTAATGCCTCACATAATTAACGACTGTGCTACACATTCATGTTTCTGCCGCAACAAAAATATATAAAAATTTTATTTCCATGGCGTATACGTAACAATTTTGTACACTTTCGTGTTTCTGGCTCAACGTACTCTTTAAAAAATATAGAAATTAAATTTTTTAAACATTTTCGTTGCGCCAAAAGCTTGAATGTGCTGCACATTCATGGTTCTGGCATAATGAAAATTTTAAAAATTTATTTTGGAAATTTTAAAAGAGGAATTGAAGGAATATTAAGTCAGTGGAAAGAGTATTATGAGAATATAACTTGCAAAAATATATTAATGTCAAGAGCTAAAACTTCAAATTTTGCGAGAGCAAGAAACTTTCAAATACAATTTCCCAAAATTTTAATTTTGGCACATTCATACTTCTGGCAAACGATCGATGATATGCACTAAAAATTGCTTTGGCATTTTTTTCACTTTTGGCAAAGTTTCAACAAATATTCCACCTTGAACGCCAATTATTAAATTTGTTTTTTATACTTTGTTGTGGTTATTATTTATTAGGTTTTCCCTGTTCAATTGCTATGTCACATTGCCAAAAAAAAAAAAAAAAAAATATTCAATAACTGCAATCAATTGGGTCACTGCAAATGCAAAACTTTAATTACGGTATACTAGCAGCACCTCATCATAAGCTACAAGTAATAACTGATTAACCTCAATACATCAATTATAAATAAATATTTGAAATATTTGTTTGATTAGGTGTTTCGTTGCCAAAAGTTTAGTTTGGGCAAAACCAATGAAAAATAACAAAATTTGAATTGACAAATAATATCAGTATAAAATATCATGACTTTGGTAAAATAAATAAACAATAGGTACCTATATTGAAATTTTGAACTAACAAAGCTTCCGATAAAGAACAAGTTACAGCTCATTCTTTTGAATTTGCACGCACCTTTCTTAACACTTTATGCATCTAATCCTTTTTAGGGATAAGTGACACCTATTGGAAGCCCCAAAGGAGTTCAAGTCATCCTGCACTTGTTGTTTCCATCTCAGTCGAGGCCTCCCCCTTCCTCTGCTGCCGAATTCGGGTTTCGATAGGAAAACCTTCTGTGCTGGAGCTTCTTTGTCCATTCGCATAACATGACCCAGCCAGCGGAGCCTTTGGGCTTTAATTCGCTGAACTATGGTCAGATCTGCGTAAAGCTCGTACAACTCATCGTTAAATTTCCTTCGATACTCGCCGTTGGCATCACGGGAAGGACCATAAATCTTCCGGACAACTTTTCTCTCAAATACTCCAAGGGTTATCTCATCTTCTTTTGACATTCTCCATGATTCCGAGCCGTACATTAGGACTGGTATGATGAGAGACTATAAGAGCGTGATCTTTGTTTGTCGAGAGAGGTCTTTACTTCTTAATTGCCTACTTAGTCCAAAGTAACACTTGTTGGCAAGAGTGATTCTTCGTTGGATTTCTAGACTGACATTATTTTTGGTGTTAGTGCCCGCTTCCTTTTCCAGTTCATTATTTATGAAATTTTGAGTAATGAGTGACCAGCTGTTTTTTATTTTAAAGGATCGAAGTGATGAATAACGAGTTAGTTACTTTCATTCAAGCGATAATAAAATAGCACAAAATGATCCCGAATTTGGCCCAAAATTACCCCAAAATGATCCGAAAATTACCGCAAAAAGATCCCAAATTTGG
>CAXKVI010000004.1:112440937-112538437 GCA_964058755.1 Campiglossa producta | reverse complement strand
AAGGAACTTGAAAGTGGTGTTCATATCGCAAGCAACTGCAAAATCTACCCG
This sequence comes from Campiglossa producta, assembly GCA_964058755.1. NCBI lineage: Eukaryota > Metazoa > Arthropoda > Insecta > Diptera > Tephritidae > Campiglossa > Campiglossa producta. The sequence goes on along the minus strand of CAXKVI010000004.1, from coordinate 112,538,386 downwards.
TGATCGTTGGAAAACACATCGATTTAGGTATGTAAAGACCATCACAATTAACACATGTTATTATGTTGACCATAATTTTTGACATCCTTCTATACACGGTTAAAAACGCGTGCCTCAATTTTAGACTGTTTTGGACTACATATAGTCGCTCACTTGCCAGAGGAATGAATGTGATTTGAGATTTGAGTTAACAGGCTCAGGTTATTAACCTCTCCTTTCTCTGAGATTACCGAAAATCCTGGGTTTCCAAAGTACAAGGAACCGCCGGAAATTTGCAATGCCATTTTCATGAATTTGTAGCAAGGTCTGAAACCGATTAAAATAACGTTCCGGTTTCGGTTTCGGTTTTGCAGCGTGTTTCGGTTTCGGTTCCGGTTTCGTTCTTCAAAATTTATTTCGGTTTCGGTTACGGTTTCGTCCCGGTTCCGGTTTCCAAATTAAAACACGAAAAAAAAAAATTTACTACTAAAATACTCAAGTACCTATGTAGAAGAATTTTCATAATTTTTTTCCTGCGGCCGTGATGGGATTTCTCCAATATAATAATACATTTATTAACGCTATGCATGGATGAAATTTCTGCAAAACAAATTCCTAAAGTTAACTCTACTTTTTTATTAAAAAAAATATTAAAATGGAAGCCAAATGAAATGTATAAATCGTTAAAAACATTAAAGTCAGTGGCGCTTTCCGAGACAAGCCTGGACATTTCTTTTTCGGATCTCGTAAATTTGTTTCGATCGCTTCATTCAACTATAGTCAAACTTCCTCTTTCAGAATTTTGATACTGATGTCAAAACGTAGCTCGACAATCTTCCATGAAAACTTTCATGGTACCTGTTTGTAAAAGGTAACAGAAGTAAAGTATTGAAAAAATTCAAAACCGTTTGGAACCGGTTCCGGCTTTTGAAACGGTTTCGGTTTCGGTCTTTTCCAGATCAAAATAACGGTTACGGTTCCGGTTTCGGTTTTGAAAATTGAATCGGTTTTAATCGGTTACGGTTACGGTTTCGGTTTCGGTTTCAGTCCTTGATTTGTAGTTCAATCTCTAAAAATTGTGCCAGAAAAACGAATGTGCTACACATTCATATTTCTGGCGGAAAGAAAATGTTTAAAAATATAATTTCAAAATTTTTAAAAATTTTCGTTGAGCCAAAAGGTTTGAGTTTTAAACCGAAAGTTAAAAAAAAAATTTAAATAAAAAAATATGATTTGGCCGACTGCTCAATAAATTGCTTAAACTTTATACGGGTTTAAGATTTAAGCTCAAACTTTTAGCCGTGTAGAAGTTGAAAAAACCACACTTTTGCAGTAAGAATTCTTCCTTCGCGATCTAACCCAAGTCTCACATGTTAAGTCTCTAGCTCACCGGGAAGCTATTCCAAAACCGACTGCAAGATGCTCCCGACTTTTTTCAGCTATATCGATCAGCGCGCCACCTGGAAGAATTTGGGTATCTTCAAGTTTTATTGTCTTCGTGTCCTATACTGTGCGCAAAGTTTCAAGTTTCCAGGTCGGCGAAAGCTACAAAAAATTCAATGGCGTGAATTCTCAAATTTCAAACGAATTTTCTAGATATGTAGCTCGATCCGCGTGCGACACCTATCGAAACTTTCTTTATCCAGTATTGCATTGTCACGATGTTCTGAATTATGTCTTAAGTTTCGAGTCTCTAGGTAACCGGAAAGTTACTAAAAACACGTTCTCAAGATTCCGTCCGTTTTTAAGAAAATTTAGTAATCGCCCTATTAAGTGGAATTTTTGAAGCTTATGTAAAGTAACTTGTTTTGGATCAAATGGTCCAAAACAGCTCTGAATGCTAGGGTGATCTAAACGTATGTGTAAAAAATAAATTGTAGATGACAGCCAATATTTCATATATCACGAAAAAAAAACTTAGTGGAAGCAATTAGCTGGTACTCTCAGAAAAACGTGTTTTGGTTTGGCTAAATTTATAGCTATGGACATCTCACGATTTTTCGTATAACTTGTTTTTATGGGTGGTTTTTTCATGTAACTTAATGGTAAACAGTAAGTACTATATTATTTTGATGTAAAGGTTTTCATTTATATCTTTTTGTTGACCCATAAAAAAATTCCGAAATTTTCACTAATTATAGCCGTGACTCCGTAGCCTCTAAATGTATAACTTTTGTTCGGCACAAATCGGTCCAAATATTTTTTTTTTTTTTTTTTTTTCTACCTTACTCCCAGCCCATAGAAAAAAGAGCTTTTTGATGAATGCTTGAAATACTTTTTTGTTGTTTTTTTCGTGTAACTTAAAATGGGTGAGATGGTGAATAGTCAGTATGAGATTTTTTTAGAAGGAGGTGTGACAAGGTTCCCCAATTTCACAGTTAGTGGAAGGACTGCTAAAGAGCTTATTAACGCCAAAATTTAAACAAATATCATATGAAGAAAACTATTATTTTCAACATATATAAAAATGTAAGGTTTCACCTGAGCCTAGACTTCCCTACTTATTTATTTAAAACAATTTTAAATCCATATCTCTGCCTACAACATACAAGTTTCATATGCACTTCGGTTTTTATTCATTTGCATAAATACTTTCGCTTTTAGCTTCGCTCAAAAATATATTTATGTATTTACAAGAGATATGTACACATGTACATACAAACATATTTTCATTAATGCCTTTGAGCCGGCGTAAATACGAGAAACCTTGGCCTTATCGCTTATCTTTTTTTAACGATATGTTTACCACTGTGTTTATATATAGTGCATACTTCTTTATACATTTTCATTGGTAATTTGTCCATGCTTAAATTCATTTTAGTCGCCTTATTGAACACTTTCCCTTTTAAACACTAAAATTTAGATATAAATCATGTGAAACAAAGAAAGCGAAGATTTTACGAAAATTGTATTATTTATTTATGAGCAGATGTATAACACGATACGCCAAATCCTGGAGAAGACCCATGATAAAAGAATCGACACACACCATCTCTTTGTCGATTTCAAAGCCGCTTTTGACAGCGCAAAAAGGAGTTGCCTGTATGCCGCCATGTCTGAATTTGACTTCCCTGCAAAGCTTATACGGCTTTGCCAAATGACGTTGAGCAATACTAACAGCTCCGTCAGAGTCGGGAAGGACCTCTCTGAGCCATTTGAAACCAAACGAGGCTTCAGACAGGGCGACTCCCTTTCGTGCGATTTCTTCAATCTGATGCTGGAGAAGATAATTCGAGCAGCAGAGCTAAACCGCAATGGTACAATCTTTTACAAGAGCGTGCAATTGCTGGCGTATGCCGATGATATTGATATCATTGGCCTTAAAAACCGCGCCGTAAGCGCTGCCTTCTCTGGACTGGATAAGGAAGCGAAAAAAGTGGGTCTTGCCGTGAACGAGGACAAGACGAAGTATTTGCTGTCATCAAAGAAAGAATCGGCGCACCTGCGCCTTGGCAGCCACGTCACTGTTGATAGTTACAAATTTGAAACTGTGAGGGACTTCGTCTATTTGGGAACCAGCATTAACACCGAAAATAATATCAGTCTAGAAATCCAACGGAGAATCACTCTTGCGAACAAGTGCTACTTTGGACTGAGTAGGCAATTGAGAAGTAAAGTCCTCTTTCGAAGAACAAAGATCGCGCTCTATAAGTCTCTCATCATACCTGTCCTGATGTATGGCTCAGACTCATGGACAATGTCAAGAGAAGATGAGATGGCCCTTGGAGTATTTGAGAGAAAAGTTCTCCGGAAGATTTATGGTCCTTCCCGTGATGCCGACGGCGAGTATCGAAGGAGATTTAACGATGAGCTGTACGAGCTTTACGCAGATCTGACCATAGTTCAGCGAATTAAAGCCCAAAGGCTCCGCTGGCTGGGTCACGTCATGCGAATGGACAAAGAAGCTCCAGCCCAGAAGGTTTTCCAATCGTCACCCGAATTCGGCAGCAGAGGAAGGGGGAGGCCTCGACTGAGATGGAAACAACAGGTGGAGGATGACTTGAACTCCCTTGGGGTTTCCAATTGGCGTCAGTTATCGCTAAAAAGGAATGACTGGCGTGCTTTGATAGGCGACGGCCAAAATCGCTTAGGCGGTTAAGCGCCAATAAATGATGATGATGAGATGTATAACAAATTGCTTTGTATTAACATACAAATTTGTTCAAAATGTAAATATTTCGACTGTTCCTATGCTAGTGACACACCTTGTAGTAAGATCTATACTACAGTCTATACGACAATTGTATCAGCTTCTATACTAGAAATAATTGTAATTGTGAAAATTTTTGTACTTCAGTATCGTTACTACACATCTTCTATTAGCTCACATCTTCTTTTAAAATTGTTGAAATAAATAGTCTGGTACTTTCTTTAATCTCAACTCTTAATTTGAGAGATGGTGTCTCTATAAAAACTATATCAATGCAAATTTACTCAATGCTTTTCATACATTTTAACACCTCATTATAACAGCTTTGCGCATTCAAATCTTTTTCAACATCTCCGTTTTGCTCTATATCATGACTTAATTTGCATGTAGCTTCACACTTTGCTGTTATAAAGGTGAAAATATGTATACATTTTCAAATACGAGTACATTTGAAATAATTTCACAAAGATGAAAACAGTTATTTTTTTTTTTATTTAAAACTATTATTACTTTTAATCTAAAAAATGGGCATGAATCTCTATTTTTACTGAAAGGACCTACTTGCAACATACTATTTTATATACCCTACCCTCATATGTATCTGTATGTATGAAACTCTAAAAAATGATTAGCTACTTCAAGATGCTAATTTTTCTTTTCCGAATACTTTCGACGACATTTTAACCCTTCAGAAGTCTTCAAAAATATCATATTTTTTGGACTATCCAAAAATGAATATTTTAACTTTAAAACTATAATTATCTGGCTGGACTCATACTAGTCGGGAAATATCCATTCCGTACTAGAATACAACTTTAATATTCTGGTTAAAATGTTTCGTTGTCTTCTCTTTACTGCCTTTAGAGAATAAATAAATAGGAGTGTAGTAAGTCAGGAAAATAATACGACTATTAATTTCTTGTTGAAATGATACTAGTCCAGGTCCAATGATTTTTTGACTAGTACGGGGACTAGTGCATTTTATTGGAATCATACTAGTCCAAGTTGAATGCTTTTTGATTTAGTATGAAACAGATATTTTACAACCAGTATGTGTCAAGTATTTCCTGACTAGTAGGTGGCTAGTATGTTCTGTTCGAAATGTGACAATTAACATCTCGTAGAGCATCAACACGTAAAAAATACCAGTTGATTATATGGAAAAAAGACAAAAAACACTGACTAGTTGGGTCTGCTGCACAAACTAGTTGTAATGATTTTTTCAACTAGTTGAATTAACTGCAGTTTAACTATAAAGTCAGTCAAGACGTCGACGCACTTGCTAGCTGGCGGACAGTGAAAGAATACCGTCGACAATATTTACCTACAATTACAGTGGTTATAAACTTTCTTACTTTAGCCCATACTTCCACTTATTAACTGCTTTCATTTTTATTTTCAATTGATAATTTTATACACAGAAAAAAATTAGCTGGTCATATCAAACAAAATATGGGTTGATACAACCAAAATCACGGTCAATTTTTATCCATTATTCAATGCTGTTGAGCCAATTGCATTGAAACTGTTAACCTTAACTTGAAAGAAAATTTGTTGTTTTGTTAAAGTGTCAAATTTTTTCAAGTTTTATTATATATAACTAATTAACACCAAACGGAGTTAACGTAAAAAAAATATTTTTCAGAGTTCAGGTATCTTGCACTCTCAACCTAGGTGTCTACCATGATGCCATCATATACTTATGCTTTCCTGCAATGACACCACACTTTCTCACATTGCTTTGTTGTCTTCACCGGAAATCGAGTTTCGACTGCTTTGACTGCTGAACGCAAGTGTCTACCATGATGCCATCGTGTACTTATGCTTTTCGGCGTCAGTAATGACAGTACCTTCGCTGTTGGATTAACTAAAAATTCTGCCAGTTTCAGCAAGTTTTGTTAATTAAAAATTAACAGATCTATGATTGTTCAATCAACAGTTAAAATTTAGTCAATTCAACAAAATTTTGCCAACTTCAGGATAACAGTAGGAGATTGTTGATTTCAATAGTGCCATTTTTTCTGTGTATAATTGTTATACTAATAAATATGTATTTATGTATGTAATGTACGTATGGGTAGATAGTTAATTTTACTTTTGCAGACATATTTATTCATGTATAATACAAATCTTTGTAAAGCTATAAAGATTTAAATAGCGCAATTACTACAACGTACAATCAAAGACAGTCAGCAATAATAAGCAATTTTATCGATAGTAAAAAAAAAGTCAAAAAGCGAATGAAGATAAATGCAATATAATTCCACAGTTATGTACATATTTATTTATGTTGTTACCTTTACGTGTTGATGACAGCAAAATGTCACTGGCACGCGAAAGATTATTTTATACATACATATCTATGTGTGAGTGTCATTTAAGCCATATACATACATAAGCGATACATAAATGCATTTTAAACGATCATAGGTAAAAGTCTGAGTTAAATACTTTCTAATCGGCGACGGGAAAGCAAAACGCATAAAATTGATCTGCAGACGTTAAATTGTGGAGAGTTAGTAGAATATATATTTTGTATGCTTACAACATCCACGATTGCAAAAGAATTCGAACATTAAATGTAGATGAGCCAATGTATTAACAACCAAGAAAAAAGTTTTTACTTGATATATTGAGGGGTCAAACCGATGTTAAAATAAATAATTTATCAAATAAAGAAAAAAAAACGACTACTGATTACACCACAACCTATTTGATTACAATTGGGTTAATTGAAATATTTTTAATAAAAAATTTAGCATTTGTGCATCAGTACAAACATCGTTCTCAAAAATTACTAATTCAATTCGTGTCGCTTTGAGCTCATCTAATTGCATTTTTGAGCTTAACCTTGCCACTCAATTACTTTGTTATTACAATATTTTTCAGTTTTTTTTTACGTCTATACAAACACCTACTCAATGTCTGCAAGTCAACCTTCTGAGTCAATTGAATGCTAATCAAGCAAGTTCGTAGCTTAAGTCTTTTGTTAGCTAACTGACATGGTACATGTAAGTATTTTGATGTTGGAGCTACCTACAACAAAATCAAAAACTATTGAATCAAATGCTTCAAAATGACAAAGCAAATAAAAATTGAGTAATAAATTAAAAGTTTATAAAAAAAAAATTACAAAAAAGTGCCGGGAAATATTAAATGTTGCCGGATGTTTGTGCAGCAGCACAAAGTTAAAAAAAAAAATCGAAAGCATGTGTGTGGTTGAACATTAAATGGTAGCAGCGTTAATATGAAAAATTACAAGTCACTGACTCAGCTATGTAGCTATTCAAAGTGCTATGCCCACGTTTAAAATTACGACAAAGTAAAAAAAAATGTGTTAAAAATTCATAAACTCAACGAAAGTGAATCTTCAATCATAAAACATTTTAAAAATAGACAAGCTCACGCACTTCTGCGCTTTCTTTATATTTATGTCTGCTTAGTTGCTTGTATATAGACATTTATTTGCTTTTGCTGTAAAGTCAAATTTCGTTTTTTTACTATCTCAAGGCGTGAAATAAGTTTTCACTTTCATTCAAAAATCACATTGACACGTCTGACAATTTGGCAGGCAAAAAAAAAAGGTGTGTATGATTTCGATTCGTGTACTTGAGTACTTAGGAGTAAACATACATTCAAGTATGTATGAATATACACAAGTTTACGTGAATTAATATATTGACGGATTTATAAAAGAGTAAATTGTGTTTAATGGTTTATGGGCGTACCCTATTTACACTTTGACAAACTGATAGCGCAATTTACAAATTATTTAAAGGAAGGGAGAAAAGTTATCAAGGAAAATAGAAGAGTGTTTTTAAAATGTGTTTATAAGATCACACTGGCGGTATATGTAGTTCAGAGAATCCGATAGGTGGCGCTTGGGTCGCTACCATGAAAAAAATATATTCCTATTAAAAATCCGCTAGTTGGCGCTGAGATGGGGTAATGAAAACTTTAAATCGTATTTATGGAGTGAGTTGGCTGTTATGTTTATAGAATGTGTACTACTTAATTAATTTTCAAAAATTTAGAAAAACTGGACCCACTAGATGGCGCATCAGTCGCCTTACAGTGTTTACAGTGTCGTTTGTTTTTCCAGGAACTTACCGTTGAGCTAGGATCGTAAAATATCCATCAACGTTCATACATTATTCAACGCCAACGCAGTAAACAAGTAAAATATTCACATATGTACTTAGGTGGCGGTATTTACAAAATCGTATATCCGGATCCGGAGCTTTTGAATTCGATGTTTAAGTAAGTTCCCATTGAGATGGACCCTCGATGCTTTAAACATCGTTCGAGTTTCGACGAAAGACAAATTTCCCATTGTCAGATAAAGAATTTGTTTTCATTAAATTTTCTCACTAGGAGGTGTTAGTTTCAAGATATTGAGAAAGGCTTAACTCATACTTTTGATGTTATCTTGCTGCTTTTTCATTCGGACACTCCGGATTATGAGTAGACTAAAACACCTGATCCGGTTGCTTGTTTATCATTTTCTTGCAGGAGATCCAAAAAACTCAAGCATAAGCATTCAGCGCAGAAACATGCGAATGGCGGCGCTCCAGCGACATCTGTTAGTGAAAAGTTTAGTTTAAAGTTTGGTTTAGGAAAAGGTACTGTATCTATGCTGAATCTGAGGAATGAATTATGGTGCCACAGCGACATCTGTTAACGAAAAGTTGAGTTTAACAATTATCATTATTTAAAAAACCACCCCAAAAATTTTTGCTACTGAAACTGTTACCCCACCCAAGCATAAATCACAGATTTAACTCATATTCTATTCCCAAGCCATAGGAGATAGCTGGGCGGTGAGGGATTTGGGCCGGAGAAAAGCGAAGCTCGGCAAAAATCTCGTTAGAAGTTATGATAACCTGTTGGTATATCGCCGCCATTAGTTTCTTTTTTGTGTTTGTTTTTTTTTCTTTTTTTTAACAAAAAAAGCCCCCATTTGACAAAAAAAAATGTTGGTTTGAATTCTTTTACCGGCAATTAACCATAATCATCAGCTAATTAAGTCAGGCCATGAAATATTCTTAAGCAATTCCAAATACCTGAAGACATTGGTATGTAGGCGCATTTCAATGCCATTTAAATGTACTACGGCAATGTACTTTTAGCAATTAGTGCATTTAAGTATGCGTATGTATTTATTTTCAGCAAATCACAAAACATACTCGTTTGGTGTGCACTGAATATTTATTTATATTTTTTTAAATCACTCATTGATTTCCAAATACGCAGGTGTTGGTTATAAAAAAAAAGTAGTAAATAAATACAAGATATAAGTATAAAACTAATACTTCTACAAACAAAAAATAAACATAAAAAAACGTGATGCACGACAACATTTTGTGCAACGCCAAAAACACTTGAACTTTTTGATGCAAGTTATTGCAGCAACAATGCACCATCTACTCGCGCAATTGTACTAAGCAATTGTTCTGTTTTTACTAGATTTTTGCCAAGACCACTTCAGTTGGCTTGCACCAAATGATTACTTGAGGCTGTGTCTAAATCTGGCCGTGGTATAGTTTTTTGCAATCTGCAGTTGCTGCAACCACGGACTAACAAAAGGCAGCAGGTGATACTTAACAATTTTTAGTCGACAGCTAGTGGTGGCTACTCGATATTCACTTAGACGGTTGTACACAAAAATACACACGCACATGTGGGTAAAATGTTTGTTTTAATTTAAGTCGAAACAGCTTAAGGCTAAATTTTGGTATAGCTTCTTATTCTTCGACAAGTCATGAGTCAATATTTTATAGCTGCTCCAAAAGAATTAAGCATACTAATAACTATAATATGAGTACCATGCTTGAGAGAGTTTAATCCCAAACAAGTTATTTATAGCACCTGCTTCTGCACTAATAACCCGTTATTCTTGCACTGCAAACGGATGTATTGTGCATTTCTTTTTGCACTTTACTACCTATTGTAGCGGCAAATTTTTCCCACAGTCTGTCGGCGACAATAACAGCTGGCGGCAATTTGCATAACTAACACAATATGTATGCACAAATGATTTTCATTATTTGCAGCAATGAACATTTCTATCTCTATTCATAGGTTAATGCATGAAAATTGGTATTTATGACACAACACTTATTTTGTTTAAAATGTTACCTTTATGGTTGTTATATCATACTAAATTATGTCATTATATCATATGTACTGCATAATTTTGCATTTAAAGCAAGTACAAATTGAACAGTAATTTAATTTAATTGCATCAAGTTTAGTCATAGATTGCAGACATCAAATAGAAATTGCTTTTGTAGGGAATATACTTTTTCTTGAAAAAATACTGGCCTCAATTTTATTTATTTCATTTCATTTCATTTCATTTTATTTTATTTTATTTTATTTTATTTTATTTTATTTTATTTTATTTTATTTTATTTTATTTTATTTTATTTTATTTTATTTTATTTTATTTTATTTTATTTTATTTTATTTTATTTTATTTTATTTTATTTTATTTTATTTTATTTTATTTTATTTTATTTTATTTTATTTAATTTTATTTTATTTTATTTTATTTTATTTTATTTTATTTTATTTTATTTTATTTTATTTTATTTTATTTTATTTTATTTTATTTTATTTTATTTTATTTTATTTTATTTTATTTTATTTTATTTTATTTTATTTTATTTTATTTTATTTTATTTTATTTTATTTTATTTTTTTTTTGTTTTATTTTATTTTATTTTATTTTATTTTATTTTATTTTATTTTATTTTATTTTATTTTATTTTATTTTATTTTATTTTATTTTATTTTATTTTATTTTATTTTATTTTATTCTATTTTATTTATTTTATTTTATTTTATTTTATTTTATTTTATTTTATTTTATTTTATTTTATTTTATTTTATTTTATTTTATTTTATTTTATTTTATTTTATTTTATTTTATTTTATTTTATTTTATTTTATTTTATTTTATTTTATTTTATTTTATTTTATTTTATTTTATTTTATTTTATTTTATTTTATTTTATTTTATTTTATTTTATTTTATTTTATTTTATTTTATTTTATTTTATTTTGTTTTATTTTATTTTATTTTATTTTATTTTATTTTATATTATTTTATTTTTTTATTTTTTTTTATTTTTTTTTTATTTAATTTTATTTTATTTTATTTTATTTTATTTTATTTTATTTTATTTTATTTTTTTTTATTTTATTTTATTTTATTTTATTTTATTTTATTTTATTTAATTTTATTTTATTTTATTTTATTTTATTTTATTTTATTTTATTTTATTTTATTTTATTTTATTTTATTTTATTTAATAAACATAACAGAGTCAAAATTATTTCACCGAAAACAAAAAACATTTTATTGCAAAATAACTAAGCTACATTCGTAACATTGGAGGTAAAGGTGGAGACATACATAAATATATCAACTCAAAATTGAAAACCGCACATATCCACAACATAGAGACACGCATGCGTGACACATACTTTTGTAATAACAATATATGTGTACTCGAAAAATTAATGACACGATTGCAGCAAATTCGCAACAAACCGTGACAATAAATCTTAATAGACGGGTGCACTGGTTTGTCCATGTGACAAGCAACTAAAATTAGTAAACGCAGCGGACAAGTTGTTGAAACTAAAGTGAATATTTTAAGTAAACTAAAAAACAGTCAACCATAGAATAACATGAGAAAAAACCTGGAGAAAATCGTTTAAACAAAATGCAGTGACTAAGAACATTAGTCACACGAACAGGTGTTGCTCAAACTAGACAGCGATAAAGAATGTCTTAAAATTGACGTAGCTTTATGTGTGTTGAAAAAGTAAACAAAGCTTTAGGCGAGATTTGTAGCGATAGTAGAGATAATTGTTGTAACAAAATGTATTTTAAGTAGGTTAATTACCAATTGAAAGTGTTAGACAGCCGGCGTAATTATTTAGTAAATAGAAACAGCCGGTGAGATATTATCACACTTAAGTAGCAGCACAAACGCCACTAAATCATTCGAATTAGGTCGAGGAAGAAAGGGAAAAGTGTAAGTGGTATCAGCTGTGGCGATCAAGAAAGCTGTTTGTTGTTATAAATGCTTTCACATTAGTCTGATTTGCTATAAAATATTGAATTTTTTTCTAATGAGAATTATAAAGTTGTATGACCAAATTATTGTACTCGATTGAAAATGTGCTGCTTCCTCTTCCAACTTTCTCCAAATGAATATCGTGGCATTCTAAAAACACTGTTTTTATACTTCTTTTCATCATTTAATTTTAGATACAGATACATCTTAAATAAACAAACACTTTCTTGTTAAATCTAAATGAAAGTAAAACTCTTGAGAAAGCTTTGGCAATATAGGAAATGTGGTTATTTAAATTCAACGCTCAATTAAGCAACTTGTTTTTCCCTTCGAGATGCCTAGTTATTAGCAGTGTTCCAACTACTTATTGGAAGTCTTTTGTTAAGCAGAAAATTAATGTTGCATGACGTTAATCAGTAATGCATAAAAACAATTTTAATACAGATGTGGATATAAAAACCATACATATTATCGGCTAAGAGTGCAAATCTGCCAACGACCAAAAAAAAAAAATGTTTCAGTAGAGGCAAAAAGACTAATAAGTAGATAGACGGACTCAATTAACTCGTCTTTTCAACCTAAGAACTTTCATATATGGAATTCTATATCTACCTCGATTATTTTGCGCCTTTACGTAGTACCATTATGTGGACAAAGTTATAATACCCTTGTACCAGTACTAGTACGCTGGGTATAATAAATACCAGTACCTGGGTGTCCGAGCTTTCTCGGTGCTATCAATTTAGCGCTAACTTTACTTACCCAAAATGACTCAAAAATAATCCCAAAATAATCCTAAAATTAACCCAAAACGAACCAAAAATTATCCGAAAATGATCACAAAACGAATCCAAAATGGCCCTAAAATTATCACAAAATGACCCAAAAATGATTCCCGAATGACCCCAAAAACACCTTTAAATGTACCCTAGATTGATCCTAAAATTATCCAAAAAAATTATCCTAAAATAAAGCCAAAACGACCCCAAAAAGGCCTTCAAATGTTCCCAAAATTACTCTAAAATGAACCGAAAAGTATCCCAAAATTATCCCAAATTAACCCATAATTGAACCAAAAATGATTTAAAAGTAGCCCCAAAATTATTCCAAAGTGACCCCTAAATGAACTCAAAATAATCCTAAAATAATCCAAATATGATCCCAAAAATATACAATAGAAATACAATACTGTAAAATGGTAATCCTGGGTGGCTACCCTACTTAAATATGTTTTAGTTGGTGTTTCGGCGAAAATACCTTTCTTTCATACCAATAATGCCATATCTAACTCCATAATTTAAAAACCACCCCAAGTGGCAACCCGCTAGTGGATAGTCTTACATACACAGTAAAAAATGAAAGTTTACTTTTAATACCAGTCGGTATTGAAATTAAGCCTTTTTGGAATTAAATTGGAGTTTTAATACTAAATAGTATTAATTTAAGACTCTGAATTTTTTTTAATTCCAAATAGTTTTAATATAATACCAAAATAATACTAAAGCGCTCTCTCCCTAGCGCTTTCTCTCATTATAATGTTTTAGGTACTATTTGTTTTAAAACAAAGCCGGAAAAGTATTAAATTAATTACTTTTTAGCATTAAATTAAGTGCGGTGGTTTGTTTGCTCAGAGCACACGGTTCGTCGCTATTGCGATACTACATTTAGAACAACAGTGCAATTAGACGCTCACAATCATAAGTACTCGTTGGCTTGATAGTAGACATCTTCGTTGAGCATTCAATAAATTGTGAGTTCGACTCTCGGTGAAGGCAATATAATAAAACTGTAATTTTTTTTTTTTTTTTTACTGAGAGAATCTTCGGCTGAATTCCTCTCTCACGAGAAATCAGACCGAACATGGTATTAATTTAATACTTTTTCGGCGTTGTTATATATAAACACCAAAAAGGTATTAAAGTTAGACTTTTATTTTTACTGTGTAGAATCAAATATACTATGTATATGACGAATTTCATCCAAATCGGTCAAGCAGTTCCCGAAATAGTCCGAAAATACAAATATATATATTGCGGTAAGGTGGCAACCCTACTTGAAAAAATTTAAGTGGGCATGTCGTTGAAAATACCTTTTATTTGATACCCATATTGAGATAGGTGGCAAACATGTAAACCGCCCCAGGTGGCAATCCCAAACTGGTTAGTCTTAGATTCAACCATACTATCTATATTCAAAATTTCATCCAAATCGGTCAAGCGGTTCCCGAGATAGTCTGGATATATAAATGTATATTTAGGTAAAATAAATAAAAGGCGGCCAAATGGCAACTCTAGGGCTTACCCTGCTTGAAATTGCCAAATTTTGACTACGGAAAATAAATATGTTGCTCCATAATGTAAAAAAATGTTGATCTGCTTTAAACTGATTTATATTGGATGTCCCACGAGTCACGCGACAAATCATATACATTTTTTCGGTAGCTTCAGGTATGATCCTATGAAACCAGTTATATCTGGAAGTAAGGATTAAGAGGTCGTTCGCCATCTAAATAGATTTTTTTAGTTAAATGGTTCATATTGCGATTTCTAGACATCTTTGAAATGTGTCCCACGAGTCACACAAGATGAAACTATCATGTATTATTCAGATGAGTGTTGAAGACAGGTTACGGAAACAGCGAGAGAAGATGAAGATGGATGCAGAGAAAGGAAAAAATACGATAAGTATTTAATTGTTTGAAGTAACTATTTATAAATGTTGAAATTTGTGACTCGTGGGACAAGTGCGAAATATGGAATATACTCGATTATCGAAATCAGTTTTGTTATTTATTTGTCGTGGACAAATAGGAATACTTTTGTCGATACTGAAACCAAACATATTTCGCACTTGTCCCACGAGTCACAATTTAAAATATTTGTAAATACCTTGTAGGGAAAACGTCTAGTTCTCTTGCACTAGTTCGTTATCTATCTCTTTTGTATGCAATGAGCTGCCCCTTTAATATCTAGAAACAAGAATAAGTGGACTTATGCCACTTGTGCTGTGAGGGGCTCATATGTTGACACATCAAACATCATGTGTGCTAGATACTCGCGCGTTTTTCCATCATTTGTTAAATTGCTTCTGTTCAAGAAATTAGAACTGGTAAATCACATCTTTGCAGATATATGATTTTTAAGAATGACCAATAATTTACCATAATTAAATGTAACGTCTTATATAAGACTCATAACAGGAAATGTTCACAGCTGTTGTAAACCAAAAAAAAAAATTGTCAGTAACCATTCATTCACACGTCATGAAAGAAGCAAAAAATATGAAAAGCTACAAAAAAAAGTCAAATGTCTTAGAGCAAATGTCTAGAGTTAATGAATGCCCGGCAGTGTGAAGCACTAATGACTTACATTGTAAGAAAAAAAACGCATATAAAACATTAATTGAATTTGGCGGTAAGAGCGATTAAAACACAAAGACAAAAATATTACATAACTCATGATAGTTATAATATTTTATCTATATATATAAAAATGAAATGGTGTATAATTGTAACGCTAAAACTCGAAAACGGCTGAACCAAATGAAATACTTCCTTTGGGGGATTTGTTTTTTATTACCACGCGCAGGTCATGTCTTAAAATCAGAACAAAATATTAAGGGGGCGTGGCACCTCCCATAGAAACTGAATTTTTCAAGTTGAATATCTTCAAAAGTGTTTAAGGTAGGAACATGAAAATTGGTATAGAGCTATAGGATAACAACACCATTCTCACCCATAAAACTTGGGGTTATCCAATAAGGGGGCGTGGTACTTCCCATACAAACTAAATTTTTTAAGCAGAATATCTGTGAAAGGGTTCAAGGTAGGGACCTGAAAATTGGTATAGAAAGCCTTCTTCAATCAAAAGCCTTCGTACACATAAAAGAAGGGGTAATCGGAAAAGGGGGCGTGGCATCTCCCATACAAACTGAATTTTTCAAGGTGAATATCTTCAAAAGTGTTTAAGGTAGGAACATGAAAATTGGTATAGAGCTATAGGATAACAACACCATTCTCACCCATAAAACTTGGGGTTATCGAAAAAGGGGGCGTGGTACCTCCCATACAATCTTTAATTATTTTGGTTGTTAATCTATATATATAAAAATGAAATGGTGTTCAGTCGTTACGCTAAAACTCGAAAACGGCTGAACCAAATCATATACTTCCTTTAGGGGGTTTGTTTGTTATTAGCACGCGCAGGTCATGTTATAAAATCAGAACAAAATATTAGGGGGGCGTGGCACCTCCCATACAAACATTTTTCTTCAAGGTGAATATCTCTAAATGGGTTTAAGGTAGGGACCTGGAAATCGGTACAGACCTATAGGATAACAACACCATTCTCACCCATAAAACTGGGGGTTAACCAAAAAGGGGGCGTGGCACCTCCCATACGAATGAAATACTTCATAGTCGATATCTCTGGAAGTATTCATGTTAGACCACTGAAATTTGGTAAGGGGTTATATGAGATCGATCCCTACCACCTCCAAAAAAACTGGGGTAACGAAAAAGGGGGCGTGGCACCTCCCATACGAATGAAATACTTCATAGTCCATATCTCGGGAAGTGTTTAGGTTAGACCACTGAAATTTTGTAAGGAGTTATATAAGATCAATCCCGGACACCTCCAAAAAAAAACTGGGGATAAGGAAGAAGGGGGCGAGGTTTCTCCTATATGAAGGAGATAGGGATATGGTTTAAAATAGATATAGGGATCGGGTTAGAGAAACAGACAGGGAAATAAATTTGTGGCAGGACAACGTCTGCCGGGTCAGCTAGTTTTCACATAAAAAAACTTTCGCACAATCTTGAATGAACTTATAATGCCTGAAAATCATACCTTACATTTTCTTATCACTTAGAAAATTAAAAAATTATTATGTAACTTAGAGTGTGTGAAAAGTAAATAAGAAAAGCAAGTTATATTAGTTAGCTAATTATTATAAGGGAAATATTTAACACTTCATAAAAATTAACTACAAGTGCAAGCGAAAATTGTTAAAAAGCTGTATTAAAATATATAATAGGTAAATTTTATAATGCGAAAAAGTAAAAATATAAAACAATCATAAAGTACAACAAATTGATCATAAACCATCATAGTTTTACTATGTAAACATACAACAGGTAACGTTAATATAATTTTGTGACATGTAAAATGGTTACCATGTAAAAATTAACATTTGCGCACATATTATGACGACAAAAAACCTTCACCTTTAAGTTACCCATACACAGCGCACAATCTCAAGTTTAGCCATAAATCTGCATTATTTCACTTTCGCTTTCAAGACCAAAATTATTAACGCTTCGTTAGCTTGACAAACGATTGCCTGACACCTCACTGTCAAAATTTGTCATTAATTTTATGCCAGTTTTCCATATCGGCATTAACAAATCAAAAGACGGTTAAACAAGCAACATGAGTGCGGCTGAGCGTAAGGTACATGTGATTTTATATGTAAATGCAATAAAAGTTCGTGTCTTAAGTCTTTCGTAATTTGGTGTGATAGATAAAGTACTTCAACGAGTATCTACTTTTTGTAGCGACTATGCGGTGACATAAATGTTGAAAAAAAAAGTATAAGTTGATTTTTAATGTTTATATTTTTCATCGTACAGCCCCATGCATAGCTGTTTGGTGTGCAAAAAGGTGTGCGCTTCCGGATTAAATAAATGCCAACATCTAAATGTACATATCACACTAAATAAAAATTTCTTTTGTTTTTTCTTTTTTTATTGTGGTTTTCAACGAATTACATGCATTTTGAGTTGTTAACATTGAAATTTTTCCGTACAAATGGGTTATTTCATTTTTCACTTCCTTTTTTTCAAATAAAAAATAAAAAAATGGTCCTAAGTTCAATGCCACCACCTTCTTGCAGTAACAGTCTTTCTTTTATTGCAGATTGTGCAACCTTTCTGCCAATTTCTGCAATTACATACATATTTTTATGATTTTAAAACAAGTGCAGATACGCTCAGGTGCATAGAAATACAACGCCAGCTTTAACTCAATTAAATATCACCGATTGTCTTCTCTCAATAAATATCTTTTGCGACTGTTAAAGTTTTAACCTTTCCAAAAGCTATTACTATTTTTATTTAGTTGCCTGTGCTGGTGTATGTTTGTACTTTTTTGTCTGGTGTATGTAAGCTATGTAATTTATATAGCAGCACAAATGACAGGAAACAAATCACAAACAATAAGTTAAGCAAAGCAAATCTGGGCAAGCAAAATTTTGTATAATATTTGGTGTAGCTGGTGCATAGAAGAGAAATGAGAGAAAGGTTTAACTACAGTCCATTTACTGCCTTTATACTGAGTTAACAAGATATTTATATCGCTATTAAAATTTGAAAGGCAATCTTTGCTCGAAAACAAAACTAAAACATATTTGTGGAACTTACTTAGACATCACAAGCTAGATTAACAAAAAAATGATTGGCCCCCAAACCAAATTTGTCATAAAAATCACTCAGCGTACTATATCAAATATATGTGATTGAAACCCTTATTATCTTTAATGTAAGACTTATGTAAGCCTCTTTACTTATTGACGATTGGTAATGCAAAAGGAAAATCAATTTTTATTGACTCCACTTATAAAAATATTGAAAACTTTGAAAAAGAAAACATCTCGACCTCAATAAGTGCCATCAATGTCAGTTATGTGGTTCGAGTCAAAATAGACACTTAGATTTCATAACCACATAACTAAAAAAAAAAAAAAAGTACTTAATAATAAAGTGAAGTAGTACTTATAAATACTAGAGTTCGCCCAGTGGTTGAAATTCAACCACAAAAGCTTATTTTATTTTCCTACCTTTTTGCTGTTTCTTAAATTTGCCATTCTTTTTACATTTTTTTTTTTTTATATTTTTGGTTTCTATACATTCCTGTTCATTTTGCTTTTTCCTCCCACTTTACACCATTCAGTAATATAGTTTCAATGTTGATAATTATTTATTCTTCTTATGTATTCTTCATACGTATTTCTTTCCTTTCCTCTCCTTTCATCTCTTTTTTTTCTTTTGCTTTTCTTTCCTTCCCTACCCTTTTCTTTCCTTTCCTTTTCTTCCCTCTCTTTTCTTTTCCTTTTCTTTCCTTTTCTCTTTCATTTCATTTTATTTCCTTCTTTCTCTCTTCTCTGTTTTTTCTTTTATTTTCCTTTCTGTTCGATTCTTTCTCTTACCTGACCTTTCTTTCAATTTCCATTACATTCCTTTTTTACTTTTATTTTATTTTTCTTTAATTTCCTTTCGCTTCCTTTGCTTTAGTTTCGTTTCCTTTAGTTTCCTCTCATTTTATTAATTTTTTTTTCATTTCATTTCCTTCCTTTTATTTTTTTTCTTACCTTGATTTTCTTTCACTTTTTTCTTACCTTTTCTTCCCTTACCTTTCCTTTTCCTATCATTCCTTTCCTACTGTTTCCTTACTTTCTTTTTCTCCTTTCCGTAACTCCTTTAGTTTTATTTCTTTTCCATTTATTTCCTTTACTAATTGTTTTTAGCTTTTCATTACCTTTCTTTTCTTTATTTTTCATTCTTGTTATTTTCGTTTATTTTTCGTACCACCCTCCCCCACTTTCCTTTCTTTTTCTCTTCTTCCTTTCTTCGTTTTTCTCTATTTGCTTCTCTTTTCCACTCCTTTACCTACATCACATTTCCTTTCTTCCCTTCCATTTTTTCTTTTCCATTACTTTTTTTTCCTACCTTTATTTGCCTTTGATTTTTCTCTCATATTTTCCGTTCCTTACCTTATCTTACCTTTATTTTCCTTTCATCTATTCCTTTCCTCTCCCATTCTTTCCTTTATGTAATACTTTTATTTATTTCATTTTGTTTTATTGTTATTTATTTATATTCTTTAGTTTCCTTTCATTTCCAACAAATTTCTTTTTTACTTTCAATCACTTTTCTATTTCTTATTTTACTTTTTTTAGTTTTATCAATTTTCCTTTTCATTTTATTTCACTAAGTCTAGCCACGAAGGCATTTGTGCTTTTTTATTAAAACATCTTGTCTGAGCAAGCATTTGCTTCTCTGAATACCCACGCACAGATTTTGTTTTTGTAAACACTGTTTGTACCTACGCTCAATAAAGTGTTTATTATTGCTGCCAACAAAACAACTCAAACTCGGACTCTACCCAACTGCAATGAATACAAGCACAACAATGCAAGTGTACCTACATACACAATGCGTGTTTATCACTTGTAGTGGTGTGACTTTCAAATCATATTATAATTAATTTTTTTTAATTTTTGGTTTATTGTCGCACACCCTGCTCGGCGAGACCTATCGATACATATCAAATTTTATATACCTTAGAATTGTAGTTATTGCAAAAAAGGGAGAAAACTTGTAAGCATTGCGCATTTATATATAATAGATGACACGTTCAGCAGATTTTATTGATGCAGTCTAATAGAAATGTTAAATTTTGAACAATTCATTACTAATTTGCATAATAAAGTTGAATTTTTTTACAAAATAATGGTATCAGAAGTAAAAAAGTTTTATTCTTATAGACATGACACGTTCAGCAGAGCTTTTGCGAATTTAAGCTATAGATTGTCCATACATTGAAGGTACGGTGTTTGTTGTGATTTTTTACGAATATAGAGCACTTCCTTCAGTGCAATCGACAACATATCAACATAACAAATATAAGCCAACAAAAATGATACTTCATAAATGCCACATTTGCTACTTTTGATAGACAAAAAGTTTCTGTGCTGCAGCGTGCTACACCTCCTAACTATTATAAAGTGAAAGTTTAGAATATTTTCTATAGATTTCTTAAAAAAATATTTGCCCATATTTGCTTTCGCTAACGAAAAATCACTCCAAATTTTGATAAAAGTGGCATGGCGTATACGTAACATATTTTTTTTTTATGTCATTCAGTATTAGCTTAGATCCTATTCAGTTATAGGTGCAATTTTACAGTTACAGCGATTAATAGTTCAGATTTTTTCATTCTAGCACCTCTCACAATTTACAAATTCGCATAAACTGCGATTTTTTCAATGTAGTATCTAATTTATCATTTAGTAAAAGTTTGAATGCATGATAAATATCTGAGGTCGTGATATGATCTATACCAAAATTAGACTACAAATCAAATATGACATTTCAGAAGGAACTAAGTCATTGAATAAGTCACACATGACAAGCATACCAGCGGGTGGTGAAATAGATTGGTGTGCATTCAATAGAAATAAATCGACTCATTCGTTTAGGTTTTCAGATACGCATGAGTATGCATACAATGCATACATACTTTTTTGTTGTACTAAATTTATACAATTGTGTGGTGTAGCACATTCAGGCAGTGAGACAGTTACTCAAAATTGCCTTTTAATAAATGGGTAAACTTAAATTCTTTTGATAATATCCTTCTATCGAAGCTATTATTTAAGATGTTATTTTTTGTATGCGAAATGTCTTATAACTGAACGGAAAAAACGCTACAACAATTATTTTTTTCAAGCGTCAACCAAACATAACAAAAAACAATTTGGAGCTTTAAGTACCAAAAATCGTAAGGATTCAGTAATCGTGAATGAGTTTTCGTAAAAATCGAGAGTGAGACAATTTATCACGTTTTTTAAATAGTAAAGTTTGACTTACTTCTGTCAATAAACTCTATTAAAAAAATAACCTATCGCGTTTCATTGACTTTTTATGCTTGTTCGAAAACTTTATTCATAGTTAGTGAATCCTTACAAAATATTGTCATTAGGGTAAGAATAGTTCATTTTGCGAGAGTATGTCGTCTATATCGGTCATCTACATAATAATTTCCAGACCCCTTCTATGAACCAATTTAAAAATATTTCACCATAAAAATTAAGTTTGAAGGAGAGATACCCCGCCCCATTTACTAATCACTGTAATTTTTCCCTAAGTATCTTATATCAATGCAAGATCATATGTATGTACATCTCGATATCAAATTCCAAGTCACATTTAGAGATATTCAGCTTAATAACACAAGTTTGTGTGGAAGGTGAACCCCGCCCCGCCTCTAAGTCCCACCTGTTCTGTCAGAATGGTTTTGATTCGGATATCTCATTTTTCCTAGTTTTCATATCCCATGTTAAAGAAAGCCTTTCAGAGATTCATATTAAGCTAAAAAAATGAAGTTTGTTCAGGAGGTGCCACGCCCTCTTTTCTCATAACTCCCATTCTTTTCCGTAAGTATGTTATCGGATAGCTACATATTAATTTTGAGATATTCAGCTTCAATATGTTCATGTAAATGGCCCCAAAATTATCCAAAAATGATCCCAAAATAATCCTAAAATAATACCAAATCGACCACAAAAATAACCTCAAATGTTCCCAAAATGACCCAAAAACTATCTCAAATTATCCAAAAGTGATCCCAAAATGACTCCAAAATGATCCGAAAATGACCCCAAAATTGTCCCAAATTAATCCAAATTTGAATCCAAATTGAATTCAAAATTATCCAAAAGTGACCCCTAAATGATCTCAAAATGATCCTAAAATAATCCAAATATAATCCCAAAAATATGCAATACAAATAAAATACGGTAAAACGGTAACCCTGGGCGGCAACCCTACTTGAAAATATTTTAGCTGGTATGTCGGCGAAAAACCATTCATTTGATTCCCACATTGGCATATGTAGCTCCATAGTTTTAAAAAAATTGAGTTAGGTGGCACCCCCAAGTTGATAGTCCTAGAATCAATCATACTATCTATATGCCAAATTTCATCCAAGTGGTTCCCCAGATAGTGCGGATATACAAATATACTGCGGTAAGGTGGCACCCCTAGGTGGCAACCCTACTTGAAAATATTTTAGTTGGCATGTCGATGAAAATACCTTTCATTTGATACCCATATTGGCTAATTTGCTACAAAATTAAAAAAAAATGAGAAAGGCGGCAACCCTGTAAACCGCCCCAGGTGGCAACTCCTGAGTGGATAGTGTTAGAATCAATCATACTATCTATATTCAAAATTTTATCCCAATCGGTCAAAGCGGTTCCCGAGATAGTCCGGATATACAAATATACAAGCTTAGTTCCTTTAAAGTTATAAGATATGAGTTTAAGTCTGTAAAATCTAAACTAGCGATGAGAGACCTCTGGACTTTAATTTAAAAATCTGAGAAATTTACAGTAGTTTTTCCACCTTTCTTACAAATAAAATAATTATAATTTAAAAAAAAAAAACGATTTTTTTTTTGTGCCCAGTCTAATATGTCTAAAAAAGCTCGCACCACCATGCACCACAATCACGCATCCTACAACCATTTCTTTCTGCTCTGATAAATCTGTTACAAGTGCAATAAATCAAGAATTTCTGCGAAAATATAATAACAACAAATAAGGCAAATCAAATACCATTCATCAAGCAACTACTTGCACCTACTAAGCACATAAAATGTATCAACTGAAGCTTTGTTTAGCAACTCAAGATAGCCACAAGCTTACTTTGCTGTCATGCGAAGCGTAGCCAATAGCTGCGGGTGAGTGTGAACAGCACGCAGATAACTGTGATATGCGTTGGCGGTAAGCAGACCACAATGTTGGAAGAAACTTTAATCTCAATTGGGGTCTTCCCCTGCAGTCAAATTCGGACGTTGATAGAAAAGCTTATTGGTCAAAGCTTCTTTATTTCGTATAACATGACCCAAGCAGCTACATATGTTTCTACCACAACTAAGTATATCTCTGATATTCGATTTTTTTCGAATTTAGATTTCTTCACTTTTACTTTTCAAGGTCAAACATTGATTTCTTCACCTTCACACACCAATTTGCAAATACTCGCGAATTACCAAATTTTGTTTCACTTACAAAACTCCACACCCTCCCACTTTTAATTTTCTTTCATACCTCAACTTACCAGCTCAGCAGTCAGTCCGTTTTCGGCACATTGTAATTAGTTAGTACATATTATTATTTTTCTGTAGTTGCTGTCATTGTTAACTATTTGTTTATTTGTGGCACGCGTAATTAACTTTAAAATTAATTGTTATTTCACATGAGTCTCTGCCGAAAAAGTAATTGTGTAGTGTTAGCTAGCTAATTCCAACAATTAGAGATTTTCTGGGTTATTTTACTTGCAACATACCTGGCTATGTGCTCATCGAAATTAATGTTTGTGTGTATGTGGAGGTTGTGGGCTTTGTCACGTTGCAATTACTAAAATTTGAGCCTAAATATTTTCCAAATTTGAAATTGAACCAAGTATTCAAGTGTGAGAGAAGGCAGAGATGAAAACTGTACTAATATGTTTTTAATTTTTTTTGCAGATTTCGTAAAGCTGCTTTCGAACAATTGGCACGCAGTCGAATTTATGGTAAGTTACAGAGTATGAAATGTTGTTTGGTTCTCAAGGTTATAGCGATATACCTAATGCTTGAATAAATTATTTTCCCAATTGATTCCAAGTTATCCCTGAATATAATGAATTTCGGCAGTTAAAAGCTTTCGTGAGTAATAGCCTTTGAAATCAGTTTTCGTCCAACCCTGATTAGTGGCAGATAGTTTTATAGATTGCTTCTTTAATACCAGAAACCTTCTTTTTCATACCATTACCCAGTGGCGGATCCAGGATTTCGGGATATCACTTATGTAAATCATTCAAAAAGTTACCGAATGTGTATTACGTAAATGCAAAAATATGAATTGGCAGTTTGCTGGTAGTTTTACTATTTCTTTGTGTAATTTTTCCTGTATTTTTTGCGTCATTTTTAACTTTTTTGTGTGTAATTTGTCCTGTATTTTTTATGCAATTTTTACTATATTTTTTTGTGTAATTTTTATCTTTATTATTTGCGTAATTTTTACTTTATTTTTTGTGTAACTCTTACTGTTTTTTTTTTTTGTGTTACTTTTTCTATTTCTTGCGTAATTATCTCTGTATTTTTTACGTAAATTTTACCGTCCTTTTTTTGTAACTTTTACTATATTTTTTGTGTAATTTTTAGTGTATTTTTTGTGTAAATTTTACTACCTTTTTTGTGTAATTTTTACTATATTTTTACTATATTTTTTTGGTAATTTTTTAGTATATTTTTTTATGATTTTTACTATATTTTTTGTTTAACTTTTTCTATATTTTTCACGTGATTTTTACTCTTTTTTGCGTAGTTTTTACTATATTTTTTGTGTAATTTTTACTTTATTTTTTTGCGTAACTCTTCCGTGTTTTTTGTGTTACTATTTCTTAGTAGTTTTTACTATATTTTGAACCTGAAGACCCACCCCGTGGATCCGCCCCTGCCAGTACCTATCATGATATGTCCTCCGTGTTCCCTATTTAGAAGATGGGGAATCTCCTTTTATCATTAAACTTGTTTTTGCAAACAAAAAATTTACGCTCCACTTCCAATTATCCGCAGCAGACGCCTATCATTTTCCGCCAACCTCAAACTACTCGAATCAACCCATTCTCGAAAAGCGTTCACGAAATTTCATATGTGCCCCTTAAAGCACAATTGGTATAAGTCCACCTTTTCTCGAACTGAGTTATTGAAGGTTTTGTGTCGTCAACAAATAGGGGGTACCTTTGATTTCACAAGTTAGTTCTGCTATTTATTCGGTTTCTATGAGAGCTAGGAGCTACCCCGTTAGTGCGTTTTAAAGAACACATTCTCCCCTACATAGCGTCATGCCTAACTAAAAAAAAAAAAAACTGGACTTGTCCTTACAGCGGCTCATATAGCATCTTTCATGGTCATGAGCCCAGGAATTTGTTATATACGTGGTATACGAGCGTATATGTATATCTGGCGACAGGGAAATTTTTGAATGATGACTGCTTTGCTGTGTAGCGCCCAAAAAATTCGAGCGTGCATGCAAATACTTAGTATGACAGATGTCGCTTTGTAGTCACCGCCTTGGGCGTGGATAGGCCATATTTCTTGAACAGTTTTAGAAGTCTCTCTATCAAATTGATCTGGGATCTTTGGGTAACGCAAAAAAAAAGGTTTTTTGGCTTGACAAAAATCGTTCTTGGAGCATTTTAGCCTAAAACTGAATTGGCTCTCTCGTCTCTCGATCAAATTGATCTGGGATCTTTGGGTAACGCAAAAAAAAAGGTTTTTTGGCTTGACAAAAATCGTTCTTGGAGCATTTTAGCCTAAAACGGAATTGGCCTTTGGTTGTACTTCAAATTCTAGTAACGGGTTACTAAGTTAGGTTAGGTTTAATTGGCTGCCGCAGAGGCGCACTTAGTCCAGTTTTGAAAGGCCCGTTGTGATACCACCAAGTCCTTAATGTCCAGCTCGGCGATCTGGCG
Organism: Campiglossa producta; assembly: GCA_964058755.1. Taxonomy (NCBI): domain Eukaryota; kingdom Metazoa; phylum Arthropoda; class Insecta; order Diptera; family Tephritidae; genus Campiglossa; species Campiglossa producta. Next base: position 112,511,868 of record CAXKVI010000004.1, on the reverse strand, counting down.
TAGGCTATCCAGAAAGGGAACTCCCAAAAAGCGCGTTCTCGCGCTGCTTAAAGCCAGGCAGTTGCAGATGAGGTGCCCCACCGTTTCCTCCTCCTCATCATGTTTGCAATTACTACAGCATCGTCGGTAGGGCACACCTAGCCTTTCTGCATGCCTACCAATAAGGCAGTGCCCGTTTATTACACCTATTAATATGGAGATTTCTCTCCTTTTTAGGGCGCGAATGTCTCTAGATATTTTATGATCCCATTTTGATCAGGTTTGTTTGGATATCCGGCACCCTGGGTATTGTTGCTATCTTTCGTTGGCTTCATGGAGTGTGTACTCCTTCAGCATTAGCTTACATGTGGCAAACGGTATACCTAAGTGCTCTTTATCCCGAAGAACCAGCCTCATCGTGCCCTTCCTGGCAGGTTCGTCTGCCCTACAGCTTCATTCAATGTCCCTGTGTTCCGGGACCCAAGGGAGGCTCACGCGGTTCTGTTGGGCCATCTCTTGAAGAAATCCGGAGGTTACTAAAACACACGGGGAAATTTATAAAATATAAGTACCTATGGCATTTTTGTAAGCAATCCCAAAAACACAATCCCAATCGCATGAGTAAACAGAATCATTACATGTACGTCCACGATTGTTCTAATTAAGTACATCCGGCACGTGTGAAAAAATTGTGTAGGAATGAAAAAAAGATTGATTAATAATATGAACTTGACTTCAGATTATTGTTTACCTCTTTTGAGGGTGTTAGTTTTAAACCTATGTACATAACTGAGTTTCAGTTTCAGTCAAAAAAATCATAAGCTCATTACGCATGAAGCCAACTGGTTCTTCAAATAGAGTGGTAATGTAATTCTCTTAAGATCACATATGTATAAGTATTTAAGGACAAGGTGAGCTATTTTATAAGCTGTTTGGTTAATTATAGTCTAACTAGGTGAAGCGGGCTCGGCAAAACTGAAACTTGAAGTTCCATTACAGATAATGTGAATAATAATATAGGAGGAATAGGTACTATGTAACGACACAAAATAATCGAGATAGATATAGAGTTCCATATATGAAAGTTCTTAGGTTGAAAAGTGGAGTTGATCAAGGCATGTCCGTCCGTCTGTCTGTCTGACCGTGTACACTATAACTTGAGTAAAAATTTAGGTATTTGCATGACATTTGGTATACAGGGTACTTTCTGGTCAAGGTAGGCTGATAGAGAAAATAGGAGAAATCGGATGATAACCACGCCCCCTTTTTCGATATCGAAAATCACATAATTTGACATAACTTGAGTAAAAATTTAGGTATTTGCATGAAATTTGGTATACAGGGTACTTTCTGGCCAAGTTTGGTTGCTATTGAAAATGGGCGATATCGGATTAAAACCACGTCCCCTTTTTCGATATCGAATATTTCGAAAGTCACATAACTTGAGTAAAAATTAAGATATTTGTATGAAATATTTTATACAGGTTATTTTGGTCAGGGTAGGTTGCTATTGAAAATGGGCGAAATCGGACTAAAACCACGTCCACATAACTTAAGTAAACATTTAGATATTTGCAAGAAATATGGTATACAGGTTACTTTCTGTCCAAGGTAGGTTACTATTGAAAATGGGCGATATCGGATTAAAAACACGCCCCCTTTTTCGACATCGAAAATTTCGAAAATCACATAACTTGACATATCTCAGTTTCATGGTGGTAGGTAGATTGCTATTGAAAATGGGCGAAATCGGACTAAAGCCACGCCTTTTTTTTTCGATATCGAAAATTTCGGAAATCACATAAATTGACATATCTCAGTTTCATGGTGGTATAAGAAATATGCCTAATGAAACTGGTAGAAATCGCTGGGTATTTAATATTCGGTTTACCCGAACTTGGACTTCCTTACTTTCTTTCATGCTTTTGTTTAAACTTTTCCGAAATTTATTAGCCGTTCAGCCGTCGATATTAATACTGACTTATCCATAGTAAAATCAGAAATTCAAATTTCTTTAATATCGCCAGCTGAATGGCCAAATATAGTTCATTGTTCATTTCTTCAACTTCATTGTAGCGTTAAAGAGTTTGATTATTTGTTTACAAAACAAAATTACTCATAAATGTAGTACATATAGTTTTTTGTATGGGCAGGTGCATTTCAACCAATTTCATATCGTAATTACATATTTCGGTACACCTACAAAAAGGTAATTGCAACAAAATACTCAACAAGTCATTGCAACATTTTTATAGTCGCTTTCAATGTTGAATCAGAAAAGAAAGGGCAGTCGCATGTTTTAATATAAAATGGATTTGTGCATACAAACATACAACCATTTGAAGGCGATTAAATCATATTTATGAAATACTTAATACTTAGAAATGTATGTTGTATCTACATGAAAAGGGCTGGGCGGTGCTTTAGGTGCACATTCACTTACAAAATGTAATCATAATAATGATGTCGTTGTTGACAATTACTGGTCAGTAACTTGATATGAAATTGGTTAGAGTTTCAAATAGCAGGAAAATACATACGTTTGTACACATGTACTAATTTGTTAGTTATTAGGGTGGGAAAGGTTTTTATCCTTCAACTTCAAAAAAAAAACTGATTGACAGAAAAATATTGATATTAATGACTATTGAAGATACCTACTATCATTTTCAAAATGCTTCAGATAAATGTAGGCGTGGTCGGTAACCGATTTTGTGCATTTTTGAGTAAAAGTCGTATGCATTAAAGGAAATACGTATGACTAATTTCGTTTTGATATTTTTAAAGGTTTTTGATTTTTGATTTATGATATTTGTGAAATTTACTAATTCAAAAGTAGGCGGTGCCACACCTACTTTCAAAAATTTCTGAAAAAAATCTATTTGTTACTTTAATGGGTGGGCGGAAATCTGCAATATTGTTGCAAAAATGCAAAAAAATTCAACATTCTTTTAATGCTCCATGAGGCTATTTAAAATTAAAAATGCATTATGAAAAATCCAAATTTGGTAGATTTTTGGAAAATATAGTTACTGGGTCAAAAATGCTCATAGCAATGTGCCCCTGTGGCTTTTTTGTTTTTCGGGCCCATAAAAGTCGACACGCCCTAATGTGTATGTATGGCGAAATTTGAGAAATTCGCTTCCACCCAAATATCTGATTGTTCACTTTTCTGCCATTTTGACACTCAAGTGACGCCTCATGCTATAAATGAGATATGAAAAGCGCTGAAAATATTTAATGCAAGTAATCATAACATCAACCTCAAAAAAAAAAAACTCAACAACTTTTGCTTTCGTTTAACCCATATCTTGTGTACATGCTTAACAATCTTAAAAATGTATAAACTAAGTATGTAACTAGGTGCTGTATAAGTATAGCTAGAGATATCCCGTACCCCTAAGCATATCCGCTTACTACATATACTTACCACTTACAAATTGTTGCTGCTGTTGTTGTTCTAGCATGCAATGCGCTCATATGCATGACAAGCACAACAAATGAAATGAAATTGCACACGAGCAATTCAGTGGAAAAGTGAAAATGAAAGTGACCACCGGATAATCAGCCGACTGGCTCCAGTTAAATATATGTATGTAGTCGAACGGGCAGTGCAACAGACAGGCAGCGTGAAACAATCAGCAACCCAAGCACTACTTTGCAGTTGCGCAGACGGCGTTTTAACATCAAAGTTGATTTTTTTTAGTCTTTGTTTATTGTTTTTTTTTTTTTGCTCATTGTTGAAGCTTTTTGTGTTGTTACAATTCAATGACCACTCTAACATCATGCTGTTGAAATTACATACACAGACATACACAAAAACAAAGGCAATGATGTGCGTACAAAGTTGTTTACCCTGCCTTTCTCAGACATGCGCCCCACAATAACAAAAGATCAGTCAAAGCTCTTGTATATAGTTGAAATTGCAATTACAATCACCATTCAGTTAGCATCATCAGGTGCATATTAGACATGCTAACGATATCAATAAGCAGGGCTGCCACAACACACGTTTGACTTTGCATAAATTTTTTATGAAAAAGGAACTAAACTGTGGTACGATTAATAAAATATAATTTATATAAAAAAAAATAAAAACAAATAAAATAAAATAAAATAAAATTAAAAAAATAAAATAAAATAAAATAAAATAAAATAAAATAAAATAAAATAAAATAAAATAAAATAAAATAAAATAAAATAAAATAAAATAAAATAAAATAAAATAAATTAAAATAAAATAAAATAAAATAAAATAAAATAATATAAAACAAAATAAAATAAAATAAAATAAAAACAAAATAAAAATAAAATGAAATAAAAATAAAAAAATAATATAAAATAAATTAAAAACAAAAATAAAATAAAAATTAAATAAAAATAAAATAAAGATAAGAATAAAATAACAATAAAATTAAAATAAAATAAAATAAAATAAAAATAAAATAAAAATAAAATAATATAAAATAAAATAAAATAAAATAAAATAAAATAAAATAATAAAAAGCCAAATAAAATAAAATAAAATAAAATAAAAACAAAATAAAAATAAAATGAAATAAAAATAAAAAAATAAAATAAAATAAATTAAAAACAAAAATAAAATAAAAATAAAATAAAGATAAGAATAAAATTAAAATAAAATAAAAATAAAATAAAAATAAAATAAAAATAAAATAAAAATAAAATTAAAATAAAAATAAAATAAAAATAAAATAAAAATAAAATAAAAATAAAAATAAAATAAAAATAAAATAAAATAAAAATAAAATAAAATAAAAATAAAATAAAATAAAAATAAAAATAAAAATAAAATAAAAATAAAATAAAAATAAAATAAAAATAAAATAAAAATAAAATAAAAATAAAATAAAAATAAAATAAAAATAAAAATAAAAATAAAATTAAAATAAAAATAAAATAAAAATAAAATAAAAATAAAATAAAATAAAGATAAAATAAAAAAAAATACAAATAAAAAAAAATAAAAATAAAATAAAAAAAATAAAAAGAAAATAAAAATTAAAAATAATAAAAAATAAAATTAAATAAAATAAAATAAATTGAAATAAAGTAAATTAAATTAAATTAAACAAAGTGAAATAAAAGAAAATAAAAAACAATAATAACATAAAATTAAAAAAAAAAACTACAAAAAAAAATATAACAAAATAAAGAAGAATCAGATGATTTATTAAAATAAAAGTGGCAACCATATCAACACTATACTAAGTAACAAATTCACTACGAGATATGATACTGAGCGCATTGATGATATTAGCCTTGGTTGCACATAAATCCATCAAAGTGGTTAAGTAGTTTTTTGCACTTTTCCGTTTGCAATCATTTGTCTATTGTTTGTGCCACTGTTGCTGCATAAACGAGTATTTTTCATTTAATTTTTTAATTAAATTTAAATAATACTGTAAACATATGCAAATACATGCCAAGCTATAAAAAAATTCAAGTTTACATATCAAATTAACACGTTTTCTTTGACCGACTAATTACTAAAGAGGTTGTTAACTGCAACTTGAGGAAATTTACTATGTATTTATTTTAATTCTTATTATTCAATGAATAAGGTAGGGTGAAAGAAGAAATCGGTTATTTCCTGCCGCACCTTAAGTGTAGCAAGAGACAAAGGCCTTACTTAGCAAAGTATTGTTTTCTTAAGCTATCGATACACACACGGACTTAATCCCGCATAAATGCTCTTTTATCAGATAAAATTTTACCCTGACACATACAACATTGATGATTAAGTGAACAGCTTATTTTCATTTTGTATACCAATTTTATTTGTTTGGTTGTCATTTCACCGTATCTTTGGTTGTTATTCTACAATATCGACACCCTGGCGCAACATCTACCGGTCGCTAGCCTATTTGTTTTCAGTTTGCTTGTATTTGTTGTTTTATGAGTGTATGCTACTTGCAACAGTTTTTTGCAATGCTGCCCACAAAAAATTCATAAAAAATCCATTCAAAATAACTTACTCACGCAACCTTAAGAGTGGGAATGAACCTTATTTTATTTTATTTTATTTCATTTCTTTTCAGTTCATTTCGTTTCACTCCATTTCATTTTATTTTAATTTATTTCATTTTATTTTATTTTATTTTATTTTATATTATTTTATTTTATTTTTTTTTTAATTTTATTTTTTTTTTATTTTATTATATTTTATTTTATTTTATTATATTTTGTTTTATTTTATTTTATTTTATTTTATTTTATTTTATTTTATTTTATTTTATTTTATTTTATTTTATTTTATTTTATTTTATTTTATTTTATTTTATTTTATTTTATTTTATTTTATTTTATTTAATTTAATTTTTTTTATTTTATTTTATTTTTTTTTTTTAATTTTATTTTATTTTATTTTATTATATTTTATTTTATTATATTTTGTTTTATTTTATTTTATTTTATTTTATTTTTATTTATTTTACTTTATTTTGTTTTATTTTATTTAATTTTTTTTATTTTATTTTATTTTTTTTAATTATATTTTATTTTATTTTATTTTATTTTATTTTATTATATTTTGTTTTATTTTATTTTATTTTACTTTATTTTATTTTATTTTATTTTATTTTATTTTATTTTATTTTATTTTATTTTATTTTATTTTATTTTATTTTATTTTATTTTATTTTATTTTATTTTATTTTATTTTATTTTATCTTATTTTATTTTATTTTATTTTATTTTATTTTATTTTATTTTATTTTATTTTATTTTATTTTATTTTATTTTATTTTATTTTATTTTATTTTATTTTATTTTATTTTATTTTATTTTATTTTATTTTATTTTATTTTATTTGATTTGATTGATTTTATTTTATTATATTTTATTTTATTTTATTTTATTTATGTTATTAATTTTTTATTTATTTATTTTTTTATATTTATCTTAGCTCATTTTATTTATTTTTTTATATATATTTTAAATTTTGATTTTTTTTTTTTGTTTGTTGTTTTTTTTTGTCATATTTTCCATACTTTAGTTCACATTAACCCCACTGGAGGTACTTTGTGACCTTGTAAAACATTCCAAAGTGTAGGTGTGGTACTATTGGACAATCTAATCCAATCAATTTAATTAAAAGCATGGAATGGCTTAATTACACAATGACTCGTAAATCCAAGATCTCGAACAAACAAATTACCCACAAAATCACGCCCTTGATCACTCCAGTCTGCAAGATACAAAACATTGCATGCCTATTAGCAATAACAAATAAGAAGTAATTATGCATTTATTTTAATTGTTTCTCATTTTCGTTTTCTCTCACGTTGCAGGCCCCACAATGACTCGCCAACAACAACAAAGAATGTTTAGCACACCAACCACATCTGCGCTCGTCATCGCCTGCATCGCTCTTCGTTTGCTTGCACCGGCGCACGCAGCTGACAAATGGTCACGCCAACTAGAGCCAAGCTCACCCGGTGTATCTGACTCTTTCGATTGGGTGCCAGTAGCACAACCTGGTGATAGCTCAACTGCTGCTAAAGATCGTTCGGAAAATGGACGCGTGCTCACCTACTCACAAGCTTTCCCACCAAATGGACGTTTTGGTGATTCACCGAAACCACCACCGCAGCAGCAACCATTTGAGTTTCCATATCAATTTCAACGTTTCGCAAATCAAGCGCCACCACCACGATCACAGCTGGGTTCACCTTTTGGCGGACCACCACGTAATCCGTCGTCGTCATTGCAATCTAGCGGCGAACCGACATCACAATCGTTCTTCAAATTTGAAATGCCCTTCCGTGGTGACGGCAGCCAACGCGGTGGTGGTGCGGGTGGTCCCGGCTCACTACAAACTGGCTACCAAATTCAACATACCTTTGGCGGTGGCGCACATGCTACGCTCTTCAGTTCACCTCTCTTCAACCAACAACCAGTTTTTCCACCAGAATTTCACCCGGTCGCGCAAAAGCCTCAGCAGCAACCTTTGCAGCATAAGCCATTGCGTGAACAAAACTTCATCGAGGATAGCTATTCCCCAAAAAATGTTTATCGTGAGTCCAAACCCAATCCGACGACGCAGTCTCTACAAAGTGTCACACCGCAAGTTTTCCCAGCAGAGCAAAATCTAGAACAATTTTCCTCGTTCTTTGCTCAGCCCACATTCCAGCAAACAGACAACGCGCCGAGTGGTCCCTTCCAGCAATCGGAACCCACTGCGCCTGCCTCTGCGCCCGCAAGTAATGGTGGCAGCAATCAACAAGATGTGCAACTACTATATGTGCCATTCGATACGCTCTACAATCAACAACAACAGAAACCCGAGTCACAAGCTTTTGAAGCAAACAAGTACAGTCTGAACCCGTCCAACTTTCCTACCGTGAATCCTTTCCAAATAAATCAGTTTTACACGCAAGACTCTCTCACTGGCGCTCTGGATCAACAGCAGTATTTTTCATCTAGTCCTGCTACAAGCACAAGCCGTCCAAGGACGACTACGCAAAGGCCCACCACCGCCTACCAAAATTATGCCAACAACCAACAATTGACTACACCGCGTCCCAAGCCTAAAGCGCATCAGCCACCACTCGCTATGTTTTTAGTGCGCAATACTGCACGTCCCACGCAAGCAGATGTCGTCTCAGCTCTGCGCCATTCAAGCACGATCTCCGTCATTGATGCGCCCACTAAGAAAATACCTGAGATCTTTGTCGGTCCTGCGGGTATGAGCACGCCTGATGGTTATGTGAAATTCGACTTGCCCTATTTGTCACAGCTCACACAAACGCGTGAGTTGCGCGATGTTCCCTTCTTTGTGGCACCACTCAGCTATCGTACACCGAGTGGTTTCAATAAGATTCTCCTACCTGAGCCGCATGTGGGCTCAATTGTAGTCAATATCGCCAAGAACGGTGGCAGCGCTAATCAACAGGCGGCATCTAAACCCAATGTGGTCTACAGTCAGAATGAAATCAATCAATATCAACCGGCACAACCCACGCAACGCGCACGCCCACATCGCGTAAAGCAGCAGCCGTCCACTACAAAAGACTACTATCCGAGTGAGCAGCTAGAAGTCACGACGCAACGTGCCACTCTCGCCCCCACACGCGGCGAAAAGTTCAACTATTACTACAATCAAGATGCCATACACGAGGTCAACTCACCAAAGGTCACCAAACAAGATCGCCCGAAGAAGAAACGCCCACACAATGCGCAAAAGCGTCCCATTGACCAACCCGCTTTTACACAGTCCATAAACAATCCATATGCTCAATTCCAACCTCAGTCAAATCAAATAGCGAACGATGATATTTACAAGATACAGTATAATCGTCCTGCACATAGCCCGCCGTCTTCCACGAGCACTTCCACTACCTCTACCACTAGCACAACTACTTCAACAACAGCCGCACCTACTTACTACACATTCAACAACAATGGTCAGGTAGAGTTCCAGAACGCGAACGGAGGACAGCTCTACACCTTCGATAGCATACCCAGAGAACCCATCGTTGAGCAACAAGCGCCACGTTTTACCACACGTCCACCCTCCAGCACTACCGCCGAGGAGGAGTATCGCATGAAACAGTACTTCCGCCAACAAGACGCCTTCCGTAATCGCCCACAAGTTGTGCACCCCACGAACCCGCCGTTTGAGCAAGTGCAGTATACTCCAGTAGATTTAGATTATGGACGTGATGCCAATGCACCCTCAACGACCGCATCATCCACCAAGCAACGTATAACATACTATACACCTTCCCAACAGACAGTCTCCGCACCGGACGATGCATATAACGCGGTGGCACCACAGCAACCCGAGCAAGCCGATAAACACGCAAACCATCGTCCTTCATACAATCAGAATGAAATTCCGGATAGCACTATTGAGTATGAACCTAATCCATATCATGTGCCTTCAGAGTTGCCACCTCTTACACCAAATTTGCCTGGACTGGTGAACAATTTGATCGAAAAAGATAAACAAAATGCCCCCGGCGAACTTGCCACAACCACACCGCTGCAGCCAGAACAAGAGACGCCTACGCGTCCCACAAGACGTCCAATACACCGTGTACGTAAACCGGTCGTAACCAAGGGTACATCATCTGAAACAGAGTCATCAACACGTCGTCCGGTGCAACGTGTACGCCGTCCATTTGGCTCACGTGCAACTGCGAGCACAACTGAAGCAACGTCGGACGCTGCAGACGAGCAAGCCGCACCATCTTCAACTCGTCGTCCTTCATCTGCCGCACGCAACCCTCTTATACGCAATCCTAATAGGGTACGTTATCAACCCACACCCGAGGAGACACAATCGTTCAGCCCCAAGCAGCGTAAGAAGTACGGTGGTAATGCTGGAAAGGATACAGATTTGGAATATCAACGTGATGTGCTGAAACAGAATTATCCAGTGATAAAGCCTTTAACATCACGTACGCAATCAAGTCCAACCGCAATACCGAGCTCATATGCCACAAATTATGCTACTGAAGCACCAACCTCTGAGACTCAACAAGTTTACACAGTTACACCGAGCAATAACGTGGAGTCAAATGATCAAACCTTCCCAGCTGGTATGTTGGAACCAATGCAAATTGCTCAGCAATACAGTCAATATACAAAGGATAATTTTGGTCCAGGTTATTTCCCCAATCAGGAAGATTTGAGTCCAACGGAACCCATTATACGCAATGAGATCAATCCTGTCTATACAACTTTGCCAATCACAACGACTACGACTACGCCTGCAACAACAACGACCACAACAACTGAAGAACCTCAAGTAACTACGAAACGTTCGCCATTTGCTCGTAGAAATTATCCACGTTTGCGTACAACAACTACCGAGGCTCCAACAACGACCACGCCAGAAACTGAGACAAAGTCTTCGGTAAGTTGAAGGAGACGAAACCTATTATAACCTCATATCCTCATAGCCCGTCTTTAAGTCCCAGTACCATCAGAAAATCCAGCATTAGGGTCGGTTTTATTTTGGCCATCCTTCCTCGACGCTAGTGCTGATAATGCGCCTTATTTTCGTCTTCAGTTCGGCATTCTAGTATGTTAGAAACTTTATTACAAACTTTGTTGTCCTCTTCTCACTCCTAGGAAGATACCTTCATGGTGAACGTATGTTTACGAGGTATGTCGTCCCCTCTCTTTATAGGCAGGGTTGTGCTTGTTAGTCCTTGTAACTTCAGAAATGTGCTCTCTATCCATGCTGTTATACTCTCCTCTATGCATCCTACTAGCATTAGTCCTGGCCTAAAGTAACCCCCACAGAAGATCAACGGGCTGCTACATCCTTCGCCGAACTCCACCATGATTTTACCATACAGCTTTGTGAGCTCCTCCTGGCTCATGATTTCCAAAACCCGCAGCCTCTCAAACCACGCCTTCTATTTTCCTCAAGGTCCCCGGGGTACCCAACTCATAGTTATCAGAGGTTTGATTCTCCGTGTGCTCCTTCTTACGTGCTCCTCAGTGATTGGTCTGCTTGTGCTGCCCTTATGGCGTGTTTTTTAACGGTCTTGAGTATTAAAGGGTTTTTTAAATTCTCTCATTACCTCGTCGAATAGCGCCCGCTCTTTCTCTTTTTCGTACGACCATGGGTCCAACTTTTCGGGTAGTCTCATATTATATTTGAACAACTTATTCGGTATGGCGGTGCAGAACGGTAAGGCCATATCTACTTCCAATTTCGTCCCAGGTTGGAAAGGCGTCGGTGTCTTAAAGCTTCTGGTAAAACCCCAGTCCAATGTCCAGCAGACTAAGGCTACACCTTCATAGAGGAAGGGGGGTAAAATCTGTGTTTGATTTTCTGAGCTTAATTTACGTATAGAGTCGAACTTGCTTTCCACGGCCAGATAGCTGCTTTGATTTATTTGAGCCTCTCGATTGTACAATGCTGAGAAATTTTTGGAGTAACAAGTTCAAAAAAGTAGTTTTCGGCTGTTTAGTCGACGAAACTCACTTATTTCGGTCTTCAGGGGACCAAATAGTCAGTCTAATATTCGCCTTCAAAAGTTTTAACTTAACTATTTTGTTTCTCCACAGCTACGACCACGTGTACCGCCACGTAAGGTGATTAGGGTGCGCACACGAACACGTCGTCCACAAACAACAACATCCACAACGACTCCCGCAGAGGAAACTGAGAACGAAGAGCCCAAGAATAGCTACCGCAAAATAAATCGGTTCAATCAAGATCTATACGAGAATGAGGTAAGCATGCTTACAATTACGTCAGACCCAGCTCAGCACATTTAGGTATCAATCCTTTCCCTAATAAAAAGGCCACACAACCGCAGAGGCGACGACAGAGGCCCAGCTTCAAGTTAGACGGACAAGAGACGCAATGGACTCCAACAAAATATGGTAATTTCAAGCCATCGAATCCAAAGGAGCAAACTATAGAGGACGAACACAAGTACGAGGATGAACCAGAAATTGTGACACTTGGACCGAATAGTGATAAGAACTCGGATAACTTTGAAGTAAACATATCGGCTAGTTTGGGCGAAGCAAAGCCAGCAATTAAAGAGCCAAATTTGAAGTAAGTACATCGTCAAATATAACTAACTATCTACGAACTACTTTTGAACAACTTTATATTCTTAGACCCGAGAAATCCTTTGCCGAACTTCTCGAAGAAGTCATGAGTAAACCAGCAGAGGAGAAACCGCTCGCTTCAGCTGAAGAGACCAGCACACGCACCACAGATGGCACCTTCTTCGAATCGCAAAAGACGACAATACTGAATCGCATTAACCGACGTAACAAATTCAAGAAACTCATTAAGGCCTCAACCCAAAACAATGATAGTTTCGAGACAGCCGAGTCACAAGGTCTTGGCTCTCAACTTTTGAACTCTTTGAACGCAAAAGAAAACCCGAGCAATGAAATAGCAAAGGAGCTCGCAACCACTACGCCACTCACACCAGCACCTGTGAACAAAGTGACAACAGCTACACCAATAACTACACCCACTCCACCGGTAACTACAATGTACACTGAAGCTCCCAGGACGACGGCATCACAACAAATGGAAATCACCTCTTATGCCACCACTTTAGCTATTGATGAAGCTATGGACAAGACAACAGTTGCACCAATGCACAATGAAGAAACAGAGTCTAATTCATACGGTTCGGCAGAGAGCGCCACACGACGCATGGATGTTGCAATGCCCGATGATTTGGAATCACAACCAAGCATATTCACCGAAGTCAAGCGACAACTACATGATCTATTCGCCATTGATGAATCAGAGGATCATGCTGTGACAGCCGCTTTAGCTGCGGTGGGCAAACGAAGACAAGAATATATGAATATAAAACGTACAAAGCCTGATACAACAACGGAGCCAATGAACGCAGAAGTCCTGGCAGCTACAGAGCCAACACCTGCTTCGACGAATACCGATGGCAAAGCGAAGAAGAAGACGCTACATAAAAATTTAATGGATCAGGTGGTATATGCGACATCCACATCGACGAAAGAAGCTTCAGAAACCGAAATTTGTTATCGCGGACGTTGCATACGTTCCGAGGACTTACCGCCTAATCATAAACTGAATTAGTGTGGTATGAACACGAGAGAGGCGAAAAAGTAGAGAAAGAAACGAATAGATTGTAGGCTTAGACTTAGTTCGGGTTTTCTGTAAATAATGGGTATTTTTATAGAGCTGAGGTTAAAATCATTACATTATAACGCGCATAACTGGCAAATACTACCTAGAATCGTTCATTCGATCCGTAGAGCTCAATCTATATATTTAGGTAATTCAATCCATGAGCTGTCAGAGGTTTTTAAGTTCAGTCAAAACGCGAGATATTCCTTAACGAAAGGTGGGATTTCCAGTTGGGTTACGATCTTTGGAGTAGATTGTTCAGCCTATTATTCAGTTATATATGGGTCAGAAAGTTACCCAGCCAACAAAGTACGGAGCGCTCTCAAAAAGGAGTCAAAAGGGAGTCCCTTAGAGGAGCGCTCCGAATAAGAATCGAAAAGGGAGTCCAAAAGAGCGCCGCTTGGGAACGATTAAGGATTTGTTTGAAAAAAACAGAAATCAATACCGAGTCCTTTCGTTTTATATGATGGAGTGTTTGGAACTCAGTAAATGCATCTTTCAGGAGTCCTAAACTCACTCATTTTTAGAAGCCACTTTTTTTCGTCGAAAATGCTCCGTTGTTAGACTTTTACAAACCTCCCTAGGAGGGAAATCGTTTCCAGAACTTCCTTTTTTGTTTATTCAAGGAGTGGATTCCAACTATTTGATGGCTTGACGTGGGAAGGACCGTGTATGGGCTTTTAGTTAAAGTTTTATTTTCGCCAACGCCCTATTTCTGGGATCGATTCGAAAATGTTCTCCAGCTGTATGTAAAATGTATTGAAAATTCGTTAATATATAGAGCGTTTTTGAAACTTATTTTTTGATTGGCCTTGAAAAAAATACTGAAATAGGATATTCAGGCCAGGGGGTGAATTCTGGTTCTATGAAATGATAAAATGAAAATAATTTTCATACAAAATTTGTGAAAAGAAACTTCAAATTCATACAAATTTTTTTTCACGTTATCATATCATAGAACCAGAATTCACCCTCAGGTTCTGCAATTCATTTCCGAGTAAAATTTTTTAAATTACATAGTAAAAGTAAACGATTCCGAGTGAAAGTGAAAAAATTCCGAGGTACAGCGTTCTTCAAACAAGTTTTAAGATAGGGCGTTTTTGAAAATTTTTTGAAATAGGTGGATCTTATCCAGCTACTATATAAAACTATACTATATCGGCAGCTGAGTAGAAGATTATCCTATTTCAAAATACTTTTCGAAAGCGCTATATTTCTGAATTTTTTTCAATAACTCTCTATTCCAAAATGCTCTATCTCGGCATATGTTTCAAAAATACCCGCTCTGAAGCAAAATTCAATATGTACGAGTATGTATATCTTTTGCTGAGATAGAGGGCGTCTTTAAATCAAACTCTGAAATAAACCGTTATTGTAAAAATCTCTGAGGGAGGGCATTTTTGAAAAATATTCTTTATATGAAAGAAGAGAAAGCTATCTAAGATAAAAACGTCATCCATAATTTAAATATTTCGTCAAATTAGGATGAATTTCATGTTGAGTAGAGTTCGAACTCTTCTAAACACCTTTTCTATAGTTAATAAGTAAAATAGTTTTTCTTTAGTATTTACTCTTTTGTAGTGCGCGCTGTCTTAACGATTTGTTGTATAGTATTTACTTAGGTGGTAATTTAAATTTACGAGCACATACATAAATAATATTATAATATAATCTAATTTAGTTTTTTTATAGAATTTAAAACACAACAAAAACCTAAAACGCGTCCAGTGTGTTTTTGTTATTTTTTTTTTTAATTTTATTACTTATTGCAGATTATTTGTTAAGTTTACTTCAGAAAACTGTCCTGCCTTGAACGAAATACTGGCGGGAAAATCCCGTTCTATTAAATGATAAAGTGAAAAAAGTTGTATGTATTTGAAGTTTCTTTTCAAAAAATTTTGTATGAATATCTTTTTGTTTTCATTTTATCATTTCGTAGAACACGAATTGGCCCCCTGAATATGTTAAACGAATCAATTATTCATAAGTATTCCCTAGAAATAACGATCTTAAATGCTTTTTGTTATTTTATGAGAAACATTTTAAACTTTTTTAATTTTAACATTTAAACCAGTTTTAAAATGTATCGAATTAATTAATTTCATACATTGATATGTATAAAAATTTTATAAGTCTGTAATATATTTAATAAAAAAACTAATAATAAATATACTTAATAAAAAAATTTATTTTTTATTCATAATACACATTTTCTAAACGAAGGGGTGGTAGTAATAACGCCTAAATTTTTAATAATTTTTTTTTTATTAATTTCCTAATCTTTATTCTTTTTTTATGTTCGATTTTATCCTTCGTCTAGAATAGAATAATTGTCTGTTTTTATTTGCTTCACTCGAGAACTACTAAAGTTGTAGAGATATCAGTAAAATGTTCCACAAGGACTACAAGCACCACATACGTTTTTCTAACAGAGTTCAATATAAAATATAAAGAAATTATATTTAGTTATATAATATGTATATTATGAGATTTATTCAGTATTTTTTTTTTTGCCGTTAAAGACACTTTATTACATTGACACACAATCAGAATTGAGTAAATTTACTTATAGAATAATAAACTGATTACTAAGACTGTACAGTACCCGGCTGGGCATTGGACCAAAGCAAACTTTTTGCAGAGATTGAGACATAAGTAAACAAGTAATTTCCTCGTTCTTCGAAGTTAGCCTCCAAAACTTAGTTATGAGTTTGCGAAGTTCGATGTTGGATCCTTGGTAATTTTGGGTTTCTAAAGTTTGTATCAAAAAAAAAAAAATAAAAAGGTAAAATGTAGGCGTGACCCCGGTTTGGCTCTCTTGTTTGATTGGTATACCTTTTTTATTTGAAAATGCTTTACAGGGTCAAAGATCAGATCATCGAAAAAATTAAAAGCCGCATATTTTTTATTAAATGTATAATATTTCTAATACACGTTCAAATAAGAAAAAGTACGTCATTAACACAAGAGAGGCAGCAGGCCACGCCCAAATTTAACATTTTTATATTTTTGTAATATCTACAATTAAAAAATCAAAATCACGAAGAGCCCAATTTCGAACTTTGAAAGCCTATAACTAAGCTTTGGTGGCTAAATTCGAAAAATGGGTAAATCTTTTTTATTTACTTATGTCTCAATCTCTTCAAAAAATTTTGTTTGGTCCGAAAAAAACGTTTTTTTTTTTTTTGTATAGTGTAAATATTTTAAAAACCAATTAATTCAATTTATGTAGATACCTTTATACTTAAATACATACATACATATCATCGGTGTTTATGTAACACAACGTAACGATCAAACTGGGTACCACGATTCATTCACTAGTAACAGTAAAGTCGAGGCTTGTGCAATAGAATGTCAAAAAAAAAGACATTTTGACTCTCCACATAGTGGCTTGTACTAAAGTTAAACAGTTTTTTGTCTCTCCTATAATATTTGAATGAAAGTTTGTACGTTGTTTAGCCAAATGCTACGTTGTTTTTCATAAACACCGACGATATGGTGTTTACAGAAACTTCAAACATATGTAAAGGCTGGTTACAAGTCTTTTATGCAAGTGAATATGGAAACTTATACTAATTTATAAGCTGACAGCTATTTTAACGTTTTTTTCGTTTATACGCTTTATTGTCGTATTTTGGAATAAATACATTGAGAATTAGAGTTTTTAAATGCCAACTTTTTACTTTAATGGCCTAAAAAATTTTAGTTTATTTGCATATCGACGGCTGAGTAAAGAATCACGCTGCTCAAATTTTTTTCAATTACGCCCTATCGCAGCAACAAATGCATTTTTGATAAATGCCTATTTGAACAAAAATCTGAAATACAGCGTTATTGAAAATAATTGTGAGATTCGGCGTTTTCGAAAAATATTTTAAAATAGGCTGATCTTCCACGCAGCCGTCTTTAAAACACAGCTTAGAAAATACTTTATATGATTGTTTTCAGCTTTAAATCAGTAAAAAAAAATGTGTGTTTGTATGTATATTTTAAAAATTTAAAATTTGTAGATATATCTATTTCTTATATGCGCTTAATTTAAAAGTCATGACCGTTGCAGTTTTTCGTTAAAAAAAAAGAAACAAAAAATATTCCTAATAAATTGATTAATTTTTTTAGTCTAATGCCAATAATGGGGTCTATCAGCTATTCCGACGGAGCTTCCCGTTGGGAATGATTCGGGAGAGTCGGTAAATAATTCATCGACTTTATCGAAATTTGGTAGATCATTTTGATTAAGTCTATGAAATATCTATTAACTTTCACGGATTATTTCCAACGTGAAGTTTCGTCGGAATAGCTGATAGACTCCAATATTCCGCAAAAAATAAATTTTGTTTTCTTATCACTCCAATTCAAAATGCTTGTTGTTGTTGTTGTTGTAACAGCAGAAACAGTGCTTCTTAGCACTATCAACATAGGTTTTGCGTTTTATTGTACAATATTGCGATATAGTGGTGCATTTTCGTTATCGCTTAAATCTTGATTCTCATCCAATTCTCTCGCAGTATTACTTAGGCCTCTTTCGAGGCGCGGTGTTTGATATTCAGGAACGTTCCATGCCTGTGAACTCGTACGTCCAAACAAAAGGAAGAAAAGATTGCCAACAAAATAGAAAAATGCGCTCAAATAAAAAACAATACGCCATTGGCCAGCATTTGTCTGAAAATGGAAAAATGTAAATTTAATTTAGAGTTATTTGATTCATATGCAAATAACTAAAACCAACCTCATCCGTAACAATCAGTCCCACAGTGAGCGGTGCAATTATGCTGATAACATTCGCTGCACAATTTGTAATGCCCATTAGTGTACCGGCAAAATTGGGCGATAAATCTATGTGATTCACCTGATGACCCAAATAGGTAGCCGCATTGGCGCCAACTGCGATTGTTAACAAGGCTACAGCCAATTTGAAGCTGCCACCAGCATTGATGTAGCCCAAGCCTATCAACGCCACCATTGGCACCCACTGACCAATAGTGTTGAAGAGTTTGCGTGATACCCATAAGGGCATTGTATAACGTGTATTTATTAAATCACCCAAGAAGATGAAACCGTATGATAGTAGCCACATTGCAAGATAGGGCAACGCTGACAATGGTCCATTATGACGAATATCCACACCAATTATATTCTTTAAATAGGTTGGTATTTCGGTGAGTAGTGTCCAGAAACCCCAATTATTCGATGAATGCACAAAAATCAATGTTAAAAATGGTGCTGACGTAAAAATCTTACGCCATGGTACTTCGTGCGCTGTTACTGGCATGCTGCTAAGTGTGCGTCCTGCATCCGATGGACGACGTGTTTGACCCGACGATTCAATATAACGTAATTCTGATAAACTAATAGACGGATGATCATTTGGTGTACTCGAGCTGCAGTAAAACCAAATTATGGACCATAATATACCCACAACGCCGGATATATAAAATATGCTTGGCCAGCCAAGCCAGGAAGACGCAATGTAACCGCTTACGGATAGCATTACTACTGTACCAAATTGTGCTCCAGAATAGCAATAGCTAACGAGTCTAGCGCGTTCATCAACGGGTGCCCATTTCGAAAGGAATGTATGTGTCGAGGGGAAGATCATACCTTGTGAGAGACCTTGCGAAGCACGTAATGCTAAAACTAAAGGCCAGTCGCCTATTCTGGCACACAATGGTGTTAGGATGGCTAGGCAGGAACATACTAGCACACCGCATAAAAATGTATATTTGGCACCATAATGATGCGCCAGATAGCCACCGGGTACTTGTGTTACTACATAGCCCCAAAAGAAGCTGCTGAGAAGATAGGATTTGATACTCTCGTCCCAATCGTACTCCTGCAAAAGAAGTGCCAGTAAGATTTTAGTTAACATTAGTATCTTATATCGAACATAATTTTAGCTCTAGAAGCGATAATAATTTAGGTGAACCTACCCTGTTATGCATCCTTACAAATCTATATCTATTTTTATACATAAAAACATTATGTGTGAAGATTCACAATGCGGATCAATTGATGAAGTGGTCGTGGCACCTCCCATACAAATGACATTTTTCCTACTGGATATCTCTGGAACTATCTATCGTTGAATATTGAAAATTGAAAGAGATTTGAGTGAGACTAATCTCTAACACCACTAACCATAACTAAACAAAAGGCGCAGGAGTTAACACTCCGTCAAGCCAACGAAAGGTGGCTACAATCCCCATGGTGCCGGATATCGAAATAAACGTGACCAAAATGGGATCATAAAATATCTCCATATTAATGGGTGTAATAAACGGGCACTGCCTTATTGGTAGGCATGCAGAAAGGCTAGGTGTGCCCTACCGACGATGCCGTAGGGGTTGCAAAGAAGATGAGGAGGAAACGGTGGAGCGCCTTATGTGCAACTGTCCGGCTTTAAGCGGCGCGAGAATGCGCTTTTTGGGAGTTCCCTTCCTGGATAGCCTACACCAGGTCGCGGGACTGGATATAAAGGACTCGATGTCCTTTTCAAGTCATCTAAATGGTTCGAGGAGTAACGGTGTCGGTTTAGGAGTCTCAGTCCCGGGATACTGCTATGTGAAGAATCCCAACAACGGGCCCTTCAAAACTGGCCTAAGTGAGCCTCTGCGGCAGCCACTTGAACCTAACCTAACCTCCTCCGTCACATATGAGATTTTTGGTATCTAATATCATTGGAAGTATTCATCATAAATATTCGAGTTTTAGGTAGGTGTCGACATATAGTACCATTTTTCGTTAATGTCGTAACTACACCTTTAGAGAAAGCTCCTGTTAGTACCGAGAAATGTCAGGGATCTCAAATTTCGTATGAGTAGTATATGATGGAGTAATGGAAGTAAATTTTCATTCATCTACGAAAATTTCTGAGTCTAGACACTTTTCGGTCATGGTTTTTGGTTCGATCAGTTATCTGGAAGATATATTTTCAGTATGGACTAGAGGCATCCAAGAAAATTTCTGAGGAAACATCAAACTCTAGCAACGATAGTACAAACTAGCTCTAGAACCATCAAACTCTAGTAATGATACTACAAACTAACTCTTATCATGGAGTTCAGGCTTGGGATAGAGATGTACAGTTACTACAACAGCAAAATAGTTTTATCAAAATAAGAAGGGATGCATTATAGATGAATGCACACATATATACATATATGTACGTATGCATGAAACTCGAACAATAACTGGCTTAAGACCATTGTATACCTTATAGTAGGGATAAACAATGCTTAAGACTAACTAACTTACACTGAAGACAAAGAGCTCAGGCGATTAAATTTTTGTTTTGTTTTAAACAAGGAATGGAAAATTTTGAAATCTGCCTGAAACATGTATGTATACCTACATAAATAATATGTGTTTACTCAGCATTTTCATAAACCAGAGGTCCGGCAAACATTTTTATACGTATGTAAATATATATGCATGTACAAGTAAACACGATAATGATTGTTTTGTCTTCCATATTGATATCATATACAAGAATTATATAAGTATGTAGGTGCGTATATAAGTATTTATGCATTTCTTTATCAGAACACTCGTCTGGATTTGCCTGTTTTACTTCTTAGTAGTGCTGTATTGGCATTCATACAACATACTTAAATATGTAAGGGCAATGCAATTTTATTCTTAACAAAGCAAAAATTATAAATTTGAAGCGATGACACATAATGAAGATAATTTGATGATGATGATCAAAAGTGAAAACAACAACAACCATTGTTAGGTGTTATTTTAAGCAATATGTGCCAATGAACGTACCTACATACAAAGTATACATTGTATAACGTTTGCACCAATTGTTGTGGATCAAATTCGCACGCCCACATTATGCTAAAATATTTCTAAGTGCATAGCTATTTTATTCCACATGGCAAATAGAGCGCTCGACTACTTACATCAAAGGCAGGATTTGTTGCATTTTTATCAGTCATCGCCACAATGGCCACAGAGAGATTCACGCGCAATGAATAGGCCACAGCCAAGCCGCAAAAAGCAAGGAAGCATTGCAGATGACGTACACCAAGGCGTGAACCTAAACAACAATGATAATGAATATGCATTTATTCTTCGATTTAATTAATAAACATTTAAAACTCCGCACTTACCTGGTTGATTGGCTGAATCAATTTGTTGGTAGCCACCATTGAAGCAGTTGCACCAAAAGGCCATTTTACCACATTTGCAATGTTATTTTTCGTTCCAGCACACGACTCAATTTTCCATATGTTACGCTTTAAATTGGTGTAGAATTTCCACGTTTTAATACGCCAAATAAATTTTGTGTACGTTTCCAAATGCTGCGAACAATAAACAAACGATTGCAAGAAAAAATTGAAAGATTTTGTAGCGATGGCAAGAGGAATGTGAGCGAGGAAGCAGTTAAGAAAACAAATAAGAAGAGAACGCTGCCACCTTTCTATAAAATTGTGTGTTATCGATAACTTGAGTATACTCGACTATTGCGCTCTTGGTTGGATTACTGAAATTGTAAATCAAAACTCGACATAACTGTTTATAGCTGCTAAATATGAATTTGTCATGCCCATGCCTGCATTGACAACAAAATAAAATAAAATAAAACAGACAAATCAAATAAAAAACGGTATTTGCTTCCGTTATAGTACATTTACACCGCACCAAATTTGGCGAATTCGAATTAGTCACTTCGACCCCGTTTACATTGGCAAATTTGCATTTGGCTTCACCTTCCCTGCAAGAGTCTTCTACCAGGAATTTAGAATCTTCTAGGGGTGTAAGAGTAGGTTGCCTCCCCGTTGTGGCACCCTGGGTAACGCTAAATGACCTACATGGCCTACACGGCTAATTTCTCGTATTGCCGGTTCTACGAGAACGGTACCAGTACTTGTACTGTACCCATTGTGCCGAAACGACCCGGGCCGTTTTTATTCCCAGCGTACTAGTACAAGTACAAGGGTATATTAATTTTGTTCATATAACGGTAGTATGTGACGGCACAAAATAATCGAGATAGGTATAGAGTTCCATATATGAAAGTTCTTAGGTTGAAAAGAGAAGTTCATTAAGGCATGTCCGGCGGGTTAGGGGTTTAGAATATGCCCGAGGTAGGCATACCGGTCGTAAGAGGCGACTAATATGGACATAGGTAATTGACGTGCTACTCGATGGTTGATCTACGGATATGTTGTTGTTGTTGTAGCGAGGTGTAGCCCTGCCTAAATGTCAGACAGGATCACCCCGAGTGTATTGCTCTTGGCCGGGTCGATATAAGAAAACGGCCCGGGTCGTTTCGGCACGATGGGTACAGCACAAGTACTGGTACCGTTCTCGTAGAACCGGCAATACAAGAAACTAGCCGTGTAGGCTATGTAGGTCATTTAGCGTTACCCAGGGTGCACCAACTGGGAGGCGATCTACTTTTACACCCCTACGGATATGATGCCTCTCACCTCTCATTACCCATCTTCTCCATCCTAACGGATGGAGGGATGACATGACCTAGAAGGTTCCACTGGTCATACCAAATCGCTACCACGACAGTCGGGCAGTACCGCAAGAGAGTACCGCAGCGTACCGGGGTCATATCCGGCCAAGGACTGTCAACTTCGGCATCACTCCCCAAAACCTTCGGGAAGTGTTTTGCTGTTAACAACAACAACAACAACAACAACAACAACAACAACAAGGCATGTCCGTCCGTCTGTCCGTCTGTGTACACGATAACTTGAGTAAAAATTTAGATATTTGCATGAAATTTTGTATACAGGTTACTTTCTGGCCAAGGTAGGTTGCTTTTGAAAATGGACGAAATCGGATGATAACCACGCCCCCTTTTTCGATATCGAAAATTTCGAAAATCACACAAATTGGCATATCTCGGCAGCTGAAATGGCTAAAATGATATAATTTTATAGGTGAATCCCCCTGGTAATTCTTTTATGATTTTTCCAAAAAAAAATGATAGTAGGCGTGGCACCGCCCACTTTTAAGGGAGGCATTTTTGAAAATTCGACTGGGCGTAACTCTGAAACTTATTAAGATAGAACGATGGAGTTTGGCACAAAGCATACTAGTATCGTTGGGAGTTTACCTGATGAACTTGGATAAAATCGCCCTCCAACCACGCCCACTTTCGATATCGAAAATTTCTAAAAACACCTAAATTGACATAATTCGGTAACGGAAATGGCTAAAATGATATACATAGTTTGGTAGGATGAACACCTAGTCATTCTATTATGACTTTTTAATAAATTTTTAAAAGTAGGCGTGGCATCGCCCACTTTTCAGGGAGGCATATTTGAAAATTTCACGAATCATAACTTTTAAACTGATTACGGTAGAACGATGAAATTAGTAAAAGGTATACTAGCATAATAGGGAGCATACCTGATGTAATTGGACGAAATCGTTTTCCGACCACGCCCACTTTCGATATGGAACATTTCGAAAATCACATAAATTGACATAATTCGGTAAGAGAAATAGCTAAGATTTTATAAACTTTAGGTAAATCCTCCTAGGGCCTATATCATTGTTATCCCGTTCTGAAAATTACCGCTGGGTAGATATTTAATGTTCGGTCCACCTGAACTTAGACTTCCTTACTTGTTAGTTTTTATTTTTAATTGATAGCAGTTTTTTAGTTCAATATAAAAAAAAACGTACAGTACATATCTATATGAGTTGAATTTTGTGAAGTGAGTCACTTTTTTTCTAAGTTGTACTATCTTTCTGAAACTTTTTTGTATGGTTCACAACAACAAGAAAAAAATACGTTTGGGCCAGTTTTTCGAAATTCGAATTATTTTCAAAGTTATAGCTATCAACACTTTTCGAAATTCCTCACTTTTTGATGAATTTCTCACGATTGGTTAAACCGATTTTGCTAATTTTTGAAATATATATAAAACATTTTTTTTGCAAACATTTTTCGCAATTTTTAACTTCTCCATCGTGGGCAGATGGCGCTTTTGTATGATGTTGTTGGGCATTCGATTACAAACTATTAGCAAAAAAAAATAATAGTTACTAATGGAAGTCCATTGAAGCGTTGTTTGGTACATAGCAGGGGAACTTCGATTAGAATTAGTATTAGGGCCACTTGCATAAAAGCCGATTAAGCCTAATCGGTGATTAACTTGACAGCTAACCATACAAAATACGTCAATTAAACTCCGGTTAGTCGTTATCAGCTTTTATGCAAGCGGCCCTTAATTACGATTAGAATGGCTATTGGCGATTAGCGACGATTAGCATATCTAATCAAAAGTAATCAAAACTAATAAAAAAAAGATTACTATTTCCATTCTAATCGTAATGATTACTAATTCTAATCGAAGTTCCCCAGCTATGGTTTGGTAGAAGATAACATCTTTGATATATATTTAAAATATTAGCAAAATCGGTTTGCCCAATCATGAGAAAATCATCAAAAAGTGAGGAATTTCGAAAAGTGTTGATAGCTATAACTTTGAAAATAATACGAATTTCGAAAAATGGTTATATATGTATTTTTGTTTAATCGTTGTGAGCCATACTACCAACTTTCATTAAAATACATGGCCGTCGGAAAAATTTCTAACTTTTCCAATTAGTTTCATTTAATATTTGTTCGTGATTTTCAATATATAGGTCCACTTGTACGATACTGGGTTATCTTTTTAACTTAGAGTTAATTTCAAAAGTTGTCAAAAACTTATGAGTTTATTTATAATAATTTTTTTCTATTCATTGTAAACGTTTTAAAACTTTTAAAATCTTGTCTTGCTTTTCGAAATTAAAAAATTTTAACAAAGTATTTGGGCATTTCACAAAAGTGTCGTATTCGTCTATCGTTGTATGTTTCCATGGTTTCCTATGCACATTTTTTGAAAAATACATAAAAAGAAAAAAGTTATATAAATACACATTAAGGCCTACATTGTGTGCGAAAATAATTTAGGTTACTGTACGAGAGCATGATGGGCATTTACTATATTTATTTTGTATCTGACGACACCATGCACTTAGATCCAGAAAATGGGCACGTTAACGCAGTTTTTAATAGCGTTAATGGTATTTTGACATTTCTAGAAAAATGGGAAGGAATTTTGTCATACCTACCAGCTGATTATCAATTTATATATGATTCGCACGTTAATTTTCTCTTAGATAGTAGATACCTTACTTTTTCTTATATTTTCGGGTTTAACTTTTTTTCGATAACAAGAAACGTGTGACCAGGAGTCAGTGTCACGTTAGACACAATCTCAAAATCAATAAATATGCCATTTAATCAAAATAAAGAAATTGCTATTTTATCATTAGAAATGATGTGTGTAATTAAATTTTATTATTGCAATTTGTTTTGAAAAAAAGGAGGAACTAATAATATTTTCTTTCATTATTTATATACATACATTATTTTATCTTCATCGTTCACTCAATTATTTTCATTAACATTCGCCAATTATTCAAACGAATTTTATCGCATATAAATTCAACTTACATTCAATTTAATTCCAATACTGTATCCAATTTAATTAAAAATTTCCTTAATCAATATTTGGGTTAATTTTAAATTCTAACTACTTATAAAATTAATTAAAATATATAATATCGCTAGTATATATACCTATAAATATGTCTGTATGTTGTAAATATGTATATATTTTAGATATGACTTTTTTTATATTTATTTCCTATAGTTACTTGGCATTGGAAGCACATCTGTGACTTTTTTTGTGCATGCGAGTGTACATACCATTAGGGTGTGTCAGTAAAAACTTAATATAGGGATCTATCAGCTATTACGACGAAGCTACCGGCGGGAGAAAATGTAATAGATCGTGGGAGAATTCAATGGATTTCATCGAAATTTGGCTGTAAATTTCGATAACGTCGATGTGATCCCTATGATTTCTATTACAATTATTCCACGTGAAAGTTCCATCGTAATAGCTGATAGGCCCCAGAGACTTTCAAAAATCAAAGTTCTTAAGGTGAATAGGTAAATAGATCAAGCTATGCTCGTAAATTTGGTCAGTAAATTTTATCAAAGAGTTTTGGAAAGTTTTGGAAAATGGGAGTGGCAACGCCCATACTTGTGGGCTCTCATTTTTTTTTTTTTTTTTAATTTTATTTATGATAACACTGATATAACTTTACGGTGTAGGATATCGGCACTTGCAATAAGCCCGTCCTAAGATACGACTTGAGCCCACAAATAACACAAAACACTTCTTAAATAGGATATATAAGTATACAATTTTAGGGGAGTTTTCTGTGACGAGCTGACTGAGATACTATTGGGCAGATTTTGGCTAAGGGCTTAATTATACATCGTTATCGCTAATCAGCTGTTCCAACCAGCTGTTCTTATGGAAATCAATTTAAACGATTAGATATGCCATAACATAACGCTAACGCGTGTACATTGATTTCCCTAGAGTAGTTGGAACAGCTGATTAGCGTTATGGGTATGGCGTTAGTTTAATCTTTGTCAAAGCTCAGTCGCTGGAGTGACTACTTATATGGGAAAAATTCATATTTATGAACCGATTGTGCTCGATTTGGAAATAGGTTTGATATGCAATTAGAAACCCGGTTACAAAAAACTACGCCGCTAAATGGAGATGATGTCGTAATATTGAAAAAAAAAACTCGAATTTATGGCTTGTTTTTGTAAGTTTCGCAGACAAAGTCGTAAGCTTCTGCTAGTCTATTCCAATTTTATTGGGTTCTTAAATTTGTATAGTAAGGTTGTCAGAGTAAGATTTTTTTGTCAGAGTAAGATTAGGTGAACTAATTTCCAAAAAGTAAATTTTGACCGTAGTAAATTTTGCATATGCAAAAAGCACTGCTTTTATATTGCGTATTTTTTGCATTATATTATATTTTAGTGTTAAAAAACGCGCGTGAACATAATTTTATGTGAACTAATGTTAATGTCAACAGCACACGCATCGCTGTGCTCACATTATTGGTTGTCAAAATTTGACCTAGCCCCCTGGGCTATGCTAAAATCCAACGTGCATATTGTCCAAGATAACTGTCAGAATTTACCATCGCTCTGTCAAAATTTACATTCGATTTTTAACCAAGGCTTATACTCTTTTCCATATATTGCAAGCTTGAGTAATTTTTGAACTAATGAACTGAATCTTTTAGTTGAACTACATAATTTGTTCAGTAAACTGAACTAAACTTTGAACCAGTTCGTTTAGTAAAGTCAACTTATCTTTTCTGTGTAGACGTTTCTTTCGGATTTAACTTGCTTTTCTCTTTTAAGTAGAGATTAGTTTAAATTTTAATTTGTGAACTAGTTTAATTATAGTTCAGTAAGTAACTGCGATCATAAAGAATTTGCTCGAGCTGGAAGCGAACTAATTCGAACTTTTCCGTAAACAGCAATTTTATTATAGAAGAAAAAATGATTCATTGCTTTGACACACCCTAATGTACATAAGAAAAAATGATATTAACAAAATTGCACATGAAGTTAAATTATCCATATACAAGTTTTTTTATATATGTACATATAAATGCATACTTATAAGGATATATTAGGTATGTATTATAGCACCAAAACTTTGCGTTTTTTCTCTTAATTAGTACTATTTTACATATAAAAATTTGTTATATAGTACTTGTACCCTAAGTACAAAAGTATGTAATTGTCTATATCTATAATGATTATTTTTTTACATAATTTTAATTATCGCAGAACGCATACGCAACAAATACAAAAACAAAAGAACTAAAACAACAACACGCTGTATTGCGCGCTCAACAGGAATCATTCATAAGAAAATCTTAAAACACTATATACACAGAGAAAAATGAGCTGGGAATGGATAAGAATTGACCGTGATTTTGGTTGAATCAACAGATATTTTGGTTGATATGAACAAATCACTGTCAATTCTTATCCATCACCAGCTCAAATTTCTCTGTGTGTACTTAACACTAAAATAACAACTAGGAGGTCTTCAGTGTGCTTTTACGTACTACAACAAATGGACCAAATTGACCCACCCTATCCCCACGGCCGTCTGTCTATTTCGTACCATTACTTTCCACAATTGTCGCCTTTTTCGCATTTCCATTCATAAGTAACGCTGGCGATTCAGTATCCACCACACTCATGCGCTGAGCCAATTTATCTTCAGGGGAGTTCCAACTTTGCACTTCAGTTTTGCCGAAAATCACAAAAAGCAAATTACCAATGAAGTAGAACCCGGCAGCGATGAAGAATACGTGGCGCCATTCCTCGACGTTGGTCTGTAAGGTAAAAAGTCATATTAGGTATTTTGGAAGATGTGAAAAAATAAAAAATTACAAAATCTAGTCTCGAGCGGATTTGATCATCGAAG
Source organism: Campiglossa producta (assembly GCA_964058755.1). Taxonomy (NCBI): domain Eukaryota; kingdom Metazoa; phylum Arthropoda; class Insecta; order Diptera; family Tephritidae; genus Campiglossa; species Campiglossa producta. The sequence continues at coordinate 112,482,912 of CAXKVI010000004.1, read as the reverse complement.
GCTGGGTGGGAAGTCTTCCCTTGTCAAAATATTTTTAAGAATGCCTTATTTGAGACTTTTATTCAGATAGGGCGTTTTTAAAACTAATTTTGAGATAGGGCGATATGGGACAAACTTTCAAACTGGCGCATTATTCAAAAAAATACTGGAAATGGTGTTTTTGAAAAATATTTTGAAACAGATGGATTTTTCACTCAGCCTTCGACATCATGCATAATATACCCAGTAGCAGAAAACAACGATATTGTAAAAACCGAAAAAGTCTAAAAAAAACTACTTTTAAAAATGTCGAAGTAGAACGAAAATCGACACTGAAGATGGCGCATTGCCGAACCGGTTTGTCTCAAAACCAAAATTGACAAGAGATGACGAAAAATCGTTCCAAAATAATTCCATTAGTACCTCTTAGTTTTTTCGATTAACGGTACCGAAGATACCGTATGCACGCTCCTACTACTGGGTATACAAAATTTTTAAACCTTATGAATAATTACTTACATTTGTTTTAACGACCAGACCCACCGCCAGTGGTGCTATCGCGCTCATCACATTCGCCGAACCATTAGTGATGCCCATCAGTGTGCCCGCGTAATTGGGCGACAAATCAATATGATTCACTTGGAAACCCAAATATGTGGCGGCACTTATACCCACAGTAATCGTAAGCAGCACAACCGCCAACGTAGCATCGGTAACATAGCCAAGTGCGATTAACGAAACCATTGGTATCCAATGACCAATGGAATTGAAGAACTTACGATTGAACGAAAGTGACACATTCTCCATACGTGACAATAATTTCGACAGATAAATAAAGAAGAAGCTCAACAAGCACATCACAGCATAGGGCAATGATGACAGCAAAGCACTATTTTTCATGTCCACATGCAAGACATTCTTCATGTAAGTTGGAATTTGTGTGAGCAACGTCCAAAAGCCAAACATGTGTGTACAGTGTACGATGAGTAGCGAGAGGAATGCTGGTGATGTGAAAATTTTCACCCATGGTGTGGGTGCTACTGCACGTGGCGTGGAATCAACTTGACCCAATGAGGTTTCGATATATTTACGCTCCTCCTGTGAGATCCATTTATGTTCGGCTGGCGTACTCGCTGAGAATAAGAACCAAAAGAAGCCCCAAACGATACCCAAACCGCCAGAGATGTAGAAAATGCCAGGCCAACCGAGTGGCGATTCAGCAATTACACCGCTTACAGCCAATATGGCTACAGTACCGAATTGTGAACCGGAATAGCAGAAAGTGCTTAGCGTACCACGTTCTTCAACAGGCGCCCATTTAGCTAACATAGCATGTGTGGCTGGATGCACTGAGCCTTGTAGGAGACCTTGTACGATACGCACTCCCATGAGTAGCTTCCAGTCGCCAATTTCAACTGCCAATGGTGTGAGTATTGTAAGCAAGGAACAGAGTGTGATACCGATTAGTAGTAGGGTTTTGGCGCCATACATTTGGGCAATGTGTCCACCGGGTATTTGTGTGACAATGTAACCCCAGAAAAAGCTGCTTAGCACATATGATTTGGTAGATTCATCCCAGTCGTAAACCTGAAAGAGACAAAAAAGGTTTTTATCAGCGGCATGGAAGCAGCAATGAAATGCAGAAAGATAATGGTTCATTCCATGTAAAATCATCAGATATGAATTATTTTGGCCGAGAGTTTTCTTTCATAATAAAAAATGTTAAATTTTTCTCCTTTTTCCTGTTTTGTAAAATTTATTTAATATAAATATTAAAAATAAAGAATATTAAAACTAAAAAAGTAAATATGTATTAATAAAAAAAATAATTGAAATTTTTAAATAAAAAAAAAAAATTATTTAAGTTTATTAAAAATTATAAATTTTTTCTCTTTTTTCGGAAGTTATATACCTAAAAATATTAAAAGAAAACTAACGCATTTCATAAAGTTCGCCACTAAACTTTTAACCATCTTACGATTTGACAAGGAAAAAGTTTTGGTAAGATCATTTTCTTCAAATTCCAACTTACCGTTAGATTGTCATTCGTTGAATTCCGGTCTGTCATAGCAACAACACCCACGCTAAGGTTGACCCGCAACGCATAGCAGATGGAGAGGCAACAAAAGCACAGAAAACATTGCAGATGTCTCGTTCCGATTAGAGGGGCTGTAAAGAGATATAGAAAATAACATAGAATTAGTAAGTGTCATAGTTATCAACAAATGGAACTAAAAAGTAAAGAGAAAAGTGGACAAAATTTTACACTAAAAATACTTGCTAAGCAGGCATGGGATCTATCGAGACTGGCATAAGTCTTGATCTCACTATATATTTTGAAAATAATATTTTAACCCAAACAAAGTTTTTCTAGATACGTCCCTGGTGAGCTTAAAAATTCAAGATATTTGAGTTGTAAACATTCTTGTTATTGACTTAAGGTACTTAAGAGTATCGAGTACTTTAGTAACGAGTCTTTTATATTTGTTCTAATTATAAATGCAGGTGTTAAAGTTCTCAATGGAGATATTAAAGAAATTAAATCTGGGTAAAGAAAGAATTTTTAAAAGCCTCTGATGAAATACTTAATTTGTATTTAATCAGCATGATTAACTATTTGAGTGAATAACGAAGAATTGCAGCCGAGGCATGGAATACTATACAAAGAATGTTCTAATTTATTCACCACGCCTCCTCGAGACCATCTATTTCGAATCACTCCAAAGAACACTCCGAAATAGGGATATATTTTATATCGATTGTACGTAGACGAAGGAAGATGCATATGTACTAGACCGGATACATTTTTTAGCACTGTGTTGTGTTATTTCATTTTGAGCAATCTTTAAATTATTTCTTACTTTTCAATTGCATATTATCACTACACTTAGGTATATCTGCTGCACTTGCCATTGGCTATTAATGATCGATTAAATTTTGAAAATCCGAAATATCGTTAGGCTGGTTGCATTCACCAAATAAGACTGACTACACACGATATATGGTAAAATAATTTAAAGAAAAGTTTTCACTTTCAATCAGTGCAATCTACCAACAATAGGCATACATATCCATAAGTAAACATTCATACACCCAAATGTGTAAAATAGACAAAACCCGACTTGATCAACATTTCAAACCTCTGCAACCATCTGCAATTGCATATCTCTGATTGTAGCTGTCAACAAAAAGCAGATATCGCTGATGATTTGCGAACAGCTTCCCTCAGGTACAAACATACATATTTACGATTCTCGTAGATAAACGATTTAAAATATGAATTATGACTTAAAAGAACAATCCCCCGAATGGGAGAAGCCTATCTTTTGGAGCCACATGTGCATTTACATATGTATATTATACATGTGTACTTAAATAAAATATATACTCGCAGAAAATGCATATCTCTGTTTGATTGACGCTTAATTGTCTGGTAAATTTTGTCTGAAGTCCAAATAAAACTGACAGTCGGTATGAATTTTTGTGTCAACAGCTGTCAATCAAAAACAGCAGGTGTAGCCATTTGAACTCTCCGGCGCAGCTCTGCATTCCAACGGTGGGTCGCGACAAAAATTCTTTATGATGAAACTTTTTGCTATCTTAATTAAGCTCTTACAGTTCTATTGAAATATTGGAGTCAGTATTCAGCTTGAGGCGGTCTTCGTTGGTTACTTCACGAAAGCCAAGACATCGCATTTGACGCAAGTACTTAAATTATTCCTAGTTATACTGACAATCAAACATATGAAGAATAATCCTCAAGGAATGGGCGATTACTTCTGGGAACTCTTTATCATATAAAGAAAAGATGGTCACATTTACATGGTGATGCTCAAAGAGAGGACACCCTACTCTCTTTGCCTCTGAGTACCACAGGTAGAAAAGAAAACAATGGGAAAGGGCAGGAAAGGAAAAGAAAATGAAAGCAAAGAAAGGGAGAGGCAAGAAGAAGAAGAAAGGAAACGAAATGGAATGGAGGATAGGAAAGGAGAGGAAGCGGATGAAAGGAAAGAAAACGCAAGGAAAATGAAAGGAAGGAAGTAAAGTAACCAGGAAAGGAAACGAAGGAAAAAAAAACTGTTCCGTGCCTCTTGGAAGCAGAATCAAAGAAGGTACTAAGTACTGCCCCTGCGGGTTAGGGGTTTAGAATATGCCTGAGATAGGCATACCGGTCGTAAGAGGTGACTAATATACACATAGATAATGACGTGCTAACTCGATTGTTGATCTACGGATATAATGCCTCTCACCGCTCTTTACCCATCTTTCCCTTCCTCATGGATGGAGGGATGGCATGACCTAGACCACTGGTCATACCAAATCGCTAGCATGACAGTCGGGCAGTACCGCAGCGTACCGGGTTTATTATCGGCCAAGGACTGTCAATTTCGGCATCACATCCCAAAACCTTCGGGGAGTGTTTTTGCTGCTAACAACGACGACAACAACAACAACAACGAGGTACTAAGTGGAAAAGCACTCTTTTGATGTTGAAAACTTAAATTTGTGCAAAATTTTATCCAGACACTCTACACTTAATACGCAGACTAAATATAAATTTTATTTACAACCTTATGAATAACTACTTACGCGTTCCAGATAAGATTCTCCCCCAACTACTTAGCTCAACTATGCAGTTTAAGTGAACATGATAATAAATATTTGCGTAAAGACTTAAAGTGTTGCAGATGCTAAAAATGTGATACATTTATGCGGTGTTTTGTTGTTATTTATTTATTTAGTGACTGTATTTGCTGTACCTATACTAAGCAATCTTCACAAGATCTACTTATCAGCTTTATCTGATTTGTTGTTTGCTTGCCTTTTAGGAGAAAATAAAATGTTTATTCTTTCATCTGACGTCAAATGCATTTTTGACCTGTGACCCTTTTTAAATGATGAAAGTTTGTCAAAGAAGATATTAATGATGCCAAATTTGCTTCAAAACAGTCAAAAATGGCAGGTTTTTGTTTATAAAACTTGACAGAATATGTGCAGATATGTAAACATATTTCAAAAGATGTTTGCAACACAATCATCTAGATATGACTGGAAGCAAACATGACAAGTACTGAATGCTTTTTTAGAAGAGACAAATATGTCTGTGCACATAACAGAGGTCATCGGAATATTAAACAAACGTACGTAAATTTTTTTACTTTGGTAGTAGATCCAAGTAGGTTGGAATTGACTATTATATTTTACGAAAATGTGTTTTTTGAGAAAAATTTACCTACGCGCTGCAGGAACCAGACAAGGCAATATTTTACATTATTTAATTTTTTTAGTTTTTTTTTTAGGTTGATTTTTTTTATTTTTGTACTGGTTAAATTTTTTTATTTCATTTTTTTATTTTAATTTATGTTAATAATTTTTTTGTTATATAATTTAATTTCATCAATTTAATTTTGCTTTATTTTATTTTATTTATTTTAATTTAAGAACTTTGAAAATTTTGTGGACTTTTGACCAGTCGAATAATTTTATCAAATTATTTTTTTGAGTTTTAGCGAAAACAAGTTGAAAAATGCTACAAACAATACCACCTACAATGATTACAATTTCCATCTTGGTGAAGGATATTGTCAAACCGCTTTGCATACAGAAAAAAAAAAGAAAAATCTCTAAGCAACAATACAAAGCGGTTTGACAATATCCTTCACCAAGATCGAAATTGCAATCATCGACAAAGCTCAAAAGAATAATTTCATAAAATTATTCGACTGGTCAAAAGTCCACAAAATTTTCAAAGTACCTAAATATAACGACCAATAAGAACAATAACTAATTTATTAATATTTCTGTGGTCATAAGCAAAAACAGCCTAAGTCTACTTAAGAAATGAGACCAGTTGAAATTTTTGGTGGTGATTTTGAATAGCAACATCGAGACATTTTTCAAGACTATCATTGGTCTTTTTTTACTTTCTTTACAAACAATAAAAATTCAATACGTTTTTGCCTTAGTTATAAAACAGCTTTGTTACAAAAATCCGCCAGCAAAAATTTCAAATGGTCTAATTTCTTAAGTCGACTTAGGTTGTTATTGCTTATGACCACAGATTTAATTCAATTATTTTAATTTATTTTATTTAGTTAAATTTTGTTTCATTTTATCTTATTTTTATTTGATTTTTTTATTTTATTCAATTTTGATTATTTTTATTTAGTTTAATTTAATTTAATTTGGTTTAATTTAATTAAATTTTTACTTATTTATTTTATTTTAGTTTATTTTATTTTATTTTATTTTATTTTATTTTATTTTATTTTATTTTATTTTATTTTATTTTATTTTATTTTATTTTATTTCTTTTTTATTTGATTTCATTTTATTTTATTTTATTTTATTTTTTTTATTATTTTATTTTATTGTATATTATTTTATTTCATTTTATTTTATTAATAAAAATTATATTTTGTGTTATTTTATTTTATTTTATTTTATTTTATTTTGTTTCATTTTATTTTATTTTATCTTACTTTATTTATTTATTTTATTTTCATTTTATTTTATTTTATGTTATTTTATTTTATGTTATTTTATTTTATTTTATTTTATTTTATTTTATTTTATTTTATTTTATTTTATTTTATTTTATTTTATTTTATGTTATTTTATTTTATGTTATTTTATTTTATTTTATTTTATTTTATGTTATTTTATTTTATTTTATTTTATTTTATGTTAAATTATTTTATGTTAAATTATTTTATGTTATTTTATTTTATTTTATTTTATTTTATTTTATTTTATTTTATTTTATTTTATTTTATTTTATTTTATGTTATTTTATTTTATGTTATTTTATTTTATGTTATTTTATTTTATGTTATTTTATTTTATTTTATTTTATTTTATTTTATTTTATTTTATTTTATTTTATTTTATTTTATGTTATTTTATTTTATGTTATTTTATTTTATTTTATTTTATTTTATTTTATGTTATTTTATTTTATTTTATTTTATTTTATTTTGTTTCATTTTATTTTATTTTATCTTACTTTATTTATTTATTTTATTTTCATTTTATTTTATTTGGTTTTATTTTATTTGATTTTATTTTATTTTATCTTACTCAATTTTTTCGTTTTTATTTGATTTTATTTTATTTTAATTTTAATTTATTTTGTTTTATTTTATTTTACTATATTTTATTTTTTTTTTTTCATTTTATTTTATTTTATTTTATTTTATTTTATCTTACTCAATTATTTCATTTTTATTTAATTTAATTTTAATTTTAATTTATTTTGTTTTATTTTATTTTTTCATTTTTTTATTTTATTCTATTTTATTTTATTTATTTTATTTTATTTTATTTTTTTCATTTAATTTTTATTTCGTATTATTTAATTTAATTTTATTTTGTGTTATTATTTTGTGTTTTATTTCATACTCACAAAATACGGTAGGCGTGTTTTTATTTATTTCCATACAAATTAAATTCATAAATAAATATGGTCATATCAATGTAAAAAAATTTGTATGTGTGCAAATTCTATAATAAGTTTTGCGAGTAAATTAAAAAATTTCCAGCTCATGCGACTTTGGAAAACTACAGCCACTTTACAAAAAAAAAATGTTTATCAATAATAATTTTATTTGAGTAATTCTTAACTTCTTTGCATGAAAATTTCAAGATATAATTAGAAATTCTACTGCGCTCATAGCTGTTCTTGCTTGCTGGTTACTTCATATTGCCACCACTTCTTACTTTACGTCAACAATAATATTTACATAGTATTTATGTAAGTCCATTCCAAGTATCAAGAATTTATTGCACAATGCAGTTAGTTATTTTTAGTAACAAGTTTTACGTTAATTCTTTACTTTGTTGTTGGTAAGCGTAAGGGAAATCCTCTGGTTGAATTCTTATTGTACAAGAATCGGCGTTGCAATTTATTACAAAACTTGTTTATGAATAACATACCTATATGCAGCAAAATTCATGATCAATAGGGTTGCCGCTAAACAGAATAAAAGCGTAGAAGATTTCACGATGTCTCTCTAGCAATTATAAATATCTCAACACAAAAACTTGTCCTATTCAGCTTTTAGTTTCTTCAGCTTACACCAAAACAAATAATGACTCTGTTAGCTATAGCACCGGCTTAAGACATTCCTTAAAAGCCGGTCACTTTTCATATGTGTGAGATTATTCACCAACATAGCTTAGAGCGCAGTTGCAGGTGCATTTTACTCATTACTAACGAATTCTTTCGATAGGTCGGTTCAGTTTTCTATGGAAGTTTTGTGGTCTACTATACTTTTTGTGACTCATCAAATCACATATTTCGATGTTGATTGCATTGCTAGTTTCTTTTTCATTTGTCTACGCAGCCACCGTCGACTAGCGAAGAACAGACTATGGGCCAGTGAAACAATTTTGTAAATTCTTTCTATGCCTATGGTCAATATGTTAGATAATGATTATTTCTGGTATATGAAATTTTGAAACTTTTTTCATATGAGCCCCTTAAAGTACATGTGGCATAAGTCCAGTTTTCGTTTTTTTAGTAAGGCATCGCCATATATAGGGGACAATGTGTTTTGTTTAACACGCTGGCGGAATAACTCTTAGCTTTCATGGCAACCGAATAAGGAGCAGAGCTAACCTTCGAAATCAAGAGTATCCCCCATTAAATGACAACCCAAAACCTTTAATCAGGCAGGTTCTGAAATTCACTTCCGAATAAAATTTGTGAAAATTTTGTCAAATTACATAGGAATTTTAAATTTTTCACATATTTTATTCGGAAGTGAATTGCCAGAACCTGCCTGAATATCTCAGTTCAAGAAAAGTTCCACTTTTGCTTGCCCCAAGTGGCAACACCAGAGCAGAAAGTCTTTATGCCAAATTTGATCCAAATTGCTTAAGACCTTCCAGGGGTAGACAACTAAAAGTTTTAATTTCTGCTGCGTTTAAGTACAATCCATAAAAAATGTGTATCGCCGCCTGAGAAGATAACTTCCCTTAGACCTTTGTATAAAAACATACCATAACTTGAGTAAAATTGAACTAAGCTGGGCAAAATACGGGTAAGCATATATGAAGACATGCATGGATGAAGGGGGTATGTCGCATTTTGAGTGAAACGAGAAAATCGGCTTTAAAGTTTTGCTTAAACATTTGAGGTTTTTTCGAATCTTTATGGAAAACTGACAAAAAAATTATGCAAAGCCATTAAAGATGTTGCATAATATGCAATAAAAAGCATAAGTTTATATTTAGTGTTTTATATGAAAAAAAACGGAACATACCCCCTTCTTCCACAATTCATATTGAAAAGTTGTGTACATACCCCCTTCATCCATGAATTATCTTCTACAATTTTCACGATAGGCAGATTCTGATAAGACAGAAATATAGATCTGCATAAACACTATTCACCAATGCCAAAAACAGAAATTGAGTGAGAATGCGACATACCCCCTTCATCCATGCATGTCTTCATATAAGTTATGTTAATTTTGAAGGTAATTTTTGTCCATCGAATTTAGTCGGCTGTCCCATAGTACCCCTATGTCTAGCGTACTACATATTCTTTTATTGCAGCTAAGCAATGTATCTCTGTATGTATGTATGTATGACATGCCTACATTGTTTTAACGTGTTCCCCAAGTCTCGTGCAAATTTTGCTATTGCCGTTGGGGAATGTTGCTTTTTGCGTTATTCACTTGCATTGAGTGTATTTTTAGCCATGTGCTACTCACGCGCAGCATGTGTGCTAGTTGTTCATAATATATATTTACTTTGTTGTTTGTTGACTTTGCTCACGACAAGTAGACACCAATTGCTCTCAGCGATACAACCATAGCGATAAGCGATATCCGCTTTATAAAACAAGAGTTTTTGAAAATTTTGGTATTTATCTATCTGTGAAAATCTCTCATATTTTGGGCGCTCTTTCGGTGGAATATTTGCAAAATTTTTGAAGAAATTAATACATACATAAATTATTTGCTGAATAGTTATTAAATGAAATGTATGCGTGGGTATTTTTAAATTGTATTACTTTGTCCAGACATAGACTGATCATGACAACAATACTGATAATAGCTTACTTGGAGGCACGTCTTGCTCCCTCTTACAGTTATAAATAAAATAGCAAACTTGCGCTCTTCAATCATACTAATACATGCGCAAGGTGCGATCATGGATACATACATATGTAAGTATTTCTGCTCTCGGCAAATTTTTTTTATTTTCTTTGTTGCTAATTTTGCTATTTTACTGCCGCATATTCACGTGATTGGCGGCGCTCAACGTGTCTAATTTAGATGAAATGTGTGCTATGTAGTCGATACACACATGTTACGGATTTACATACATTTTTATACCCAGTTGCGATTGGTACCTTGAGATATATTTTTGATTAAAAAGTAGTGGTTTTAATAGTAGGTATAATAACCGATTAAGGGACGACCTTCACCGATCTCTTAAGTAATTTAATTTAATTTTTTACTATTTTTTATTTTAGTTTATTTTATTTCGTTTTATTTTATTTTGCTTGATTATGTTTTATTATATTTTATTTTTTTCTTTTTTTTTATTTCATTTTGTTATTTAATTTGTTCTTATAATTTTCTTTTTTAAATTTAACTTTTTAACTTATTTTATTTTGTTATATTTTTTTTAAATTTAATTTTATTAGTACCCGGCTGATCCAGTTTTCTCGGTGCTATCAATTTAGCGCTAACTTTACTTTCCCAAAATGACCCAAAAAGAATCCCAAAATAATCCTAAAATGATCCCAAAAAGACCATTAAATGTTCCCAAAATGATCCAAAAATAATTCCAAAATAACCCCAAAAACACACTTAAATGTACCCTAAAATGATCCTAAAATTATCCAAAACTGTTCCCAAAATAATCCTAAAATAATCCCAAAACGACCCCAAAAAGACCCTAAAATGTTCCCAAAATTACCCAAAAATTATCCCAAAATGATCCATAAATGATCCCAAAATTATCCGAAAATGACGCCAAAATTGTCCCAAATTAATCCTAAATTGAACTCAAAATGATCTCACAATAGCCCCAAAATTATTCCAAAGTGACCCCTAAATGATCTCAAAATGATCCTAAAATAGTCCAAATATGATCCAAAAATATACAATAAAAATACAATACGGTCAAAATGGTAACCTTGGCCGGCTACCCCACTTGCAAATATTTTAGTTGGTATGTCGGCGAAAATACCTTTCATTTGATACCCATATTGGCAAATCTAACTCAAAAATTAAAAAAATTGAGATAGGTGGCAACCCTGTGGTAAGCCCCTGTAGGGATTATTATCATTAATTATTTATACTTTGTTTATTTATACTTTATACTTATTTCATTTTAAAAAATATTTTTATTTTCTCATTTCAAAGAGAAAAATATTTGAAATTTAAATTTTTTGATTATGATAAATGTTTTCGTAATTTAAAGGAATTTTTAATAATAAAACATAATTAATTTTTTAAAATATCAATATACTAAACCCCAAGTGAATAGCCTTAGAATCATTCTAACTATCTATATGCCAAATTTCATCCAAATCGGTCAAGCGGTTCCCGAAATAGTCCGGATATACAAATATACTATGGTAATGTGGCAACCCTAAGTGGCAACCCTACTTGAAAATATTTTAGTTGGCATGTGGCTGAAAATACCTTTCATTTCATACCCATATTGGCATATTTTGCTATAAAATTAAAAACAAATTGAGATAGGTGGCAACCCTGTAAACTGCCCCAAGTCGCAACCCTCAAGTAGATAGTCTTAGAATCAACCATATCTATATCTATATTCAAAATTTCATCCAGATCGGTCAAGCGGATCCCGAGATAGTCTGGATATACAAATATACAAATGCACAAATATGCAAGTTTAGCTCGTTTAAAGTTAGGTATATTAGGTATATTTTTTTTTTAATTTTTTTTGCATTATTTTTATTAAATAAATTTTTTTTGTTTTTTTTTTTTTATTTTTTTTTCTTTTATTTTATTTTATTTTTTTAATTTTATTTTATTATTTTTTTTTTTACCTTATTTAATTTAATTTGAGTTAATTTAATTGAATTTAGTTTAATTTAATTTAGTTTTATTTTACTTTATTTTATTTTATTTTATTTCATTTTATTTTATTTTATTTTATTTTATTTTATTTTATTTTATTTTATTTTATTTTGTTTTATTCTCTTATAGCTCAATTCGGGAACGATTCAGGTTGTTAAAAAAATCATTGCCAATTTGATCCAATGTTTTACTATAAATCATAAATGGGTATACTCGCTTGATTCTATGCAACAATAGGTTTGTTTATTGGGCTGCTCTAGGTTACGCCAGATTGAGATATTTCACAAAATTGTGTTTATCGAACACTTTTCTTGCTCTAGGTTGCTCTATCTCTTGTTTCATGAGTACGCTCAAAAGAAAACTAGAGTAATCCAGATCACAAATTTCTGCTCTAGCTGTTTTTATGGAGTAAGTTAGAGCACAGAAGCAAATGTCAGTCAAGAAAAAATAATTTTTTGAAAACTTCAAATAAACTAGCTTGCAAGAAAAGCAACGTTTTTGTATACGTGAATTTGCATTAATTTTGAAGATTTAAACAAAAAAAACAAATAAAAAGAAACTATCGAGATTCAAGTGTTTCATGGCATTTCTGCTCTGAGTTGCTCTATTTCTATTTTGACAGCTGCCCTGCTCTAACCTGGTCTGAACTTTTTTTGGTCAGTAAACAAACCTAATATTTTCGATATAATTTTTTGTTATGTTATTTAATCAGCGATACGTTTTTTATTAAACTCATCTTGTTTCAATTATATTTACCATGACTAAGCGATACGGCTGTTTCTTCGTTTGTAGTATAATTTCAGTTTTATTGAGACGAATGTTTTAAATATAGCGATATAATAAAAATTAGAGTAAACATTTATGTAAGTCTACACTTGGCTTGAACAGTGAGAAATTAGCATTTTAATTATAATATTTAAATTGTATCAGTCAATAAATTTTCCAAGCAAACGTGATGTTTGGCGAGTTCAGTCACATTTTGTTATTCAATCAACATCAACCAGGTGATCACTAAAATTATCCCAAAAATCCAAATTTGGCATTTTATGTAGTGAAAAAAAAAGGAAATTCTTAAATTAACTTTTGGCGAAAAGAAACAAAAAAACGCCCCGGAAGCAGGTAGGTACCCATCTCATCTCCAAATTAGAAGCTCATTATAAAACAAGTATCCCTGAAACACATTGTATGATGGGTAATTAATGAACGTCCCTTTCCACACTTCACTGACATCGCTAAACCAAACATGTTTTCTCTCATGTGAATCATGCGTTTACTCAAGCTTGACGATGAGTGTGAAAAAGGTAACGAATTATTTCATCTCTTATTATAAAAGTAATAAATTTTCAAAATTTAATTAACCAGCCTGAATGCTTGTAAACGTTGTACATACATATATGTATGGATTATAAATTGTATGTTTACGTGTAGCTAGTTTGCAGAAAACCGCTACTAGTTCAATGCCATTCGCTGCTATCAGTTTAGCGACTGACCGTACAAGAGACTTTGTATGTCCGACCAACAAGCTAATAAAATTTAAACGAACTCGAAAACAATCCCCAGTATCGATGTTATTGAGACGTAATTAGAGCCAGTAAATCACAAGTTCCTAGATAAAAAATAAAGGCTATACTATACTATACGCTTGCATTAATGCGTTTTAATCAAAATTAAAGAAAAAGTTGCTCATACGCAGCGTTGGCCAAGTACCCTTTTCTTTCATGCATCTATTAATTCTTTCTAAAAGTGGGACTGTCAATTAAATATTATTTATGGTTAGTTTTTTTTTACTAAATTATACGAAAAATCTTTAATTCTGACCAGACATTTGAGGCATTTTAATCCTAAATCTGCGGAAAAATTTCTAGTCAGTGACATGAAATGCTATTCGTTTCAATTAGCCTGATTATTTTTGAGAAAACAACGTTCTGAAAATTACCTTATATGTTTAGAAATTAAAATTTTTTTACAAATCATGTAAAAATTAACTGTATAGAACAAGAACATTTTAAATTTGTATAACTCTTGAAAAAAAAAAAATTTTCTTTATGGTAAAATTAAATTCCTCACAAAAGTTCATTCAAGTCGGAACGGGTCGACGCTAACTACCTGACCAAGGGACAGGCTCATATTTTATAACTTGTAACGAGATAATTTGTATATCCGGTACTATCTCGGGAAACGCTCGACCGATTTGGATAAAACTTGGCGTATAGATAGTATGATTGATTCTAAGACTATTCACTCCGGGGTTGCCAGTTGGGGCGGTTTACAGGGTTGCCACCTATCTGATTTTTTTTTAAAATTATGCATCAAAGTATTTTCGGCGACATACCAACTAAAATATTTTCAAATAGGGTTGCCACCTTACCGCAGTATATTTGTATATCCGGTACTATCTCGATAACTGCTTGATCGATTGGTATGAAATTTGGAATAGAGATGTTCTGATTGATTTTAAGACCACACACTTCGGGTTGCTTCTTTAGGCGGTTTACAGGGTTGCCACCTATCTACATTTTTTAAAATTATGGAGCAAGATATGCCAATACGGGTACCAAATGAAAGTTATTTTCGTCAACATACCAACTAAAATATTTTCAAGTAGGGTTGCCGCACAGGGTTACCATTTTAGCGTATTGTATTTGTATATTTTAGGGTCATTTGGGGATCATATTTGGATTATTTTAGGATCATTTAGCGGTCAGCTTGGGATAATTTTGGGGCTATTTTAAGATCATTTTGGGTTCAATTTTGGATCATTATGAGATAATTTTGGAGTCATTTTCGGATATTTATGGGGTCATTTTGGGATCATTGGCGGCCGCCGTGGTGTAGCGGTTAAGTGTTCGGCCTTGTACGTCAAGTCGTGGCGGTTCGATGCCCGGCAAAAGTAACATCAAAAATTATTTAAAAAAATAATTATTTTAAACGGGGTCGCCCCTCGGCAATAGTTTGGCAAATTCTCCGGTTGTATTTATGCCATGAGAAGCTTCTCAGCAAAAAATTCATTTGCTTTGCAAGTGCCGTTCGGAGTCGGCACAAATTTGTAGGTCCCGCCAACTTGTCGGAAAACTCAAAAGCAACACACCACAAGTTGGAAAGAGAAGCTCGGTTAAAATCTCGTTAGAGGTTGTGATAACCTGTTGGTATATCGCCGCCACTAGTTTTTAGTTAGTTTTTTGGGATCATTTTGGGATATTATTGGGGTCATTTTGGGATCATTTTTGGATTATCTTTAATGGTCTTTATGGGGGCGTTTAGGGATTATTTTAGGATTATTTTGGGATTATTTTATCATTTTGGGGTCATTTTCGGATCATTTTACGGTCATTTTAGGATCATTTTTGGGTCGTTTTGGGTTTGGAATCAATTTGGATATATTTAAGGGTCTTTTTGGGGTAATTTTGGAATCAGTTTGGAATCATTTTAGGGTCATTTTTGGATCATTTTGGGATCATTTTTGAGTCATTTTGTGATCATATTGTGATAGTATATAAGTTAGCGCTAAACTCTCACCCAGGTACTATTAAACTTATTATCTACATTTAAGTAAACATACAATATTTTTTTATATCTTGCCTTCAAGACTGATGAGTTAATTTACGCAGAAATATAAAATTTTCTAGTACAACAAACATACCAATCTTATCTATAAAAGTTTGCATTTACTAGTTACTTCTACGCTGTTAAGCCTTTAGTCACTCTAGCGAAGACTTATGAAATTTGTTATCGATTTAAACAGGCAGATTTTTTGTTTAATTAGCAGTTCGAAGTATTAATATAAAATAAAAAACACTCGACATTTGACGTTGCGTCAGACAGTTGTTTACTAGAAATATATGACTTGTCATTGATTTAATTACGATAAGGTTTTAATTTTATTTTACCGATTTTTTTTCATATTTTCCTCTGATGAGGGCTCTATAGTTTATAGTTTAATATGTATTATAGCTGATTAGTCGTGAGTTTGAGTTAAAAATATCATGAGTAGTGATAAGCTTAAAGAAATATAAGCTGATGCAGGAATACTAGATAGGGAGAAAAAAATGTTTCCAGAAATACTGAGACACACTCATTTAGTCCAACACTAGGTCCAGAAAACGTGATACTATACCGATTAGTTGAGTGCTTTGGAAATGTACCAATGATTTCAATCGATTTAAGGGTCATTGTAGATATGACTCCAGTATAGGCATTGGTACTTCCAGTTTCTCGAAGTAAGGCCTAGCAAAGTTATAAAATATGTAGTAGACTTACATTACGCCGATAATATATTTTATGATGGAACTGGGAGTGCTATCTACAGGTATGTTTCAAAAGAGCAAGTATTTTTTTTAAATGTCGTCATTAATGTTGATATAATTTTTTCAAATCTCCTTTAAAATTTAATAGAATAGAATTCTCGAACCATCTATAGTGTTTTTACAATATAAGTCCATATCATGCATGCTAATATGTTCGATCGTCAACCTAAGTAGCTGTCTATCACTGTATCTTTAACCGGTGATATATAGTCTATTAGCTCAGTTGGACTTTGAAATTAGTTTACAACTCGTGCTATAGGTGACAGGAACTATCGTTTTGTTGTGAAATCAAGTTACCACTAAAAAGTTTACATGACTTATAACCATTTCCGGTAGATATATGTAAAGCCTTTTCAAATACCGTACAAACTATCCAAATAAAACACTCATGTGTTCTGTCATAAAAATGTTTCATGGTGCGCCTATTTACAGGGTCTTCAACTAAAAAAATATAAAAGAGATAGAGATGGAAGGCCTTTAAATACAACAAACTTTTTTTATTTTGGTTTAAATAAAAACACAAAATTTGTATATTCTTGTCACACGATTTGGCACTCACACAAGGCAATTAACTAAAAGAAATAAAAACATATACCCAAAAGTAGTTTTTATTAGTAAAAACAAAACAAAAGTTTTCACACTTTCTCTCGTCGAAATAGTATTTGGTTGATATAGTATTTATTGTCTCAAATATTTGCTAATTACAGTGTGGGAGCACAAATTTATTGCCGTCATTTATATATGTACATATATATATGTATGTATTACTTAGTTTATATATAAAGTGGTTGATCTCGATACATATGTTTTAACATACATACATATGTCTGTTTAAAAATAGATTTATTTGAATTTTCTGTCAACAATGGGATCATTCAAATAATACGGATTTAAGCATCAGCTGATTTTTGTTGTTATTTTTACTTTTTTGCGATTGTTTATAAAAGCAGTAGTATCTATACATTTATTTGTAGCTTAATTTATTTAATAAATTTTCTGTTAATCAAAGCAGATTCTGATTAAATGTGAATGATTATTTTTTTGTTTTCTACACCAAGTCGTGGTGGTTCGATGCCCCGCAAAAGTAACATCAAAAATTATTTAGAAAAAGAATTTTTCTAAACGGGGTCGCCCCTCGGCAGTAGTTTGGCAAACTCTCCGGGTGTATTTCTGCCATGAGAAGCTTCTCAGCAAAAAATTCATTTGCTTTGCAAGTTCCGTTCGGAGTCGGCAAAAAACTGTAGGTCCCGCCAACTTGTAGGAAAAACTCAAAGTTGGAAAGATAAGCTCGGCTAAAAATCTCGTTAGAGGTGTTATGATAACCTGTTGGTATATCGCCGCCATTATTTTTTTTTTTTAGTTAATAATCATTGGCACATCACTATACACTACTTGTAATTTTTTAGTATTTAGGGAAAAATTATTACATATTACATACACTGCTCTACACACATGCTGTCTTATGAACCAAACAGACTTTTTCGGAAAGTGGACAAAAAATAAAAATACACGTGTATCGGCGATTTTCATGTACACATCAGAATTTTTATTTTTTTTATGTACGTATATCCAAATAACTGTTCTCAATTAAAAAAAAACTGTTCTCGCTTGCAAAAAACTGTTCTCATTTACAAAAAATGCTCTCATTTACAAAAACTGTTCTTATTTACAAAAAACTGTTCTCGATTACAAAATACTGTTCTCATTTACAAAAACTGTTCCCATTTACAAAAAAAATGTTCTAATTAACAAAAAAATGTTCTCATTTACAAAAAACTGTTCTCATTTACAAAAATGTATTCTCATTTGAGCCGTTTAAAGCACAAGTGGTGTAAATCCAGTTTCCGTTGTTTTTTTTTTGTTAGGTATGACGCTATGTAGAGAAAATTGTGTTCTATATAACATGCTAACAGGGTAACTCCTAGCACCCATAGAAACCGAATAAATAGCAGAAAACGGTCAAAATCGCCTAGGCGGTTAAAGGCTATTTTAAGTAAGTAAGTATGTATCTTGTGAAATCAAGGGTACCCCCTATTTGTTGACAACACAAAACCTTGAATATCTCAGTTCGAGAAAAGGTGGACTTATACCACTTGTGCATTAAGGGGCTCATTTAAAAATGACTGTTCTGTTTTTTTCTAACGGCAACCTTTATAAATTTGTATCGATTTAAATATTTTTTAAATTTTTACTTAACATTTTTTTTTTTTTTTGTTTTTTTTTTTTTTTTTTTTTTTGTTATATTTGGCTTTTCTAATTTTTCATGTATGAATTTTTCTTAATTAAAATTTTTTTTTAGTTTTAATTTGTATTTTTTTATATTTTAATTTAAAATTGTTCTTATTTTATTTTTACCATTGTTTCAGATTCATTTAGAAGCGGATAATCCCCGAAAATATGCAGATACAGTCACTTTATGCAGCTATTCTTGTCTGTTTGTTAATAAGCCGCAGCATTATTATTTTTTTTTTTTTTTTTTTGTAAATATGAATACCTAGTCCAAATTTTTTTTTTTGACATTCAAACGACCTAGTTGGCTAGTGCCAGTGTCATTTGATTACCATTGCCAAGTGAAATTTTAGTGAATGGTTTTACTTTTCTACGCCCTTTTATACTAGGCTACGCATCGAAACAAATTTTTATCTCCCTAATACTGTACACTTGTACGAAAATGTAAATATGTTTGTACGAGTATTTGTCATATTTTCAATGGAAAATCACTGTCTCCATTCAACAGTTTCACTTCACTCTCAACCACATTCTGCTCATCCAATAAAACATTTAGCCGTTATCAGCCATTGTTGTGGCTTCGCCGTATAAAGCATATTCTTGAGTTTGTTGTATTTACATAAAATAATTTATACATGCCAAAATTAAGTAGGTACCTTATACTCCGCCTCACGAGTATAGCTGTTACTTTTTCTTATAAATTATATGCATAAAAGGTATAATAAAGCTTAAAAGATCTTCGTTTTCCCCAATAATTCGTCTCTCTAGAGCAGTAGTCGGCACTGAGAGAGCTTGCTATGTTAAAGCATTGGTGTTTTCCTCCCAGGAAAGTAGTTGCCGGCCTATGCTCTAGAGCAGGCCTAGTCAGCTGGTGAGACCATTGTCCGAAAATTTGAGAACCGAATTCACACGCTTGTCCTCTTGAACAATGAAATTGTTGCTGCTCATGTGAGAGCGCTATGATCGCACTAACCAATCTTTGGATGTCATTGGTTATGCTCAGTCGCTCACTTGCAAGCGACGACTCAACATACTATTCTGCTGTCTCGGCGATAAAATTAAATTGAAATAATAAAAAAATTATATTAATAAAAAAACATTAAAAAAAAATAAAATAAAATGAGGCCGTCTTTTCTATTTATATACATTTCTTTCTGTATTCATGAATGAATAGTACACCATTTATTCAAAATCGACTCCAATTTTCAACCATTTCCTACAGGGACACCTGTATAACTAACTATGCATACAGAGAGACTCACACTTACTCACGCTTTGTGCACGTGCTAGCGGTATAACCATATCGTCGTTCGATTACATGTCTATTGTGCTCACCCCGAGGAGAAAGAGCAGAGTAATAATGGTAGAGAATTTTTAACAAAACAACAGGCAGCAGCAAGAAAAACAAAACTGACTTCTTAAATTTTCAATTCATTGGACTTTGAGTAAGTGCACTTAAGCACAGTGGTTTATGTGTGTGATCACTTCTGAGAAAAGATCTATTCATAATCAATAGATATGTATGTATAGAACTTGGTATTGTGATCTTGACTGCACTTGGCACATAGATATGCCTCTATTTGTTCATATACTTATGTATGTATATGTATGAGGCGGTCACTTTTGAGTATTGAGTTGTCGCCAAATGAACCGTTGATGTTGGCCATGCCGCCTGTGCAGACAGAGAGAAAGTGATTGAGAATAAAGCGGGAAATAGAATCACTCCGCCAATACGTCAGTTGCGTGACGTACGTCAGTTTTAGAGCAAATTCTACTTTGACGTATCCGTCGTATCTGGCGTTACTCATACAAACACCCGCAGTCTACTTTGCTGTCAGTTATTTCGACGTAAATACTGACGAACTGATTCTGCTGAACGCTTTAGAGAAGAGCACGAGACTAAATTTTTAATACCGATCGCAGTCATGCCACATAAAATTTGTTTTCCCGAAATCGCTCATCCCGTATTTTTTTTTATAGATTTCTCTACTTAGAAGAGCCCAATATTGATTTTTCTAAATTTTTGTGTCTTATAAGTCTTCTATCTACTTCTGCGATAAGTTGTGGTACAGTTATGCACATAGTTGCAAAGATTAAGTGAAATATAATTTTTTTGGCTGTGGTACCGCTCACTCTTTCCACTCTTTGCAAACTTTACAGATCGATGTGAGAAGCTGAGACTAAAAAAATTAAATGTATCTCTAGTGCAAGTAAAAGGAAAACCTAATAAATGTTTAATAAAAAAGGGTAAACAAAAAATTTTTGAGGGCGTGGCAACGCCCACTTTTCCAAAAGCCAATAAAAATCGGATAACTGGAGCAGATTGCAAACAAACAAACCTTCATATTTATGATATTTGTGAAAGAGGATTTTCTTGCCGAACAGTGCAATTGTGAAGGACTTTCCAATCAAAAGACTGAAGAAACAAACTCTTTTAAAATTATGAATGCAAACAAATAAGGAAAATCGTCAAAGTTTGAAATAATTTCTAATGGCTTAAAAATTGTAAAAATCGATGCTCAACTAGTCTACTTCAGATCATAAAAGAGAGCTTGCCCCAAGAAAATACTATAAAGATAATAGACGATAAAATGCCCAATGAAAATAAATAAATTCTATATAGGTTATAATATCTCGTATACTTATTATTCCACCCTAGTTGTGTAGTAAAATATGCAATGAGAAATATACTTGGTACTTCTCATGCCACTGAATCTCAAGTGTTAATTATATTATTATATAAAACTCTTGAAATATTTATTTGCACAGTTGATTTTTAAATAAATAAATTACAAAAAATAATGTGATCACATGTAATTATTTCACTTTTATTTTATTATGCATACATAACTACATATGAGTGTGAATATATTTGAAATGCAAGTCATTTCTAGTTAACGCCCAGTCAATAAGATCTCAAATCAATTTGCAAGTCATACCGAAGGCACCACGATCATTTTCATTTGCCGTTTTATTCATTTAAATAGCGCTATTTGAATATATTTTTAATGTTCTGAATTTAAATATCTTACATGTGATTGTACATTTGTGTTTTTATATGAGTGAATGGGTTTTTCTTTTCAACTGCTATCTCTTATTTACTCTGGACTCACGTGTCAAATGTGCTTAACACGCTTACCGAATGTGGATAACACAAAAATTTGATAGATTTTGAGCGGTATTTTCCAACAATTAATACGTCGAAAAACGTTACGTATTGATAGAGAGAGGCTCATTGGTGATCCCTCAAATTTGTATGTAAAATTTTAATATTTGCAGAAGATGAGGTTGGGCTTAGAACTCATTACAATTAAAATCGTAGCAAAAATTTCCAGGAATTAATGACGCATGGTACAGAAATTCCGTGTTTGAAAATGTGCGGTAATCTAAGCTCGGTTCATAGCGAAGCACTGCTTTATCAACTTTGAGTCATTGAAAGAGTTGTAATCTCAATTCACAAAGGGTTATAAAAAAAATATACCGTTCCTTCTGATTCTAGACCTTTCTCCTGCCATAATTAGCTTTATTTATTTATTTACTTGCTGTCACATAACTCGCGATACCTATTTAATAAAATCGTTTGTTTTATGAGCTTTCATTACTTATCAATTAGGGCTAAAGATAAAACATAATAATGAACAAACCCTTTTATTGACATACTTCTGATGTTATGATTGATAGGTAAACGGTAGGAAATGTATTGTTAGAAAAGGGTATTGTTTTTACTTAGAGATAATCTTTAATGACTCAATAACTAGGTTTTTGATATTAGCAGCACCTGTGGGGGCCATAGTTCAAATGAATGAGGTAATGTTTACTATGACACACTGCCGTTTTAAATGTTAGATAATGCGGATAATTCTTAGCTGAAAGAAATGTTAGCACTTGAGTACATATTTCAGTTATTTAATTTTGCTTGCTCTCTTTCTTCGGCAAACAGATATTAATTGATAAAAAAAATGTATAATATCGGTTTTGCTATAGAAAAATTGCTTATCAGTTTGATTTTATCTTTACCTAATTTCACGCTTACCAATTCAATAAATGGTGACTGCATGAATTTTGGCAATACCTTTCTCTTCGCTTCTTCAAAATTTGGCATAGCCGAGTGAAAGGTTGGAGTGTGTTAAGTTGCCAGAAAATCTGTTAAAATTTGTTAGACAAAAAAATGCCTTAAAACAACACAAAGGGACTTTGAAGCATCAATTAAATGAATATCGATGCATGTTTAGATCCCAATTCCATGAAAAAGCTATGAAGAGATGTATCATAACCTTTATTTTCATATTTTATTTAGGCGCCTATTACCATTCGCGAGTAGCTTGAACGGCTAGAAGCTTTTAATTGCCCACCTTACCCCTTCCTCCGTGATGAGAATGTGTACAGCCAGGTTGGTTGCAGGTGCTAAGGGTGCAACATGCGAGTTCTCTGGAAAGTGTGTATTCAAGAGCAGTTGCAGCGTTTCACCTCCCGAGCTAGTCTAGGATCCGGCAGGTTATGAGAGCACTCGTCTATGTCGCACTGTATAGTCGACATTTTCGACCACAGTACCAAAATTTCTCCACGAAGTTCTCTTCGCCTGCCTCAGAGCCTAGTAGTTTATATTTATATCCGAGCCCTTGAATCTCCTTCCCATGGCTCTTGGCCTTATCAAATTGTTTCTTCCAGGACTTACGGAGCGAGTCCAGGTCGTAGGACGACCAGTGTGGCCTATGTTTACAGCGTGGCACTGGACAGGCCTTATCGAGGGCATTTGCGAGCGCCGTTCGGCTACGTACAGGACATACCACCACCGGTCTTTGGGGATCGCCAAACGGCCGTTGCCTCGGTCAATTATGCCTAAAAGGATCCGGTCCTTGGTTACTTCGTCAAAGCTTGGTTTGCCCTCTCCGGGGGTGTTCTGATACCGCTTCGTATGGGGTTTTAACTCCACGTCCGATCTCTGGCGTTTGAAGAGACTTCCGTTTTCCCTCTTTGGCGCAAGGGTTCGTTGGAAAATGGGTATTAGAACTTTTGCTAGGCCCACCGTCTTCCTGACATTTTGCGACAAAGGTTTCCCTTGTACCACCCATATCTGGGAGGCATTCCAATATGACCACAAAAAAGCACCAAAATATCCCCGAAATTACCCCCAAAATGACACCAAAATAATCCAAAAATGACCAAAAAATAAAACCCAAATTTTCCCAAAATTATTCCAAAATGACACCAAAATAATCCAAAATGAACAAAAAATAACAACAAAATATCCCCGAAATAAGTCCAAAATGATCACAAAATAACTCCAAAATGACCAAAAAATTACAACAAAATATCCCCGAAATTAGTCCAAAATGACCATAAAATTATCACAAAATTACCCCAAAATATGCCCAAAATGACCACAAAAGACACCAAAATATCACCCAAAATGACCCCAAATGATACCAATATGACCACAAAATCCAATTTTTCCCTCCTAGTCACCTTCAAATTCTGTTCTGAACTAATTTGGATCGTGTCGCAAACAGTAATCGCTTCATTTTTGACATTCGCTTAATTTTGAAGTTTAAGGCGAATGTTATCGGGCGACTCGCAGTCGGTAATACAAATGTCGGCGGGTCGCTCATGTTTTTGCTCGACTCGCAAACCGTGATAAGCCCCTTAAGTTTTTTAGTTTTCTTTTCGTTTTATTCCATTTTATTTCATTATTTTTTTATTTTTTTATTTATGTTATTTAATTTTATTTCATTTTATTTATTTGTTTATTTTAATTTTTTCTAGTTTAATTTAATTCTTTTGTTCTATTCTAAATTACTATTTATCTACGAATTTGTCCAAACGAATCGCACGTTATTCGCGGTTATGCCTCATATAGCACAAAATACGCAGTACTATGCTAATTAATAACAACGCCATGCATTATTATGCCTGTCACTATAAATCTATAACACCTACTAGTAGTTAGAAAATCGATTTTTTTTGCAATTTTCACATTAGTTTTCAATTAAGCTAATTAACAATCACTAAATAAATTTAAATTGCAAACAAAAATGTGACTTAATATAAAGAAGATAGTACACATTTCATCAAGCTAATTAAACATAGCTTATAAAATGATACTTTTAGATACATCTACTAGTGCATATGGGCGTACGTAAGAGTATAAACAAACTTTCTTGTATGCAATAAAAGACCTTTGTGAATTTTCACATTTTTTTTTTATTTCTTATAATAAACACACTACGTCAAACGTTTAACGAACACCTGAACTAATTTTATAATTTCTAGTTCTAACTAAAGCATGCAATATCAAAACGTTTCAAAATATTTATTTAATAATGACCTTCATTTAGAAGGTGTCAGCAAACGGAGCGTATGCAATTTTAAAAGCAAAAAAATAATTTTCCTGAATTGGTGCAACCCTAATGCTCAAAATTAGTCATTGTAATATTTTAGAATATTTTTGCATACTTTATTCTATTTCCGGTTGTAATTAGACTGAGCAACAACAAAAGCAAAAAGTAGCTCAATTTCGTTTCGACAGACATTTTTTCATAAGTTGTGTTCAAGAGTATGCTGTTGTTTTAATTTATTTGCAAATATCTATACTCTCTTTTTATTGTTCTTAAATGCTGTCAAATTGAGCATTATTAAAAGCCAATGCTTCAGAACTTACATAGTAAAAAATATGTAAGCAAAGTGCATAAAGACATATTCTCATACAAATAAGTATGTATATTTAACGTTTTGCTCAGTATTAATTTAAAATGAACTATCATAATTTTTTAACGCTTAATGGTCGAAGCGATTTTCGCCATTGCTTATCAAAACAAGCTAGCATTCCTTTTTAGCGATAACTGGGGTCAACTGGAAGCCCCAAGGCAGTTCAAGTCATCCTCCTACTGTTGTTTCCATCTCAGTCGGCGACAACGATGGGCCAACTCATATTTTCTTGACACTGTGCATGACTCCGAGCCATACATCATGAGAGGTATAATGAGAGACTTAAAGAACGTGATTTTTGTTCTTCGAGAGAGGACTTTACTTCTCAATTGCCTACTCCGTACGAAGTAGCACTTATTGCCAAGAGTGATTCTCCGTTGGATTTCTAGATTGGTATTATTTTCGGTGTTAATTCTGGTTCCCAAATAGGCAAAGTCTCTCACAGTTTCCAATTTGTAACTCTCAACAGTGACGTGGCTGCCAAGGCGCAGGTGCGCTGATTCTCTCTTTGATGACAGAAAATACTTCAGTTTAAACTGGGACTTAATATGTACTCCTCGTCACACTGGAGTCCAGTAACGACGTGACGTGTTAAAATTATTGTTCAACCAGGAAGATGATTGTCATAGCGAGCTTGTGACCCGAAAGTCTGACTTCAGATTCGGATTCAGCACACCTTGAAGCTTTAGAAATCGTTGAGAAACCCGGTGGGATTTTCCTGAATTTCAGTTTTGTTGCACTGTGCTTTTAAACGCGGACCTTGAACCAGCATAAAAATACACATTTAAGTTAAAAAGGTCTCAAAAATTTTCTAAAAAAATTAAAATAGTTTGAAAATCTTCCCTAGTTTAACATAGAGAAGCGTTCACTTCTCCTTACTGTGCACTGCACAGGTTATCGACCCTTATAGTGAAAATATCGAAACGGAATTTTTTTTTTCGAAATTTACTTTTTGATTCAAATTTGTATAACATCCCTCAGCGCATCATCTGCTAAAATATTGTAGATGATACCCAGCAAACACAGAATCTAACGTTAGCGAAATTTTTATTTTGTACATTCGAAACTAGTGTAGTTCTCGAGTTGAGAAAAATCTTAGAAAACTGCACTACACTGAACCAAAAACGTACAGGTTTTTTTAAGAAAAAAGTTTCATAGAAGTTTAAGCTGATAAAAAGAAAAGATCCATACACCGAAAGAAAAGTCGCTTGTAAAACTAACATTTCTGCTTTATCAACTTTCAGCAAAAAATGTCGCATTAATATTGAAAATTATCAAATAAACAGGGTTCACGTTATATTGATACGAAAGTTTGCTGAATCAACATTAGCATGTATGACATTGTCATATCAATTTCTCATGTTGATAATACATTACTTCGAAAAGTTTTATTTAACATTAAAAATTATGTAAACGACCGGTTTCACGTCAAATTGATAAACAACTTGTTGAGCCAACGTAGTACGTCATATCACTTTCATATCAATTTCTCATGTTAATACACATTTCGACAACATATTGATATAAAAACTGCTAATCTCACATTAGTATAACATTCTCATGTTAAAACGGCATAAACCACGCTGCAGTTGACATTTATCAGGTTCATAACACATTTAGAAAACCTGCTACACGTAAAAATCCTATGAAAATTGTAATACTAACATTTACATAACTATCTCATGTTAAAATTACGTGAATTGACATGTTTCATGTTTATAACAAATTTTGACAACATGTTTCACATAGCACGTTAGCATTTGTGTAGCTGTTTCATTCTAAAATGAAATAAATCGCGCTGCAGTTGACAATGAAGTTCGGGCGTTGTAAAATAATTAATTAACAAAAATAGTTAGCAGAAAAACAACTGTGAAAATTGGACGTGAAGTGAAAATGGGTGATGAATTTTTTTTTTGTTTGTGGAAAGCGTTTCGCCAGGAATGGTTTATGAAGCATCGTCTGTAGGAATTGGTGCTAATGGAGAAAACTCATCTGTGCTACATTTACGAAGGAGCAACTGTAATAAATAAGAACTTTTAGATCCTGTGTAATGCAGAATAAAAATACAGTTTGCCAAGAAACTTCTTTTATGTGCTTCTAAAAATGTTAAGTTTGTCACCTTATCAAATGTATTACATTTATTACATTAAATATGTACCTATTTCAAAAAAAAGTTATTAAATTGATCAAAAATAATATCATTTCGATGTGATTATCATTAATTTTATTTGTAGCTTCAACGTTATTCTCACGTAAGTATCAGTATTACATACTCTCACGTAAATATACATCATGGTCATGTTCATTTTACGTTTTTCCTGTAGGTATGTACATACATTTCATGTCAATTATACATGAGTATCCCTTCAATAATACATAATGGTCATGTCAACTTTACGTTTTTCCTTTACGTTTTTTACGTTTCGTGTCAATTGTACATGAGAATGCCCTCAATAATACATGATGGTTATGTTTATTTGACGTGTTCCTGTACGTTTTTACGTTTTTTTTTTTTGTGCATATCCATTTCACGCAGAAATGATATCTTCGAAGTTGTAAAATTGACCTTTTTTCTTTTCAGTTGCATTTGGTAAACAAAAAATGTTAATTTTACGGCGGTTTTTGATAATTTTTTCTTTCGGTGTAGTAAATAAAAAGTAAAACTTTATTCCATTACCTTTACTTTCAAAGCGTCTATTCTTCACCATTTTTGTCGTTTTTGTTTTGGTTGTTGTAGTTATCCTCTGGCTAAAACTGAGTTTTTTTTTCTATTTATTGTTGTTGTTATACGTATGCTTGCCAAAGCTGCATATGCAAAGTCACTTAAGGTGTTCTATTTTTGTATTTGCATAAAGCTTTATATATTTTTATATATTCACACAATTTTCATTATTTTTCTTGATGTTTTTCATAATAAAAAAACTTTTCGCCGCGATAATGCACAATTTATTCTATTTATGTTGTTATAAGCGTATATACGTATGTGTGAACAACTGTAACAATCGAGCACGTTTTTTATGCTCTCCGCAAACTAGATTATTTCAGCAGCAAAACGCGTGTGGAAAGTCGAATGGTAAAACAAAAATCCACAAAAAAGCCGATGACGTAAATCGATAAGAAACCGACTTGACTTTATAAAAGACCGATTGCAGTATGCAGATGATTTTTATATACACAACATGTGCCGATTCTTATCACCAAATGAGTATGAAATTTTTTTCACAATTTTTTATAAATATTTCAAATTTTTTTTTTTTTTTCAAAATGCGAAATCACTTATTTTATAAAATATTTTTTAAACGATCTTCAAATTTTCGCTTTTATATTTTTTAACTTTTGTATCTTGTTTCTGTACCGAGATTTTTGTAATGTGAAAAAATGTTGAAATGAAATTTTTTTTTGCGCGTTCCCGTTTGAGAAGCGTTCTGAAGTCAACTGCTTGCAGTGAACGCGTTGGTAATGCTCTTATATATAAAAATTCAAAAATGATCGTTTTAGAAAAGACGCTAGCGCGGGTATAGTACAAGTATATATATTAGTTCGAATACAGCTATACGCAGATACGCGCTCTCAAAGCAAATTCAAGAGCACCTACATTACTGAGTGCGAAGAGTGACCGAAGTTAGTGGACAGGAAAATCGAAAAAATATAAATTTTTATTTTAGCGACAAAAGCAATGCTATCAGCTTCCACTACTTCTGGCGATATCAGCAGCTCACTTGACCGAAGGCATATATATGTACATATATACACACTAGAAATGACAATCCCGATGTGATGCTTTTTACCTTGCGGGATTTTTGAAAGTGCAATAATTTTTTTGTTGATTATAACAACATTAGTTTTTCTCGCAAGAAGCTTTTGGTATATCCACTATCGAATTTTTATAATTTATTAATTATTAAATTTTTAAAGTGTTAACAAAATTGGCCTAGCAGAAATACAGAACAAGAAAGAGTAAATAAAATAAATTAAATTAAATTAATTAAAAAAAAAAATAAATAAAAAAATTAAATAATTAAACTAAAAAACTTAAAATTGAATAGGTAAAAAAATAGCTTAAAATTAAATTAAAGAGAAATAAAATAAAATAAGGAAAAAAAACGAAAAAACAAAAAAGTTAAATGAAGTAAAAAAGTTCAATAAAATAAACAAATAAAATAAAACCAAACAAAAAATTTAATTTAATAAAACATAAAAAATTAAATAAAATAATCTAAAATAAAAAATAAATTATATGAAATTAAAAAGAATATAACAAAATTAAATAAAAGTTAATAATATAAAATAAAATAA
Organism: Campiglossa producta; assembly: GCA_964058755.1. NCBI lineage: Eukaryota > Metazoa > Arthropoda > Insecta > Diptera > Tephritidae > Campiglossa > Campiglossa producta. Next base: position 112,453,328 of record CAXKVI010000004.1, on the reverse strand, counting down.
AACAAAGAAAAAAGTTTTCAATTGGCTATAAAACAGAATACAATTTTTTTTTTAAATAAGTATAGGCATTTGTTTGTACTGTAGGTAAGTAGGTACTCAATAACGCCACTATTGATCAAAACTTAATTTTTACAATTTTAAGTGATCTGTTTCAGATATTCTAGCCCAACCACATACGAACGTAGTAAAAACTCTTAATTTGTTCATTATTTCAAGGTCTTAAACATTTTTATACCTTTCAAGAACATGAAATGGTATTATAACTTTGGTCCGATATTTGTAAGTATGAGAAGAAGAAGAGATAGACCCATCAATAAGTATACCGAAATGATCAGGATGACGAGATGAGTTGATTTAGCCATGTCCGTCTGTCTGTTTGAACGCAAACTAGTCCATCAGTTTTTGAGATATTTGGCTGAAATTTTGTATGTGGCCACCATTTTCCAATATAGGAATCATTTGTCGGAACCAGCAAGATCGGACCGATATTACATATAGCTCCCGTACAACCGATTATTCCGATAAACGGATTTTGGGCTATAACTCCTGCAATTAAACATGTAGAAACGTGAAATTTTGGAAGCTTCGCTATTTTTATATGTAAAATATCGATGTTGAAAATCATTGAGATGGCATAAATATTTCACATAGCCCCCATACAATCGATTGTTCCGATAAACAGATTTTGGGCTATAACTCCTGTAATTAAAGAGGAAGGAACGTGAAATTTTGTAAGTATTGCTATTTTTATATATGAAATATCGATGATGAAAATCATTGAGATGGGATATATATTTCACATAGCTCCCATACAATCGATTATTCCGATAAACGGATTTTGGGCTATAACTCCTGTAATTAAACGCGTAGGAAAATTATGGAAGTATCACTATTTTTATATGTGAAATATCGATGTTGAAAATCATCGAGATGAGATAAATATTTCACATAGCCCCCATACAATCGATTGTTCCGATAAACGGATTTTGGTAAATAAATATAGGTAGGAACGTGAAAATTCGTAACTATTGCTATTTTAGAATGTGGAATGTCGATGTTAAAAATCAATGAGATGGGACCAATATAACACATCGCCCCCATATAATCGATAGTTCCGATAATTTCGGTATGAGCGGAAGTTAAATTCACACAGGCTGTACTGGGATCAAACAGTGAAAATCGTTACGCTTATTCGTGAAAGGTATTTAGCCTTCGTCACAGCCGAAGACAGCTTTCCTTACTTGTTTATGTTGTTTTTTTTTTTCTATATAAAAAGTTGAGAAATAGTGACTAATACCTGAACTAATATCGCAATCTCGGGATTGTAAAATCAGATCCCGAAAATCCCGTTGTCTATAAAATCCAAAAAATGTACAATCCTAGCACACAATCTATATATGTATGTATGTACGAGCTACGAGCTATTATGCTAGTACAGATACTATTTTAGTACCAAAACAATACCCACAAAAACGGAAAGAGCATGAACCATTGAAGCACAATGAGCGCATATCACTCACACATCCAGTGAAAAACCCACACACACTACAATGGAGTGTGTTGAGCTAAGACAAGGCCTTGCTACCTAGTAGGAAACTAATATATTGAAGACATTTATGAAAGGAATACATTTCACCGTTAGTTTTATGGTGTTTCTTTTGTTCTATACAAGAAAGTATAACCGGTTCCTAAATCGATTTAAAGTATCTCAAAAAAAAAAGTTTAAGGTAATTTATGCTACGAGATCTTTATACATACACTAGCTGACCCGGCAGATATTGTCCTGCCACAAATTTACTTGCCTGCATGTTTCTTTAACCCGATCTGTGTCCACATCCCTTTCCCTATCACTACCATCAGGTTCTGAAAAGCAATATGAAAAAACTGATGGGTGCTCTGTTTCATGTCTAGCAGGGTTTTAATTAAAAAAAGTGTCTTGTGTCCTATTGTGGCCGGATTATGATATTTCAAAATTTGTATGAAAAAGTGGATCGGTTGTTTAGCTCTTACAATTTTTTTTTTTAACACTGATATATAGTAAACAGGCCTGCAAATTTTTCAAATTAGCATTCAGTCAGTGGTTGCTTTGGTTTAAGGTCGATTTCTACTTAATTGGCAATTTACGTAACCGTTTCTCAATGAATACTCTCTGCAGGAAGTTATCGTATTCTTTAATTTTTGCCGCACTACCGGAAAATGCATACACACATACATAAGCAATTTCGTTATTGGTCTCCACTATCTCAAAAAAATGTGAACAATTAACATTTTATTGACTTTATGATGGCGGCGCACTTGTTGCTTTGATTCTTTAACATCCCTAAGCTGCCAAACACATACAGAGATACAACATCTAGCTCTCTCTCATACTGAGAGAATACTCAGTACTCGCGCTCTAACTATATAAAATGTCAACTTCTCAAAGAGTCCGTTGCTTATCAATGGACAAGAGAAACAACAATAGATACACTTCACATGGCTATGCGTTTTCCATGTGGCCGTAAGATGCTCTTTAGAAATCAAGATCACCGGCTGTCCATTATATATAGACTTTCTACTGGTTGTTGTTGTTGTTGTTGTTGTTGTTGTTGTTGTTGTTAGGGTAAAAACACTCCCCGAAGGTTTTGGGGAGTGATGCCGAAATTGACAGCCCTTGGCCGGATATTAATCCGTTACTCCCTTGCGGTACTTCCCGACAGTCATGGTAGCGATTTGGTGTGACCTTCTAGGTCATATCATCCCTCCATCCGTGAGAATTGAGAAGATGGGTAATGAGAGGTGAGAGGCATCATATCCGTAGATCAACCATCGAGTTAGCACGTCATTACCTATGTGCATATTAGTCGCCTCTTACGACCGGTATGCCTATCTCGGGCATATTCTAAATCTCTAACCCGCAGGGGCTACACTTTCTGCCGGTCGTGTTTTTCACCTGCTGTTGCCAATTTAAGTTTTCGATAACGAAAGTGGGCGTGGTTGGAGGGTGATTTTGTCCAATTTCATCAGATATACTCCCAACGATACAAGTATGCTTTGTGCCAAATTCCATCGTTCTATCGTAATCAGTTTAAAAGTTACGACAAGTCGAATTTTTAAAAATGATTCCCTTAAAAGTGACCCTTTATCATTTTAGCCATTTCAGCTACCGAGATATTTTTTATTTATGTGATTTTCGAAATTTCCGATATCGAAAAAGGGGGCGTGGTTATCATCCGATTTCGCTCATTTTTAATAACAACCTACATTGGTCAGAAAGTAACCTGTATACAAAATTTCATGCAAATATCTCAATTTTTACACGGAGAGGCGGGCGGACGGACAGACTGACAGACATGCCGTAATGGACTTTTTTTCAACCTAAGAACTTACATATGTGGACCTCTATATCTACCTCGATTATTTTGTGCCGTTACGTATTTCCGTTATGTGGACAATATTATAATACCCTTGTACTAGTACGCTGGGTATAAAAATGGAGAACTGCTTAGTGAATTGTTTAGGAATCCATTTTTTAAATCGCCCTAAGGTATGCGTCATTTACTCACATGCAAATAATCGTATTGCAATTGAACTCATCACGTGTGATGATTTTAGAATTTGCTAATTAACAATCATTAAAATTATTATCGCACTATTGACAAGCAGGCATTTTACAAATCAATAAGGGCGTGAATTAATTATTTATGTAAGATAGTAATTAAATAAAGATCTTAAGATTAAGGGCAGGAAATTTTTGATAATTCTATTAACTAGTTTATTATTTTAGTAAAAAAAAATAAGTTATTAAAATTTATTTTTGAATTGTATTCAGTACTAATTAATTTATATGGTTAAGAATTTATTATGAAAAAAATGGGGAAAAAAATATAAAAAAGCTCAACAATTGTTAATGCTTGATTAAAATGGGCACGAGTAATCTGTTTATGAATAACAATCTAACAAAAAGAGAATTAATTGGTGCTTTTGGAACAGAAAGTTTTAACCTATCCGTATTTCACCAAAAGTTGGTATAAGTATTGGTTAAAAAAAAAACAAAAAAAATTTAAAAATCCAATAATACACATTCGATTTTTTCAATGGCCCTAATAGATATATACGCAAATTTTGCGATTTTTGGCAAATTTTCAATGATTGGCATTTAAAATTTAATTGCATTAGCATTTTGTTTTTAAAAGAAAGAGATGTCATGCATCGGGGTACAGACAGTAGGTATGGGAAGCGTGTATTCCATTTAAGAGTTCACTTACTCACTCAGTTTACTGATATCCAACATTTGTTTTTTGAAACGGAACTTCATTTGCATTCCTCTTAAAAATTGTTTTTTGGTCAATTTGACTATCATTCAACGTTGATTATGAGTGGAAGCTGACTTTTGTTACCACTTAAATCTTAATCTAATTGAACTACATATCCAGCATTTGATGCCATGGAACTATAGTTGAAGAAGACTAAAATTATTGTCTTTATATAAAGAGAGTTAGTTAAGAACAACCAAACTGAGATCTGCAGTACTCACTTGTAAATCAAGAAATGTGATAATTTTTTGCACCATAAATGCTAAAATCAATCAATTAAGCGCTAACTTTACTTACCCATAATGATCTGAAAATGACCCTAAAATGATCAGAAAACGACCAAAAAATTACCCTTAAATGTTCCCAAAATGATCCAAAATTGAAACCAAATGACCCAATAGTTACCCCAAAATGATGCCAAAATGGCTCCAAAATGATTCCAAAATGACCCAAAAGACCCTTAAATGTACCCAAAATGCTCCGAATATGACCGCGAAATTGTCCCAAAATGAACCCAAAATGATGTCAAAATAGCCGCAAATTTATCCAATAGTGAACCATAAATGATACTAAAATGATCCTAAAATAATCCAAATATGATCCCACAATGACCCCAAAATATAAAAATACAATACGGTAAAATGGTAGCCCTGGACGGCAAACCTACTTGAAAATATTTCAGTTGGTATGTCGGCGAAAATACCTTTCATTTGATACCCCTATTGCTAAATATTTAAACAAAATTTAGATAAATGGCAACCCTGCAAACCCCCCAAGTGGCAACCCGGAAATCTGTAATTTTGGCTCATCACAAGTCACAATTGAGATCTGTCATTTGAGGTTTGTAATTGGACAACATGGAATTGGAACACATGGAATTAGTGACTAGAGACAGCTTACAGAAGTCGGGGGCTAGAATCATTTGTACTCAGCATTTTTTTATAAGTCCGATTGGACTGTTTTCTGAGGGTGTTTTCATTGCTCACAATAATAGTGGTGTTTGGTTCCGTTCTCGTGAAATCATTCAACGTGTATCCTGCGTCTTCAAGTTCTTTATCCACACTTCTGCGCCAAGTTTTCGCTGGTGTAACAGGTCGTCGACTTCTCCGTCGACTTCCCTGTGGAAAACACCAGGAGGTACAAACATAGTTTCTAATGTATTTTGTCCACATGGGAATGAGCTCAACTTAATTTTTTGGGTACATTTTTTATTTCTTCCGGTTAGGCGAGAATTTCTTTATAAGTTTTAATTTTTTTATTTAAAAAAGAGCAGTAGCTTCTACTGAGAACGATATATGTATCCGTACATATATTTCATATATAGCTCAATCCCAAATACCAAGGCCCGTAAAAAAAAAAAATTCGATGCGTCGTCCGTGATCAGAGGTCACAATGCACTAGCACCACTTTTCAAAAATTTGTGATCATCAAAAAATTTAACATTGATGAGCAGTGTAATATTTTACGATTTGTTTTCTTTAAATTTCTTATACTCTAGCCACAGCACAGCGATTGTCGATAAGCACTTTTATATTTCGAAAGAAAAAATTAATCTTTATATAAAAATGTTACGTCTGTCTTGGATGCAAACAAATGCAATTACACTGTATAACAGCAAAAAAATCCCAGAGGGTTTTTTTTTTTACAGTTACCGATCTCTTTCCAAAACACCCTCTGGAGACAAAACCTAGGGTAACCCGAAAAATCTGACTTCAGATTCGGATTCAGCACACCCAAAAGCTTCGGAAACAGTTAAAAAAACCGATGGGATTTCAAAAAACTTCAATTTTGTTATACAGTGTTATTTTAAATATCTGCCTAACTTAGCTTGCCTGGGTTACTATTTAGGTGCGCATACGCTATGGCTCCTTGTCTTCTAACAAACAACGCCGCTAACGTCATATTCTGGAGTAAAGAGAACAGAGTAAAACTTTCCTTAAACAAAACAAACTTTACTGTTGAATCTGTGTAAATTTACATGGCATACAGAAGTAATTTATGTGTAATCGTAATTGATATTCTTCCTTTTCTTTTTTATGACGAAATTTATGAGTTTACAGAAAAAATCTACGTAATTAATACGTGCTTACATTAACATGCATGTAACTGAATGCAGACGAGGGCCTATACATTTCGCTATCATTATACCATATCATATGACTAGCCTAGGATTATTACACACTTTCTTTACTCTAGATAATGGCCGCTAATAAATATTTATAATTTATATCAGGTAATTACCCTACAGCGTGTGGAAATGTTTATGTTACTTAAATTTACATTTATTGTTATTATTTATTTTTAAGAAATTTTACAAAACACTTTCTCAAGATAAAGTTCTGGCCAATATTATGCTAGTAAATTACCTTAAACAAATAAGTAATTTGAAATAATAAAATTAACAGCGCAAGAAAAAAAGTGAAAGCTAAAATATTTGTTCTTAGTGTATATACCAGCAACTAACAATGTTGGTTATTGGCATGATGACGCTTGGTCGATTGCTGAAATGCCGACGGCATTTTGAAGCAAGTTTTGTTGTATCAAATATATTTTTGAAACAAATTTACCCACGCATTGCAGGAGGAGACAGTAAGTTACTCTTATCAGTTGATAATTTAGGGTCAAATAAAACTTGTAAACATCTAAAAGACATTGTAATTGAAATGTCACTTACGCGGTTTTTCATCAGTGCGATATACATTCGCTTAACACATGCTTATCTGTTTTTAAAAAAAATTTTCAAAAGTACTACTAATGATAAGAGTAAAACGATTATATGACGGGTTTTGAGCAAAATTATCTAACGTAATTTGAATTCAAAGTCTTATAGCAAACATATCGGTGCGATAAAATCTTAAAATTAAACTTGGACGATCAACCTTGATTGTCAAAATCGCAATTAAGTGATGACTGTTAAAAAATTATGAGCATTATGCTAAGAGTGTTATTTTACCGAGGCAATTAAGGTTCAAACAGATAATTAAGGTTCAACAAGAGCAGTCATAAATGACTCAGAAAGGATCTCGGAAGTAGTATTTTAGTATTAGTCCCGTAAGTACCGCAAATGAGCCTCCAGTTTGATTGGCTCTCAAATCACACTTCGGACAACATAAACAACCCAGCTAACCAAAGTCGGAACGCTTCGAAATAATGATTCAAAAAGTTTCCAATCATTTATGTCAATCCTAGGAAAATATTTGACTACCGAGAGTCAGAAAAAACTCCAAACAGCTTTATAAAAAGTTCAATAAAAGCTTGCAATATGACTCAAAAAAACTAAAATTCAAACCCCATCAAGGTACAGGAAAAAATGTGCTTGAAAAGATTTAGAAAACACTCCAAAAAGCTTCATAACAGACTTAATACATAATAGAATCAAATATGAATACAAAAATACACAGAAGTTCATTTAAAAAGACTCATAAAACTTAAATTTGTTAAGATTGATCTTTCCGACAGTGTGAGTAACTGAATCATTTCTGAACCATTTTCTGTCATCCCTGGTCAATTTTGGGTTTGAGACTCATAAAACTCTAAAACTCTCAAAATTCATCGGATTCGCAATTTATTTGAATTCTTTTTTATGACTATTTTCTTATTGTGCCCACGTTGAAAAAGTTGTTGCTCATTTTGTCGTCGTCAAAGAGTTAATTTATGAGGGAAATGCTTCGGGAAATGCTTGTTTGTATCCTCGAATATAATTTGGTAAGCACGGAATAAGAAAAACACATTCATACTCCGAATATACTCCTGAATATTTTGTGATTTTAGTTAAAAAAAACTCATTTGTGGATATTATTTATGCAAATACGCTGACTTAAAGAGTAAAGCCCGAATTTAGCTCTTATTTTTTAAACTTTAAATCTTCGTATGTTAAAAAAGTATGTTCACAACCATGTCTAGGTACATACCCGATTTTTTACTTTCCATGTTCACTTTTGTATACTAAATTATATTTTGTAGAGAAAATTTAATGCACGTGCTATGCACTCAAACTTACTGGAACAACTAGCCTAAAATATTGCGCAGCACATAATTTATCTTGAAAAAATAAAAATTATAATAATAAGATAATATTTTAATAATAATATTGATTAAATATTAATTGTTACTGTTTATTAGCAATCTACTTAAGTATGTCAAAGAGTTTTTGCTGCGAGACTGTATCGATTGAGAGCATTTTATTTGCTTATATATGACATAGATACTTATTTTTTTAAAACGTGCCGCAATCAAAAAGTTAAAAACAACATACTCAATGTACAATCACGTGACTATATCTAAGTTCTTGGCTATTCAAGCATGGGCATGAAGAGCTCGCAAAAATCATCAATCAACTATTTTTCAAAATATCATCCCACAAATAGTTGTGGTTCTTTAAATTTAACCTTAAGGTTCTGGGATTTACTTATTGGAAATGAGGAAAAGTAATATTTTAAAGACTATAGAGCAGGCCTCGGCAACTAGTGGAACAATTGTCCGAAAATCTGAGAACGAAATACATACAGATTGTTACGCTCTTCGTTTGGCCTCTCGTACAGTGAAATTGTTGCTTCGCTTGTGAGAGCTCTATGATCGCTCTCACCAATCAATGGATGCCGGTCGCTCACCTACGAGCAACGAGTTAACAACATACGCTGTTGCCCCTGTGATGCTAGTGTGCAAGGGAACACAAACAGATGGCATGCTTTCATTGGTGCGTTTGGTGCGTTGACTGACAGCTATTTCACTGACACAACGTCAGTTACAACTTTACCCGGCCCTGTTATACAGAAGAAGCAATGTATGTAGTTATTAGTACTACGCGGAGACCTGGGACCCACATCACTTCCGTGGTGAACAGAGAGGCCAGTTCGTTTCGAAGCTGTCGGCATTTGATTGCTTTCAGTGATAAAGTTTTCTCACCTGAAGAGCTTTAGTCGAATGCCTAAGTAAATCGCCCGGAAAAATACTACGGAACCGTCCATGAAGATGGCCGTGGACTATATGTTTTGTGTAGTTGTCGTAAGATAGGGTCTGATTATTATAGTCCATTTGTTTAACGGTATTGTATCCATAATAGTAAAGTTCCCAAATTTCAAAATAAAGACTACGTTCAGTCTAACCTCACAGAGTTTATAATTATTATTAAAAGATACGATTATTTGATCTGAAAAGTATAGAAATTTAAAGACTAAATATTTGCTAGAAATCATAATTGGTGGTGAGTACCAACTGTTACTAGCAGCGTCGCCTTAGGTGCTTATCGGAAATGAGCCCGCTGATCTTTGTAAATAGCACTATGTCCATACATACATGTATATATGGTATGTAAATAAGTACTTAAGTTATGGGAAAAATACAGGATCGCTTTTGGTACTCTAAAAATGTCACACGAGGAAGGAAACAAGTAAATTTATCTAGTTTTTTTGCAGGTGATTTGCATATACCCACATGCAGCTTTTAAAATAGGTAAGTAGGATCAAAATTCTGAAAGAGGAAATTTGACTCCAGTTAAATCAAACCATCGAAAAAAAATTTTCGGGATTCGAAAAAAAAGTTATGAAAAGTCAGACCTATTTTGAAGCTACATGTACGTATGTGCGTATGACGCAAACAATACAGTAAAAATTATACAAAAAAATATAGGAAAACTAATATATTTGATTTTATGTAATACACATTCGGTAAATTTTTAACTGTCATAGGTCCTTAAAAATGTTCGTCATTGAAGTTCTTCGGGTCGAATTCGGCCCCTGTACTAAATACATTCATTTAATAAAAAAAAATTATTTTTCCAACGTCAATTAAGTATTGAAATTAATATTTTTGCAAAAGGGGTGTTAAAAATTCTGTGGCCCCTGTAGTAAATACATGGCGTTCAAACAATTTAACACACTAGAATTTTATACAAAGTTATGAAAGTGTTTACCTTCATTTTATAAAAAAAGATTATTTTTCCAACGTCAATCAAGTATTGTAAAAGGGGTCAAATTTGACCCGAAGGAAAATTTGTTAAAAATTCTGTACGTAAGGAATTTTTGAATATATAAGACCTTTTAGTGTTCGAAAATAAATAAAAGTCCTAAAATATCAGAAAAATTAACCAAAAACTTTTTCCGGAAAAACGATTTTATTTTAAAATGGGCCAAATTTGACCCAAGGGCTTATGAAGGTTAAAAGATTACGTAAGTGATACCTTTAATTTGACCTTGCCTTTACTAACAAAAGTAGGTATAGATAAAATTTTTGGAAAAACAAGCATAAAAGACCAACTGGAATTAAAAGAAACAACTTGAACCCCCCTCCCCAAAATCCTGTATCCCCCACTGTTTCATACCTCGTTTGAGAAGGAAAAGGTTCTTGCTCGGAATATTTAGACCATATGCGATTTGAGTGATTCTTATTTGGATGAATCACAAATCCAAAAATAAAATTTTTTTATGACTTGAATTTACTTCTTATTTTGGATTTGAAGCATCAACCAAAACGAAGATACTTTTTATTCGTGATTTGATTCTTGATTCAAATCAAAAATACTTTTTATTTGTGATTTTATATTTCAGAAAATGAAGCACAAACGAAATGTATCTATGATTTGAATCAAGCATCAAATCACAAATAAAAAGCATCTTCGATTTAGTTAAAGGTTATCTTTGATTTGTTGAAGATCCGGACCAAAAATAAAAAAAAGTACCTTTAATTTGTTCGACGTATCAAATCACAAATAAAAAGTATCTTTGATATGGAAGGCGAAGCGAAACGCAAGTCGAATTGATTCTTTGAAAGTGGATTTAAATACTTTTTCTTTGTGATTTGATTCTTGATCCAAAACAAAGATCCTTCTGGCTTGTGATTTGATGTTTGCGGAATCGAGTCACAAATAAAAAGCATCTTTGATTTGAATCAAGAATAAAATCAAAAATAAAAAGTATCTTTGATTTGGTTGAAGATTCAAATCACAAATCAAAAGTATGTTTGATTCGTTGAAGATTCAAATCAAACATCAAAAGTATCTTTGATTTAGAAGGCGTAGCAAATTGCAAATCAAACTGATTCTTTATTTGAAAGTGGTTTTGAAATCAAAAAGGATTCGAAATCACTCAACTAAGTTATTTATCGCATCCTACAACTGGGTATACTTGAAGCCGTAGAATAAATTGGTGATAATAGAAATCAAGTTTACAATAGCAATTCAATTGATTTGCCTACAGATAGAAATAGACTCATCAATTGCTGTGAATAAAGACTTGCTACTATTATTCAGGATCGGTTGACTATTGCACCTACAAACATTTAACAACGCAGATATATTTATGTATATAACATATAAAATTTATATTTGCAAATATTGATTCAAATTGTTAGAGTGATTTTGTCAATTGAATTAATCAGAATGTGATATATCTACGAGTAACAGGGCATATGCTTGTGTCGTGCTTGAATATTTATTTGTTGTATGATATTTATGTTAATGTTAAATGAAAGTTAGTGAAAAATTAGACAGCCAGACGTTATGTATGGATTAATATCAATATCTACTTATTTGATAACAAACATTTATTTAGTATATCCAAATAGCCGTTGCCGCAGTAATTTCTATGATATATCTATCATACATATGTATGTTTGTTTATAAGTTTTTTATATTTATGGCAAATATTTTGTAGTTATGCCATAATCTGAATGAATTTATATTTACACTATCACCTTGGTAACGCATCATTTTTTTTCATTTAAATAGGCATTTACACATATTAATTGTTATCCAAAAATATTTATCTTAAACAGTACAAACATTTATAATATCGATTTATTTTCCACTGTCCCCTAAAATCTATCATAGACAACTAATCAAATGCGTGACTCTGTTAATTAATTAAACAAATATGTATGTCGGAATGTTACGCAATAAGCTTTTATCCTAATTTAATTATTAAGTTAGCCATGATAAAAAGGTAAATTGTGCAGTGCAGCCTGGTTAAATAATTAGGAATGTCGGCGACAATTCTTAGCTGGTACCTTTCAGTGAATGATTCGATATTTTAAAATCTCTTAGCATGGCTTGTGCGTTGAGAAAGAACATAGAACCTTTGTTGACTATCCTGGTAATCTAT
>CAXKVI010000004.1:112335937-112435937 GCA_964058755.1 Campiglossa producta | reverse complement strand
AAATAATTAGTCTTATTGTTTGGACTGCAATTGCTAACATTTGCTTGAGCTTATTTATTTTGAAAGAAAGACATCATCGAAAATACTTAAGCGAATGGCATACGCTATACAACTTTAAACTTTCTCGAGAGTTCTTAAATCAAAATAACACCAGCAGTCAATGAAGGTTCTAGGAAAAAATAAAAGTTTTGGATTTAGGTTGAGACGTAAAAGATTTGTTTAACATACATATCGTTACCTTAATTCACAAAGGTCCTAACTGACATAAACACAATTTTATAGGAGAAGCAAAAAACCAAAATTTTATTACATTGAACGCTGCAAATATAGCTTTGTAAATTTGTAATATCTCCGTTATTATTGTTAGTGACTCCTTAAAATTTGTAGTGAGCGTGTATTTTAATATATCATATTTAAATATGTGAAAAATTCATTTTTGAAAAATATTTTTTACTTTCAAATTTTTTTGTGGTTATTTTTTTATTATATATTTGGTTTTCTATTTTATTTATTTTTATTTAATTTTTATTTATATTTAAAATTTTTTTTTCTTATTTTATTTATTTTTTTTAATTTAATTTAATTATATTTTATTTTTATTTTTTTTTTTTTCTTATATTATTAATTTTTTTTAATTTAATTTATTTTTTTTTTTTGATGTTTAATTGTACTTTGTTCCTATTGATTAGTGTACGTGGTTATTTTATTAAATACAATACCAACCATTTCAACAGTAGATATATTTATATTTTTCAACTGAAAAATGTATCAGATCTATTAAAAAAAATTGTGTACTTTAACCTACTGTTTTGGGTGTGGCTCAAACAACAACACATACAAATTTTTAAAAAATTTCGCGGAAATCAATTTGCTGAAAAAACATCAGAGTAAATATGTATCAAATATACGTAATTGTATGTAGGTAAGGGTGGCCCAAAAGAACTAACTTCAAAAAATCACCCCGGGCACCCCTCAGATTTTTTGATTTATTTCGTGATTTGTATGAAAAAGTAAAAAAAAAAAAATAAAAAAATATATTTATGAATTTTTTAAGTGTGTTTATTTGTTGCCGGTGTTTTTAATATCTAAAACAGATACAAAAAAATATCATCAATAAGATCTAGATTAACAAAACTTAATATTATAAAGAAAAATATCTCATAGTAGTACCCAAACTTATACCTGTTAGAAATATTTCATAAATATCACTTATGGAAAACCATGACGTCCAATTTTCCTATAACAAGGCAGTCTAAATGTGTTTTCCTATCAAATAAATACACAGTAAAAAGAAAAGTCTAACTTTAATACCATTTTGGTGTTTATATAAAACAACGCCGAAAAGTATGAAATTAACACCATGTTCGGTCTAATTAAGAGAGAGAGGAATTCAGTTGAAGATTCTCACAGGCAAAACAAAAAAAAAAAAATTACAGTTTTTTATATTGCCTTCACCGAGAGTCGAACTCACAATTTATTGAATGCTGAACGGAGACGTCTACTATCAAGGCATCGAAAACTTATGCTTGCCAGCGTCTAATTGCAGCTTTCTTTATATGATAGCGACGACCCGCGTGCTTTCCGACTTTGTTTTTAAACCAAAAGTACTTAAAACATTATAACGAGAGGGAGCGCTATAGAGAGAGCGCTTTAGTATTATTTTGGTATTATTTTAAAACTATTTGGAATTAAAAATTTTTCGGAGTCTTAAATTAATACTATTTAATATTAAAACTCAAATTTAATTCCAAGAAGGTTTAATTTCAATAGCGACTGGTATTAAAAGTAAAGTTTCATTTTTTACTGTGTGCATATATGTATTTCTTCCTAGGCAGTTGTACTTCTAGCAAGAAATCACAAAAATTACGAGTTTTTTAATATTTTTCATAATGTTATATGTCCTTGAGCACTGTCTTGCCGTTGGAATATTACGTTGAAACTCTCTCAGAATATATGTTTTGGAGATAGCTAAAAATATAGGGGATGCCTAGATCTGTAAACCTTATTTGATTTTTCGCCTATACCTATAATATGGGCCATCCTAATGTAGGTACTACATTTTTTGCGGTTCTCATTGTCGCCAGATCTACTACTACCGCCCACTTGACTCTGGTCGCCTCCTTACAATCACCTTTATCGCCACCATTCTTCTTCTTGCACTCACATAAATGTAGTACCTACTGGTGCTCTCTATTGTACGGCACTTAATAATTGATCACGTTTACTACACGTTCCAGCGATATACTTCACGTGATAACTTTATGATTTATTATGCATTGTTTGTGTTTTATTTCTCTCAGCCATTCATTTACCTATACAAAGAGAAATAAATAAATACTTTGTAGACTATTTGTATTTGTTAGGCTGATTAAACACAAACGCAGAGAAACCTCTTTTAAAGGACAACTCAATGCAAAAAGTTTAAAACACAATTTAAAAACAAAAATCCCTCCGACATGTTGACTCTTTAGCCGGACGCGAAGAAAAAAGCGCTACACTGAGGCGCTCCCATACACATTAGGTGATGGCAGAGTAGTGGAAAGTTTGCGAAAAATATGGGAAATCAAAAATTTATAAAATCGCTACCCAATCGTTATACGGGCACCTCTCTTTTGGACAAACACAAATTTACTGACTGTGAGTGTCCGCCTAAGCGAGTTATAACTGTACTACACATGAGTACATATGTATTTTTTACGAGCCTCTATGTAGTTGACCCCCTTGATATTTTCACGAGTATTTTTGAGATCGTTGATACTCTCGTCTATTCTCTTTGCTCAGTGCTATGACAAAACAATTAAAATAGCTTTTACGTAGAGAACTTCTGCATAAATTTAGAAATATTTTTTAACAGTTTTATAACCAACCACACAATTTGATAAGAATGCATGACTTTCGAAAAATTTTGTCAATGAGTCAATGATCGAAATCTAAATTTTTTTAGTCATTTACCTTGGACTGGGCCGTATACAATATTTTGTTGTTGAAATTTGTTTGAGTTCTAAATGTTAATATCAACTTTTAGAGGTAAAAAAATAATTAACTGCATTCAGTTTTCTAGGAAATCAAATTCCCTACATAAAAGGTCTCCATGAAATTTTTCTTCAGGTAGGCCGTTCCAGAGTAATCAGACTTTAATCATTGGTACACGGCTTAAAATTTAACCTAACAAATTTAAATCATAAATGTCTTAAAACTAAAGAAAAGACCAAAAACTTGTTCAGTCGATAGGATTCAAATTGAGTATCTCCGCAAGAGACTCGACTGTTCTACCCCCCTGAGCTACAACACACAGAAATATGTTGTGAGCAAAATTCAATGGTTTGAAAAATAAAAACAAAAAATGTTACTAGAAAAAAAGTTTTAAAGCTGTCCAGAACTGATTAATGGTTTAAAATTTAGGCACACCTTTTTAGCCGTGTATTGTTTTATGATTTCAAGTTCTTACTTCGGAAATTTGATAAAAGAAACCCTGCCTCCGAATTAGTCTGATATCAGATTTTTCTAGAGAAAATCGGAAGACTTTCCACCTTACTTAAATAATTCGTAATTATTTCTTAAAGGAAAAGTGAAAAGTGCCCTGCTGCAGCCTGAGGGGGG
Organism: Campiglossa producta; assembly: GCA_964058755.1. Lineage (NCBI taxonomy): Eukaryota > Metazoa > Arthropoda > Insecta > Diptera > Tephritidae > Campiglossa > Campiglossa producta. The sequence continues at coordinate 112,432,337 of CAXKVI010000004.1, read as the reverse complement.
TGTAGCTTCCAAGTTTCGAAGCTTGTTCGTCCTATTCGCCCAGTTATTGCGGCGCGTTTGGGCGTGTCTGCGGCCTGATTTCCCCCAGTTATGTTTGGTCGCATTACTTCCAAGTGAGTCATCGGCCTCCGATTAAGAGCCAAGAGAACCCTGTCAGGTCGAACTATTCCCATGCATTACAAAAGAGCGAGCCTCGTTGCTGGTCGGTTCCCTGTCCTCTTTGTCCTTGTCAGTCTTCCTCCCGTTCTTCTCTCCCTCCTTTTCTTCCTAGTTGTTGTTGTTTTTTTTATTGTCCATACTATGTAACGTCGCCACGCAGGGGCGCTATCCAGACCCGATTATGTAGTCACGATTTAATTATCTTGTGGTTCGTGGTTATCTATGCAACCAGGAAGGCCACGCGAAGGTTGACGAATGCCCTTATGAGACATGCGCTCAGAGCCAGAACGAGCGCAAAAACGGGAGATCCTCAACCGCACCTACACCACCAACTAAATGGCGACGGGCCTGGAGAGTACCCTGAGGCCTGCCAAGGTTTTAACGGGACGTGGGCAGCTACAATATTAGCCCACCAGCCATTTCAGTTGGGTTTCACCCCAACCTACTGAGGTGGCAGAACACCGCACCTACCAGCCTAAAGCAAACTAATCTAAATCATCGTCCGAGAAAAGTGCTAAGTCAGTCAGCATCAATGCCGTTCAGGCCCCTCATTTCACGACTATAGTCAAAGTACCAATCTGAACAGACAACTGTAGTATCCATTACTAGTCGGCACCCTCTTGGAGAGTTCAGTCTGAGGATTTTCGTCGACTTAAATACAAGTATGAACTGGGATTTTTCGGATTACTATGATTTCGACCAGCAAATTATAGTTGTATACTAGTAATAGCTGGCCCGGCAAACTTCGTTCTGCCCAAAATAGATTTTTTATTGAGTTAATTTATATATGTGTATAGATGTAGCTCTTTACCATCCACCTTAGATCCTTTCACAGTAATGCCGTTTTAGCGTTTCGAACAAACACCAAATCATTTTTATATATGAGCCGTTTAGAGCACAAGTGGCATAAGTCCAGTTATTGTTTGTTCTTTTTAGTTAAGGGTCAGTTACATAAAGCTTTATTTTGACTTTACCTCAAACTTTGACTTTGACAGAAAAGTTCAGTATACGTATTTAAACGAAGCATGGCAAATTGGAGACCTCAAAGTTGAAGCAAGGTTAGAATTTGGCAAACTCTCAAATTTTGCTTGCTTTGCTTGCTTTGACAATCAGATGTTGATGACTTTGCTTAAATTAAAGAATAAAAAGTTGGAGAAAATAATAATTAATTCATTTTTTCTCTATTAAATTAATAAATTAACCAAAACACTCTGCATGCAAGGAAATAAACAACGAAAACAAATGTATAAAAGAGAAGCGTCAGGGCGTTCATTGTAGCATACCTCTGAAGTTGGACGCAAAGTTTTGAGGTAGCAAATGTCAGGCGAGGTTAACAAAGCTTTATGTATTCGACCCTTTAGGCATGACTCTATGTTGGTAAAATGTGTTCTGTATAACACGCTAATGTTACCACTTGTGTTCTAAGGGGATCATATTTAGATATAGATATTCGATTTTTTCTGATTACTATGATTTCGACCAGCAAATTATAGTTGTATACTAGTATGTTGTCTGACTAGTTTGACGTTTCGTGGCAGGGTATTAACTTCAAAAAGTTCACTTTTATCTCAAAGTGCTCTTCTTAGAACTTCTTAAAACCAACTTTAGCTGTTATTACTTGTTGTCACATAAATAAGATGTTTTTAAGCTTTTGATAATACATGTTGATTCCTGTTATTTGGTTAATTATGGACAGCCCTTTTTTATGAAGACAACTGTATAACTATTGGGAACTTTTATTTTTATAAAAAAAGTGATTGCCTACTTTTAGGCGTAATAAAGAAAAATTAAAACAAACGGTTGAATTGCTATCATTTTGAACACACATCTTCTAATGGGTCTCCGTCTTTAAAAATTCTTTCTGCACTAATCTTTAGATTACCTGTCTTGAGAATTGATCCTTGACGTAAACCATGTGAAGGCTGATCTGTCGTAACTTTTATACTGATTACGATAGAACGATAAACTTTGGTACAACGCATACTAGTATCGTTGGGAGCATAGCTGTTAAATAATGATTACGATTAGTAATCGGTTAGATTATTTTCTAAAAAGAATTGTAATGATTATTTATTGTGCGTTTGAAATATTTGGATTAGGTAATGATTACGATTATAAAGAATCAAAAAATAATCATGATTACTCTGGATTACTGAAAAGAATAAAAAATAATCAAAATAAGTAATTGATTCTTTTCAGTGATTCTTTTTGATTACTTTCAATCCAAAATAGCAAACAACTTTTGGATTGAAAAGAATCAAAACTAATCAAAAAGAATCGCTGAAAATAAGCAATTATTTAATTTGATTATTTTTTATTCTTTTCAGTAATCTAGAGTAATCATGCTTATTTTTCGATTCTTTATAATCGTAATCATTACGTAATCTAGTTGGGACCAAGATAATCGTATTGTAATCAATTATTTCACTATCAAATATAAAGTAATCAGATTACTAATCATTACGATTAGTAATCAAAACTTAACAGGTATGGTTGGGAGTACATCTGATGTAATTGAACGAAATCGCTTCCCAACCACGCCCACTTCCGAAATGGAAAATTTCAAAAATCATATGAAGCGGTAGTTAATGTTAGGTATTTAATGTTCGGTTTACCCGAACTTAGACTTCCTCACTTGTCTAGACTAATATGTGTTCGTATGTATTGTATTTACTGTAAAATAATTATTCTTATAAAAATTATGCTACAAAATAAAAAATGAAAAAGGACATTAAATTCACGATTAAACCGCTAACTGAGATTCTGCTTTTGAGATTGGAGCATCATTCGATTGAACGTTGAGCGGCTTAAGTTCATGGACTCTTTCAATATGCTCATCATTCCAAGACTGACGTTTTGCTGTGCCAAATAGTACAAACAATAAATTGCCGATAAAGGCGATGCCACCGGCAATAAAGAAAATTGTCCGCCATTGAACTGGATTTTTCTATAAAGAGAAAATAGTTATCGAAACATTTGACGATTTGACGAGGAAGGTGCACATACATATTGAATGCGCCCCTCAAATAACATTGTAACCGACATTTTTTCAAAATGTTTTTTTTTCTTATTTTTATTTTTTCTATATTCTAACAGCAGTTTTCCATAATTCTAAAAAAAGAAAGCTATTTTAACTGGCGACACAATTGCGACTTTAAACTGGTTTTTTCTTCTCCTAAGCATTTTTTATTTTGTCGGTTACAACATTATCTGTGGCGCGCATGAATATGTAAATCTGCAAAATTACTTACCGAGTCCGTTACCACGTAGCCCACCAATAAAGGCGCAATAACCGAGCTCATATTTGCAGCACAATTCGTCAGGCTAATCAAGGTACCAGCAAAGTTCGGCGCCAAATCAATATGATTCACTTGAAAACCAAGATGCAATGTTGAACTAATAGCAACGGTGATCGTCAGCAAAATTACTGCCAAACTCGATTGTTCACGCGTCATATAACCCAACGAAATAAGTGTTATTACCGGCCCCCATTGGCCGATCGAGTTAAAAATTTTACGACTAACTGTCGGACTCAAATGATTTCCCTTCTCCAAGTAATGACTCAATGGTCCACAAGCCAAGCCGATCACGCCCATAGCTGCATATGGCAGAGCTGATAGCAATGCATTACTCTTAATATCTTTGCCGAGCACATTTTTCAGGTAGGTAGGTATTTGTGTTAGTAAGGTCCAAAAAGTCCAAGTCGATGCAACATGCGTCGCCATAAGCACTAAAAATGCGCGACATGTAAATATTTTCGCCCATGGTACAGTTGGGTTTGATTTTGGAACGTCTTTCTTAGCACGGTCGCCTAAAGATTGCTCAATGAGGGCACGCTCGGCAATACTGATTTTGGTACATTCACTGGGTGAACTAGCACCCCAAATAGTCCACGCGACCACCCATAACAGACCTAGACCGCCGGGTATATAGAAAATACTTGGCCAGCCCATTGAGGATGAAGCGAGTATGCCACTCGTAGCCAACATGGCTACTATACCAATTTGTGCGCCCGTATATGTGTAAGAAGCTAATGAAGCGCGTTCATTCTCGGGCGCCCACTTGGCTAGTAGTGTATGTATTGATGGTACACATACACCTTGCGAAAATCCCTGAAGAACGCGCATAAAACATAACAATTTCCAATCACCAAAAGCCACACCCATAGGAGTTAGTATTGCCATTATGCTACTTATTGTAATACTGCACATCAACATTATTTTGCCACCAAAGCGTGCCGCTAGTAAACCGCCTGGAACTTGTGTACAAATGTAACCCCAAAAGAAGCTGCTGAGTACGCTCCCCTTAATTTCTTCCGACCAGTGATACTCCTGTGAATGATATGTATGTATGTACATATGTATTGTGTAGGTTGTTTGAGCTTATCTTACGTGTTTGTATTTCTGTTGTTTTCATACTTACAGGAAAATTTGGATTCGCTGACGCGCTGTCCATCATGGCTACAACACCCACGGATAAATTTACGCGCATAGCAAATGCTGTAGCGAAACCGAAACATATCATGAAGCATTGCAAGTGTCGTCTGCCAAGTGTCGGAGGTAATACTGAACAAATAAAAAGCAAGAGAAGCTGTTTTGATTATAAAAATACAATCATATATTTTTCTATTTTTTCTACTTTACTGAAATAAATTTTAATGCATGTATTTATAATACTTTACATATCATCGATGCCTATGCAAAACTACCCATCTACCAGATGCAAAACCTCCTAAATAACGAAAGTGGCAAAGATGAGATTTGGTAACCCTGGGTTCCAGGCATCGAGTATTATCATTTGAAAAAAAAAAAAAAAAAAAAAAATTGCATCCTAAAAACTACCCTTCGAAACATGGCCAAAAACAACATCATACATCTCATTATTTGAATTGCGTTGATAAAATATTCAAACTTTTATATGCTTACCTTTTTTAATCCAACTGTTTCATCTTTTTTTGTTTGGGGGTTCAAGCTCCCCTATCGGCTTTCAATGAAAAATTAAAACTATCAAAAGTCACAACCTTCGGAGCACTCCAAAGTTCAAAACCCCCCTATACAAAATTCCTGCGCACGGGCCTGGTATGGAGCGTGAGGCACCTTAATGTATACTATTTTATCAGAGTTTTCTTCGAGAAAACATCAATTTACGAGCTCGTTTGCGATGATTTTGCTGGCTGGGTACATTAAGGGTACTCATGTAATCGTGTATACAGCGCAATAAGCTCGTAAACGTATAAATTTACCAAATGCGTAAATGAATTGTTAAAATTTGTATGGAACTAAGTTTACACAAACATCGTAAATTTATTCCCTGTTTTCGGTGCATAAATGCTCGTAACCTCAATGCTATAGAAAAATGCAACCTTCCAAGCACAACCGCACCGGACTGTTCGTTGACAAAAAAAGTGAGCAAAAGTGTTTCGACGAACGCTTCACAGCCAAAGTAGTTAATCATTTTGCGTATAATGGAACTAAACAGTGCTGTCTGACACAGCTATTTACAGGTGTGTGTAAACCTATAAAAATACAAATTTCGTAAACTTCTACGGTTAGATGAATACCACTATTGAACAATTTCTGTGAATTACATCGAATACTTGCTAACACACCAGGGCGTATGAGTAACATTTAACGCCTTTTCAGATGTATTTTAATTAGGTTAATGATATGATTCCAGTTTTATATATTTAATTGTAGATTGTATCGTCGGTGATTCTGCAAAACCGCGTAAGTGATATTTCAGTTTTGCGGTTGTGCAGCTACAAATTATTTAATTTTAAGACAACTGCGTTAAGATCGATACTTTTAATTGATTTCCAATGCAAATGTAGTTTTTTTTTGAGAATAAATGCGAGAGTCGCATTTATTTTGACTATGATTTGAAAAACAAAGAAGAAAACAAAAAAAAACAGTTCCTATCTGAGTCCCGACTATATGACTATATGTATATCGAAAAGATGGAACTCATGACCTCAGAGTCAGTAATATTTTTTAGATCACTTTGTGAAACTTATGATGCATGATTGGGTAACCTACATTTTGTTATACTGGATGAACGCCCATTGGTTACCATATTTTAGCTGAAAAAACTTTCACTTTGTAGCTTAACTCGATTAGTATTTAGAATCAAAACTTATTTATATTCGAGGTTATAACTTTGGCACCGGCTATGACACTACCAAATGGATTCGGGGTTAACTAGCTTCTGAATCCTTCTAAGCATGCAGTTGTTACAATTAAAGAGATAATTACAATGAAGATAAGTTAGATATGTTTGCACGTATTCTAGCTCTTTAGAAGTAACAGGCCGAAATACATGTGAGGGCATATTAGGAAAACAAATTCTAAGAAAAAAAATTAAAAAAATTCCGGAAGGATTCTACTTCCTCTTCCTTCTAAATATTATAAACTAAATATCATTGGGATTTTTTCACTTCCTAGAGTAAATAAATGGGAAAGTTATTTGGCGGAATAACCAAATCCGACGGTAAACCATTCCGAGAGAGTATTAAGAATTGATCTCTGCAAAAGATCTTCGACCGAGGGGACTAACCGTGTAGTGGGTACAAAGTTTCAGCGAGTAGTGGAGTTCTGTGGTAGGATGGAGTTAGGACCGGGAATTTACTGACCAACAAGAGTTACAGTGGACTAGTTATGCAAGTGAGAAAGCAAATCATCTATCGACGAGGAAAAACTTATAAAATATTTAATAGAAAGAATAGGCAAATTTTTTAATAAAAGGTAAAATAAAGCACTTAAAACCTTTGCCAATTAAATACTGAACAATTTTTCGCATAGAACTCAACTGTGTTAGTCTTCGACGCAGAGAACGAAGTGTGTTAGTCTTCGACGGAGAAAACTGAAGTGTGTTAGTCTTCGACGCAGAGAACAAAGTGTGTTAGTCTTCGACGCAGAAACTGAAGCGTGTTAGTTTTTCACGCAGAGAACGAAGTGTATTAGTCTTCGACGGAGAGAACGAACCGTGTTAGTCTTCCACGCTAACTGAACCGTGTTAGTCTTCCACGCTTACTGAACCGTGTTAGTCTTCGTAGGGAGCGACGATATGTACTCGGAGTCATAGCCGAAGTCATTCTTGCGTATGTGTCTAACGTGAGTTTCGAACGATTCACCATTGTCATTTATGTCACGCACTACCCTCTTCCATACGATGAGACAAAATGCATAATCGTAATAAATCGTTAGTTAAACCTAACGTACATATCTGATAGCGATATAAAATAAAAACGGATGCAGAACTCATTCATGCAACGATAAAACTAGATAAAACCTGAAAACAACACAATGGAAATTTTTTGAAATTAAAAATGATGAAATTATTTCATTGCAATTTTTTTGGTTAGATATTAATATTAGATTTGTTTAGGTTCTGTATCGGAGCATTCTTAATTCGTTACACTGCCACAGACGTTAAGGAATTGGTTTCGGTACCGGCATTTAATGGAGGTTTAGCATCAGCCGTTGTTGGCACACTGTGCTTGATTTCGGGATTGCCCCCTTATTATCCAGAGTGGATCGATCCGTAGTTACCATCGCTGTCGATCTCTCGGCTCATATGGAAATTAAGGTTGTCCTCCGACGTTGTATTCTCGCTTGCTCCAGCATTGTCCTTCTCTGCTGTGCAGTATACGTGGTTGCTGTATCTTTTGTTTTGGTGGTTATATTGTTTTTACGGCTAGCTTAGGGTGAAGGGAAAAGCAAGGGGAGTCGTCCGTCACGGCAAAGCCCCATACCGCGGTAAGGCCGATAACACCCGGGATTGGGGGGGGAAAACGATCTTTGTCGTGGCCCCAGAGAGGCTAGCCTTCTATCGTGGTGTAGTACCGGGCGGCGCTATGAGCACGAGGGCAGCGTAGCCCTGTGGCTATCGACTTAAGCCTTGGTACCGCGGCAAGGTGTCCACCCTTCACACTTGCTTGCGCAACATAATTTTTGAAACCCTCAGGTCCTAAAACCACTGATGACCGCCTATATCCAGTTAGTCTAGTAATGTCTAGACTTCGCTTGACATATCCCATGACGCAAAAAACTCAGAGTAGAAAACTTATGAATAAAAAACTACGCAGAGTGAAATGAGAAAACAGAGGCAGTCGGGACGGATCCAGGGAGGGGCGAGAAACTGAAGGAAAAAATTTTATATTGGCGCGTTTCTTAAACTTTTCAGCTATGGATAACCGGGGCTCAAAGTTGAAAAATTGAAGCTTTCTCATTTTTCCGGCCACATGCATAGAACATTTTGAATTTTTCCCCTAATAGCGTAAAGAGAAAGTCAATACTTTTCTGACGTGCCATATCTGAGCTTTATACGACGGGTATAATTTGAAATATTTTTATTAGCACCCACCCCCAAAATATTTTCTAGATCCGGCCCTGGAGGCTGTATATTACTTTTATCTAAATACAAGTTACCAATCTGACATGTCGACAAATACTAAAATCTTAAGATTAGTAATGAAACGTGACGTGGGAGTCAGTTTAAGTCTTTTTTTATTTTTCCAAATACGAAGTTAAACTGTCTCATACTCTCTTTAAAAGGCGAAATAAATATTCAAGTGTAGTCCGATTTGCACCTCTCCAGCCCCGCTTTGCTTCTGGTTACTCTATAGACTAATTTATTGATTTTTTTTTTTTGAGAAACACGGAGTAAGAAGTGGACTATTTCTAGATTGGTTAGGCTGTCCCCTCCTCTCGTAGGACGTCGTCTTTGGATGACCTTGTTTTATATGAAATTTGATTGTTTAAAAGTAGTCCGGATACTCCAAATACTAAGTCAAATTTCACTTACAACTCTCGGATTCTCGGACATCAGGCATCACTTACCACATCAACAATTACAATATACTCAGGCACTACAACTTTTCAAGTTGATAATGAGAAATGTAAGTTGATATTGAGAAAACACAAGTTGATAATGAGAGAGTGTAAGGTGATATTGATATCGAAATTTTCTCATTATCAATTTACGTATTCTCAATACCAACTTACAATTCTCATTATCAACTTTTGTTTTCTCAATATAAACTTACAGTTTCTCATTATAAACTTGAAAAGGTGTAGTTACTCGTAACTTTCTGGATTGTAGATAACTCAAAGAGGTTGTTCGTCAGATATCTTCCTCAATTTCACATTATTTTCTTTACAATATCCCAGGTTTAAAAGTCATCCAGACTCTGTATTTTGCAAAAATATCCCTATATCACAGCTGAGAAATCCCTAAAAAGAGATAAATCCCCTAAACTGGCAAAAATTATTTGAGACCAAGTTTGCAGACCTGGAAATTGTCTACAAATATGGGTCGAGCATTTTTCCCCCTAAGAGTAACCAGCTCTGAGATATCGCGATTGAAAAATTATGTCTGGAAATTATATGAAAATATATGTATGCCTCGTATGGATTTTCAGGATTTTTCTCGAAAACTTTAGTAGAACAATTTTCTGTTAACGTTTATTTGTTACGAAGACCCTATCGATCATGAAAATAGTTATTTTTGTTCTGGAGCTAGAGCCACCTTTTCTCCTCGCATGATATCAAAAACTACTAGTTTGGGAAACTTAAGTTATCTTGTATGATTAAAATTTCCACAGAGCCAAATTTTTGGGGAGAGCTTAGGTTCGCCCCCCAGAAAGAAAACTCCAAAAGTTTCCATCGATCCCATGCAAAAAGTCATTCGTGCTCCAAAGTCGAAATAAATAAAAAAACTATTTTTGAGGGTTTTTTGATTTTAATAAACAAAACGATTTCTTCTTATATAAAACTTGACTTTTGTGCTGCTCGCCCTGGCGCACTCTTAACGATTAGAGGGTTAACAAGTAAGGAAGTCTAAGTTCGAGTAAACCGAACATTAAATACCCAGTGGTAGTATTCATATGATTTAAGAAATTTTCCATTTCGGAAGTGGGCGTGATTGGGAAGCGAATTCGACCAATTAATTAATTTTATACTGATTACTATAGAACGATTAAATTCGGTACAAGGTACACTAGCATAATAGGGAGTATACCTGATGTAATTGGACGAAATCGCTTCCCAACCACGCCCATTTCCGAAATTGAAACATTCGAAAATCATATGAAAACCACCGCTGGGTATTTAATGTTCGGTTTACCCGAACTTAGACTTCCTTACTTGTCTAGACTTATATGTGTACGTGTGTATTGTATTAACTTTAAACAAATTATTCTTCTAAAAATTATGCTACACAAAAAATGAAAAAGGACATTAAGTTCACGATTAAACCACTAACTGAGATTCTACTTTTGAGATTGGAGCATCATTCGATTGAACGTTGAGCGGCTTAAGTTCATGGACTCTTTCAATATGCTCATCATTCCAAGACTGACGTTTTGCTGTGCCAAATAGTACAAACAATAAATTGCCGATAAAGCCGATGCCACCGGCAATAAAGAAAATTGTACGCCATTGAACTGGATCTTTCTATAAAGAGAAAATAGTTATCGAAACATTTGACGATTTGACGAGGAAGGTGCACATTCATATTGAATGCGCCCCTCAAAAAACATTGCAACCGACATTTTTTCAAAATGCGTTTTTTTCTGGATTCTTATTCTAACAGCAGTTTTCCATAATTCTAAAAAAAGAGAGCTATTATGAGTATCTGAGAGAGCTATTTTAACTAGAGACATAATGACGACTTCAAACTGTTTTTTTCTTCTCCTAAGCATTTTTTATTTTGTCGGTTACAGCATTATCTGTTGCGCGCATGAATATGTAAATCTGCAAAATTACTTACCGAATCCGTTACCACGTAGCCCACCAATAAAGGCGCAATAACCGAGCTCATATTTGCAGCACAATTCGTCAGGCTAATTAAGGTACCAGCAAAGTTCGGCGCCAAATCAATATGATTCACTTGAAAACCAAGATGCAATGTTGAACTAATACCAACGGTGATCGTCAGCAAAATTACTGCCAAACTCGATTGTTCGCGCGTCATATAACCCAACGAAATAAGTGTTATTACCGGCACCCATTGGCCGATCGAGTTAAAAATTTTACGACTAACTGTCGGACTCAAATGATTTCCCTTCTCCAAGTAATGACTCAATGGTCCACAAGCCAAGCCGATCACGCCCATAGCTGCATATGGCAGAGCTGATAGCAATGCATTACTCTTAATATCTTTGCCGAGCACATTTTTCAGGTAGGTAGGTATTTGTGTTAGTAAGGTCCAAAAAGTCCAAACCGATGCAACATGCGTCGCCATAAGCACTAAAAATGCCCGACATGTAAATATTTTTGCCCATGGTACAGTTGGGTTTGATTTTGGAACGTCTTTCTTAGCACGGTCGCCTAAAGATTGCTCAATGAGGGCACGCTCGGCAATACTGATTTTGGTACAATCACTGGGTGAACTAGCACCCCAAATAGTCCACGCGACCACCCATAACAGACCTAGACCACCGGGTATATAGAAAATACTTGGCCAACCCATTGAGGATGAAGCGAGTATGCCACTCGTAGCCAACATGGCAACTATACCAATTTGTGCGCCCGTATATGTGTAAGAAGCTAATGAGGCGCGTTCATTCTCGGGCGCCCACTTGGCTAGTAGTGTATGCATTGATGGCACACATACACCTTGCGAAAATCCCTGAAGAACGCGAATAAAGCATAACATTTTCCAATCACCGAAAGCTACACCCATAGGAGTTAGTATTGCCATTATGCTACTTATTGTAATACTGCACATCAACATTATTTTGCCACCAAAGCGTGCCGCTAGTAAACCGCCTGGAACTTGTGTACAAATGTAACCCCAAAAGAAGCTGCTGAGTACGCTCCCCTTAATTTCTTCCGACCAGTGATACTCCTGTGAATGATATGTATGTATGTACATATGTATTGTGTAGGTTGTTTGAGCTTATCTTACGTGTTTGTAATTCTGTTGTTTTCATACTTACAGGAAAATTTGGATTCGCTGACGCGCTGTCCATCATGGCCACAACACCCACGGATAAATTTACGCGCATAGCAAAAGCTGTAGCGAAACCGACACATATCATGAAGCATTGCAAGTGTCGTCTGCCAAGTGTCGGAGGTAATACTGAACAAATAAAAAGCGAGATACGATGTTTTGCTTATAAAAAATACAATCATATATGTATTTTTCTACTTTACTGAAATCTATTATATATAAATGCGCAAACATAACTGGTTCATCCCTTTTTTGCAATAACCACAATTCTAAGGTATATAAAATTTGGTATGTATCGATATGTCTCGCCGAGCAGGGTGGCCGAAAACAAACCAAAAATTAAAAAAAATTAATTATATTATGATTTGAAAATCACACCACTACATGTGATATACACGCATTCGCTTTATAGAGCCGCTGTTATGGGTGTATGTATGTAGGTATGACCACTGGCATTGTTGTGTTTGCATTCATTGCAGTAGGGTGAGTAGTTTTGTTGGCAGCAATAAGATAACATGAGCCAGCGCGTCAACTTTATTGAGCTTAGGTACAAACAGTGTTTACAAAAACAAAATCTGTGCGTGGGGATTCAGAGAAGCAAATGCTTTAAAAAAAAGGCATAAATAAGCTAGATCATGCACAAGGCCCTTCGTGGCTAGACTTAGTGAAATAAAATAAAATGGAAAATTGATAAAATTAAAAATAGTAAAATCAGAAATAGAAAAGTGATTGAAAGTAAAAAAATAAAATTTGTTGGAAATGAAAGGAAAGGGAATAATATAAAATATATAAAAATGAAACAAAATGAAATAAATAAAATATTAAATTAAGAAAATAATAGGAAAGGAAAGGGATGGATAAAAGGAAAATTAAGGTAAGTTAAGGTAAGGAACGGAAAATATGACAGAAAAATCAAAGGGAAAGGAAAGGAATGGAAAAGAAAAAAGGAAGGGAAGAAAGGAAATGTAATGTAGGTAAAGCAGTGGAAAAGAGAAGCAAACGGAGAAAGACAAAGAAAGGAAAGAAGAAAAAAAGAAGGGAAAGAAAAGGTAGCGAGGAAGAAGGTATGGAAAATAAATGAAAATAAAAAGAAAGAAAAATAAAGGAAAGAAAGGTAATGAAAATCTAAAAAAATAAGTTAAGGAAATGAATGAAAGAAAAAGAAAAGCAAAGGAGTTGTGGAAAGGAACAAAAGAAAATAAGGAAACGGTAGGAAAGGAAAGGTAAGGAAACGAAATGACAGGAAGGGAAATTTAAGAAAAAAGTGAAAGAAAATAAAGGTAAGAAAAAAATAAAAGAGAAGAAATGAAATGGAACAAAAAAATGAATAAAATGAAAGGAAACTAAAGCAACGGAAACGAAAGGAAAGGAAAGAAAAAGAAAATAAAAGGAAAAAAGGAATGTAATGGAAATGGAAAGAAGGATCAGGTAAGAATATAAAAGAAACGAAAAGAAAGGAAAAGAACAGAGAAGAAACAAAAAGAACAAAAAAGAAAGAAAGAAAGAAGGGAAATAAAATGAAATGAAAGAAGAGAAAAGGAAAGAAAAGGAAAGAAGAGAAAAGGAAAGAAAAGGAAAAGAAAGGAGAAGATAGGGAAAGGAAATAAAAGGGAAGAGAAGGAAAGAAAAGCAAAGAGAATAAATTGAGATGAAAGGAGAGGAAAGGAAAGGAAATAAAAGCAAATTAATGCTAAGGAAAGGAAAGGAAAGAAATACGTATGAAGACGACCTAAGAAGAATAAATAATTATCAACACTGATACTATATTACTGAATGATGTAAAGAGGGAGGAAAAGACAAAATGAATAGGAATGTATAGAAACCAAAAATATACAAAATATGGAAAAGAAAGGAAAATTTAAGAAATAGCAAAAAGGTAGGAAAATAAAATAAGGTTTTGTGGTCGAATTTCAACCACTGGGCGAACTCTAGTAAAGTTTAATGCACATATTTAGAATACTTTACATATCATCGATGCTTATGCAAAACTACCTATCTACCAGATGCAAAACCTTCCAAATAACGAAAGTGGGATTTGGTAACCCATTTGGTAACCCAGTTTCATAAATAAAAATAATAAATTTCGCATCCCAAAAACTAACCATCAAAATATGGCCGAAAATAGCTATATTATGCTCATTTCTTCTCATTATTTGGGTTGCGTTGATGAAATATTCAAACTTTTTTAAGCTTACCTTTTGTACTCTTTTGTAAAAAATAGTAACTGGGTGATCGACCTCGCTAGGTATTCCTCGAAGTTGTCACTAAACCTTACCTACCAATAATATAAGCTTTCCAAAAGAAATTTTCAAAAAAAGCAAATAGGTGGCAACCCCGTAACACACCGCAAGTGGCAACACCCAGGCGGAAAAAGTTAGCAGGACGAAATAATTTCGTTTTGTTACCCTACTAGACAGTGCTATGACATTCCGTCAGCTTTGTAATGTTGCCTTTGGAAACGTGATAGAAAGTAGTGATGTAAATATAAAGCAGCTGATATTTACATCACGATTTACTATCATGTTTTCAAAGGCAACTTTACAAAGCTGACTTAATCCCATAGCACTGTCTAGCAGGGTAATTATCAAAAAAAAATTTCAAAAATTATTTGTTTTCGATATTTCTGAATAAGAAAAAAATTGTTTTCATTGATGATCAAATCAAAAAATAACAAACATTCATTCTGCATAGATATAAACACTAGGCTGGGTCGGAAAATAATAAGTTAAGGAATGCAACAAATGTTCTTAGGTAGTTACTAAGTACTAAATGGACTTGGAAGTAGGCACTCAGAGCTGATCTGTAATTATTCATAAATTATTTTAAGATCGAAAGCTACGAGTACATTTGTAGGGTCGTGGATTATTTGGTGTCTACGCGATTTTGGCCGTTGCCTATCAAAGCGCGTCAGTCATTCTTTTTTAGCGATAACTGACACCAATCGGAAACCCCAAGGGAGTTCAAGTCATCCTCCGCTTGTTGTTTCCATCTCAGTCGAGGCCTCCCAGTTCCTCTGCTGCCGAATTCGAGTGACCCAGCCAGCGGAGCCTTTGGGCTTTAATTCGCTGGTCTATGGTCAGATCTTCTTAAAGCTCGTACATCTTATCGTCAAATCTCCTTCGACGCTCGCCGTTGGCATGACGGGAAGGACCATAAATCTTCCGGAGAACTTTTCTCTCAAATACTCCAAGGGCCATCTCATCTTCTCTTGACATTGTCCATGAATCTGAGCTATACATCAGGGCTGGTATGATGAGAGACTTATATAGCGTGATCTTTGCTCTTCGAGAGAGAACTTTACTTCTCAATTGCCTACTCAGTCCAAAGTAGCACTTGATAGCAAGAGTGATTATCGGTTGGTTTTCTAGACTGATATTATTTTCGCCGTGTCTGAAGCCTCGTTTGGTTTCAAATGGCTCTGTGAGGTTCTTCCCGATTCTGACGGAGCTGTTGGTATTGCTCAACGTCATTTGGCAAAGCTATATAAGCTTTACAGGGAAGTCAAATTCAGACATGGCGGCATACAGGGAACTCTTTTGCACTGTCAAAAGCGGATTTGAAATCGACAAAGAGATGTTGTGTGTCGATGCGTTTATCATGGATTTGGCGTATCATGAAAATCTGGTCGATGGTAGACTTACCAGGTCTAAAGCCACACTAATAAGGTCCAATCAGTTTGCCCACGATGGGCTTCAGTCTTTCACACAATACGCTAGAAAGAACCTTATATGCGATATTAAGAAGACTGAGTCCGCGGTATTTGGTGCGGTTAGCGGGATCGCCTTTCTTGTGGATTGGGCAGAGCATACTTAAATTCCAATCTGCACATTCTTCATAGTTGGCAACCCTGTAAACCGCCATAAGTGGCAACAGTTCCCGGAATATACGAAACAATTTATAAATTGCGGTTAGGTGGCAGCCCTACTTTAAATTATCTAATTTGGAATACGGTCGAAAATACCTTTAATTTGATACCCATATTGGCTTATCTAGCTCCTTATTTAAAAAACAAAATTGGGATAGGTGCCAACCCTGTAAGCCGCCGAAGTCGCAACCGTAAGTGAATAATTTAAGAATCAATCATACTATCTATATGCAAAATTTCATCCAAATCGGTCAATCGGTTCCTGATTTAGTACCGGATCTATATATATATATGTATATATAAAAAAAAGTATATTCTTAGCATTTTTTTTAACTTGGTCCAGCTCCAGTAAATCTTAATAGTTTTCTGAAATATTTTGACAAAGGTTTCCGAAAACATTGAACTTTATAATTCCGATGGAAGCAGGGTGTGCATTTTTCTTGTATGGAACGTGAGGCACCTTAAAGTATACTAATGCTTTTTCGACACATTTACGAATCCTCGTAGGCACTCAAAATTTTAAAGCGAAACAATATTTGTAGGCGAATCGTAAAAGCTTTCATAAACGATATTTTATCAGAGTTTTTTTTTCGAGAAAACATAAATTTACGAGCTCGTTTGCGATGATTTTGCTGGCTGGGTACATTAAGGGTACTCATGTAATCGTGTATTCAGCGCGTTAAGCTCGTAAACGTATAAATTTGTCAAATGCGTAAATGAACCGTCAAAATTTGTATGGAACTAAGTTTACACAAACTTCGTAAATTTATCCACTGATTTCGGTATGTAAATGATTGGAGACTTAATGCCGTAACAACCGCACAGGACTGTTCGTTGACTTGAATTTTTTGAACTGGTGGTATTGCTTACAACGATTCAACAAAAATACGTATATAACTATTTTTCGATATATAGTCCCGCTTCCTTAAAGTGCCAAAAGATTTTTTTGCTAATAGTTACTAATGGAAGCCCCATCTGACCACAATGGAGAAGTTAAAAATTGCGAATAATGTTTGCAAGAACAATTTTTTTCCAAAAATTAGAATCGTCGTTTAGTAGAAGGTACAATCCTTTATATTTATTTAAAAAATTAGAAAAATCGGGTTGACCAATCGTGAGAAAATTATCAAAAAGTGAGGAATTTCGAAAAGTGTTGATAGCTATAACTTTGAAAATAATTCGAATTTCGAAAAATTGTTACAAATTCAACTCTATACACTTCCGACTATATATCGAAAAGATGGAACTCATGACCTCAGAGTCAGTAATATTTTTTAGATCACTTTGTGAAACTTATGATGCATGATTGGGTAACCTACATTTTGTTATACTGGATGAGCGCCCATTGGTTACCATATTTTAGCTGAAAAAACTTTGCACTTTGTAGCTTAACTCGATTAGTATTAAGTATCAAAACTTTATTATATTCGAGGTTATAACTTTGGCACGGGCTATGACACTACCAAACGGATTCGGGGTTAACTAGATTCTGAATTCTAATTGAAGTTCTAAGCATACAGTTGCCACACTTAAAGAGATAATTACCTAAGATTATGATAAATTAGATATGTTTGCTCGTTATCTAGCTCTTCGTATGCATGTGAGGGCATATTACAAGCAAATTCTAAAAAAAATTCCGCACGGATTTTACTTGCTCTTCCTTCTAAATATTATTAATTAAAAATAATTTGGATTTTTTTAACTTCTTACAGGAAGTAATTAGAGGAGCTATTCCGCGTAGCAACAAAATCCAAGGGTAAACCATTCCGAGAGAATACTAAGAATTGTGCTCTACAAACGATCTTCGACCGACGGAACTAACCGTGGAGCATTCTTTCTCTAGAAGTAATCATTTCTGAGATATCGTGAAAATATGCATATGCCACGTTTGTACTTTTTTGCATTTTTCTCGGAAACTTTAGTATGCGTAAAAAAATTTTATTTTATCATTTATTTGTTACGGAGTTCTCCATCGACAACGAAATTAGCTATTTTTGTAAAGCCTATCCATACATCATATCAAAAAATGCTAGTCCGGTACATTTAGTTTATCTCGTATAACACAAAGTTCCCATCGATTTCATTCGTGCTAAAAAAGTTATTCGGGGTCAGATGTCGAGAAAAATAAAAAAATCTTTTTATTATACATTGTATAAGTTTCCCTTTTACTTGTACGAAAAATACGTTTCAATTTTACTCCCAAAATTTCATATATGTATATACTCGGAGTCATAGCTGAAGTCAGCCTTGCGTATGTATGTGTCTACCGTGAGTTTCGAACGCTTCACCATTATCATTTATGCCACGCACTATCCTCTTCCATACGACGGGCCAAAATGCGGAACCAACGTATTAATCGTAATAAATCGTTAGTTAAACCTAACGTACATATCTGATAGCGATACAAAATAGGAATGAATGCAGAACTAATTCATGCAAAGATAAAACTATAGGGGTATTCGCTCTTAAGTGTATGTAGAAAGTACACAAAATACAATTGCAATAACAAATCACTCAGAAATCGATGTTACACTATAATCACAACCCTACAGCATTTGCAGATGATTGTAGAAATCAAGTGGTGGAATTGAGATTATGTTTCTCAAATTGATAGATTTTTTGTTTATACATATGGCAACTACTATTTTCTGTGCTTCTTGGCATTTTGCGTGCGCAGTTTTTTTTATCAAAATAAAAATCAGCTGATTGTTGTAACCCCATGATAACAAGGTGCGCTCACGCTCATCTAAGTTACACTTACAATTGTACATTGCATACACTAAAGAGCGAATACCAAAACACAATGGAAATTTTATAAAATTAAAACTGATGAAATTATTTCATTGCATTTTTTTGGTTAGATATTATAATTGGATTTGTTTAGGTTCTGTGTCGGAGCATCCTTAATTCATTAAAGAACGTCTAGCCAGCTTAGCCGATGTTGTTGAATAACATTTTGTATTATTTTTGCTGGCTCTTTGCAGAATTCAGGTTAGGCATAGGTTCTTATCGAGCTAGGTCTTTAACGCCCTGCTCGATATATACATATACTTCAGATACTTCCTTGTGAACATAATTTTTGAAACCCCCAGTACTTAAAAGCAGTGAAGACCGGCTATATCTAGTTAGCCTTTAGACTATAGTAATGTCTAGACTCCACTTAACAACTAAAAAAAAAAAAAAAACTAATGGCGGCGATATACCAACAGGGTATCATAACCTCTAACGAGATTTTTAGCCGAGCTTCTCTTTCCAACTTGTGGTGTGTTGCTTTTGAGTTTTTCCTACAAGTTGGCGGGACCTACAGTTTTTTGCCGACTCCGAACGGCACTTGCAAAGCAAATGAATTTTTTGCTGAGAAGCTTCTCATGGCAGAAATACACCCGGAGAGTTTGCCAAACTACTGCCGAGGGGGGACCCCGTTTAGAAAAATTACACGGTGTTACAGTCAAAAAGTACTTTTTGCGAGACATACCTCATTTTGTAGGTCTAGTCAGACTGACTAAAACTGCATACTCAGAATTTCCAATACACCCCCAAAATCTGAAGTTAGGGGCCAAAAACCCCTTTTCCATAGGTGAAGGCATATATTGGCCTATAACTTTATTTTTGGTCGCCCTATGTAAAAGGTTTTGGTATCATTGGAAAGAAGACATTTTGACGCTTCTATCGATTTATAAACGGCTTATTTTTTTGACAGAAAATTCAGAGAAAAAATAAAAAAACACAAAAAATTTCAATTTTTGGAAAAAAATTCCATCTTGAGTCACAGTTTTTTTCCACTATTTTGTTCACCAGTGTATATTGTTTGATTTACGTGTAGAGTCTCCTGTGAATTTAGTTTCCAACGAGGTATAGTTTTTTATGATCCGTTGAGGATTTCTAATGTAATTCGTTTCTTTATTGAAAAACTAAAAAAAAATTTTAATGGCGTACAAATACGTTTTTGTCAATTAAAAATGTTTACAAACTCTTTTTCTTTTATACAAACTATCATCTGTATCCCGTTTAAGAGACCAGCAATACTCCGAGAGCATATTAACAATATTTTTTCCAGAAAATCTTCTCTCTATAGCTTCCATCTCCTGATGCATGCGCTCCCCTTGTTCATCACTGAGCTGACCCAAATTCTCTGGAAAAACGTCCAAATGAGAGTGGAGTAAGTGAATTTTGATGGACATTCTACATCCCATTGCTGAATACGCATTCAGAAACTCATGAACGACGTCTTTGTAGTCCTCACGCCTTTTATTGCCTAGAAAGTTCGTACATAAAGATTGGAAGCTATTCCAGGCTCTTTGTTCAACCGGACTTAGTTTGAATGAAAATTCAGTATCTCTCATAAGCTTGCGAATCTGAGGCCCAATAAAAACGCCTTAAAATTATAAAAACCAATCAATGAAGCATGAGTTATAACATACAGAAATAATATCAGAACTACCTTCTTTTATTTTAGCCTCACTTAATTTTGGAAATGAAGATTTTATATGGAGAAATGCTTCACTGTCTACATTAAGCCTTTTAACAAATTGCTTCATGTAGCCCAGTTTTAAGTGCAGTGGTGGCAAAATTATATTTTCAGGATCCACAAGTGGAGCTCTCAACATATTTTTCTCTCCAATTTGAAAGGTACTTCGCTCTGGCCACTTATCTCTTTCGTACTTAAGCGAAGAACGGCTATCCCACTCGCAAAAATAGCAGGGATACTTTGTGTAACCTCCCTGCATGCCCATCAGTATTGTTAAAACTTTAAGGTCACTAACAATTTGCCATTTGTGCATTGCATAGTTTATTAAGTGAAGAATTTTTTCAATGGAATCGTATGTTTCTTTCATACCAGTGGCGTACGCTAATGGGATCGAAGGCATCTCGTTTTGGTTATGTAGCAATACTGCTTTAAGGCCTAAAGAGAATTCACATAATATTATTAAACAATTTTTTAGTTAGTTACTTTTATACTTCTACAAGATCCATCGATGAAAAGGCGCCAATCTTTTGGTTCGTAGTTGTATCCAAATCGGACGAAGAGTTCAGACACATCCGTACAATAAGCCAAGTTTTTTTCGTCTTTATCAATTTTAAAAACTTGGTTAAACATCAAGCGCTCATTACTTCGCAACAGCGTAATTTTAAAATCTTCTTCCACTATATTCCACTGCTTTAATCTAGAAGCAAGTACTTCCCTTTGCCGAATTCTTATACCTAGATCTCTTACCAGATCTTCAAAATCCTCGTTAGAAACCAAATGGCGCTCGGATGAACGCGACCCGTGTGGTATAAACTCTTTGTCGCCGTCCTCTGTCGAAAAGTCTTCAGCTTTGTTGAATTTTTTCTCGACAGTATTTGTGCACTTCACTTGACCTTGATAAGGTATTGCCTTCGAAACACTAGAAACATTGGCATATTTGATATATTTACGAGTTTTATAACTATGCCCATATAAATTTGTTTTACAGAAGTAGCAATCACTTATATTGTGGTATAACTGAGGATGCCATATCATAGGCGCTGAATAAGGGAAATCCCAAGTTTGATCGACTCTTTTTCGTGGACACTTTAGCAGCTTTATCACACAAGAAAAACAAGCATACTCTGGCTCATACCATCGGCTTTTTACAAATGATTTGCCAAACAAGATGTTGTAACTTTTAACCAAACCATTCGAATTTTCTAGTTTTTCGCGTGTTTTTTCGCCTACAAACAAGCCACAAATATAGCAAAATTTATTCCGATTTTCACACATTTTTTACAATTACATACACTTTGAAGAAGTTTGGGTCGTAGCTAACATAATCAAAAAAATGTAGCGCGCATATTTCGCTGTAAAAATTGATCAAAGTGGAATAGCTGAGGAACGCCTCCTCGAATAAAAACAAATGTATATATCGTTGAAGACAGAATTAATAAGAGATTAATTTTAAATAAAATTACATATGCACTAGTTAACAAATTATTCGAAAAATCTGCTATTAAAGATGAAAAAATTAAAAAAAAAATTGATTTTTCGATATTGTTTCGCCCGTTTTTCTGACATTTATCACGGTATATGAACAATTTTTACATTGTTGGAAGCGGAAAAGAGTCTCCTTTAAAGTAACACTAAATTCGTGTTAATCGGATAAATAATAAAAAAGTTATTGAGCAATATGTATCTTAAACTATGAAAAAGGGGTTTTTGGCCCCTAACTTCAGATTTTGGGGGTGTATTGGAAATTCTGAGGATGCAGTTTTTATATGTCTGACCAGACCTACAAAATGAGGTATGTCTCGAAAAAAGTACCATTAATTTTTTTTTTTTGTCACACCGTGTTATTTTTCTAAATAATTTTTGATGTTACTTTTGTCGGGCATAGAACCGCCACGACTTGGTGTAGAAGGCCGAACACTTAACCGCTACACCACGGCGGCCGCCTCTGACAACTGATGACGCAAAAAACCCAGTGTAGAAAACGTATGTATAAAAAAAAATACGCAGAGTGAAATGCAAAAATAGAAGCAGTATATTACTTTTATCTAAATACAAGACCAATGTGACATGTCGACAAATCCGAAAATCTTAAGATAAGTAATGAGAAGAAATTCTTTATATAGATAGTCAGTTTAAGTCTTTTTTATTTTGTCAAATACGAAATTCAACTGTCTCATACTCTTTTTTAAAAGGTGAAAGAAATATTCAAGTGTAGTCCGATTTGCACTTCTCCAGCCCCGCTTTGCTTCTGGTTACCCTATAGACTAATTAATTTGAGTTTTTTTCCCAAAGGAAATCTAGTTAGACGTAACTTTCTGGAATATCTCGGGCTCAAAAATATTGTTCGTCGGATAGCTTCGTCAATTTCACGTTAGTCATAATGGTCTTTTTCCTTACAACATCCCAAGCTTAAATGTCCTCCAAACTCTCAAAAATTTTTTTCCGAGATTTTATATGATACTAGCTGACCCGGCAGACGTTATCCTGCCAAAAGTTTGTTTGCCTGCATCTATCCTTATCCCTATTCCTTACCCTAATCGTCTCCCCAGTCCCATGTCAAACATTTTAAAGTTACACCTTGTAAGACTATAAATTAATCGGCTACAAAACTGTGTATTTAGTTTTTATTGAAGTTTCTTTTTAGACCTTTAAATTTGCCCGGATGTTCATAAAATCCTTTATTTTGCAAAAAATCCCTATACCCCCTTTCAGCTGAAAAATCTCTAAAAAGAGCTAAATCCACCAAACTGGCATGAACACTGCATAATATGGACGACTATTTTAAGTTAACCTCTCATCCATCACCGTTACGTAACCAAAGGATACATTTTTTACATGGGAGACTTTGAAACTTACCACGATCTGGCACCGTTGGACAAAAACTTTAACTTATTTTGACAGTTTGGATATAAGATCCTAAAGTTTATGAGTAGAGCAACAGTTGGCACAAAACTGATTATAGTAGATAAGCGGTTCCGATAAAAATGAGAAAAAATTTTAACTAGAAATATGGTTTAGCCCGGTCAAATAGAAATAAAAACAAGTAACGAAAGCTGTCTTCAGCTGTACCGAAGGCTGTATACCTTTCATGAATAAGCATCACGATTTTCACTGTTCGATCCCCAGTACATCCTGTATGATTTTAACTTTAGCTCATACCGAAATTATCGGAACTATCGATTATATGGGGGTGTTATAGTAAATGCAAAGAAAAGCACTTCTTTATTTATTGAGAATATTTTTATTTCCTTATGTTCATGCATGAACATTTTGCGGGCGGGCGGAAAAGTTAATTGTGATTTTGTCTTTAGACTTACATTTATGAATGAAATAAAATACTAAAATGCATATTGCAAGAAGAACTATTAAAATTAGTGATAAGTGTCCGCTATGATTTTTTAAACTCAAGTTGCTTATCTTAAGTTCATTTTTTGTTAAATGGTCAATCTCCCTTCTTAGTTTTTCCAACTCCTTTGTGCTGCTTATGTTGTTAATTTGAAGTGGAGTTATTTTGTCCTCAGAAATTTCGTGAATGGCTGTGGCTATTGGATCTTGTGCTGGGTTGACTGATGCTTGTAATTTGAATATTTGTAACCCAGATAGCGTTATATCTTCGTGCCTGGCAGTGCAACCGGATTTGATAGAAAGTATTCCTTGGGCTGGAATTTCCATTATCTCGGTTTTGCTGTTACCGCAGTCCAAATGTAAAGTGGAATTTTTAAATACTTTGTAAATCCACTTATTCTCTTGGTATAGTTCTGCCCATAAGGGAGTGTTTGTTGTTTCCTCATATTGGCAATTAGCTTGGCTGCCTTTTAACAGTGGTGATAGTTCGCAGGTTTGATCCAGAGCAGATTTCCATGGTGTTTTCCCTTTACATATGAGATGGCTGTTCAAACTTCTGGTGCACTTATTCAGTTGTGCTTGGGAAATCAGAAAATATAGGTGAAGCCCAAAATTGTACACTAGAAAATCATTTTTTTGTTTAATCTTTATGATTTTTCCTTTGTGCTCGAATGGAATTGCTATCATTTTGTATATTTCTGACGATTCACTGTGCATAAGTGGTATTTCTGCCTTAATTACCAGCTTGTGATCGAATATCATTCCATTTGCTCTCATAAGGTTATATACATCTCGTAGTTGATTGTCACCTTGCTGTCCAGGTATTTGAAGTTTTGATGGAAGTTTTTCTCTTATGAGTACCAACTCCTTGTTCAACTGTGTGGGAGTTATGAGAGTTGGATTAATTCGTCCGTGGTTCAAGTCTATCAACAACTCAATTATGGATTTTTGAATAGTCTCACATTCATTCAATAAAATCGTAACTTGAGTTACTAATATTTGAAACTGGATGGCCATTTTATCTCTGTTAATGTTTTTTATTAACTCTGAGTGAAATCTGTTGATTTGTTTAGTTATTTTAGTAAATTGCATATTCACCTCATTTACATTTTTATTTATTATGTTTGCCGTGGAATTAATTAATGAAACTTGTGCTTTTAATCTTTCTTTTATGCTATGCTGGTTATTTAGTAGTAATCTGAAGTTTGATTCAATTAGCTCTTCGCTGTCAGCATCCATTAGCCCAAATAGCATATTATAAATAGAACCAATCCATTCAAAGGGAGCCCTCCGTTGTCTTTTATTAGACACGATTAAATCGTGACTACTTTTTATCGCTTCATAACGCCTTCCTAGTGACAGGGATATAACGGTGCAGGCTTCCTCGAAATCTGATAGCAAATTACAATGATTTTTTATTCGATGTAGACAATCTGGCATCATTTTCATCTGCTCAAAATATGAGTGGAGGTCATAGTAGATTACCAAATCCCAATTTGAAGTTATGACGTCCATCTTTCCTAGTGAATCTAAATAGATTGCGGTGTTATCTGGAAGTTGAGCAACAATTCCATTGTTTCCTGTTTGAGAACCGGCTGCTTTCACTACATTTTTCGATGTTATGCAAAGGAGAAACATAAGTATAAGCGAAAATATGTTTTTATTTGTTATGTATTTCGGAGATTTGTTTGACCTCACTGTAGTCAATACTCGGGCGTTTGTTTCATCCGTTGATTTTTCCTGATTGCTGCCTGACGATGTGACTAAAGGACATAATTTATGGATTGGTCGTTTCAGCACACTATTCTGTAATTTGAGCGTAACCACACGAACTTTTCCATCTAGTCCAGGATTACATTCCATAACTCTACCAAGCGGCCATTTAGCTGGTTGAGTATTTTCGTCCTTTATTATTACAACATCACCCTTTTTTAAATTTTGCTCTGATGTTTTCCACTTGTTTCTTTGCTGAAGTGTGTGTAGGTATTCCTCTTTCCAGCGTTTCCAAAAATCACGCTGAATTTTTTGTATAATCTTCCATTTGTTTAAAGTGGATATATTTATGTCTGACTCTGGAGTTGGTATGGATATCAGTGGTCTCCCAATAAGAAAATGACCTGGAGTTAAAGCGTCTACACCGTTTTCATCATTTAGGGCATATAATGGGCGTGAATTTAATGATGCCTCAATCTGTGCTAAGACCGTAGTCATCTCCTCAAAAGTCAGTTTTGTATCTCCAATTGCCCTTTTTAAGTGAAATTTCATGCCTTTTACACCAGCCTCCCATATTCCGCCAAAATGTGGCCCTGCCGGGGGGATAAAATGCCAAGTAATCGCTTCATTAGCTAAGATTGGTGCAACTTCACAATTTTGTTTTATTGCTTTTTTAAAGTCATTGTCGAGACTTCTGCTGGCACCCACGAAATTAGTTCCATTGTCGGAGTAAATGTGTAAAGATTTCCCTCGTCTGCCAAAAAATCTTCTCAAAGCCGCCAGGAATGCTTCTGTTGATAATTCGCTGACTGCTTCCAAATGTATGGCTTTCGTCGAAAGGCAAACGAATACAGCGATGTATCCTTTGAATGATTTTTGTCCTCGACCTTTAGAACACCTCATCTGAAAAGGTCCAGCATAGTCTACTCCAGTATATGTAAAAGGACTGGATGTAGTAACTCTGACCAATGGAAGATCACCCATGATCTGTGTTGCAGCAGTTTGCTTGAATCGTATGCATTTACAACAGACACGTATACAATGTTTCACTGCATTTTTTAATCCGACTATCCAATATTGTCGCCTGATGACTGCTTCTGTTAACCGATTCCCACCATGTATTGTAGCGAAGTGAGCATCTTTGATAATTAATGCAGCCAAGTATGATTTTGGTAAGATTATTGGATGCTTTTCGTTATACGGTAGCTCTGAATGTGAAAGCCTGCCTCCAACCCTTATTATGCCATTTTTATCTAAAAAGGGATTGAGGTTTGCTATTTTGCTGGAACCTTTGACTGTCTTTCCATCAACCAGTTTGCTAAATTCTTCTTTAAAAATGTTCTTCTGTGTTTGTCGGATGATGATCAATTTAGCTGTCTGAAGCTCCTCAGTCGATAGATGCGAAAACTGACGAGTTTCCTTTTTTTTACAAAAGCGTAAAATGTAAGCTACCACTCTTTGTAGTTTTAGCCAACTTGAATATTTGTTAACTAAATTATCCATAAAAGAATTTTGCTGACTCGATGTTAATAAAATCGTTGCTTTGTTGCATTCGTCTCGCTCTTCTGTTGATGAAAGCCACTTGGGTCCGTTCCACCAAATGTCCGTATTTAAAATTTTTGGAGATGGAATACCTCTTGATGCTACATCTGCTGGATTATCCTTTGTGTTAACGTGTCCCCAGGCTGCCTGTGGTATAAGATTTTTAATTTCTTCCACTCGATTTCTAATGAATTTATCCTTGTTTTTCGAATTTTCAATCCAGCCCAGGGTTATTGTTGAATCACTCCATGCAAAAGCCATATGATTCCTTGCAATAATAGTGCAAACTTTATTCATTAATTTTGCTAGTAGATGAGCAGCACAGAGTTCCAGCTTAGGTAAAGTTTTTCGATTTTTAAGTGGATTAACCTTCGTTTTTGCAGTTAACAGCTTTACGGAATTCCCAACCTTTATGTATACTACTGCAGCGTACGCCTTTTCGGAAGCATCACCGAATCCGTGAATTTCTACTTCAGATTCCATGGTCGTATCAATCCAGCGTGGAATACGTACTTCTTCCAATACGCCCACTGTATCAATAAACAGCTTCCATTCTTTTTGTAGATCATCTGAAAGCTGTTCATCCCATCCAGCTTTTTCAATCCAGAGTTTTTGCATATATAATTTCGCAACGACAGTTATCGGAGACAACCAACCCAATGGATCAAATATTTGTGCGATTTGTGACAAAATACTTCTTTTTGTAATTTTCTTCGGCATTGATAAATTAATTTTGAACTGGAACTGATCATTATTTGGATCCCAGTATAGCCCAAGTGTTTTTACTGTTTCATTTTCTTGAATTTGAATAATTTCATTTTCTCCTATGGTAGTGATATTTTTGGTAATACTGTT
Source organism: Campiglossa producta (assembly GCA_964058755.1). Classification (NCBI taxonomy): domain Eukaryota; kingdom Metazoa; phylum Arthropoda; class Insecta; order Diptera; family Tephritidae; genus Campiglossa; species Campiglossa producta. The sequence continues at coordinate 112,404,438 of CAXKVI010000004.1, read as the reverse complement.
GCAATTTGACAGCCATTTCCTCAAATGAAATCCAAACAACTGGAGATGATGGCTGATTTCTTTCTGGATCATAATACATTGATTAACCGAATCCGCACCAGTCATAAGATCATCCATATAGAAATCTTCCTTGATGATTTTTTGTAGCCAGCTGTTCTCATTTGAGCACTTGTCAGCAATTTCAAATAGTGTCCGCACTGCTAAATATGGTGCTGAAGCGGTACCATATGTAACTGTTGTCAACTCATACTCCTCTATTTTATTTGAAGGATGTTCCCGCCACAAAATTCGATGATACGCTTGATCTTTTTCCGAAATTTTAACCTGCCGAAACATCTTTTCTACATCAGCTGTAATAACTATTTTCCATAATCTCCACTTGAGGATGATGTCAAATACGTCTTTCTGAAGTTTGGGTCCTGTCAACATGATGTCGTTTAGACACTTCCCATTTGAAGTTTTTGCTGACGCATCAAAAACAACACGAAGTTTTGTAGTTAATTTATCTTCGCGTACAACAGCATGGTGAGGCAAATAGTATTTTCCATTTACTTTCTCGTTTGCCCTTACCATATGTCCAAGATTTTGGTATTCGTGAATGAATGTTTTGTTATCATTGCCAAGCTTTTCACTCTTTTTGAATTTAGCTTCCATGGATAGTAGCCGAGCAACTGCTTGATTACGAGAGTCACCCAGCTCCATGTCGTCTTTAAATGGAATTTCCACAATAAATCGCCCATCTGTATCTTGTTTAGTGGTTTTCTCGAACCTTTTCAAACATACTTCATCTTCTTTTTTAGTTTCTTCATCTTGCTCTTCCTCCAGCTCCCAGAACCTCTCAAGGTTGGTCACTGCCGATGTAACTTTGCCTGGTTTCTTTTGATTAATTATTCCGGGCAAAATCCAGCCAAACTTTGTAGCTTGAGCAAGAACTCCATTGTGTTTTTTAATGCCTTTTTCTATTATTTTTCCGAATATATCACCACCAATCACCATGTCAATTCTATCAGCTTTGTTGAATAATGGGTCAGCAAGAGTGTAGTTTCCCCATTTTTTAAAGTTGAACCTGAAGGATTGATCAGGTTGCGCAGTTGTAAGAGTTGATAAAACTATGGCATTCACCTCTTCAACGTGCTGGCTCAGAAAACGTGGCGTAATTTGCACTTTGACTGTAAACTTTGATTCACCAACCACAACATCTCCTAGACCATGAAGTTTTGTCATCACTTTTTTCCTCGGCACACCTAATATCTGCGCTGCCTCTTCTGAAATAGAGGATATTTGCGACCCTTGATCAATAAGAGCCCTTAGTAATATATGCTCACCATTTGCAGCTTTTGCCCTCACTTGGGCCGTGGCCAGAATTACCGTTGTATGAGTTGCTTTTGTGGACATCGCAGCCTTCTTTTGAGCGTTATCAAAATGCAAAAGCTCATGATGACTGCTGAAGTTGCATATTTTACATTTCATATTGCTGGTGCATGCTTCTCCCAATTTGTGAAGTAGGCACTTGTAACAAATTTGATTGTCTTTGGCATATTTATGTCTTTCATCCGATGATAGGCTCTTGAAACTTCTGCACTCCGTTATGATATGATGTGGTATTTTGCAGTAAGTACACTGTCTGTGTGGTTTTCTTGAATTGGCCGACGTGTGATTAGCTTTAAATATTTGCTGCTTTCGGATTTTGTTACCTTGCTCCTTTTCAGCTACAGCTTTCAATGTTTGAAAGTGTTGATCAAGAAAATCTCTTATATCAGATAATGTCTGAACTTCTCTGGTTTTTTTTACCGTTTGCTCATATAATTTGAGTCCATCTTTGTCCAACTTTCGAACTATGACTCGAGCAATAAATGGATCGGCGTTTTCAATTCGTATTCCTAACGACTGTATTGCATTAAGGCACTCATTTGTAGTATCGAGCAATTGCCTAACGCTTTCAGCATTATCACTATTTATGACAGGCTGATCCACTATCCTGTCCCACTGTGTTGTGAATAATATACGTTTATTATCGTATCTTTGTTTCAACAGACTCCACGCTGCTTCATAATTTTCAATTGATATTTGCAAATGTTGTATTAACCTTGCAGCTTCGCCCTTCAAACAAAGGCGAAGGCGTAGCATTTTTTCTGAGTTCGATAATTGCTCATTTTTATGAACCATATCCTGGAACACATTGTAGAAATTAGCCCATTCTTTTATCTCGCCATAAAATATTGGAATTTTCAATTTTTCTAATTCCAAATTAGGCCGATAATTTACTTTTGGCTCTTCTTTCACTAAACATCTTTCCAAATGCCCCAAATTTTCAAAATACTCATCAACTACCTTTTCATAGGCATTCTCAATTTCAGTACTGTGATATCTTGAAAATTCACTCGTATAAGCATTCTTGATGTCACTAAACAAACTTTCCAAATATTTAATCTGGTGGTTGCCGATCGTACTCTCAAAGCGCATATCAGTCATTTTATTTGATATGTTTTGAATTTTCCTCATGAAATTTTCTATTTTTGGGTCTTTTGCACCCATGCTTGTTGTTGGCGTTCGTGGCATTTGGGTTTTCTTTTTTTGTTCAGATGACACTTCATCACTGAGAGATGGTTTGAACCCTTGAATTACATCCTCAATTTGTTGTTTTATAGCACTATATTTATCTTGGATAAAATAATCCTCATTGCCAACACCATCCAACAAAAGCTTTTCGTTGTTGGAGTCTAACTCTTTTTCGAGCTTCTCTACAGCTTTTATCACTTCATCGGCCTTGGACCTTGTTACTGTCTTTCCTGCAACTTTATTGTATAGTTGCAGTACTTTTTCACTGATGTCCAATTGGGATTCAAGGACCTTGCCTCTATTAATACCCATTTTGCTTTATTTATTTTTTCACTATAAAAAAAAGCACTGATCACTAAATCACTCCACTTTCAAGTTTTTGTAAATCGAAAGGAACCGTTGGAGGTATTTTATTTGGTCGCCCGGTTGACCTAGCTGTGCCTCGACTCACAGCTGATGTATTCCTTCGATTACAAAAAAACTTGATTTTCACTTAGTAATCACTAGTCGCTTGAGCTAAAGGCTCGTATGGACCAAAATGTTATAGTAAATGCAAAGAAAAGCACTTCTTTATTTATTGAGAATATTTTTATTTCCTTATGTTCATGCATGAACAGGGGGCGATGTGTTATAGTGGTCCAATCTCATTGATTTTTAACATCGGCATTCCACATTCTAAAAGAGCATTAGTTACGAAATTTCACGTTCCTATCTATCTAATTGCAGGAGTTATCTACCAAAATCCGTTTATCGGAATAATCGATTGTATGGACTAATGGCGGCGATATACCAACAGGTTATCATAACCTCTAACGAGATTTTTAGCCGAACTTCTCTTTCCAACTTGCGGTGTGTTGCTTTTGAGTTTTCCTACAAGTTGGCGGGACCTACAGATTTTTTCCAACTCCGAACGGCACTTGCTAAGCAAATTAATTTTTTCCTGAGAAGCTTCTCATGGCAGAAATACACCCGGAGAGTTTGCCAAACTACTGCTATTTTCTAAAAAATTTTTGATGTTACTTTTGCCGGGCATCGAACCGCCACGACTTGGTGTAGAAGGCCGAACATTTAACCGCTACACCACGGCGGCCGCCACTGTATGGGAGCTATATGTAATATCGGTCTGATCTTGCTGCTTGCTACGAATGATTTCTATATTAGAAAATGGTGGCTGCCTACCAAATTTCAGCCAAATATCTCAAAAACTGCGAGACTAGTTTGCGTTCAAACAGACAGACAGACGCACATGGCTATATCAATTAATCTCGTCATCCTGGTAATTTCGGTATACTTATTGTTGGATCCATCTCTTCTTCTTCTCATACTTACTAACATCGGGCTAAAGTTATAATACCACTTCATCTTCATGAAAGGTATAATAATGGTTAAATAGAATTAATTCCCACAGAGCCAAATTTTGTTTGAGAAAGAAAACTACAAAAGTCTCGGGTCAAAGGTCACAATTTTGGTGTTTTTTGAACTTTTATCGAAAACGGGAATTTTTTTTTTTAATTATTTGAGACCAAGTTGTAGACCTGGAAATTCTTTACAAATATGGGCACAACATTTTTTTCTCTAAGATTAACCAGCTCTGAGATATCGCGATTGGAAAATTGGGTCTAAGGGTTATATAAATTTTTGTATGGTTTTTCTCGAAAACTTTAGTAGAACAATTTTCTTTTACCGTTTATTTGTTACGAAGTTCCCCATCTACAGTGAAATATTTTTTGTTGTTTTCTTCTTCCTTGTATACTTTATCGGACCACCTTCAGCTTTTTGAAAGTCGATCATTGCTTGTGCCTTATCGACGAAAATCACGACACTATCGCTCTGGCAGTATATACTCCAAGGATTAACAACATTGGAGTAGATTGCAAAGTACTCTGATACAGAAACAAAGCGAAGGTTGAAGTAGGTGGTCCAGTCCTAGGACATCGCAATGTTAATTGGAGCACAATTTTTATATGAAAAAGGATTACATTTGGAGTACTCTTTGGATAGGAAATAGAGTAATCACGATTTTTGCAGGGACATAAAGACCCCTATTGCGAGTGTCGATTTGCAGTAGAACAATTCTTTTCGATTGAATCGATCGAATTTTACATTGGTATTGTGTAACTTGATCGAACAAAAACTGCCAATTTCGAATGCTTTTTTTAATATTTTCTATTTTTATTAAAATAATTTACTATTTATCAATTTTATTTGCACTTTGCAAATCAATCGACACGTCATCGACTGAAAAATAGCTGTAGAAAGACGATCGATTGTCGCTCATTAAGCGATCGGAGCGACACTCGCAATTGCTCGATGATCGCTAATCGCTTAGTAGTCGATTATCTATTGCGGTCGACACTCACAATAGGGGTGAAAAAAAAACTTTTTTTGATGGTTTTTTAATTTTCATAAAAAAACTATTTCTTCTTATATAAAACTTGACTTTTGTGCTAGTTGCCCTGACGCACTCTTAACGATTAGAGCGTTAAAAAAAATACCTAATTCTAAGACTTATACGAATAACAGTATTATTGGCACTACGTATCACTAATGTCTATGTGTGTGGTTTGCAACCCGTTGCCTCTCTGCACGACAGTGGGGATAATGGCTTTGCTAGCGCCAGCGACCAATTGCATCATTTGCTCTGCTTCATAAAGTGCACGCGGTGGGTCATTCCACCACTGTAACTTTGCGGTGCCAAAAAATAAAAATAGAAGATTACCAATAAATGCGACTGCAGCGGAGAGAAAAAACACAACACGCCATTGATTGATGTTTTGCTGTAGGGGAAAATAAGGAGATTTATATTTAAAGAAACGTCAACGTACTCAAAATCGAAGGCTGAGTGGGAGATTACTCCTATTTAAAAATATTTCTTCAAAAACTTCCTACCTATATCAAAATTTCTTTGAAGAACGCAACAGCTAAACTTAGTTTAAGGTTCAGGTACGATGAGGCGTTCTTAAAGCAAGTTCTCAGATAGAGCCTTTTTGAAAAATATTTTAGAAAAGGGTGATCTTTCACTCATCCGTCGCAAAATTTCTACCAACCGTTTCAGTGACAATGCAACCCACAACCAGCGGCGCCAAAATACCCATTCCAGTTGACAGACAATTTGCAATACCCAGAAGTGTTCCAGCAAACTTTGGCGCCAAATCTAAATGGTTGACAGCATAACCAAAATATAAGGTTGTCGTTAGAGCTACTGTAGCCGTTAGCAAACCAATTGCCAAATCGCCTTGATCGCGCCTCAAATAACCCAAAGAGACGAGTGTTATAGCAGGTATCCAAAAACCAATTGTATTGAATAGTTTGCGGCTCACAGTCGCATTCAACACTTTTGATTTTTCCAACCAACTCGCTAACGGGCATAGTAGCAAGGATAAGCTCAGCAAACATAAGTAGGGCAACGCAGAGAGGAGCGCATTGCTGTTGATATCCTTGCCCAACACATAATTGATGTAAGTAGGGATTTGTGTGAGCAGAGTCCAAAAGCACCAATCGTTTGCGCAATGATTTGTTAAGAGCACCAAGAAATGCTTCGATGTGAATATACTACGCCAAGGCACCGACATCCGTGCACTTTCATCCACCACTTTCTCTTTCTCAATTTCCTTCTCATGCTGATTCAAAGACTCTTCGATCATAGCACGTTCACACGCAGAGATATGTGCACAATCACGCGGTGCACTTGCGCCATAAACAAACCACAGCGCAGACCAGAGCAAGCCTAGCACGCCGGGTAAATAGAAAGTGCTGGGCCAACCCCAACGTGAGGAACAAAGTTCACCACTGGCAGCCAACATCACAACGATGCCGAATATTACACCACAGTAGGTGAATGTTTGCATTGCACTGCGCTCTTCGGGAGGTGCCCAATTGGACATTATTGTCGCAGTAGCTGGCAGCACAACACTTTGCGCGAGACCCTGCGTAAATCGTATCACGCAGAATAATGCCCAATCGCCAATGCTGATACTAAGCGGTGTTAGGAGTGCAAGTAAGCTGTTGATACCAATGCTTAGTAAGATCAATAGACGTGCTCCATAGCGTCGTGACCAAGCACCAGCAGGTATTTGTAATAAAATGTAGCCACAGAAGAAACTGCTGAATATATACGATTTGGTTTGCTCAGACCAGTCATATTCCTGCAAGAATAATAAAATAGTTGAACAAAATTAAAAATCGCTGCTTAGTTTTCAACTTACAGGAAAATTTGGATTTGCTGCCTCCTTATCCATCATTGCCACAATTGCTATGGAGATATTAACTCGTGTCGCAAAAATCAAGCTAAATCCCAGAAAAAGTAAGAAACATTGCAGGTGTCGATAACCCAAACTGCTGCCTTTACATGTTTCCCTTTTGCTTTCCGTAGACAAACGACGGTTCGAGACCATGATAATGCGTTGTCTACTCTGCTCTTGAATGTAGACTATTATCAGCCAAGGTTATCTATCAGTCTGCTTATGACTTCTGCACTCAAAAACGGTGTACAGCTCCAAGGTGCCAAGAATTTATATTACAAACTTTTCAGATTTATTTATTTTCTCTTATTTTCCTAATTTCCCTGGCAATATGTAAAAAGCGCCAAAGTAAATTTTTAGTACTTTCTAGTAGTGCGTTTTGAAAGTAAACATAGTTGTCTGGTTAGACATGTGGCTCTTTCCAGTTCAAATCGTGGTCAAGCTTATGGGAGTTTCTAGTCGTTTTGAAACAACAAAAATTCCAACAAAGCCAAATTTTTGCATACAGCTTACGTCCACCTTCAGATAGAAGACGTCAAAAGTCCTTATCGATCCCATGTGTGCTAAAAAAGTTATTCTTGGTCAAAGTTCAAAATTTTGGCATTTTGGAACTTTTCTCGAAAACTGTAAGTTTTTTCAAAAAATTACCTGAGACCAAGTTATAGACCTGAAAATTCTCTGCAATTATGGTCTTGGATTTTTTCTCTTAGAGTTATGAGTTCTGAGATATCGCAATTGTATAATTAGCTTGGGAAACTATATGAAAGTATATGCTACGTATAGACTTTTCAGGATTTTCCTGCGTTATTTGTCACGAAGCTCTTCATCGACCATGAAAATAGTTATTTTTGAAAAGCCTATAGTTCTCGAGGTGGAGCCACCTTTTCTCCATACATGATATCAATTACAGGTGTATTTAGATTATATTTTATAACAAATACTCCTAAAGAGGCAATTTTTTTTCGTGAGCTTAAGTTCACACCCAGGAAAAAATGTAAAAGTCCCTATCGATCCTAGCTGTGGTAAAAAAGTTATTCGGGGTCAAAAGTCGAGAAAAATAAAAAAACATCCTCAAATTGGGATTTTTTTCAACTTTTGTCTCCGAATAACTTTGTTTAGCAGAAATGTGATCGATGTTTACTTTTGCAAATTTCTTCTGGAGGTGAACCTAAGCTCGCGACAAAAAAATTTACTCTGTGGGAATATTTGTTATACAAGCTAAACTAAATTTACCGGGCTAGTATTTTTTGATAACATGCATGGCTTTTCAAAAATAACTATTTTCACCGTCGATGGAGAGCTTCGTTTTCGTATAGCTTCCAAAGCTAATTTTACAATCGCGATATCTCAGAACTCATAACTTGGTCTCAGGTAATTTTTTGAAAAAACTTACCGTTTTCGGGAAACTTCCAAAAACCCAACATCTTGAACTTAGACCCAGAATAACTTTTTTAGCACACATGGGATCCATGAGGACTTTTGATGTCTTCTATCTGAGAGAAAAATCTTACAGTTTTCGAGAAAAGTCCCGAAAACTTAAATGTTGACCTTTCACCCCTAATAACTTTTTAAGCATACAAGGGATCGATGCGGACTTTTGAGGTTTTCTATATGAAGGTGGACCTAAGCCGTATGCAAAAATTTGGCTCTGTGAGAATTTTTGTTTTTTTTTTGTTCAAATGTCTATATTGACCGGACTATAATTTCAAATTATTTTTATTTGTTTTACTTTACTTTTTTTTTGTTTTGTTTTATTTTATACTTTATTTTTTGTTTTACTTTTTTTAATTTTTTTTTTTTATTTTGTATTTATATTTCACTTGATTTTATTTCGTTTAATCTTGAACTTGTTCAAAATATTTTTTTACATCATATTATTTGATTTCATTCTATGTATTTTATATATTCATAGAAAAAAAGCGAGAAATTCCATTCTGCACAGATATTTTCTGTTCTCTTTTTTTTTACACTTTTTCTGTAGCTGAGCGCAATATAATTGACCAGAAGGCACTTACGATATTTCGATTTAAACTTTTGGTAGAATTTGGTTTAATTAAATTCGTCTCTTTAATCTTATCAAATATGCTTTTTTAACATTCTGTATCTGGGTGTATTCAACGCTGAAAATCTTAAAAAGTGGATTAAACTTTCTAGCTGCGTGCCGACTAGAGATTATTATTCCGCCATACTGAAAAGTTAACAAAACAAAATGCATCGATCCTATCCTTGCCGGTGGCATCCCTAATCTGATGTTCTTAACCCCTGTCGTTGAATCGTTTTGTGATCGTTTGTCGGCCAATCTTATCGCTTAACTCAAATACATTACAAGGTAGCATTAGCATATATGCATCAGCTGATATAGTCACAGCTTAGAAAGGTATTTATGTAAAAAAAAAATCTCTCAACTGAATTATCAATAAAAAGATTAAGCGACGCATGATTTTTTTATATGTACCTTTGTACATATTTGTGTTTGGCAGATAAGGTATTTGCAATTGAATTAAAATGAATGAAATCAAAAAGATGTAGATGTAGTAAATATATTAACACTGTTAGTAATTCACACTCTCTATAAACATATATTTTGGATAGGGAGACAAAATTAATCAGACCTTGATATTAACCCTTGGCCTATCAAAGCTTTCAGCGCTGTTCATATTTTAGTTTGAAAACTCCCAAGTCATAGTACATTAAAGAACAAAGTACCTGGCTGACCAAGCTTGCTCGGTGCTATCAATTTTGGGCTAACTTTACTTACCCAAAATGATTCCAAAATGACCCCAAAATAATCCCAACATAATCCTAAAATGATCCCAAAAAGACCCTTTAATGTTCCCAAAATGACCCTTTAATGTTCCCAAAATGGACCGAAATTGAACCCAAAACGACCCAAAAATGATCCCAAAATGACCCTAAAATGATCCCAAAATGATCCAAAAATTATACCAAAATGGCCCCAAAATGATTCCAAAATGACCCCAAGAAGACTCTTAAATGTACCAAAAATGATCCCAAAATGACCCTAAAGTAATCCTAAAATAATCCCAAAACGACCGCAAAAAGTCCCTAAAATTTCCACAATCATCCAAAATTGAACCCAAAATGACCCAAAATTTATCCCAAAACGATCTAAAAATGATCCCAAAACGATTCCAAAATGATTCCAAAATGATTCCAAAATGATCCGAAAATTATCCCAAAATTGTCCCAAATTAATCCAAAATTGAACCCAAAATGATAGTCTTAGAATCAACCATACTATTTATATTAAAAATTTCATCCAAATCGTCCATACGGTTCCCGAGATAGTCTGGATTTACAAATTTATGTACAACTTTAGCTCGTTTAAATTTACTAGTATCGCCTGCGATCGAAAATTTGACCAATAAAACCTGGCGGTGGTGACTGGAGGAGGTCGCTAGCCCCGTACTCCCATCCTTAAATTTCGGGAACTCCCATAAAAATATACCGTCTATACCTCAGTTTATTCAATTTCCTTTCCATCGGTGCATATTTCATTCAAATCGGTCAAACGGTTCGCTCACAGGAGGTTCCTAAAGTTTTCATGTGGCGTATTTATATATTAATAATTCTATAATTTTTGTGATAAAATATTTTTTTAATCATCTAGAAATATTTTAATGCACAGCAAATAGTTTTAAATTAACTATTTTTTATTCAAAACTATAAACTATATAAACAACTATACTTAAAAGTAAAGTTCCAATTCCCGACAAAAAAAACTCATTAAAATTGGTTGAACCGTGGGTCTTTCCATGTCACAGCTTCGGATAGTTGGAATCAAGGCGAATAAATTTACAGGTGACTTTTTCCCACCATATGACTTCTTCTTCTTCCTTGAAAATCCAATCGTAGCTGTCAAATTTCTTATGTTGTTGCTTTGTCTGACATTTTTAGGCACAAGGAGTGTGTGCGTGCGTGTAGATCTGAATTCGCTCGAACACACCTGTAATGAATTCGCCTTGGTTGGAATCGACCACTTTCGATTTAAATAAATTTTCGTTCGGAGTATATCATGAACTTTGAAAAAAAAAATTTTACTTTGAAGGCATGCAAATAAAGCTTTTTATACCTTTCATGAACATGAAATGGTATTATAACTTTAGTCCGATGTTTGTAAGTTTGAGAGGAAGAAGAGATAGACCCACTAATAAGTATACCGTTATGATCAGGACGATGAGCTGATTCCATTTAGCCATGTCCGTCCGTCTGTCCGTCCGTCCGTCTGTTTGCACGCAAACCTGCCCCTCAATTTTAGAGATATCTCGATGAAATTTGCTATGGAGGCGTTATTTTATATGTGAATAATCATTTGTCGGAACCAGCAAGATCGAAACAAAACTACTCATAGCTCCCATACAATCGATTAATCGATTATGTATAACTTCTGTAATTAAAGAGCTAATAACGTGAAATTTTGTAAGTATTGCTATTTTTATATGTGAAATATCGATGTTGAAAATCACTGAGATGAGATAAATATTTCACATAGCTCCCATACAATATATTGTTCCGAAAAACGGATTTTGGGATATAACCCCTGTAATTATATAGGTAGGATCGTAAAATTTCGTAAATATTGCTCTGTTAGAATATTGAATGTCCATGTAAAAAATCAATGAGATTGGATGAATAAAACATATCGCCCCTTTATAATCGATAGTTCCGATAATTTGGGTATGAGCTAAAGTAAAATTCACACAGGCTGTACTGGGGATCGAACAGTGAAAATCGTGACGCTTATTCATGAAAGGTATATAGCCTTCGGCACAGCCGCAGAAGGCTTTCCTTACTTGTTAATTTGGAATATCTCCATTTTACTGCTAGTAATTACTTAAAATTTATGGTGAGTGTCAATTAGGACCTTTGTGAATTAAGGTAACGATATTTACCAGTGCAGTCCATGAATATCTTGTAAATTGATCGATTAAAACTCACCACGCTGTTGGTAACACTAGACCGTTCGTTCAGTTTTTTTAAGTTGGCCGCAATCAATTCTAATACAGCGGTAGAATACGGATTCCCCACACGATCTACCCTTACGCTGGATCAACCTTTGTTCATCGTAGCCTACCCATGCCTATTTTTTGATTCATCCATCCGTTCTTTCAACTGTTCGACATCTGACATTTTTATTTTTTTAGGTTCATTCCAAGGCTGCACTTTAGCTGAACCAAATAGTAAAAACATCAAATTGCCAGTAAAGGTCATGCAGCCAGCTATTGAGAAGATTGTACGCCATTGGTAGACGTTAGACTTGAAGAAAAAAAAAAAAATTAAGACTGTATTTGAATTTAAGAAAAATGTTACTTACCGTATCGGTGACAATGTAACCCGTAACAAGGGGCGCAATAATACTCATCACATTACCGGGGCAATTAGCAATACCCCAGAGAGTGCCGGCAAAGTTTGGCGCCAAATCTAAATGATTTACAGCATAGCCGAAATTCGAAAGCGCTGTTATAGAAATCGTTGCTGTAAGTAAACCGATTGCCAATTCACTTTGATCGGGGCGTAAGAAACCCAGTGCGACTATTGTTCCCGCTGGTATCCATTGTCCGAGCGTATTGAAAATTTTTCGATTTACCGTTATATCAATAAGTTTTGCTTTCTCCAACCATTTTGCAAAGGTGCAAGTCGTTAACGATAGCGCCAACGTAGTTAGGTAGGGCAAGGCTGAGAGTAATGCGTTGCTTTTAATATCCTTGCCGAGCACACTTTTAATATAGGTTGGTATTTGCGTGAGTAAGGTCCAAAAACACCAAATGTATGTGCAATGATTTATTAGAAAAACCCAAAAGTGTTTTGATGTCAATATTTCTCTCCAAGGTACGGCAACATGGGCTGTGACAAATTCATCTTTCTGCATGTTATGACCCAAAGACTCTTCAATCATATCACGTTCTTCCGCCGATATATGCGCACAATCTCTTGGCGTTTTAGCACCGTAAACAAACCAGCCGCCAGCCCATACTAAACCAAATAAACCAGGTAGATAGAATGTGCCCGGCCAACCCCAATGTGAGGTGCAAATAATGCCACTGCTTGACAACATCGTTACTATTCCTATTTCTGAACCTGAAAAACAGCATGTTTGAAGTGTACTACGTTCTTCGATGGGCGCCCATTTGGACATCAAAGTCGCAATAGTCGGCACCGTAACACCTTGTGAGAGGCCTTGGCAAAAGCGTATCGCACATAACATTGGCCAACCGCCCATACTCACACCTTGTGGTGTTAATAGCGCTAGAGTGCTGCTTGCTAGCACACTCCACATTAGTAGCGATTTTCCTCCAAAACGCCGGGCCCAACCACCAGCTGGAATTTGTACCAAAATGTAACCACAAAAAAAACTGCTGAGTATATAAGATTTGGTGCGCTGCGACCAGGCGTATTGCTATATGGATGAGATAATATGATTGAAATGTCAGTTCAATTGCGGTCTCCACATGTAATGTCATACAAAAATTGGGTTAAATAATTCTTTTTTATAAGGCCTGTGAAATAGGTATCTTAAGATGTGCGACATTTTCAGAATAGTGCTTCTTAGCTTTTTTTCAAAAGTATAACAAGGAAAAAGCTTAATCCGGTCCACACTCAAGATCACAACCGATAATTTTGGAGAGTAAGTTTTGTTTTATTTTACTTTATTTTATCCTTTTTATTTTCATTTTATTTAATTGATATTTTTTTTTTAAATTTGTTTATTTTATTTTTTCAAATTTAATTTTTTTATTTAATTATATTGTATTTTTTTAATTTAATTTTATTTTTTATTTTGTTTTATATTTTTATTTTATTTTATTTCAATTAACATATCTCATTTAATTTAATTTTTTTTTGTTTTTTTAATTCCATTGTGTTTATTTTATTTATTTGTATACCTTTCATGAAGATGAAATGGCATTACAACTTTGGTCCGATGTTTGTAAGTATCAGAAGAAGAAGAGATGGACCCATCAATAAGTACATATTTCGAAATTATCAGGATGACGAGATGAGTTGATTTAGCCATGTCCGTCTGTCTGTTTGTTTGAACGCAAACTAGCCCGTTAGTTTTGAGATATTTGGGTGAAATTTGGCATGCGGCCACCACTTTTCGATATAGAAATCATTTGTCGGAACCAGCAAGAACGGACCGATATTACATATAGCTCCCATACAATCGATTGTTCCGATCAACAGATTTTGAGCTATAACTCCTGTAATAAATATAGGTAGGAATGTGAAATTTAATAAGTATTGCTACTTTTATATGTGCAATATCCATGTTGAAAATCATTGAGATGGGATAAATATTTCACATAGCCACCATACAATCGATTGTTCCTATAAACGGATTTTGGTAGATAATTCCTGTAATTAGATGGGTAGGAACGTGAAATTTCGTAAATATTATTCTTTTAGAATGTGGAATGTCGATGTTGAAAATCAATGAGATTGGACCAATATAACACATCGCCCCCATATAATCGATAGTTCCGATAATTTCAATATTAGCTTAAGTTAAATTCAAACAGGTTATACTGGGGATCGAAAAGTGAAAATCGTAAAGCTTATTCATGAAAGGTATATAGATTTCGAAGACAGCTTTCTTCACTTGTTTTAACTATATTTTAGTTTTTTTCTTATTTTTTTTTTATTATTTAATTTAATTTATCTTAATATACGTATGTATATATTTTTTTTTGTTTTTATTTTTTATTTTTTGAGTATTTTGTATTAAAGTTTTTTTAATTTTATTCATTTACTTTTTTTGTTTTATTTTAATTTAAAAAAATTTTTTTTGTAATTTTTATTATTTTTTTTCAATCTAATTTTTTTATATATTTTATCTAATTTAATATTTTTTTGGTTTTTGATTTTTTTTTTATATTTTATGTAAAGGTTTATTTAATTTTATTTATTTACTTTTTTATTTTTTATTTTTTTTTTTATGTTATTATTATTATTTTTTTCAATCTTATTTTTTATATATTTTTTTAATTTAATTTTTGTTTATGATTTTTTATATTTTTTTTTTATATTTTATGTTAAAGTTTTTTTAATCTTATTAATTTTTTTTTTTTCAATTTTATTTTATTTTGTTTTTATTCATTTTATTTTAGTTATTTTATTATTACTTCTTTTATTTCATTTCTTATTTTTTTTATTTAATTATATTTAATTTCCTTTGTGTTTTTTTTTATTTTGTATTTTTGTATTATTTGTGTATTTATTTTTTTTCCAACTTTATTAAATTTTTTTAATTATTTTTTTTTTTATTAATTTTATATTTCAATTTTTTCTTTCGTTTAAATTTTGTATTTTTTGTTTACTAATATCAGAATTTTTTTTTTTCAATTTTATTTAGATAATCAAAATTTTATTTTATTTTATTTTATTTTATTTTATTTTATGTTATGATAAAAGGAAACTCCTTACCAAAAATAATTCAAATCGGAACCGGTCGTTTCAAACTATCACGATTTGACATGGAAATACCCATCTAGGAAAATTCTATCATGTACTTACAGGAAAGTCTGGATTTGCTGACTTATTATCCATCATGACAACAATTGCAACAGATAGATTAACACGCATTGCATATTGCAGCGCATATCCCAAACAGATAAGCAGTGTTTGAAGATGACGATATCCCAGAAACTTTTCCTTTGCTCTAGCTTGCGATTCAACTGAAAGTCTTCGATTTGTAGCCATCGTGGTGTATGCGACTTTATCGCCGGCTGCTAGTTTCTGCTATGCAGAAGTGTACAATTTTTACGCAGCTGATAGCGCGTTCAATGTTCTCATTCGAAAAGCTTCTCTCGCTCTTTGGAAATGCTTTCTATTTTGGGAAATATTCTCTTATAGTTTGTACAAAGCAAATAAAAAATAGTAATAACAAATATACATACATATATATTTGAGATCATAGGTCTATATACTTATTCATTCATTACGGTGCCTGTTCTTACGCAAAAAAGGTTTGTTCCAAACACGATTCAAGCTACATACTAAAAAAATGAAAATGACTACAAATTGCACTGTAGAATCAAATGAATGCGATGGCTTGGTGGTCAGCAATAAACTGATTATAAGTTTGAAAATGCATAACACTACACTAACATAAGTTGTGTGAATAGCAGAGACCTAAAATAAAAGTAAATTTTGAAAAAGACAAAGTAAAGTGCGTGTAGCTGACATCAGTTGAAACTAGCTCGCGAAATATGTGTGTTTCGAGAAAAGCTAAGCAATATCCATAAAATCTTACCGCTGGTAAGTAGGAATATGTCGATGTATTCCTTATGCAAGTAGTACTACCTCTTCATTTCGATTTTTTGTTTGTTTATATTTTGACTATCAATTGTTATTTGAGGTCTCTGGTTAATAGTTTTTTTATAAATGTTTGTACGAATGTTTTTATTTTATGCACAATCGAAAGAGTGGCACAACAAAGTGACAAAACTCTCACTGTTGTATTAGCATAAATATGCATTAGCGGATTAGCTATAAGGCACTGGGCCCAAGGGCCCAACTACAATAGGAACATTTAATTCAACCAAGTGTAAAATTAATATTCGCGTATTCATCGAATTATCTTCAAAACGGCCAGTCCATCTTTTATAGTCGTCTTTGAAAAATATTTGTCAGTATTAGGCATACTGTCTGCAAAATTGTAGCGGCGACTAGAATCTTATCGTCACACTTATTCCCTGTTTGGATTTTGAACAGTTTTCTGACTGATGAAATGAAAGAAGGTTTTTTATTATGTATATCTACCGATCACCTGGAAGCTACTCCAGTCCCTTCATCAACTTGAAAGTACCTAAATGCATTGTTTAGGGGCCTAGATAGAATTAGCATGCTTAATCCAACCCTGTATATATGTGTGTATATACAAACAGGTTATGCGGGAGTTAGCGCCCAATCTAATGGTAATGCACTCCGGAAATTTTTTTCTCATGCACATACATATGTACATATGTACACATCAGTGGCGGATCCAGGATTTTAAGAAGGGGGTCTAAATTTTTGATTCACAGTTTCTCAATGTGTAATTTTACTCTATTTTGTAAAACCTTTATATTAAGTCGCTTTCTTGTTTGCCCCACCTTTTTCATACGAAATTTTGGAATCTTGAAACTTGGAACATAGTTCGGACCTCCGTGACAATGCAATGTGAACGAAAAAAGTATCCGCTAGGTGGCGCACGGATCAAGAAATACGGTAAATTCATTTAAAAATTGAAATTTTGAGACGCATATTTGAGGGACTTCCCGGTAAGTTATTGAAAATTTGCATACATATGAAGAATTGAAGACAATACAAACTGTTGTACAAGAAATTCCGCTAGATGTCACACTGGTCGAAATAATTACAAAAAATATTAAAAGACTCCTGGAATTTGGCGATCGATTTTAAGTAACTTCCAGGTTAGTTAGAGACTTGAAACTTGACACATTTGTCACAACCCGATGACAATGCAATCCCTCATCAAAACAATTCCGGTAGGTGGCGCACGGATCGAGATATTTCGAAAACTAATTTGAAGTTGGCGATTTTGCGATCGACTTTTGACCAACTTCCACGTAAGGGGTCGTGCATATATGACGTCACGCTCTTTGAGGGGGGGGGAGGGGTCTGCGATTTGTGACGAAAAGTGACATGGGGGGAGGGGGGGAGTAGCACTTACGTGATGTCACGTTATTTTTTGCATGTTTTCTAGCGTGCAACGTCCATGAACGTTTTCAAATTTAGCACGTTTTCATTCTTTCGATTGGCAAATATTATTTAATAATTAATATAAACATTCTAAATATGTATCAGATTTTATGTCAAATAAATATTGAATTTATATATATTAAAGGTGTGATGTGACATTCGAGGGGGAGGGGGGGGTCTGGCGTTTGTGACTGGGTGTGACATGGGGGGAGGGGGGGGGGGGGGGGTCAAAAACTACCAAAAATCGCGTGACGTCATATATGCACGACCCCTAACCTAGGAACTTGAAACTTAGCATTTAGTTGTGGAAACGTTGACAATACAATTTTTGGAATCAGAATTCCAAAAGGTGGCGTGCTTTTCGAGATAATTGAAAATCTCTAAAACATAGGGGGAATCTTGCGATAGATTTTTGAGTAACTTCCCGGTAAGCTAGAGACCCGTTGACAATGCAATCCCTCATCAAAAAAAATCCGGTAGGTGGCGCACACATCAAGATATTTCGAAAACTATTTTGAAGTCGGGAACTTTGCGATCGACCTTTCACTAACTTCCTGGTAATCTAGGAACTTGAAACTTAGCATTTAGTTAAAGGAACCGTGACGGTACCATATTTAAAAATCAAATTTCCGATAGGAATCACCAAAACTAAAAATAAAATAATAAAAAGATGATAAAAAAATTTTAAAGACAACCTTTATATGAATGCTGTCAAAAAGCCTCAGCAAATTTGTCGTTAAACAAAGACATGGTTCCGGTGTTTTTGGGTTTGAAATTTTAATCACTTTTTGCGATTTGAAAATATAAAGGTGGAGTGCACGTTTCGAATTCAATATAGACCAGTTTTCATGAAAATTGTCGAAATGAATCAGGTTTCAATTATAAATCAGAAATGTTTTAACAATTTTTTAAAGATAAAATAAATTTTTTGTCCGTTGGCGGGAACTCGAACCAAGACTCTCGGCATCATGCCCGACTGCTCTACCACTGAGCTATATCGCACACATAAATGTTGTTGGCAAAATTCAATCTTGAATAAGCTTTCAAAAATAAATTTGAATTTTCAAACCCAAAAGTTTAAATTTTAGACCGAAAAGTTTTAATTTTCAAACCAAAAAGTTTTAATTTTAAACCGAAAAAATTTAATTTTTAAACCAAAAAGTTTAAATTTTAAACCGAAAAGTTTTAAGAATAAAATAAAACTAAAAAAATTTGGCAGCTGGCAGGATTCGAACGAAAACGCTCAGGAGTCACAGCCGACTGCTCTACCGCTGAGCTATGCCGCACATTAAGATTTTGTGGGCAAAATTCATTTACATTCAAACAAACCAAAAAAAAATTAGGCTGCTTTTTCATTTAGATTTTAAATCGAAACCAAAAGAAATTGAAAATCTTTGTAGGTATTTGGACGGTTTGAAATATTGTACAAAAAAGTTTGAAAAATTGATTAAACTTTATGCGGGTTTAAAATTTAGGTTGTAATTTTTACTATATTTTTTGTGTAACCTTTCCTGTATTTATGGGTAATTTTTTACTTTATTTTTGCGTAGTTTTAATTTTTACTATATTTTTGTGTAACTTTTACTATATTTATCTTCAATTTTTAATATATTTTTGTGTAATTTCACTATTTCTTTGTGTAATTTTTACTATATTTATGGGTTTTTTGTACTTTATTTTTGTGTAATTTTTCCTAAATTTTTATTCAATTTGTACTATATTTTTTGAGTAATTTTTACTAAATTTTTTGCTGTATAACTGTGAAAAATATGACTGGATCGCGAAGGGGAGGGTTTGAACCTGAAAACCATCCCCATGGATCCGCCTCTGCTACACATGTACAGGTAGAATGGGACTAACATAAGTTGAGCACACAGCGTAAAAACCTAACTCGATTTCAAACTTTCATTTTGTGTGACATTTCCATTTGGCGCTTAGATATCATATACAACTGCCGCGGTTTTTAGTGATAAAATGGTTTAAAATCCAATGAATAAGGATTTTAAGAAGGGGGTCTAAATTTTTGATTCACAGTTTCTCAATGTGTAATTTTACTCTATTTTGTAAAACCTTTATATTAAGTCGCTTTCTTGTTTGCCCCACCTTTTTCATACGAAATTTTGGAATCTTGAAACTTGGAACATAGTTCGGACCTCCGTGACAATGCAATGTGAACGAAAAAAGTATCCGCTAGGTGGCGCACGGATCAAGAAATACGGTAAATTCATTTAAAAATTGAAATTTTGAGACGCATATTTGAGGGACTTCCCGGTAAGTTATTGAAAATTTGCATACATATGAAGAATTGAAGACAATACAAACTGTTGTACAAGAAATTCCGCTAGATGTCACACTGGTCGAAAT
Organism: Campiglossa producta; assembly: GCA_964058755.1. Classification (NCBI taxonomy): domain Eukaryota; kingdom Metazoa; phylum Arthropoda; class Insecta; order Diptera; family Tephritidae; genus Campiglossa; species Campiglossa producta. The sequence goes on along the minus strand of CAXKVI010000004.1, from coordinate 112,384,549 downwards.
AATTACAAAAAATATTAAAAGACTCCTGGAATTTGGCGATCGATTTTAAGTAACTTCCAGGTTAGTTAGAGACTTGAAACTTGACACATTTGTCACAACCCGATGACAATGCAATCCCTCATCAAAACAATTCCGGTAGGTGGCGCACGGATCGAGATATTTCGAAAACTAATTTGAAGTTGGCGATTTTGCGATCGACTTTTGACCAACTTCCACGTAAGGGGTCGTGCATATATGACGTCACGCTCTTTGAGGGGGGGGGGGGGAGGGGTCTGCGATTTGTGACGAAAAGTGACATGGGGGGAGGGGGGGAGTAGCACTTACGTGATGTCACGTTATTTTTTGCATGTTTTCTAGCGTGCAACGTCCATGAACGTTTTCAAATTTAGCACGTTTTCATTCTTTCGATTGGCAAATATTATTTAATAATTAATATAAACATTCTAAATATGTATCAGATTTTATGTCAAATAAATATTGAATTTATATATATTAAGGGTGTGATGTGACATTCGAGGGGGAGGGGGGGGTCTGGCGTTTGTGACTGGGTGTGACATGGGGGGAGGGGGGGGGGGTCAAAAACTACCAAAAATCGCGTGACGTCATATATGCACGACCCCTAACCTAGGAACTTGAAACTTAGCATTTAGTTGTGGAAACGTTGACAATACAATTTTTGGAATCAGAATTCCAAAAGGTGGCGTGCTTTTCGAGATAATTGAAAATCTCTAAAACATAGGTGGAATCTTGCGATAGATTTTTGAGTAACTTCCCGGTAAGCTAGAGACCCGTTGACAATGCAATCCCTCATCAAAAAAAATCCGGTAGGTGGCGCACACATCAAGATATTTCGAAAACTATTTTGAAGTCGGGAACTTTGCGATCGACCTTTCACTAACTTCCTGGTAATCTAGGAACTTGAAACTTAGCATTTAGTTAAAGGAACCGTGACGGTACCATATTTAAAAATCAAATTTCCGATAGGAATCACCAAAACTAAAAATAAAATAATAAAAAGATGATAAAAAAATTTTAAAGACAACCTTTATATGAATGCTGTCAAAAAGCCTCAGCAAATTTGTCGTTAAACAAAGACATGGTTCCGGTGTTTTTGGGTTTGAAATTTTAATCACTTTTTGCGATTTGAAAATATAAAGGTGGAGTGCACGTTTCGAATTCAATATAGACCAGTTTTCATGAAAATTGTCGAAATGAATCAGGTTTCAATTATAAATCAGAAATGTTTTAACAATTTTTTAAAGATAAAATAAATTTTTTGTCCGTTGGCGGGAACTCGAACCAAGACTCTCGGCATCATGCCCGACTGCTCTACCACTGAGCTATATCGCACACATAAATGTTGTTGGCAAAATTCAATCTTGAATAAGCTTTCAAAAATAAATTTGAATTTTCAAACCCAAAAGTTTAAATTTTAGACCGAAAAGTTTTAATTTTCAAACCAAAAAGTTTTAATTTTAAACCGAAAAAATTTAATTTTTAAACCAAAAAGTTTAAATTTTAAACCGAAAAGTTTTAAGAATAAAATAAAACTAAAAAAATTTGGCAGCTGGCAGGATTCGAACGAAAACGCTCAGGAGTCACAGCCGACTGCTCTACCGCTGAGCTATGCCGCACATTAAGATTTTGTGGGCAAAATTCATTTACATTCAAACAAACCAAAAAAAAATTAGGCTGCTTTTTCATTTAGATTTTAAATCGAAACCAAAAGAAATTGAAAATCTTTGTAGGTATTTGGACGGTTTGAAATATTGTACAAAAAAGTTTGAAAAATTGATTAAACTTTATGCGGGTTTAAAATTTAGGTTGTAATTTTTACTATATTTTTTGTGTAACCTTTCCTGTATTTATGGGTAATTTTTTACTTTATTTTTGCGTAGTTTTAATTTTTACTATATTTTTGTGTAACTTTTACTATATTTATCTTCAATTTTTAATATATTTTTGTGTAATTTCACTATTTCTTTGTGTAATTTTTACTATATTTATGGGTTTTTTGTACTTTATTTTTGTGTAATTTTTCCTAAATTTTTATTCAATTTGTACTATATTTTTTGAGTAATTTTTACTAAATTTTTTGCTGTATAACTGTGAAAAATATGACTGGATCGCGAAGGGGAGGGTTTGAACCTGAAAACCATCCCCATGGATCCGCCTCTGCTACACATGTACAGGTAGAATGGGACTAACATAAGTTGAGCACACAGCGTAAAAACCTAACTCGATTTCAAACTTTCATTTTGTGTGACATTTCCATTTGGCGCTTAGATATCATATACAACTGCCGCGGTTTTTAGTGATAAAATGGTTTAAAATCCAATGAATAAATTTTTGCCAAATTTTTTGTCCTCTCAGCATGGGCTATACATAACTACTTTTTTCACTCTAGATAGGCGGCCGCTAAGTCGTTTCATATTAATGCCCGGCAAAACCAAGCATCAAAAATTATTTAGAAAAATAATTTTTGTAAACTGGGTCGCCCGTCGGCAGTAGTTTGGCGAACTCTCCGGGTGTATTTCTGCCGTGAGAAGCTTCTCAGCAAAAACTCATTTGCTTTGCAAGTGCTGTTCGGAGTCGGCAAAAAACTGCGGGTCCCTTGTAAAACTTGTAAACTTGTATATTTGTATATTTGTGTATCCGGACTATCTCGGGAACCACGTGCCCCGATTTGGATAAAATTTTGAATATAGATAGTTGGATTGATTCTAAGACTATCCACTTGGGGGTTGCCACCTGGGGCGGTTTACAGGGTTGCCACCTATCCCAATTTTTTTAAATAATGGAGCAAGATATGCCAATATGGGTATCAAATTAAAGGTATTTTCGGCGACATACCTACTAAAATATTTTCAAGTAGGGTTTCCACCTAGGGTTGCCACCTTACCGCATTATATTTGTATATTCGAGTACCGCTGCATGATTGGGATGAAATTTGGCATAGAGGTAGTATTATTCATTCTAAGACACACTGGGGGGTACACAGGGTGACCTCCTATCTCAATTTTTTTTTAAATAATGGAGCAAGATATGCCAATATGGGTATCAAATGAAAGGTATTTTCAGAGACATGCCAACTAAAATATTTTCAAGTAGGGTTGCCACTTTACCGAAGTATATTTGTATATCCGGTACTATCTCGGGAACAGCTTCACTGTTTCTAAGACTGTCCACTTGGGGGTTGCCACATGGGGGTACAGGGTTGCCACCTATCTCATTTTTTTAAATTATGCAGTGAGATATGCTGATATGGGTATCAAATTAAAGGAATTTTTGCCGACATACCAACTGAAATATTTTCAGGTAGTGTTGCTGCCCAGGGTTACTATTTACCGTATTGTATATTTTAGGATCATATTTGGATTATTTTAGGATCATTTTGGGATCATTTACGGGTCACTTTGGGATAATTTTGGGGGGCTATTTTGAGATTATTTTGCGTTCAATTTTGGATTAATTTGGGATAATTTTGGGGTCACTTTCATATAATTTTGGAGGCATTTTGGGATCATTTTGGCATAATTTTTGGATCATGTTGGGTTTGATTTTGGATCATTTTGGGAAAATTTGAGAGTCTTTTTGCGGTCGTTTTGGGACTATTTTGGGATTATTTTAGGGTCATTTTGGGATAATTTTTGGATAATTTTGGGATAATTTTAAGAGTTTTTTGGGCTAATTTTGGAATTATTTTTGGATCATTTTGGGATTATTTTAGGGCCGTTTTGGGTTCAATTTCGGATCATTTTGGGAACATTTAAGTGTCTTTTTGGGGTCCTTTTGGGATCATTTTAGTATTATTTGGGATAAATTTAGGGTCATTTTGGGATCATTTTGTGTAAGTAAAGTTAGCTCTAAATCAATAGCACCGAGCAAGCTCGGTCGCCCAGGTACTTTATTTTAGATTATAAACTACAACATGATTAATACATTGAACTACACTAAGTTTAAAGCTTCTCTTGAATTGCCTATTTTGTCCACCGCTTCTTTAGCACAGCTTTCGTCTTTCCTTGTTTCCAGTCCCTCCTTTTGCTGCTTAACTATATTGATTTCTTGACTAGCATCATTCCAAGGCTGCACTTTAGCGGTGCCGAAAAGTAGAAACAATAGGTTTCCAAAAAAGTTGAAAACAGCCGATATTGAGAAAATTATACGCCATTGATAGATATTCGTCTGAAAATGAATTAAAAATTTTTATTAAATGGAAATAGGTAGGTACTTATGTATGTCATGAAGCGATATCTATGTATCTATATCTATCTATCTTGTCCTCTTTGGATACTAAGTGAGCTCGTGTAAAAATAGTACCCACACTCTCCTTATCATACTTTGAATAATAATTATTCAAATAAAAAATAATTCATCATTTTTATTATTTTTATTAAAAAGTAACAATGTTACCAAAATGATCCCTAAAACGGTCCCGAAATGATCCCGAAAGTAGTCCAGAACTGATTCCAAAAGAGTTTCCAAACTATCCCGAAACAGTCCCGAAGTTATCCCCAAACAAAATAATCCCGAAACATTAAGTTTAGGCTTGTTTTCTCACACCACTTACCGTATCTGTGACGATATAGCCAACAACCAGCGGCGCTATAATGCCCATTACGTTCGATATCGAGTTTGCAATACCCGTCAGAGTGCCAACAAGGTTTGGTGATAAGTCAAGATGATTCGCTTGATAACCAAAATGTGTGCAAGTGCCAACCATAACCGTCAACACTAAAAGGAAAATCGCCAAGTCTCCTTGATCGGGTCGCAAATATCCCAAATACACAAGTGTAACTGCCGGCACCCACTGGCCAATGGTATTGAACAGTTTACGACTGACAGTCGCATTCAAACGTTTCGACTTCTCCAAATAACTTGCGACCGGACATAGAACCAAAGAAAGAACAAGCATCATAAGATAAGGTAGAGCCGATAACAAAGCATTACTTTGTATATCTTTGCCCAACACACTCTTAATATACGATGGTATTTGTGTAAGTAAAGTCCAGAAAATCCAATTACTTGCGCATTGACTAAGAACAATCACCAAAAAAGGACGTGATGTTAAAATGGCCTTCCAAGGTATCGGGCATTCTAGTGTTTTACATTTTTCGCTTTTTGCATTCGTATCCAAAGAGTTGGCAATTAGTGTGCGTTCGGCTATTGATAAATATTTACAATCATTTGGTGTGCTCGCACCAAACCGAAACCATACGACTGACCATATTAAACCCAACGAGCCGGGTATATAAAACGTGCTTGGCCAACCCCAACTGGAGGAGCAAAGCATACCGCTAGTCGCCATCATAATCACTATGCCCAATTCGAGGCCAGACGAACAATATGTTAACATAGCACTACGTTCTTCGATTGGCGCCCATTTCGACATTAACGTTGCTAACGTTGGATAGGTTGCACCCTGAAATAGACCTTGGAAGAAGCGTAGAGCGCATAATAATACCCAATCGCCCATACTAACGCTAATCGGTGTGAGTATTGCCAATACACTGCTAAGTATAACGCTAACCAATAACATTAAATGTCCGCCGAAACGACGCGCCCAGCCTCCTGCTGGTATTTGTGCGCATACATAACCACAAAAGAAGCTGCTTAAGATGTGTGATTTTGTCTGCTCCGACCATGCGTATTCCTGCAAAATAATGGTTTATTTAGGAACTTTGTTCAAATAAAGTATAGATATAGTAGGGTCTTTCTCTGCTGCCGAATAAACTTTCTGTGCTGGAGCGTCTTTTTCCATTCGCATAACATGACCCAGCCAGCGGAACCTTTGGGCTTTAATCCGCGGAACTATGGTGAGGTCTGTGTAAACTACTACTCGCCGCTGCCATCACGGGAAGGACCATAAATCTTCCGGAGAACTTTTCTCTCAAATACTCCAAGGGCCATTTCACCTTCTCTGGACACTGTGCATGATTCTGAGCCATACATCAGAACTGGTATGATGAGAGACTTATAGTGCGTGACCTTTGTTTGTCGCGAGAGGACTTTACTTCTCTATTGCCTACTTAGTCCAAAGTACCACTTGTTGGCAAGAGTGATTCTCCGTTGGATTTCTAGACTGATATTGTTTTAGGTGTTAATTCTGGTTCCAAAATAGACGAAGTCCCTCACCATTTCAAATTTTTAGCTATCAAAGGTGACCGGGCTGCCAAGGAGCAGGCGCGCCGATTCTTTCATTGATCTATGGTAGACTTACCAGGTCTAAAGCCACACTGATAAGGTCCAATCAGTTTGTCTAGGATGGGCTTCAGTCTTTCACACAATACGCTAGAAAGAACCTTATATGCGATATTAAGAAGACTGATTCCGCGGTAGTTGGTGCGGTTAGCGGGATCGCCTTTCTTGTGGATTGGACACACTTAAATTCCATTCTGGAGGCATGCACTCGTCTGATCATATTCTGTATAAGAGCTAATGCATACTTTTTACCAGCTTTTCGTCTCCGTGTTGGAACAGCTCGGCGGCAAGTCCGTCTTTTCCAGGCGCTTTGTTGTTTTTGAGCCGGGATAAAACTTCCTCACTTCATCATAGTCAGGTGGTGGGACGACTTTTCTATCGTGGGGGATTGGGGCATCGGGTTCGACGTCTCCCTCGCAATTTAGTAGTAAGGAGAAGTGCTACCTCCATAATTTTAGTACACTCTGTACGTCGGTTACCAGGTCGTCATTATTGTCCTTACAGAAACTTGCCCCGGTCCTAAAACCTTCCCTCTTCGCCGGATCTTTTCATAGAATTTTCGGGCATCATTCCTTTCAGCCAGCATCTCAAACTCCTCACACTCACGCCTTTCTGCCTTGCGTTTCTTTTTTCTGAAAAGGTGCCTCTCTTCCTTCTTCGCCTCATGATATCGTTGCCATACACTGCGGGTTGCGCCCGTTCGCAACGTATCCCTGTAGGCAGCGTCCTTTTTATCCGAGGCAGTGCTACATTTCTCATCGTATGTACCAATTGTTCCTTCGGGCTCGCTGGAACCCTATAGTGTCCTCAGCGGCGGTGGCTTGGTGTATTCGTTTATGCTGGAACCTGGTACCACTGATGACCATATTGCGAGCAGCGGCGAAGTCAATCAACCTAATGCCGTTGGGGGATCGACTGCCTTGCTCATACAAAATTTGAGGGTGAATTTTTTTAGCTATCTGACGATTTGACATGGGAAAAAACTTATATGCAGCTAAATTTTTTTAACTCACCGGAAAATCAGGATTCGCCCCTTTGCTATCCATCATAGCCACAATGGCAACAGAAATATTTACGCGCATTCCATAAATTAAACACAGTCCACAGAATATTAAGAAACATTGCACATGTCGAACGCCAAAAATCGAACTTTTTAAATGTATACTGATTTCGGTTGAATGATGTCGCTTAGCACCCATCTTTCTAAGAAACTCCACCAATTTGCAAACTGCACAATTCGTTACTTAAACTGCAAATGGCAACTGTTTTTAGAATTTTGTCTTAAGTAAGAATGAGATTACATACATATGGACAGTTCTGATATATAAATAATTGTCAACAAAAATTGCACTCGCATACGCAAATAACTCTTACCAAACAGTAGTGATAAGATGATGCATGTTTCCCGAAGCAGCCGGCATTAAATGGCCAATGTATTGCCATATAAAGCTGTAATTGTAACAATGTGCCTACACAGAGCAAAAAGTCACATAAAATGCCCTGTAAATCAGAACAAAGTTTATTGGATTTCTCTATGATATTTTTCCAATAAGATGCCCGTCTTATTATGACTGGATGTCTCTTTTTAATAAAACTGAGTAGATAATCACATAATATTAAGAAGATTTTCTTTTTAATATTTCAAATTAAAAAAGAAATGAACGCTCAACCCAGATGTCTAGTCTACTCAAATCTACACTACCATTCCATCGTATACTTAACTTACCAACGTCTAATTACACCTTTGTTCTTTTTGCCTCACCACATGTCCACTTGCCTCATTGCCTTCAGCGCGAATCGAACTAAGAGTTATTAACTGCTCAACGGATATCTCTACCATGATGCTATCGTGTACTTGAGCTTGGTAGCGTCGAATTACACATTTGAAGAAGGCATACCTGAATTTGAATTAATAAGGTATATTTTAAAAAATATATAGTTTTCCTTTTCAATAAATTCAATATGAATCTTGTGAAAATAAGAGGATGTTCTCATTAATTTACTTTAAACAGGGTTTCTCATAAAAACAAGCAGATTTCTTTTAATAATTGAACGTTTTTGTCAAAAGTACATAAAAAATTCATAAATAAGAAGCTAACTCCTTCTTTTTAGCCGATTTCCTTTTCAATAAATTTGAGAAGAAATTCAAGCTAAAACTAGAAGATTTCCAAGTACAAATTTCTTCAAATTTGTCCCCACTCGCTCTCCCCGGCCAAAAAGCTTTTTTAGACGTCGATCTCTTTGATGATATGTATGTGAACTTTTTGGCTCTGTGTATGTTTATTTGCTGAAATGTCTTTTAATATGTATAATCCTTACACCTAAACCCAATTATAAATATGCCACATCTAACATGTTATTTGTTTGTTTGCGTTTGTTCAGTTTTTACGCCAATGCAAAAAAGGCTCACACAGTGACTGTAAAACAAAACCTCTTTAAAACGAAAGAAAATATAGAAGAACGGAATATCTGGGGTGGTCATCATAATCTACCTGAAACTTCATTCCGTTTAAACTATATGCACACTTTCCACCTCAAGGTAGGTAATTCAGCCTCGAAAAGCTAGCTTTTGTATGTAGCATATTTTTAGGCACAATAACGCATACGAACTTTCTTAAAGAGAATACCTGCAGTCAAACCAACTAGTGGTAAACTAGCTCATTACTTGTCTGAATGGCAAGCCACCTAGTCTTCTTTCCATATAAGTAATCCTGCCAAACAGCGCTAGCTATGGTGAAAACAAAATCTAAAATTAGTACTGTGCAATACCAAAAATGAGTTTGGGTAAAAGTAGGCATCGAAATACCAACGCAAAATTCGAAATAACTCGATAATTCGAAAAGTTCCAACACTAAATTCAACATGGGTAGGAAAGGCGCCTCGCTGAACAAAATTACTCACAACGCCAGTGTAGTACAGCACACAAACACACTCACGTTCATGCTGCCCAATTACCGACACAATAGAAAACGAGTAGCTGTCCATAGGGTTCACTCTCCGCGGAGAGCATAGGAGAATAGGTAAAGGAGGATGAAAAAATACAAAGAAAATTTGCTCTACCAGTGCGTGGAGCACATAGAAAAAGATAATGCCAGATCAGGAAACTTTTGTCGGGATCAGACCGCGACAAAAAAAGTGCAAAAGCTACCCTTTTTGGTGCTAAAATAACACTTTTTTTAGTTTAAATATACAGCAGCACCTTGAAGTACTGTTTTGACATCAAAATTTGTTTGCGTGTATTTAAATGTGTTTTTTAGGTCCAACTGCGTACTCTAAAATTTCTTCTTCCTAGTTTTAATTACTTCTACCACCACAGGGCGTAGGTATAGGTACCCTGCAGCGAAAGCAACTAGTTGAAAACTGCTTTACAACTAGTTGGTGCACCGGGCCCAACTAGTCAGTGTTTTGTCTTTTTTCCATATAAGCAACTGGTATTTTTTACGTGTTGATGTCCTACGAAATGTCAATTGTCAGATTTCGACCAGAACATACCAGTCATCTACTAAACATCATATACTAGAATTATACTTGTTGTCAAATACCAGGCCCATACTAGTTCAACCTAGACTAGTGTGATATCCATAAAATGAACTAGTCCCCATACTAGCCCAAAAAGGAATAGTATGAAATATACTAGTCCCACACTAGTCCAAAAAGCATTGAACCTGGATTAGTATCCTTTATTTTATAATTTGCCTTTATTTTCATGTTTATTCTTAAGAAAGAAGCGACTATTTGTATTTACCATATCACGAAAAAGCATCTGTGTATTATAAGAGAAAAAGAACCAAACGAAACGAATGAATTTTGTATTTTTTAACTGGAATGATTTCATCCAGAAAAATTTAGTTGTATACTAGTATGAAATGGATATTTCCGGACTAGTATGAATTCAGCCAGAAAATTCTAGTTGTATACTAGTATTTTTCTGACTAGTTTGAGGTTTCGCTGTAGGGTATAGTGACATGATAACTATTTTAAAAGCTATAGTAAAATACGTCTCTGGTGGTGTTTTTTTTTTCTTTTACGTGATATGATTCTATTTACTTTTTATTCTTATTATGCTAAGTCGAATATAGTGTTTTTTTTTACTACGAGTTACTATCATTTCAGGCGCGCCATGAAGGTATACAATACTCACTACCCCATCAAATATACACTTCCTGCATTGAAACATAAGCTAAAGCTTTTGAGAAACAAATTTTGTATACTTAGGTTTGTGTTTGCTTTATATCTTTCTTTATATAAGACAATTATTTGTAAGAGTAAAAATTTTCGAGATTATCGAAAGTGTCATAGAGTACTTACCTACACAGATAAAAATGAGCTGCGAATGGATAAGAATTGACCGTGATTTTGGTTGAATCAACCCATATTTTGGTTGATATAACTATAGTTTGGTTGATATGACCAAATCACTGTCAATTCTTATCCATCACCAGTTCAATTTTGTCTGTGTGTTTTGTTCGCCTCTCACAATGTTCTAAAAAACGGCCTCATATTGATGTTGACATTAAGTTAAAAATATCTAAGTATTGTTAAAAATAGAAACACACAATTTTCAACAATTTAAGTATCTACTCTTACCAATAACTTATCAATTAATATTTAAAATGTATATGTATTTGCTAAATAAATTAATTTAGTTTCATTCAGCAAGCATTTTTTCCACTCTAATTGGCTCGAACTTAATGCGATCTCTTAATTGCTGTTCTGCTTTTGAATAGTTCCATTTTTGAATTGTGTTCTGGCCAAATATTATAAACAATAGATTTCCAATGAAGTAGAATGCAGCTGTTACAAAAAATACTATACGCCATTGACTACCATTTTTCTAAAATTTCAAAGAAAAGAATAGTTAAAGCATTATTAAATGGTTATGTTTGTTAGGATATGTGCCTATGTGGTAACAACTCAGTTTACAAAAAAAAATATACAGTATGGTCTTTCCATTTCGATGATTGAAATCGACCCTTCTGATTTGAGAGAATTTTAGTGGGAACTTCCTTTTATTATAAAACAAAGTTCTCCAAATACAAAATTTGATTTTTTTTGTTTTTAATTTTTTTTTTGTTTGTTCATAAAGTGGGTTTCTCAATAGGGGACTTTTTTGTATTTTTTTCATAAAAAAAATTTAGATAAAGCATTTTCTAAACGGGGGCGCCCCTCGGCAGTGATTTGGTAAACTCTCGGAGTGTTTTTCTGCCATGAAAAGCTTCTCAACTAAAATCCATTTGGTTTGCAGATGCCGTTCGAAGTCGGCAAAAACTGTAGGGAATTTTTAGAAAAATTCAAAGAAGCACACCAAAAATTGGAGAGAAGCTCGGCACAAAAAATCTCGTTAGAGGTTATAATGATAACCTGTTGGTATATCGCCGTCATAAGTTTTTTTTTTATTTTACAATCGCGATATCGCAGAACTTGGTCTCAGGTAATTGTACGAAAAAAACTAACCGTTTTTGAGAAAAGTTCGAAAAACCTAAAATTTTGACCTTTGACCCCGAATAACTTTTTTTTAGCAAATATGGGTTCGATAGGGACTTTTTAAGCTTTATTTTTGATGGCGAACCTAAGCTCTCTGCCAAAATTTGGCCCTGTGTGAATTATTTTTATTTCAAATTGTAATTAAATAAAAATCTTTGGCACTTTCGAAGAGTAGACTTGGAGCTATGAAAATATATTTTTAAAAAAAGTTGTAAAATGTTTTATTTTAGAAAATTTTTGAGTATTTTGAATTTTAGCTTTAAAAATAATAAATAGATAATCACAGTAGAATTCCCAAACGGCCCATACCAATACCATACCAAAAATTAAAATCCGCATTAAAATGCATTCAAACCGGTTCGACATGGTTTACAAGTTTCAATGAGTTGCTCCATATACGACAAAGTACTTACCTCATCCGTAACGGCAGCTCCTACAAGTAAGGGTGCTAATATGCTCACCAAATTCGAAACACAGTTCGCTATACCCATCAAAATACCAGCAAAATTTGGTGATATATCAATGTGATTTGTTAGGAAACCCAGACATGATGCGGAATTTACACCTATTGTAATCACCAAGAGCACTAGAGCCAATTGACTTTGATCTGCACTCATATAGCCCAATAATATAATGGACACCACAGGTACCCAAAAGCCAATAGTGTTAAATGTCCTTCTAGCTCCCATAGGGGTTAGATAACCACGTTTAATGACAAAATCATTTAACCAACAAAATGCAAATGTCAAGAAGATATTCGCAAGATATGGCACCGCTGACATTAGGGCATTACTCTTCATATCTAATCCAAGAACATTTTTCATGTAAGATGGCAGTTGTATTAGGAACGTCCAAAAGCCCCAAGCGTATGTACATTGTGCCACTAAAATTACTAAGAAAGGCGGAGATGTTAATATTTTCAGCCATGGTACACTGGATCGTGTTTGTCCTTCTGCTGGATTAGTGGTTGTTAGCAATGATTTTTCAATGTAGATTTTTTCTTCTTCTGATATCCATTTGCAATCACTCGGAGAACTAGCGCCGACAAAGTACCATATAAATGACCAAATTAAACTTATGATACCAGAAAAATAAAAAATACCGGGCCATCCTACTGAAGATGATGCTATTACACCACTCATGGCCATTATTAAAAGACTTCCAAATTGTACGCCAGTATAACAGAATGTGCCTATGGAACCACGTTCTTCCGGTGGCACCCATTTGGAAAGAATTGTGTGTGTTGACGGAAATATGCAACCCTGTATGATACCTTGTAGCATACGCAATGCGAAGACTAATTTCCAATCGCCAATTCGAGCGCTAAATGGTGTGAGCAAAGCTAAAAAACTACTCAAACTTATGCTCACGAGCAACATAATTTTTCCACCATAAATGCGAGCTAGCTGACCGCCAGGTATTTGAGTCATGAAATAACCAAAGAAGAAAGCGCTGAGTAATTGTGCTTTGGTTGTTGACGACCATGGATACTCCTGGGGAAAGAAATTTTTGCATTAGTATGCGCATTAATATATGTATACGTATTTCCAAGGCGAATTCATACAGGTGTGTTCGAGCGAATTCAGATCTACACGCATGCACACACTCCTTGTGGCTAAAAATGTCAGACAAAGCAACAACATAAGAAATTTGACAGCTACGATTGGATTTTCAAGGAAGAAGAAGAAACCATATGGTGGGAGGATGCCACCTGTAATGAATTCGCCTTGCGTATTTCCCTGTCAAATCGACTGATAGTTAGAATCGATCCCTTTCTTTTTCATCAAAACGTCACTCCCGATTTGAGTTAATAGGCTCACGCGATTAACCTCTCGTTTCTCTACGATTTACGAAAATCCTGGGTTTCCTAAGTACAAGGAAAACCCGGAAATTTGAAAATAATAAAACTCGCAAAAACTTATTTATGTCAAAAACTAAAATTTCACATTTTGCGAGAACAATAAACTTTCAAATACGATTTCCCAAAATTTTAATTTTGGCACATTCATGCTTTTGGCAAGCAAGCGACGATAAAATAAATTTCTCCAAAAAAAATTTACAATTTACGAATTCGAAAATTAGTAGTCATAGTCGAAATAAAGTAGGTACCAAAGTTAGCGTAGGCTTTTTTGACAGATATGGCGTTGGAAATTGTGTCAAAAATGCGACTCTAACTTTGGTACCTACTTCGAGTATGACTACAGGCCAATATTTTCAAAAATTTTTAAATTTTTTTTAAAGTCAGCAAGCCTAAAGTTTTACAAAAAGTTGTGTTTTTCTTCTAACCCAATAGCATGTGAAAAATATGTCGGTTTGAGTAAAAGGTCAAACCCCTGCTAGGCAGCGCTTTGACATTCAGTCAGCTTTGCAATGTTGCCTTTGAAAACTTGATATAAAATCGTGATGTAAATATTAGCAACATTACAAAGCTGACTGAATGTCATAGCACTGTCTAGCAGGGATAGACATTTGAAATAACAAAAATTCTGACAAAGCCAAACTTTTGTAGAGAGCTTAGGTTTGCATTTTTTTTTTTTTTAATTTTTCTTGAAAACGGTAAAAACCCTAAAATTTGGACATTTTACCCCAAAAACCTCTGTTAGCACACCTGACGGCGAACGTAAGATTTCTACAAAAATTTGGTTCTGCCGGAATTTGGGATTTTTTAACCTATTTTATGATATGCAAATGTTCAAATGTTCCACCAAAAGCAATTTTTCCCTAGAATCATCATTTTTCCCTGAAACAATGACTTCTAATATATTTTAAGCATGACTTTGACCGAATGGGTGACAGGGTTATCGTTATTTGGTATTTGATTTTTATCTATTATGAAAAATTATAGGGGATTTTTAGTAACGAATTGGCTTAAAAACTACTGCATCGATTTTCCCCAAATTGTTACAGTTTTTGAGGTCAGTCATATTGACCTAATGAAAACCAGCCATTAGAATGATTCATGCTATCTATATACCAAATGTTATCCAATTCTGCCAAAAATACCTTTCAAATCTAGCTCAATATTAAAACAAAATTACATAGGGTTGCCACCCTGTAAACCACCCCAAGTGGCAGTACCCATGTATTTATTAGTCTGTTTTTTCGTCTCCTGAACAATTACAAAAAATGGACTTTTACGAGTTGTTTCCACAATACAGAAAAAATAAACTTTAAACAACAGTAAAAAAGAAAAAAAAAAAAAACGGGGAAAATATATGTACATATAATTTAGAAATTGCATAACTATTAAGCAAAAAAAAAGTAATTTTTAAAATTTTAATTTGTCGATTCTAACTTTCTGACGATTTGACATGGAAATACGCAGTTAGTAAGCATAAATTTTACCTCAAAATTGGGGTTTGTTGCATTCCGATCCGTCATCGCTACAATTGCCACCGAAAAATTAATTCGTTGTGTGTAGGCAACGGTGAGACCAAAAAAAACCATCAAACATTCAAGATGGCGTATGCCAAGTGACTTTCCAGCTAATATTAAAAGAAAAATTAATCGAGAAAGAGGATATGGATATCTTTTTCATTAAGAGTAAGTTTAGAATCGTTCTAGTTTTCAAGCGCGAAACCATCTCCGTTTAAAACCGTTGCAGTTCTCAAACCTGAGAGAATAAATCGCAAACATAACCATGTGAAATTGTTTCAAACCGTTTTAGGTTTTCAAAAATAAAAACCGAAATCAAAAAGGATTCGTAACCGAGGAAAACGTAAACAAAAAGGATTCGAAGCTATGATCACTTAAGATTTTAAATCCAAATGCAAAAATAGCATTTAAAGTTTTTTAAAGCCGAAAATTCATAATCTCAGTTTTCTAGATAAATACAACAGTTTAAAACTGTTTTAGTGTTTGGTTCTAAAAAAGAAAATGGAAGTTTCATTATCAAAAAAACTAACCGCTTTAATGTGGTACATTTAAAAAAAAAAAGCCAAAATATAACCATTCAAAACTTTTTCGGTTTTTCTAGCACGAGTCGAATCTGTTACTGTTTAAAATCGCTTTAGTTTTCAAATCCGAAGAAAATATAACTGTTTAATTTTTAAAACTGATGTCGACATTATATCCGTTTAAAATCGTTTCAGTTTTCGTATCCGGACCAAGTCATAATAGTTTCTGGTTTACAAGTCCATAACTTTCAACACCATTTCATCTTAAAAATGGCGAGATCCAAGCCCGTTTTAGTTTTACTAGCCAATACTAAACTAAAACTTTAAACTTTGCGAACCGAAGTTTTTGTTCCAACGATATTATTTCAGTTAAGGCTAACGGATCAATAGATTCTTCAGAAAGGACAAGTCTTCAACATGCGAATTCTTTCCCTCAATGTACGAAGAATCATTTTGAAACACACACATCACTAATTTCAACTATTTGATATGCGAGGTGTTGTAGCCGCTCAAAGGATACTTCACTCTTTTTTGAATTTTTTTTCACTTCACTAACCTTTTTCGTCACTTTCATTTTTAGGGCTCTTCTCCATTTTCAAAATTATTTATTTGACTCAATGTAAACAATCACAATTTGACGTATCATTCGTGCGAGTCTCTTAAAACGCGAGTAGCCTCTTTTAACTTTAGCAGCTAACTAAAACTAAAACAAAGTATGTCGAAATTTCTTTATTTATTTATGTAGTATTTATGAAGTTAAATGCGATAAGATTTATTCAAGATAATCATAACTAAATAAATAATTTTAAGATAATATTTTCACGTATTTTAAAAATTTCATACACTACCTTTGAAATGTTTAGGATAATAGATGGTGGATTAATCTAAAATTTCAAGTTTTAAGTGATTATTTAACTCTAGTACTAGTGGACATGAAATGGTAAAAAAAATAGTCCAAAAATGCCTTTCATTTGATACCCAGAGCATAATTTTCCGCAGCAATTTAAAGTGTAGTTTTTGGGACTTCCTTTTTATTTCGGTAACATCTGTAATTTTTTCTTCTACAGTTTGTTTTTGAGACGATTTTCCATGAAAAGTGTCTCAACAGTTTTTTCTCGTAAATGCTTTTTGTATGAAGCAAAACCAATTTTGTTCCGCAAAATTTAATTTTTGTTTTGCTGATTTCGGTAGAATTTTAAATTTTTATGAATGTTTGTTTGAAAGTTTTTTTTTGGTCTTTCGGTATCGATTTGATTTTGCTTGCTAGGTTTTATTCATTATGAAAAACCATGTAGCAAAAGCAAATGAAGATGCTTGTTTTAAGATTAACTCGTATTTAAAATGATTAATGCTTATCACACAAGCATTTGTTTTAAAAATATGAATTATTTGCTTGTGCATAAGTACGTACGTTAGAGACGGTCGATTTTTGATAAAATCGCTATTTCAGAAAATATTTTTTTATTATTACAACAACCCACTGATATTACAAATCATTTCATATTGTATCACATCCCATATTATCAAGATATCTACTATAAAATCACATTACATTCCAATTTTAAAGGGTATATTTTGTTGTATGTTATAAAATCACATCACATGCTCAGTAGAGTATATGTAATGTTATCTAGAAAGTTTGACGTGGTCATTGACATGGCAATTGAGCTAATAACTGAAGACGATAACTACTGACAGTACCGAATTGATTTCTGACAAATAATAGACATTTCGTCAACAATCTTCGGGGGTATTCTTGTCACTAATACAACAACCCCGTAATATTGCAGAATATAACATATCGCATCACATCACGCATTATCATGTTATCTACTATCAGATCACATCTCATTAAAATAATCACAATTTATAAAAGTATATATTATCATGCGATATAATATCACATCACACGTTTTCATTCATGAAATCGAGCCTGAGCAAAAGCTCGCCGTTTTATGCATGAAAAAAAAATGTGTGAGAATTTAACATCTTTTTCAATTATCACATTCATCAAATCGGACATCACATAACGTCATGTGATATAATATCAATGTCATGATATCATAGCACATCATATCACGTTGGGAATTTTGCAACCTTTTGCTAGAGTCGACACAAAAAAAGTATCGTTACTATCGGTAGTGCCATCGGTTATATTGCAGCCCTACTTTCCTATAAATAAACCCACTTTAACGTACGTACATAGATAGATAGAAGTAGGTTCAAAATAATGCGTTTAAACTTGATAGGAAATATCTGCGTACTTTAGCTTCACCTCGAATAAGATCCATTGAAATTGTTGACACGAGTCGATTTTCTATTCGATTTTTTGACGTTCAACTGCATTCAACCATCAAATAAAGGGCGGGGTCGGATTAACACCTTCGGAGCTCGTAGGCAAAACTCCTGTCGGGCCCCTAGATGATGCATTTAAAAAAAAAATGGATAAATATGGTATATTTGACAGCGAAGTAACATTTTTACATTTATTGTGGTCAATAGATGTGTATTTTAAAGTTTTAGCTAAATCAAAGCGAAGACAAGGGAAAAACTAATTTTAAACATACAAAAATCTACTTTGAATATCAATACAACCTCCATAAACGTGTAGCTGCAAATTTTTTTACTGAGTAAAATGTTTATGATCAGCATATATCGTGAAAGTAGGAATAAAGTGGGAAACAGAATCAGTCCGCCAATACGTCAGTTGCGTGACGTACGTCAATTTTAGAGCAAATTCTATTTTGACGTATCCGTCGTATCTGGCGTTACTCAGACAAACACCCGCAGTCTACTTTGCTGTCAGTTATTTGGACGTACTGACAGACTGATTCTGCTGAACGCTTAAATATTGGCGCATTCCGAAAATGCAATGGTCGAGTGTGTTTGGAATTAAGCTTCGCGTAAACCTACTAGCACTACATGACACGGCGATATAGTTGCCTATTTGATGAACTATTTCGTGTCGAGTCGTGTCGAGTGATGCTGCTGTCGCTAGGTATACGATGCTCCATAAGAATATATGCAAGGAATATTTTGTCGTATCGTGTTGTTGTTGTTGTTGTTAACAGCAAAATACTCCTCGAAGGTTTTGGGGAGTGATGCCGAAGTTGACAGTCCTTGGCCGGATATGACCCCGGTACGCTGCGGTACTCCTTTGCGGTACTGCCCGACTGTCGTGGTAGCGATTTGGTATGACCAGTGGAACCTTCTAGGTCATGTCATCCCTCCATCCGAAGAAGATGGGTAATGAGAAGTGAGAGGAATCATATCCGTAGATCAACCATTGAGTAGCACGTCATTACCTATGTGCATATTAGTCGCCTCTTACGACCGGTATGCCTACCTCGGGCATATTCTAAACTCCTAACCCGCAGGGGTAACTGTTACAAAAAAAAAACGATTATGATTTTAAAAAAAGCTTAACATTTAATTGAATACTAATTTGCCCCTAGCACACCACAAGTTGGAAGAGAAGCTCGGCACGAAAATCTCTTTAGAGGTTACAATGATAACCTGTTGATGTATCGCCGCACTCGTAATCCTTTAAGCAGTGGGTTTTAGCTAATTCTGACTAGTTACTATTTATAATTTTGTTATGGTTTTGTATGGAGTCGCGCACTGGGAAAACCCCAAATACATATTAGACTGCGCTAAAAAAAATTGTGTTGTTTTTTAGTTACAATTTTTTTAAATTTTTCAGAATATACTATAATAATTATAAGCCTCAATATTCGCCGTATTATTTTATAATGATCTAAGCCGCATAACCGAAAAAAATTGCCTATCTTTTTTGGAATTCGTATAAGAATAAGTCACTTTGAGCTCGGCCGATGTCGGAGCAATCCACCAATATTTGGAACAGTCCTCTAACTTTGGGCGGGAAAACATCTCTCGTATCTAGTAGTTTTAAATATAAGTTCGTGGAATTTTAGTAGTTTGGCAAATTGGTTTTATATTTTTGAACAAAAAGGGCCTATACAATTTTTTAGGTCTAACATTGATAGTTATGATAAATTGTCGGCACGGGGAGAGGTGCAAAGTACGCTTTGCATATTTTTTTTTAATTTTTTTAAATTTGTTTTCTTTACTATACACGGTTAAAAAAAAGAGCCTAAATTTTAAGCCCGTCTAAAGTTTAAGCGATTTTTAAACTTTTTTTTTGAATATTTTAAATCTTCCAACAGTTTAAAAAGAATTTAATTTTTTTTGGTTTCGATCTACAATCCAAATGAAAAAGCCAAGGGACTCATTATGTATGGCGAATGATAGCCCAGACGAACGATTCGTCTGCTCACAAAAACGCATTTCCTTTCATTCTTGTTTTTTATGTCAAAGAAAAGTCGGAAATATTTAAAAAAAAAAATCTATGGAGCGAACGAAATTGATAATGCGATGGCTATGCGATATTGTGAGCAGACGAATCGTTCGTCCGAGCTATCTTTCGCCATACATAATGAGGCGCTAAATTTTTTTTGGTTTGTTTGAATGTAATTGAATTTTGCCAACAAATACTTTATGTGAGACATAGCTCAGCGGTAGAACAGTCGGCCGGACTCCTGAGCGCTTTCGTTCTATTCTAAATAAAATTCCGCAAAAATTATTTACTAATATAATGACTTAAATTAAATTTAAAATTCGCAATCTCATGTCAATTGCCACAACAGATGATTTCCAATACTTGAAATTTTCCCTTGAGAAAGGAATTGTTGCAAAATAATATAAAATTCCTAGGGAGAAAAATTTCGGGAGAATATTTCTAATTGCCCTGTTTATTTTATTCTTAAAACTTTTCGGTTTAAAATTAAAACTTTTCGGTTTAAAATTAAAACCATTTCGGTCTATTTCGGTTTGTTTTGTTTTCATTTATTTTTGAAAGCTTATTCAAGATTGAATTTTGCTAACAACATTTATGTGTGACATGTTGTTCAGTGGTGGAGCAGACGGGCATGATGCGGGGAGTCTTGGTTCGAGTCCATGGTTCAATTATAAGAAGGTTTGCTCTTCCCTTGACGTTTATTATTGACACTCCCAATATGAAAATGTGTACGGGTTTCGTTGGCGAATAAAAAAGTAGGAATGTTTTTTTTCTTTCGTCAAGGAAATGGTGGTAGAAAAATCGAAAAAGGAGGATATAAATTGTAATGCAAATAAAAAATTGCAAAGTAAACTAACACATTCGACGGCGCCAAAAATTTTTTTTTCTTTATTTTTTTCAAAAATTATATTGATTTTATTTTTCAGAAAGGGGAAAAAATATTACTGTAAAAATTACAGATCTTAACATTAAATTCTAGAGGTCTATCATCGCTAGTTTAGATTTCACAAACTTTACCTCATATTAAGAGTAAGAACTCGGAATCCCTTCAAAAGCTGCATAGCCTAAAATTTTTTCCGACTAGCCGTTTTCTAGTATTCTAGCCTCAAAATAAGTGTCGATTTCCTGGTCGATTTGTTTTTCGCTCCACCGTGTTAATAGTAATTCGACCGATCGACAACTTGTATTTGATGGTTGAATACAATCGAACGTCTAATCGAATAGGACATCGACTCATGTAAAGAAGTCTTAACCTAAATTTTTACTAAAAGTTCCTTGAAATGTTTTGAGGTCATAAATAATATCGGAAGGCTACCCAGAATGTGAATGACAATTTTTCAGGGTGCAAGATGGCCGCAACTGACAGAATCTGTCATCGAAAAGCTAACCTGGTATAATTGAACCATGGTTCGAGTCCCAGCCGACGGACAAAACATTTTTTTTCTTTAGAAAATTATTAAAACAATTGTGGTTTAAGATTTAAATTCGTTTATTTAACCAATTTTCTTCAAAACTGGTCTAGTTTAAATTTGAAACCAAACTTGGTTTGGTCATATATGTAGTGCAAAAAAATAAAAAATTTAGAATAAAATTTTTAGTCGTGTAGTTGAGTTCGAAAACAAACCAGTGTGGTAGAAAAGCTTCGGAAAGAAGGCGCTTAAATGAAAACCCATAATTAAATTGCGGTGTTATTGCAACATTACAACATTTATTATACATTTAATGAAAAACAAAAAAAATCACAATACAATTTCGCTGTCGGTCTAATGCACATACATAAATAAATAAATACGATTAAATACAGCAGATCACACGAGTCCATAATTCACTGCCAATTATGTAGTTAATTAGATAGCAGACTTGTCATCTAAGATAACTTGAAACTTGACATGTTCCCGTGTATCACTTTGCTTCTCAGGTTGATTCCATGTTTGTAGCTTCGTACTACCCAAAGTTATAAAAAGAAAATTTCCAACAAAATAATACAAAGCCATAATCATAAACACTATCCGCCATTGAAAAGAATTTGACTAAAAGATAAATAAAAAATAAAAAAATAAACAATGAATTAACACTATCAAAAAAATTAACTTAGCAAAATTATTATCTCAAGCATACCGTATCTGTCACGACGACTCCAACAACAAGTGGCGCAATCAGGCTCATTACATTAGCCGCACAATTCGTAATACCCATCAAACTGCCAGCAAAGTTCGGCGACAAGTCGATATGATTAACGAAGCAACCCAAAAATACAGCTGAGTTGGTCCCCACAGCAACCGTTAGCAGGACGACAGCCATATCGGCTTGCTGTCCGTCCACAAAACTAAGTGCAATCACAGCCAACATTGGTATCCACATGCCGATTGTATTGAATATTTTGCGACTTGCGTTTGTGCTGAGTACTTGGGACGAGGCCAGCGCTTGAGCGATAATGCAGAATACCCCGCTGAGCAACAAATTAGCAGTGTATGGCAAAGCAGAGAGTAAAGCATTACTTTTGATATCCTTGCCAAGCACACTTTTCATATAAGATGGTATCTGCGTCATCAAAGTCCAATAGCCCCAGTTATAGGCCGAGCAGGCCACGATTAACACACAAAAAGGCAATGATGTAAAAATGCTACGCCAAGGCGTTGATGATTTTAAAGCCGAAGCATCACTTTTACGTCTCGACACAGTAGCCAATGTAGCTTCGATGTAATCTCGTTCGAAGGCGCTAATAAATTTGCATTGTTGTGGCGAATCAGCGCCCCATATAAGCCAAGCAAACGACCATGTCACACCAAAACAAGCGGACACATAAAATATACTGGGCCAGCCATATGTGGATGCAGCTAAAGTGCCGCTGATGGCCAACATAACGATTGTGCCGAATTGAGCACCGGCGAAACAGAGCGTGGCCAGTACCCCACGTTCAGCAGGTGGCGCCCATTTGGCCAGTAATGTGTGTATTGAGGGATATATGACACCTTGACAGAAACCTTGTACGAAACGTAAAGCGCAAATTAATTGCCAATCACCTAAACGCGCGCTGAGTGGTGTGAATAGTGCAAGAAATGCCGAGGTGGCAACGCTGAAGAGCAGCATCACTTTACCGCCAAAACGTTGTGGAAGTTGACCACCGGGTACTTGCGTTATCACATAACCCCAAAAGAAGCTGCTCAGTAGTAGAGATTTTGTCTGTTCGGACCAGACATATTCCTGTTGGGAAAGAGAAACATTAAATAATGAAGGTTAATTACGTTTTACCGATCGTACATTTTTCCATCGTTTTTCTTATCCGAAAACGGTCCGGAAACTATAGTATATATACTGATATAGTATATATACTGATAAAAACAGTGATACCAAAACCATCAGAAAATTATCCCAAAAGTGTCAGAAAATTATTCCAAAAACATCAGAAATGGCACACAAAAAAAAACATGATAGAATGTGTCAGTTTTAGGAGAAGGTTTTTGAAGTTAACTTCGCAGGCGGCGATATGAAGTTTTGATTGAGAGTAAAATTTTAGAAAATGGGTGATGATGCAACGACAATTATGCAACGGAAATAGAAATTGTAGCCGATTTTCAGGCGTATATTGCAGACTTTCAGGCGTAGGCGTTTTTCAGCACCATGTTTAGCTGTGCAAACCAAATAGAAGGTGAAATTCTAGGATATAGCTAACATTCATGGGTGTTGCCACTTATGGCGGTTTACAAGGTTGCCACCTATCCCATTTTTTTTTTAAATATAGAGCTCGATATGCCAATATGGGTATCAAATGTAAGGTATTTTCGACCGTATTCCAAATAAGATAATTTCAAGCAGGGTTGCCACTTAGGGCTGCCACCTAACCTCAATTTATTAATTTTTTCGAATATCTCGGGAACTGCTTGACCGCTTTGGATAAAATTTGGCATGTAGACAATTAGATTCATTCTGAGATATAAATGGGTGTTGCCACTTAGGGTGGTTTACAGGGTTGCCACATATCCCAATTTTTTTTTTTAATATAGAGCTAGATATGCAAATATGGGTATCAAATTAAAGGTATTTTCGACCGTATTCCAAAGAAGACAATTTCAAGCAGGAGTGCCACCTATCTGCAATTTACAAAATAAAGCTTCCTAACAAAGTTACGTTATTGCAGCGTCAATAGATATTTATATAGATACTAAAATTTTATCTCTGTAGCTGCCTCTGCCGATGAATTATCTAGTTTAAGAAAAAAACTGTAGGTCCCTGCAATTTGTAGAAAAAATTTCAAAGCACCACACCACAAATTGAAAGAGAAGTTCGAAAAAAAAAATCTCAGCACACTCCTCACATACCCCAGCTCACCTACCGGAAAATCTGGATTCGTTGCATTGCGATCCATCATTGCTACAATTGCAACGGAAAGATTGACGCGCAGCATAAAAACTGTACAGAGTCCAAAGAAGATCAACATAGTTTGCAGGTGACGTACTCCCAAATTTGATTCTAAAAAAAAACAAAAAAACAAAAAACAACATGTAGGAATATTGAATAAGCGTGAAACCCTTTGCAAGCAAATACTTTCCATCAATTCCCTTTTCAGATTTTCCTTTGCCATTTCGTGTCATTACAATTTTTTAATCAGATATTTCCGGTTAGACGTTGCGTTTGTAACTGAATATGTACATTTGGTTGCATTCCATTATCTGTAATATAGTTAGCTTGCTTTATTTTAATATAAATGATAATAATAAGGTCTAGGTAAGGTCTTTTCTCTTAATAAGAGTTTTTGGTGCACTTCTTCATATGGTTCTACTACACTTAGAGGATGCCGACCTTCTTTCGTGCGTCGATCTTGAAAAACTTGTTGATGCTGGGACATGAACTTGAGATTTTCGTTAGGATACTCCAGCATGCCTACTACCTACACACTATTTACACTGCAGTGGCTACCGTGTTACTTAAGTTAAATAAATCATCTTGACATGCACGTTATGCTAACTAAGACAGTCAAGACAGTATAAATAAGAGAACGTTCTTTGTGAAGCTTCTTATCATTTGTTATGTGTAAACTAAAGGCCATTCTATTCGACTGCAACCAATAGTCTGTTTTAAAATAACTGCGTCACTGAAAGGGGTGAGGAAATGTATTTAAATGAACAAAAGGTTAAGAAAAACCGTTACAGGAATGTGATAGTGGTAAATTAACATTGGTCCGATGCCGATATATATGATGACAAGAATAATTGATAGGTCCATCAATATCATAACGTTTTAATCGTGACGACCATTGCCTCCACCGGGAGTCGAGCTCACACTGCTCTGACTGCTGAACGGACGCCATCGCGTACTTATGTTTGCCGGCGTCTAATTGCAGTTTTGTTCTATGACAGCAATGCCAGTATCTTCGCTGTTGGATTTGTTCTGTTAAAGTTGTTTACAGACTAAATGCCTAAAAGTATGTATGTGTGCTCTGATGATAACACCGGCCGTTTTATTTTCGACAACATCGTTCTGATGACAACACCGACGTTCTATTTTCAATAACTTCGTTCGCATTTCAAGAACCTGGTTGTTATTTTGAGACAGGGTGGTATATTTTCAAGACCAAGTGTTGCTTTTTTAAAGATCAAAAAATTAAGAACACGAATGTCTAAAATTGAGACCTGTGGAGTTACCAACTTGTAGTGCAGGCACGTATGGCGGCCTAACTCTCCGACATAATGTAGATTCACCTAGAGGATAGTCTTCTTCGGAGTCATTCTCGCCCACATAATTATTTTGCATGGATTTTCCGCTTAAAAGATAGTGGGGTAGTTACCCATCGGTACCGATTTTTTGTAATTTGGTCAATAGATACCAGCCCCCGTTTTACCATCTTCCAGCTTCGATCCATCCGTATACCAAATCTTCGAATCGGATTCAGCATAAGGGTTCCCTGTGTCCCAGAGCACTCGATCTACAATCGAAACTACAAATTTTCGCAAGACCCTGAGCGTAGGAGTTATTGCATCATAGCATCTTCGGCTATAGTACTATCGATTGTCTCCTTTCAAATAATGATCAACCTTATGTAGATACAGCCTTAGCTCACAGAGTAACGAAAAAGTTTTAAAAAACCATATATCGTCCCGCGTCTGCCTTAACCTTGTAACTACACTTTTTGAGAAAACTCGGTTTTTTATGTGGAAATGCCTTTAAGACATCGAGAAATCCGAATCGAAAATCAGCTTGGTAAAATATATAAACCTTCGTAAAATATATAAACTTGAGAATTTCGGTTGGTTTTTTCGTTTTCTGAAATATTCTATTTTTGTAGATAGGAGGTTAAGGCAGAAACGGGACGATATGTATGCATGTATTTCTTTTAATTCCAGAATATTTGTTACTTCATAATCGACAATAATTTTCACCTAATTAAAATACTTAAATATAAATGATGAAGATAAACACGCGAGTGCATTAGCACTAATGACTATTTTTATCAATCTGTTGGATCGTTCCATGATTGAACGTCGCACTGGCCAAAAATCAGGAATACTGTATTTCCCAAAATATATAAAAACGACGCAAGAAAGAATACTATACGCCATTGTTCTACGGATTTCTGGAAAGAAAAAATTGAGGAACTCATAAATTCATACAAAAGAGATATGGACTTAAAAATAAAAAGATTGAGTAAGCTAAGGGTTAAGAGATCGATAAAGGATGCCTCCAATACTTACCTCGTTAGTCACAATTAGCGCCACAGTCAAAGGCGCCACAATTCCCGTTATATTTGCCAAACAATTCGATATGCCCATCAAAATCCCAGCGAAATTTGGCGATAAGTCAATATGATTTATCTGATACCCGAGATATGATGCAGAGCTAACACCAACGGTTATGGTTAGTAAAACGACAGCACCTAGCACATGATCGGCATCCATATAACCTAAAGCAATAAGCGTTATCGCAGGTGTGCCATGACCGATTGTATTGAATAGTTTTCGATTGGTTTTCAAGGATATCCATTCACGTTTTCGACACAACAACGACAGAGCAGTAAACACAAAACTTAATATCCACATAACAAAATATGGTAGCGCCGAAGAGAGAGCATTCTTTTCAATATCCATATTCAAAATATTTTTAATATAAACCGGCATGTAGGTCAATAAAGTCCACAGACCCCAATTATTGGTGCAATGTACGATGACGAGAGCCCAAAAAGGGCACGATTTGAAAAAAGATGTCCATGGCGGATGCATTGAATTGCGACGTACCTGCAACTCTGAATCACCCCAATGCGAGGTGATTAGTTCATGCTCACGCTGCGATAGACGACGACACTCCTTCGGTGAACTGCAACCGAAGCATTTAAAAATGGCTGCCCACAGCAAACCAATACTGCCGGAAATATAAAAAATGCCAGGCCAACCTAAACGCGATGCTGCGAGTAGGCCACTACTCGACAACATAATGAACGTACCGAACTGACAACCCGAATAGGTACACGAACTCATGAGACCGCGTTCATTTACCGGACACCACTTTGACAGTATCGTATGCGTTGCAGGGAAGACGGTACCCTGAAAGACACCCTGTATTATGCGTGATGCGAGCACCAGCTGCCAGCTACCAATAGTGGCGCAAAACGGTGTTAATATGGCCAACACCGAACAACATATTAGGCAAATGACCAAAAGTAGTTTGCCACCGCAGCGACGCGATAAGTAGCCGGAAGGTACTTGTGAAGTGACATAACCAATGAAAAAGGAACCCAGCAGCAGGCCTTTGGTTTGCTCATTCCAGGCATATTGCTGAAAATAAGATTTTATATTTTTAAACTATTTGATTGAAATATTCGCAACAAAATTACTTCGAAATCGGGATTTGCCTTGTTGTCTGTCATGACGACAATTGCCACCGACAAATTTACACGCAATGCATACACCACGGACATTGTGCCGAATAGCAACAAGGTTTGCAAATGTCGCACACCGAGACTTTTCACTGCAAGAAAATATTTTCAAGTATTTATAAAAAGTATAAAATAATTTAAAACTGTCCTTACACATTTGTTGTCGTATAACACTGCCCAGCCTCTATTCGAGTTTCACGGTAACGACTTTGCACGGACAACTGAAATTTTAATTTTGTTTGCCAAAGAGCTCGTAAAATTTTCCCAAATATTTATTTGGTTAAAAACTGGCGTTTGAATTAAAAATCCTAAACGAATAAGTGATTGAAAGAAAAGTAAAAATTATTTTGGAAAAAAAGTTCACAGTAGAGGAAATTTTTCTTTTCAAGAAGATAATTTCAATAGAGGTATTCATTCTATTATTTTTAATATAATTTAGCTGTACCGGATATCTATGGTGGAATATTGGTATTCTATACGGACAAGTTTTATCAAGGTCTTGTCCTCTCTAAGCTCCAATACATTTTATCCCTATCCCTATTCTCTACCTCATACTTTCCAATGGGCGTAAAATTGATTTATGGAAAAATCAAATGAATTTTAGACTCATTTCTTTGAAATCCAACCAAAGCTGTCTAAAATCTAGTTGGAAGTGCTGTAGTATAGGACTATTTTATTATATCAATATTTGTTGTAATTTTTTAGTAACCTATCGTTCGTTCAGCAAGCGTGTGACTTACCCTGCGAGACATTTTTGAGGAAGGCATCAGATTTTTCAAATTGCTAGTAAATTTCGTTCTATTCCCTGATGGCTGTATAGCTGAAGGCTCATTTTCTGAATGGTCAGCTGTGTTGTATGGAAGCTTATCTAATTATTTTACTTATATAATAATTTTGCATTTTTATTTTTTTAGTTTCTTTATAAACTTAAGACTTAAATTACATTATAATAATTTTTGCTTTGAATCACTTAGGTAAATTATGATACATAATTTTGATATTTAATAACTTTACAATATTTTTACCAGCTATAATAACTATATGTATATGTACAAATGTATTTGTTCTAAAACAAATACATATTTTAACATCTTACAGAGAAGCAACAACAAAGTATAACGATGGCACGAAAAAAAAAGAAACAAATGAAAATATCACAAAATAAAATGTCTCCTTGTCTAATGCGCTGACTCCTGCTGCTGCGTTGGGTTTCGTTTCTCGGGTGAAGGCAGTGGTCTAGGATCATTCCATGGTTGCACATCAGTGCTGCCAAATATGATAAATACTAAATTACCGACAAAGTAAAAGCCACTCGCAATAAAGAAGACGATATGCCATTGATCTGGATTTTTCTGTAAGCAAAAATTAAAAAAAAGGCGTGAATACCAAGCACTCGTGAAGTTTGTAGTGTAAACATGTCTATTCTGCACAAAACTTCATTTTATTACATGTCTTTTTTGGTTATTTTTTCCCGTTCTTTCTTTTATTTATTTCTTTTCATATCTCTTATATAAAAACTCCTATAAGCCAAATATGCCTGCTAGAACCGAAGTATATGACTCATCCATGAGTCATTCATGATTCAGCCATCAGTCATTTATAAGTGATTCAAGTCTTTTCTGATTTATCCATGAGTCATTTATGAGTCATTTATGAATCATCCATGACATCCATACAAATACAATATACCTTGCCTACACTATCTACAACTCCAATATACCCTGCCTACACTGCCTACAACTCCAATATACCCCGCCTACACTGCTTACAACTACAATATACCCTGTCTACGCTACAATATAACCTGCCTATACTGCCTACAATTACAATATAGCCTGCCTACACTGCCTACAACTACAATATACCCTGCCTACACTGCCTACAACTACAATATGCCCTGCCTACACTGCCTACAACTACAATATACCCTGCCTACACTGCCTACAACTACAATATACCCTGCCTATAACTAAAATATACCTTGCCTACACTACCTACAACTACAACATACCTTGCCTACACTGCCTACAACTACAATATACCCTGTCTACAACTACTATATACCCTGCCCACATTGCCTATACAATACAATACACCCTGTCAACACTGCCTACACCGCCTACAATGCCTATACAATACAATCGACCCTGCCTACAATGCCTATACAATACAATACACTCTGCCTACACTGCCTATACCGCCTACACTACCTACAATGCCTATACAATACAATCGACCCTGCCTACAATGCCTATACAATACAATACACTCTGCCGACACTGCCTACACCGCGTACAATGCCTATACAATACAATCGACCCTGCCTACAATGCCTATACAATACACTTCGTGTGAACATTACGCTCAAATCATCAGATAGTTGGAATAGACCCTTTTCAGGTTATGCCGATCACTGACCATGAACTGTAAAAGAAACTATCTTTGTTATTAATAAATATTTTGATGACGTTATTTTGGCATGTTTGGGTAGTCGATAATTGGGTAGTGATAATGATCCTGGAAGTACCGAAAACATCTGAAAACATTCCTGAAAAAGTCCCGAAAAATTAGAAATTATCCCAAAGTGATCTCCAAAAATTCACAACAAAGAAAAGAAAAAAAACCAAGAACTCCCGGCAACGATTTTTTGGTTCACATTCCGGGTATAGCGCGAATGCATTCGCGAACGAAAATTTTCTTAAATTAAAAATTATAAATTTTATAAATATTTTTTTGTGCCTCAAAGTATTCTCTTTTAAACAGCTGACTATTTTGTTAAGTACAGTAGGTTCAACAAATAAATAAATAAATTTTGCATAGCTTAAAAAAAAAATGCAAAGCTTTTTTGTATAATAAAAGGCTCCAACATAACTCATTCAAATATTAAGAGATCCAACTATCTGACGATTCGACATGGAATAAAATCGTTAATATGTAAAAAAAAATCATAAAAACTTTTACAAAAAATAAAATCTCATTACTCACCTCATCGTTAACGATTACTCCGACTACCAACGGCGCTAAAATACTCATAAAATTCGCGGCACAATTTGTTATACCCATAAGAATTCCAGCGAAATTCGGCGATAAATCAATATGGTTACCATGGAAACCCAGATATGTTGAGGCATTGATACCAATAGTAACTGTGATCATAGCAATAGCCAAAGTAGTTTCATTTGCACCAACATAGCCCAATACAATGAGTGATACCATTGGTATCCAAAAACCAATAGAATTGAAAACTTTACGACTCACACTCAATGACATGCACTTATTCCGATCAAGCACCGATGATATGCCCGAAAATACAAAGCAAAGTACGAAGTTTACAAGATACGGCAATGCTGAGAGCAACGCGTTACTTTTTATATTCACGCCATAAACATTTTTCATATACGACGGGATTTCGGTGAGTAGTGTCCAAAAGCCCCAACTGTTGCTGCTGTGTGTCACGAGTAAAGCAATGAAGGGCACTGATGTCAAGAATTTCACCCATGGTGTACGAAGCGGTATTCTGCCGTGGGTATGAGGTGTGCTGACACCAACTGATTGTTCAATAAACTTCTTTTCCTCGGGTGTAATAAAACTCGAATCAGATGGCGTACTAGCGCCCCATATAAACCACATAATCGACCATATAACACCAAGTCCACCAGATAAATAGAATATAGCAGGCCAACCCATGGCTGATGAAGCAATCACGCCACTAGTTGCCATCATAACCATCGTACCAAATTGCATGCCGGAATAGCAGTATGTAGTGAAGTTACCACGATCCTCAACAGGCGCCCATTTCGAGAGTAACGTATGAGTTGAAGGGAAAATCATACCCTGACTGAGACCTTGTATGACGCGTAGAGCACAAACTAACTGCCAGCCACCAATTTTTGCACAAAGGGGCGTCAGTATGGCTAATACAGAACATATTGCGACGCCACAAAATAATACCCACTTGCCACCAAATTTGCGCGCCAATGCTCCACCAGGCACTTGTGTTAAAACGTAGCCCCAGAAGAAACTGCTTAGTATAAGAGACTTTGCTTGCTCATGCCATTCGTATTGCTGCAAAGTAGACATGTTGAATCAAAAGTGCAAGAATATGCAGTAGTTTGTTTTCTTACCTTAAAATCTGGATTTGCTGCATTGTCGGTCATTGCGACAAGCGCGACCGATAAATTAGCGCGCAATGCATAGGCAGCAGAGATGCCGAAAAATATCAGGAAGGCTTGTAAATGTCGAATACCTAAACCTAGGCAACCTGTGAAAATAAGAGAGAGGTTGCTAGATTTAAGAAATGTTACCCATAAAAGAACTAGATCTAATTTGTATAATTTAAAAATGGTTCAGAACTTTAGAAATAGTACCAATAAACGAACTAGATCCAACTGTCGAATTTTCTACCAGTTTGGAAGTGTCGAAAAGGTATTGCAGTGGGGGACAATGTGATGTATACAAAAGTGTAATTAGGCGCTGTCAAGCATAAGTCTGGCCTGATGGTAATCACCTGAATTAAGCATTCCAAATATTGCAAGTTCGATTCTCGGTGAAGGCAATATAAAAACTCTGTAAAATATATTTTTTTAATTTACTTTGACTCCCAGTATTCATAAACGAACTATGTAGATCCAAACTGTCGAATTTTCTACTATTTCGGAACTCTCGAAAAGGTAATACAGATGTGTTAAATTCGCCAGTTCATTGCATACAAAAGAAATAGAAAACGAACGTTTTCCCCACAGGGTATGACTACGAGCCATTATATTTAAATTTATTTACTCTTTGCACTAAATACATATATAATTTTTTTTTAAATAAAAATATAAATTTGTTTAATTGTATACTTAAAGTGATCGTTAAAGCGATCAAGTAAAAGAAATACAAATCGAAAATGATATCAGTGTTTGGAATTCATATTATTCTTAATGCTACATAAATCAAGTCATTAAAGCAGAATCATGTCTGTCAAAGTGGAAAACTTCCATTGATTTGCAAAAAAGTTATAAATATAATAAGTAAGATTTATATAGGCGAGACGGTGAAGTGATTTGAATAGTGTACCAAGATGCTTTTTGCATCAGCCTACACTGTTAAAAAAATGAGCCTAAAACTGGAACTCGTCTGAAGTTTTAACGATTTTTTAAACTATGGAAATATCTTCTCTGGCTTCTGCCCTCTTTTTAGACCTCGAAGCTGTTCAAAGAGAGAATCTTCCTATTTTTATGAGGATTTTTTGGATGTGTGCAGCCAACGGACAAAAAAACTTATTTTTGAAACCCCATTCATGTAGCCAATTTTATTGAAAACTGGTCTATATTTTATTTAAAACCAAATTTGGTTTTGTCATATATGTAGTCCGAAAAGTTGAAAGTTTAGGCGCAAATTTTCAACCGTGTACTTTAAAAAAGGATATCGTTTTGTTACAAAAAGATATATCGCATATAAACTAGTATATATCGAGTTTGGAGATGGTTAAGGAACTTCGCATGGGGGCAAATTTCAGATTGGAGATAAAAAAATAAAAATGATTTTACTAATAAATTTCTTAAGTTTTTAGGCTAATCCGATCTATTTTATTGTTCCCACCAAACGTTTCGCTAATGGTTGTTAGCATCTTCAGGGGAGTTTTGACATTTATTTTATCCTATGACAAAAACAAAAGTACGAAATCATACGAAATACGAATCAGTAAATATCACAATTACTACACTCAAAACCTTAATTTTAAATTTAACATAAATTTCATACATTAACTTTTTACAGTGTTAAAACCTTAGTTTAAATAAAACAACTACCTCATTATTGCAAACACAAACATACAAACATTGCGCAGTTGGAAATTAATATATCTAATTGATCATATCATATGATCACCTAAAGATCGGACAAACAACTTCCCTCCCCGTTTTTGCAGGAAATTGAAGGCTGTACAAAGAAGGTCTTCCTAACTAATTTCTGAAACTCATGAGGTTTTGTGAAAAGTTAAAGAATTTTACCGCTCTTCAAAAATGGTCTTATGCACTTCTTCATTTATCTAACCAATAAAAAGATATTGACTGCAAAAGATAGTATACTTAAACACAAAGTGTCAGTACAAAAATACCCAAATATACAGGCAAATTTGTTATTATTTTTCAACACTAGCGCTCATGTTGTTTTATTGTGAAGATCATGTTGAACAACTTCACTTCCTATTAAATTAACATGATTTCCTGTGATATTAACATGAACCTCATGTTAAAAAACTTGACTTCGTGCTAAATTAACATGACTCTCTGTTAAATTAACATGACTTACTGTTAAATTTATATGCATTTTGTTTTAAACATGATCTTTCTTATTAGTTTAACATGGTTGGAAAAAAATATTCTGTGTGTATATTTCAGAGCAAAACAAAAACAAAAATTCTTCAATTGTATAGGGCCTGAGCAGCACGGCTTATAACAGAAGTCTTTAAGTCAGTGCCCCTCATCTGTTTGTTGATTATGTCTAATTATAATTATATTAATTTTGTTTCCATGTACATAAATGATGTGAGATGTCGAGCACTTTTTAACAAGAAATATGTTTTTTTCGGACTTTGCCCAATCGTATTTTTTTGCTGATTTCATCATTAATCTCCCTGTTTTATATAGCGCCCAACATCAGTAAACATCTGGCAAAATAGCAGAAATAAATTTAGGAATCTATAGTTAACTAGAGAATGTAAGCTAACTCATCACTGTGAAAATAGTTCTAAATAGAAACAGTTTCTGTTGATTATTTCTGTAAACAGTCACGAACTAGGCGAAAGTGATCCCGTACGCCACTTTTTTGACTGGTGAGAGCAGAAAATTGAGCTCTTCCAGTCAGAGAGTTTTAATCAGCAGATTTTTAGCTGGTAAATTCTGATTACATGTTGTACAACTGTCAAGCGATCAGTTTGACAGTTCTACCATTTTGGCGATACCGTACTCTTTGGTGTTGCTATCGCACTGAGAGCGGATTTTCTAATTTTGACAGTTCTACTAGTTTCGCTCAGAAAAGTAAGGGATCAGAGCTATTCTATATCTTCAAGCTTGAAAGCATAGTGCACAGAGCCAAAAAGTTCACCTACATATAATCAAAGAGATCGACGGCTAAAAAACTTTTTGGTCGGGGGGAGCGAGTGGGGACAAATTTGAAGAAATATGTGCTAGGAAATCTTCTAGATTTTAGCTTGAATTCCTTCTCAAATTTATTGAAAAGGAAATCGGCTAAAAAGAAGGAGTTAGCTTCTTATTTATGAATTTTTTATGTACTTTTGTCAAAAACCTTCAATTGTTAGAAGAAATCTGCTTGTTTTTATGAGAAAACCTGTTTAAAGTAAATTAATGAGAACATCCTCTTATTTTCACTAGACTCATATTGAATTTATTGAATAGGAAAACTATATATATTTAAAAGATCCCTTATTAATTCAAATTCAGGTATGCCTTCTTCAAATGTGTAATTCGACGCTACCAAGCACAAGTACACGATAGCATTATGGTAGAGATATCCGTTCAGCAGTTAATAATTCTTAGTTCGATTCGTGGTGAAGGCAATAAGGCAAGTGGACATGTGGTGAGCCAAAAAGAACAAAGGTGTAATTAGACGTTGGTAAGTTAAATATACGACGGCATGGTAGTGTAGATTAGACTAGACATCTGGGTTGAGCGTTCATTTTTTTTTTTTTTTAATTTGAAATATTAAAAAGAAAATCTTCTTAATATTATGTGATTATTTACTCAGTTTTATTAAAAAGAGACACCCAGTCAAATTAAGACGGGCATCTTATTGGAAAAATATCATAGAGAAATCCTTCTGATTTAGAGGGCATTTTATGTGACTTTTTGCTCTGTGTGGGAATTTTACGTAAGCTTTTCTGTAAGTTCATACGCAGCTAAACAGCAGCGGATAAAATCTTGGGGAATTACTGGGTCGCACTAACCAAACAAGAGGATAATAATAATAATAAGAGCGATCATTTTCTACACATGTTGAAGTTGCTAGTTCGTGTCGAAATTTACCCACATCCATTTTTGTTGTTGCACAGAACTGATTTTTGATTTTGTTTTCAGTATGGCTAGCCCGGTTGGCCGGGTATGTATCTAGTAACCATGTGATGGGCTAATTAGATGATAAACTTGGCGCTACCATCGTATGACGTGCGAACGTTTTTTAGTCTTAATACAATACAAAGATACACTTTAAATGTTAAATGTGTATAAAACTTTATTATTTACCCATAAGACAAAGTATATTAAAACAAAAGCGGCGGCAATGTATTAACCATGCAAACATGTGCACTATATTCGTACTGTAAAATAAAATTAACGTTGATGAACCTATGTGAATACCCACAATTGCTGCTACCAACTGTTCACACAACCAATAATGTGATACATTTGCGTAAGATGCAACTCAAAAAAATAAAAAATAGAATTGTTAACAATATTCGTTAGATTAAAACTTTGCTAGTATATTTTCCGCAACAATTTCTACAAATAGCAGAACAATAGCCACGAATGAGACCTTTATATTTTATAGACAGTCATTGTAAACGTCTCGAGGCTGGTATATGTCGCCTTGAATATTGAGGAGGTTGACATTAGGGATGTCAATTTTTCGGGTTTTGGCCATCCCGTAATTTGCGGGATATGATTTTACAAATCCCGGGACTAATCGCGGGATCCCGGGATTTGTAAAATCATATCCCGAAAATTCTTCTTCTTTTTTAATTGCACCCAAAGGTTAAGGGGGTCATATTGGGTCTTTGTACTCTAACCACATAAACTTGAAGAGCTACAGCTTCGGTGTCTTAGAGAAGGTTGTTGGCAATAAAAAGACTAACATTTTCCTCTTAGACATTGTCCCGCTACGATTCAATGTTATGACATTTTTTCTTGGGTTTTTGTAAAATTTCTCGAAAAAATGTCTCCCTTGAGTCTACTGTTAACAATATCTTTACGACACCTTCGGGAAAAATATTCATTATAAAAAAATAAGGGGGGTGTCCAAATAACGTAATTTCCGTCGAGGACTTTTAGCCTTCAACGAGAGTCGAACTCACAATTTATTGAATGCTGAACGAAGATGTCTACTATCAAGCCATCGAGTGCTTATGCTTGTCAGCGTCTAATTGCTAATTTTAAACGATATATCGCAATAGCGATGAACCGCGTGCTCCGAAGAACAAACTACCGGACTTAATTTAATGCTGAAAAGTAATTAATTTAATACTTTTCCGACTGTGTTTTTAAGCTAAAAGTACTTTAAACATTATAATGAGAGAGAGCGCTATAGAGAGACCGCTTAAGTATGATTTTGGTATTATTTTAAAACTATATGAAATTAAAAACTCCTTAAATTATATTAAAACTCAAATTTTATTCCAAAAAGGCTTAATTTCAACAGCGACTGACATTAAAAGTAAACTCAAATTTTTTACTGAGTATTGATACTTTTCTGAAGCTGTTTTGGATCTTCATGATTTTGGAGTCAATTTAGCGCCTGACTCTTTGAAAGAATTTCGTATACGTTTTATAAGCCGTTCTTTGAGAAAACAAAAAATTGTTTAGTGAACGTCACTCAAAAATACTCTAAATAAAATTATTTGTCGATCATTATCGTTGACATTGCCGAAACAGTCGCCACACAATACCAACTGGCATCACGAAACAGCACAGATTTGCACTTGACTTAAATGTCTTACACAATTTATTTCCACAGCATATCATTCAAAAACGTGAATTAAAAAACAACTTATCAAGTTTTCTATCTTCGTTTTTGAATTTCACTTCACTTAATTGCAATAAAATACCTTCATTATCGAACCGACGATTTTTCGGCATTTTATCCATACGATTTATTGATTTACTTAATTATTGTAAAGCTTAATAAATTTAGAGCACTGTCTTGGCTTGGCTTTTTTCTAAATTATTATTGTTTATAACTAATAATTATTTATATATTAATTATAATGCTTTTATAGTTATAGCACTTAACCGCGCAAGACCTGCATACAAACTGATCGTTGAAATGTTAGTCGAGCCCGGCTAGGTTGTCTCTAACTTGCGCTCAGCAGCCAAGCCTTGCTCAATACATTTACATACACGTCACTTACGCTATCAATTCTTTTAATTCTATTTTTATTTAATATTAATTAGTATATTTTTCTAGCTTTTCTAATATTATACTGAGTTGTGATGATCAGACAAGGCAAGTGGTGCCCTCCGACGACTTATAGTTAAGGGCGCCAGTTTTGACAAAGAGAAATTCAACAAATGCGAAGCTCCATTTTTTTGAATTTAAATAAAAAAATTTTGCAGTCCCTTGACATGGAAACGAGTATGGGGTTATTTGCCTTTTTGAAAGCTAGTAAGATAAATTTCTTGACTTAATATTTTCCCCAAACTTGCCATCCGACCCTGGCAATATTCCGACAGCTGCACCTTGTTGATTATGAATTCTAAAACATCATTTTAATTAAAAAATTTAGAAGGGGAATCTTAAAATGACCTCAATATGATACCAAAAGGATCCCAAAATTACCCGAAAACCACCTCTTTCCTTTTTCCACTTTTCCCTTATTTTCCATTTCTTTCCTTTCCCTATCTTTTCTTTCGTTTTCTTACGTTTCCTTTGTTTTCCTCTACTTTGCTTTCTTTTCCTCTTCTCTCCTTTCCTTTCCCTTCTTTTTCTTTCCTTTGCTTTAATTTCCTTTTTTCCTTTATGTAATTTCCCTTAATTCCCTTTCATGTAATTTCCATCCCTTTCATTTATTTTCCTTCCTTTCCTTTCTTTTCCCGTTCTTTCTTTTCCCTACCTTTCCCTTCCATACATTTTCTTTCCTTTCCTTCCATCCTATTTTTCCTTTTCTTTAATTTAATTTCCCTATATTCTAACATACATACTTACATTATCACGAGTTTTATGCCTCAGTAAGTAAGAGATACATAGGTATTTTGTTTTTATAATAAGCAAGTGCTCGCATTTGTGTTGTTAGTTAGCATTTGGATATGCCTACACACGCACATATATCAGTGATATCAGCAACCAGTCAAGCAAGAATTTCGCTCTCAACTACTCCGTACTCATGACATACAACGAACAAATGTAACTTTTTCTGAATAACCCCCAGCGCAAAGATGTTTACGCATCAAAAATGCATTTCCAAGTATATGGCACTCACTCCCAAGAACAATTGGGTATATTATATTTATTTGCACCCGAATGAGGAATTCCTTACTTGTTCATCATACATATGTTCTATTATAGTTCAATTCTGAAATAGATGCTTACTATCAGTTGTGGTATTGTGTTTATTATGATTACACAAGTATAGGAAACACCCTCTCGGAAAAGTCGCATAATCTTTAGATGTAATATAATTGTATTTTTAAAATGTTATTATTTCATTTCATTTCAAACCAACTTCCTGTTAAGGTAGGGTCTTGAAATTTTCACCACAGTTTAATAAATGCGAATTTCTGTTTTCGATGTCTTTGCATTCGTTTTTCAACTAACTTCCGTTGGTATTCAAATTTTCAACAGAGTTTAGTTTTCTACCACGACAACCCAACGCAATATAACAAAAAAATAATTTCGATAGATGGCGCTCGCTACCCGTGCGTATATGAAAAATTTCATTCCCAGAGATTTTGCTTTTGATATTGAACTAACTTCCCGTTGAGCTGGGGGTTTGAAATGTTCACCATCGTTCAAGTTTCGCTGACAATACATTTATTTTCAAAAATGCCATTTATCGTCTTATCTTAAGTTTAGTCGTTTGGCCTTATAGCCACAGATATTACTCGAATATCCAAATTTCACTGCCATTGATGAACAGATGGCGCTGAACATCGCATGCTATTGTGGCAAAAAATCGAGCGGAAAATGTTCACAGACTCGCAACTAAAGAAATAGCAAAAATAAATTTTTCGGTTTGCAATGATTTTAAAATGGATTCAAAATAATTTCTCCTCTGCGTACATATGTAGATTTTTCACCACCTAGAGCCTGGCCTGAACATATGTGAGTGTGAATTTTTATAAGTATTAAACAGCACTTTCCTAATATTATATTGAAGCTTTAAATCCATTTAATCAACCATTTCAAAAATTTGTGTGTGTCTGTCTGTCTGTCTGTCCGTATGTTTGTGGCCGTATCACTCTGAAAGTAATGAATGGAATTGAATGAAACTTTTTACGTTGGATTGCTCGACGCTCAACTTAAAGTTTAAGATATTACTATTTTCGATATCTCAACCAGTTTTGGAGTTATCGCCCAATATGTGGACCACTTCTGTCTATATGTTGTGGTCGTAACACTCTAAAAGTACTGAATGGAATTGAATCGTTGGATTGCTAGACGTTCAACTTAAAGTTTAAGATATTACTTTTTTCGATATCTCAACCAGTTTTGGAGTTATCGCCCAATATGTGGACCACTTCTGTCTATATGTTGTGGTCGTAACACTCTAAAAGTACTGAATGAAATTGAATCGTTGGATTGCTAGACGCTCAACTTAGAGTTTAAGACATTATTGTTTGCGATATCTCAACGGGTTTTGGGGTTATCGCCCAATATGTGAACCAGCGGTGACCAAAAATGTCTTAGTACAACATAGGTTTCAAACGAAAGGTGTCAATGAGTGCTATAATATGCGATGCGATTCATTGATATATCTGAAATGGTTTGGGAGATATCTTGAAATTTCTATAGTTCGACCGGTTTCGGAGGTATCGACAAATATTTCCACAAAAATGTGTTAGTACATTATGGGTATCAAACAAAAGGTGTTTATGAATGCTGTCATAAACCATTTGATTAATTTCAATACCTAAGCTATTAAAATTTAAGCTTTATCAGTCCGATGAAAACATTTTTTGTGACCGAAATTTGGGTTTATCGAGCAGACAAACTTTAAAGCTTACATGACAACACGACCCTTAATTGCTGAACTCCAGTCTTTTTGTTGGATTTTATTCTTTGCTAACCCAGCTACAAAAAAAAAAAAAACAGAAATTATACACATACGAAGTCGCAGGCACCAGCTAGTTAAAATTATTTTTTATTTTCAAGTAAATATGCAAATTAATGACATAAAAGGGATATCGAAAAAAGATACAAATATTCAAGTCTAGATTATTTAAATACGGTTTGTCTAAAAAATGTTTTTCCACGGTGAAACATTTTTTTTCTTTTTCACTTCTAAACTAGTTTCCATTTCCAGCAGGGTGCATACATTTGTAAGTACATATACACAAATATGTAATCAATATTTTGATTGACTAACTGGTCACAAGCGCACATCTTACATTTCATTATTAGACCACAAGACGGAAGTGCGATATAAAAACAAAGTGCAAATTTACATAGTGCATTCTATGTATTTTCTAATGTTATCAAGATGACCTATGGCGTGTGTCTGTCTCATTTGTTTTACATTGAAACTAAACTTTTCTTTTAATATGAATATTTTAATGATTTATATATTTCAAATGAAGAAATAACATATTAATTTATTAAATACATATGTATGTAAATACACCCACATATCACATATGCACCCAAATATAGAATCGAGGCTTTAATTGGGTACATGTATATGTAATCTCATTTTATACTTGTTAATACTCTACAGATCACCTTATCAGTGACCATGCCATTTTTATCAGTCGCCGACAATCTGTGATGTGAATAGGCCACATCTTAGCGAAGAAGACTTTTATATTTGTTTTATTGTTGGTATGTACAATGACATTTGATAGTTGGTTAAACTCGGGTTTTACCCATCTCATACTACAACGATTATCAGCTTCTTATAAATCCACAACAATAAAAGGCTTCCGTCGCTAAGGCTATTGAGAGTTGTTTTCTTGTTAGGTGCCATGACAGTCCCCATTATATAGCAAATGAATTTTGAATATAAAAAACACAGAGTCAAAATTTGGTTGTATGTTGTAGATGTATAACTTAAAATTAAAGACGAGCCCATCAATGAACGTGTATTTATATGAAGCATATATTTATAAATACATGTATAAATGACCAACCAATAAAAGGCAGGTGGTACACACCCATTTTTATGATAAATAAACAATCAATTAATAAGTCAATCGGTCAATTAAATATATATTCGTTTATCATCTATGATAGTTTAGTTATCATAAATCAGTAGCGTATGATAAACGGGTCAATTAATAATAA
This sequence comes from Campiglossa producta, assembly GCA_964058755.1. Classification (NCBI taxonomy): domain Eukaryota; kingdom Metazoa; phylum Arthropoda; class Insecta; order Diptera; family Tephritidae; genus Campiglossa; species Campiglossa producta. The sequence goes on along the minus strand of CAXKVI010000004.1, from coordinate 112,342,569 downwards.
TTTTACTGTATATGCAAAACCTATCTGATATACTTATATGTGAGACATTGTATATTTGCATTAGACTGAAACAGGAGATTTTTTTTATTTATTTCAAAAATATATATATTTTTTTTCAGAATAGCGAAAAAAATGATTGCTGGGTTAGATTTTTGAGGAATGACCTTATCGTCGCCCGCTTGCCAGGAGCATGAATGTGCCAAAATTAAAATTTTGGGAAATCACATTTGAAAGTTTATTACTCTAGCAAAATTTGAAGTTTTAGTTTTTGACATAAATATATTTTTGCAAGTTATATTTTCATTATACTCTTTCCACTTTAGATTGATATTCTAAAATTTCCAAAGTAAATTTTGTTTAAATTTTCGTTGAGCTAGATACAAGATCATGTAGCAAAATTGTTTCGTATACGCCATGGTGTCTGTGGTTTAGTGCAATACATTCTTGCTTCTGGCTCAACGAAAATTTAAAAAAATTGAGAAATTAAATTTTTAAACATTTTCGTTTCGCCAGAAACATGAATGTGTAGCACATTCATTTTCCTGGCACAATTTTCAGAGATTGAACTACCCACACATACATGAAAATGGCATTGCAAATTTCCGGGGGTTCCTTGTACTTTGAAAACCCATGGATTTCGTGAATCGTAGATAACTCAAATCTGAAAAATTTTCACATTCATGCCTTTGGCAAGCGAGCGACGATATAGTATTCAAAAAAATTATCATCAAAAATTGTTTTTAGGTTAGCCGTTTACAATTAATCTAGGAAGCTCCTGAAGAAAATTAAGTGGTTCATCCGAATTCGATATCAGAGTACTATAGTGGATTGAAGATAGAGACGAAAAACAACTCACTTGCAAAAGTGAAGTATCACAGGGAATAACGTTGTAAATGTCATTTTTTTCAAAATCGGGCTTTTTGCACATTTCTTTGACGGAGTTTTTGTTGAAGTAATTGATTTCAACAGTTGATTGAGCAGTCATAGATCTGTTAATTTTAATTGACAAAATTTGGTAAAACTTATCGAATTTGAGGTTAATCCAACAGCGAAGGTACGGTCATTACTGTCATAGAACAAAGCAAGTATAAATACACGATGGTATAATGGTAGGCACCTTCGTTCTGCAGTCAAATAATTCCTACTTCGATGCGCGGTGAAGGCAATATGGTAAGTGAGAGAGTGTGGTGTAATTCGTTAAGAGTGGTAATTAGATGCTGGCAAGCATAAGTATACGTTGGCTAAACGGTAGACACCTGGAATTCCGGCGGAATTTTTACTATTTTTAACCTATACACACTTTAGCACTTAAATTGAGCCTACAATAATCAGTAAGCGAAAAACATTTTTCGTCTGATTTTGTCATTTAGAACGTTATTCCCGATGATGTTTCAATTAGAGAATTCACTTTCAGCTCAAGAAAGTAGAGAACCATCTCAACTTGAGAATCATCGTTTTTGTCCTTTTTGTTGAGAACGGTATGATCCTCAAGTTTATTCGATGTTGAAAAAAATGCTTGAGGTGGGAAAGTCCCGTTAGCTCTCAACTTGAGATATAACGTAACTCAAGCTTAAATGTTTGTTCTGATGTCTTAAGCCTCTTCCCGTAAAATTTGATTGCTCTTTATTTTCCCGTAACAAACGAGTAGGTACTTTAAGTATTTGTTAAGTTTTATCTCCATACAAATAAGGACCACCCTAATGTAGATATTGTCGCTAGCTTGCCGGAGGCATGAATGTGAAAGTTTTCCAGATTTTATTTAATACGCTCATGTGACTTATCTCTCGCTTCTCTACGATTCACGAAAATGGGTTTCCAAAGTACAGGGAACCCCCAGAAATTTGCATTGCCATTTTCATGAATGTGTAGTTCAATCTCTGAAAATTGTGCCAAAAAAACGAATGTACTACACATTCATGTTTCTGGCGGAACGAAAATGTTTGAGCCAGAAACAAGAATGTATTGCACTGAACCACAGACATCATGGCGTACCTATACGTAACAGTTTTGCTACACATTCGTGTTTCTCGCTCAACGAAAATTTAAAAAAATTTAATTTGGAATTGAAGAAATATTAACCTAAAACCTATATCAGTGGAAAGAGTATAATGTGAATATAACTTGCAAAAATATGTTTATGTCAAAAACGAATTTTCAAATTTTGCGAGAGCATTCCCAAAATTTTAACTACGAATATGTACCTTCATACATATATTTCGTGAAATTGATAACTCAATGAATTGATCACAACAATGTTAAACTGAAAGTCTATGATGCCTTTACAACAATTAATTGGCATGATGAACTGAACATTGAACGTCTGTAATCAAATAATATCAATACAGAAATTATATTATGTGTTTGCACTAGGGATGCAACGGAGGCACATTTGGAAAAAAGTTTCATAAACTTTTTGACCTTAATACTAATTTCAATTACTTGAAATTGAAATTGTTTAGCAACAAATGTCAGTAAAGCTTGTTGAAGTGATTTTGAAATAATTCGAAAGCTTATACGTTTAATCCCTGGGATTCGTGTATAACCAGTTTATAAAAGTCATCACATTGAGAACTACCACCTCATAAATGCGCATTAAATGTGAATTTTTATAAATTAGTGGAAATAAACAATAGATATGCGAAATCATCCATAAAATTGTGTTGCTATGAGTATGAAACTGCGTCTGTATAACTATATTATATTATTACACATATATCCAATGATGCCCACGACTTGTGAAGAAGATAATGAATTGACGGGATTATAACAGTTCATTATATTTTTTTTTTTTTTTAGTTGCAAAACTATCAAAGCAACACAGTGCATTAAGAGATAGCGATAATGTGGGGCAGCTAATGAGAGAGTGAGAAAGCAGTAAGAATTACATAGAAACGTTCGGACGTATCTCCTTGTAGGAAGTCTTTTCTTTTCTATTAAAATAGAGTTTCGATTCTTCTGTAAACTTATTTCGACTAGTTATAATGAATACATACATTATTTTTATTCGCATTAGAATTTTGGTTCATATAAAATGCGGATAGTTTTTTAAATAATCCGTTACTCTGGGTTTGGGGTTCGTTGCGTTACTACAAAGTACCTAGGTGACGGAGCTTGCTCGGTGCTATCAATTTAGCGCTTACTTTACTTACCCAAAATGATCCCAAAACGACCCAAAAACAATCCCAAAATAAATCTAAAATGATCCCAAAAATACCCTTAAATGTTCCCAAAATGATACGAAATTGAACCAAAAACGACCCAAAAATGATCCGAAAATGATCTGAAAATGATCCCAAAATTACCCTAAAATGATCCGAAAATGATCCAAAAATGCTTCCCAAATGACCGCAAAAACACCTTTAAATGTCCCTAAAATGTTCCCAAAATATCCTAAAATAATTCCAAAAAGACAATCAAATGTTCCCAAAATGACCCAAAAATTATTCCAAAAATTATCCCAAAATGATCCTAGAATGACCCCAAAACGATCCGAAAATTACCCCAAAATTGTCGCAAATTAATCCAAAATTTACCCCAAAATGATCTCAAAATAGCCCCAAAATTATTCCAAAGCGATCCCTAATTGGTCTCAAAATGATGCTAAAATAATACAAATATGATCCCAAAAATATACAATACAACCCTGGGCGGCTACCCTACCTGAAAACATAATTTAAAACAATTCAGATATGTGGCAACTCTGCACACGCCCCAAGTGGTAACACCCAAGTGGATAGTCTTAGAATCAATCATACTATCTATATGCCAAATTTCAACCAAATCGGTCAAGCGGTTCCCGAGATAGTCTGTATATATCGTCCCCTTTTTGCGTTTTTATCGTAACCACCATTTTTTCGAAATTTACTTTTTGATGCAAATTTGTTCATCATCCCATAGCGCATCATCTGGTAAAATTTTATAGCTGAAATCCTCACAGTTATGTCAAAAAATGGCTATCTTTTTTATCGTATCCACCAATTCATAAATGAAAAAAATAAAAAAAAAATTTAAAAAATGCTCTCCTGTAAAATTTCCTTTTTGGCGTTTACGATAAAAACGCAAAAAGGGGACGATATATTCTCGTTTAAAGTTATAAGATATTCACGTGAATGATTAAAGGGAAAATTACCAAAACGCCTACGTCTGTTTGTTGATAGTAAATATTGGTATTTTATCTGCAACATGTCGCCTGATTCTTGCGAGTTTTTAATTCGAAACAGAGCTCGCAAATAAGTGTTCTGGAATTCGAAATAAAAACATTTTTTTATGTTATATCAACATTGAACATTTAAGTTATCAGGTTGAATTTTTTGTGTTATTTTTCTTTGTTCTTATACTTGTACATAATGAAACCCATATCATAATGAAAACATTAATCAAGGCTTTTATTCTCGATGATAGGGGCAGCATACATCAAATACTGCAGAATAGAGCGCTTTTGTTATAAAATATGCTGATTCACCTCAGTAAGAAAGCCATCACATTTGAAAAAAAGTGATTAAAATGGCGCTTAGTACACCGATATTTTTCTTCTGGTGTTATGTATCTACGTACGTACTCTTTGTTCCAAATTTAACTTCCAAAAAACAAAACCCTATATAGAGCTGTTTCAAAGCAGCAACATATTTTCAGGGTTTGGTCTTCTAAATGTGAACAAATATGATTTAGTCAATGAATAGACGTACACAAATATGTGCATAGTTGTTTGAGAGAACAATTCGCAAATGCTAGCAAATATTAGAAAACTTCTGGAAATATGTACATAGAATAGGGTGGCCCAAAAAACTAACTTTAAAAATTCACCTCAGGCAACCTTCCATTTTTTTAGGGGGGGCTCAATATACCTCTGAAATTTTTCAGATTTTTTGATGAATAAGAAAAGGGTGCTCAATGAATACTAATTTTTGCGATTTATATGAAAAAGTCAAAAAAATAAAAAATTATATTAATTTACTAAGGGTATTCCTTTCTTGCAGGTGTTATAAATATGTAAGACAGATGCTAAAAAATATCATAAATATGATCTAGATTGGCAAAACTTAATATTATACAGAAAAGCATCTCATAGCAGTACCCAAACTTTTACCTGTTTGAAATATTTCATAAATATCATTTATGGAAAATTATGGCGCCCAATTTACTTGCAGCAAGGCAGTCTAAATGTGTTTTCCTATCAAAAAAATTAATTTTTTTTCTTTGCTAAAAAATGTCAAAAATTACGGGTTTTTCATTTTTTTTTTTATAATGTTATATGTTCTTGAGCACTCTCTTGCCGTTGGAATATTAGGTTGAAATTCTCCCAAAATATTTGTTTTGGAGATAGCTAAAAATGTAGGGGGGGGGTCTAAATTTGTAAGCCTAATTTGATTTTTCGCCTAGATAATATGGGCCACCCTAATGTATATATTTTTATTCCGCAACAATCACCTTGACTAACAACTAACATTTACCGGGCTCGAATCACCGAAGTTTTTTCATTAGTCTACACGGCAGCTTTAGAGAATTAAAGTCTTTGTGACAGAAGTCTTTGTAAGGCATCCACGTACCTAGCTAGTGAGGTAAAAGTTAAGAAGTTTATCCTAAAATGGATGAGAAGCATGACCTATATTTAGGCATATTTGAAACTGACACAAATTCAAATGCATTGACTTCCAACAATTTATTTTTAAGCTCTGTAGCACATTCATGTTTTTGACACAACGAAAATGTTTAAAAATTGAATTTCTAAAGTTGTGCCAAAACGAATGTGTTGCAAAATTGTTACGTATACGTCGAGTGCAACACATTTATGCTCTGGTACAATGAAAATTTTAAAAAATTTTAAAATTAAATATTTAGACATTTTTGTTGTGCCACAAACATGAATATGTAGCACTGCTAAAATTTTTCAACTACCTACACATTCATGAAAATGGCATTGCAAATTTTCGGGGATTCCTTGTACTTAAGAAACCCAGGACTTTCGTTAATCGTAGAGAAGCGAGAGGTTAATCACGTGGGCCTATTAACTCAAATCTGGAAAATTTGCACATTCATGCCTCTGGCAAGCGAGCGAAGATATAGGGCTGTTTATATATACATACATTAATATCTACTCAAATGCCATTCAGTTTGTGGTGAGGTATTCACAATCAATTTATACCCAACATAGGCATGGATTTTCGGCAGAGTATTAAACATGAAATTTGTATTGGATAAACTCTAACGATAACTGTGTCTGTGGTTTAAACTTGCTCTGAAAAACTGGGCCTTAGTCACAAGGTTATGACAGCGCCAAGGTACGAAACAAGATACGTCTGTCCAAGTACGTAGAGTAAAACGTATGTAACATAAGCTATGTATAAGTGCTATGTAGACCCACAAGAAATATAGTATACCGTCACAATTTTTTGAGTGTCGCATAGTGTAATTTTAATAAAATGGGCTCGGCAACGTGCTTCTAGTCCATTATTTTTTAGTTCAATAATAACCGACAAATGACGTAGAAAGAAAGATTTCTAAAGAAATATGAATGACAATATTTCTATTTTGTATTTTATATTTTTGAGCTTAATAAATCCCTCTTTAGGGCTTTATTTGGCGTCATTGGATGTTGACTTGCACCTACATATGTAGTTCAAAAAACTTTTACC